>LR812530.1:44554653-44802627 GCA_903798195.1 Danio kyathit
GCAACTGTTTTTAGTTCCTGCTTGTTCTTGGGGCATTTTCCCTTTTAGCTCAATCAGATTTTGATTAGGGGATTGACTTGGCCATTGAATAACATTCTACTTCTTTCCCTACAAAAACTCTTTGGTTGCTTTTTAGTATGCTTTGGGTCATTCTCAATCTGCACTGTGAAGCACCGTCCAATGAGGTCTGAAGTATTTGGCTTAATACGAGCAGAAAATATTGCCTGAAAAACTTCAAAATTCATCCTGCAGTCACGTCATCAATAAATACAAGAGAACCAGTTCCATTGACAGTCATACATGCCCACACCATGTCACTACTACCAAAATGCTTCACTTATTAGGATCATGAGCAGTTCCTTTCCTTCTCTATACTCTTCTCATTACTCTGGTACAAGTTGGTCTGCATCTCATCTGTCCATAGGATGTTGTTCCAGCGCTGTAAAGGCTTTTTTATAACTCTAATCTGGTTTTCCTGTTTTTAAGGCTCACCAATGGTTTACATCTTGTGGTGAACCCTCTGTATTAACTCTGGTGAAGACTACTCTTGATTGTTGACTTTGACGCACATACACCTACCTCCCGGAGAGTGTTCTTGATCTGGCCAACTGTTGTGAAAGGTGTTTTCTTTACCAGGAAAATAATTCTTTTGTAGTCCACCACAGTTGTTTCCATAGTCTTCCAGTTCTTTTGGTGTTACAGAGCTCCCTGGTGCATTCCAAACAATTAGCAATTAACAATGTCTAATGTTTTTGCCATCTCTCAGATTATTTGTTTATTTTTTTTCAGCATAATGGTGGTTTTTCTTGATTGATAGTGACAGCTCTTTGGATCTCATCTTGACAGCTGACAGTAAGAGATTTCAAATGCAAATAGCACACTTGAAATGAACTATGGACCTTTTATCTGCTCATGTTAATTGGGATAATGAGGAAATCACACACCTCTGGCCATGGAACAGCTTAGAAGCCAATTGTCCAATTACTTTTGGACCCTTAACAAGAGGGAGGCACATATGCAAACTGCTGTAATTCCTACAGCGTTTACCTGATTTGGATGAAAATACCCTCAAACTAAAGCTGACAGTCTGCAGTTAAATTTCATTTCATTTTAAATCAATTGTGCTGGTGTATAGAGCCAAAAATGTTAAAATTGTGTCGATGTCTATTTATGACCTAACAGTATGTGCGCTCAAAATTATTTATTAATAATTTACAAATTTTTAATCATTTTTTATATTTTGCAGAATCCCTGCTATGTTAGACGGCAGTAAAAAACTGAGCTTGGGCTTTATTACTCTGTTTGAAAAATGTGATTAAATACAGATTTGACTTGTACTAAATTACATAGATAAATAAATAAATACATTTACATACATTCATTTTCCAAATGATTTTTAAGGTCACAAAACTAATGAAAAATAAATAATCCATTCACTTTTAGGACTTTGTAGCAGTGGTACAAGTCCATAGACCACAAAGAGCAGCTATACAGCACAATTTTGTGTGCACAATGTGAGGATAAAGAGGCATTTAATTGAAAGCCACACATAAGTAATGGAGGATCTGCGGTTTCATTCATTAATTGACAGGTATACTTATATAATATATATATATATATATATATATATATATATATATATATATATATATATATATATATATATATATATATATATATATATATATATATATATATATATATAGGTCAACGTTTTCAGAGCACCAGCTATTTCAGATTTGAGTATGTCATTTTCATTGCAATAAAAGCCTTTGTGTGAATGCATTAATTAATTTTTATGAACAAAAGGATAAATGAATGAAAGAAAGGATGAACGAATGGATGGACAAGGTCAAACGGATGGACAAAAGGACACACAAATGAATAGACAAAAGGACGAACAAATGGATGGATAAATGAATGAACGAAAGAATGAATGAATGAACAAAAGGATGAACGAATGAACGAACAGATGGACAAAAGGACGAATGGACGAACGAATGAATAAATGAACAAATGAATGTACGAAAGGATGAAAGAACGAACAAAAGGATGAATGAATAAACGAACAAAAGGATGAATGCATAAACGAAAGGATGAATGGATGGACCAAAGGAAGAATGGATGGATGAAAGGATGAATGAATGAACAAAACGATGAACAAATGAACAAAAGGATGAACGAATGAATGAAAGGGTGAAGGAATGAACGAAAGTTTGAACGAATGGACAAAAGGTTGAACGAATGGACGAAAGGATGAACAGATGGACGAAAGGATGAATGGATGGATGAAAGTATGAACAATAGGATGAATGAAAGGGTGAACGAATGAAATAGTTGAGCGAATGGACGAAAGGTTGGATAAATTAACGAAAGGATGAATGGATGGAAAAAAGGATCAATGGATGGACGAAAGGATGAATGAATGAACAAAAGGATGAATGTATGAATGAAAAGATGAATGGATGGAAGAAAGAATGAAAGAACGAAAGGATAAATTAATGGACTAAAGGATGAATGAATGGACGAAAGGATGAATGGGTGCACGAAAGGATGGATGGATAAATGGATGGATGAATGAATGTATGAAAGGATGAATGGACGGCCGAACGAAACAAACACATCTCTTATCATAAAAAAATATTATTTTCCAGCAAATTAAAATAGGCTCTTCCAACAAATAATATATTACTTTACCTAACCCTTCATTTGTAGTTGCTAGGCAACATAAAACATCCAACACTGATAAAGAATATGGGGTGACAGGTGAGCATTCATCAGCCTTTTACAATGTCATTGAACGAGGTTCATCCAATTGAAATGTAGAGTCATAACTAACCATTTTATAGTTAATAATATCTACTGACATTGAGCTGCTTTATTGCACAGTACAAAACTATTATATCCTCCATAATACACTTTCATTGCATAACATCCTTTTTTTACGCCAACACATAAAGCTATCCAAAGTCCAAGCATATAAACAGGTTCTGTATATTCTCCTTTTTTTTTTCACTTGTTATCTCTGTGTGTCTCCCTTGGGATTCTGGAAAGTCATACGGTCTCCCACTGAGGATGAGTTTTCACATGTAATAGTGTTTTTCAGCCAATTTATGAAACATTAATCTTTTGTTTATTAGCTGTTGAAGTGTCTTACATACGGAGAACATGCAATTACACACAATAATAAACCACACAATTACAGCACTTTAAGGTTATAAATAAATATAAAAGAACAATAATAATAATTAATAGGTTGACCAATAGGTGGGATTGTGACCACATCCTTGTTCCACAATCATATATACTTAAATGTATTAAATACAATTACTGTGAAGACCACAAAATAATAAAAAGATGTGGAAAAAATAAGAAACACACAAAAAATAAAAAAATAAATAAATGTCTTAATACTAAATGGTTTAAGATTCAGACCTAAAATTCACCATGTGAAAAGGTGAGACTCTTCTCTGATAGTATGCCATATTTCACAGGTTTTGAAAAGTACAAAAAAAAAGTTAGATTTAAGAGAGTCAGACATACAAAAAAATGGTTGCAATAGCCTTCTAGTTAGAAACAGTCTAATAATAGGAAGGCTACAGGTATATTAAGCTTTGGCGCTTGGATTCTAATATATTGAGAATTTGAAAATCTAATTAAGTATAATGTGTGGAACAGAGGTTGTCTGGCTCTAAAGCATTGCTTAATATTGCTTTCACCACCGCTGAATTGTATTTTACACAGTATACTTTGAAAAAAGGGACAACAAGAAAATAAATTAACAGACAGAGAGAGACCCAATGAAAACCCATAGTACATCCGTTATTTAGTCTATAAATGTATTACTTTACAATAATGTTTAATTTGATAAGTAACCCTGAATGAATAAAGACCAGTACTTTAAAATATATTATATACAGTTGAAATCAGAATTATTAGACTTCCTTTTATTTATTTATTTATTTTAATATTTCTCAAATTTCGTTTAACAGGGCAAATAAATTTTTAAGGTTTTTCTGATAATATTTTTTCGTCTGGAGAAAGTCTTATTTTTTTATTTTGGCTAGAATAAAAGCAGTTTAAATTTTTTTTAAACCATTTTAAGGTCAAAATTATTAGCCCCTTTAAGCTATACATTTTTTCAATAGTCTACAAAACAAACCACCATTATACAACAACTTGCCTAATTACCCTAACTTAGTTAACCTAATTAACCTAGTTAAGCCTTTAAATGTCACTTTAAGCTGTACAGAACTGTCTTGAAAAATATCTAGTCAAATATTATTTACTGTCATCATGGCAAAGATAAAATAAATCGGTTAGTAGAAATGAGTTATTAAAACTATTATCTTTAGAAATGTGTTGAAAACAAAATCTTCCCTCTGTTAAACATAAATTGGGGAAAAAAATAAATAGGAGGGCTAATAATTCAGGGGGGCTAATGATTCTGACTTCAACTGTATATTACAACAAGTAAAATAAGTATTGGACACGTCACCACTTTTATCAACAAAACATATTTCTAAAAGTGCTGTTGAATTTTGACCGGATGTTGATAGCAACCAAAAAAATCCATATATGCAAAGAAAACAAATCTAATTACTTTACAAAGGAAGTTATGTGTAATAAAATGAAATGACACAGGGGAAATGTATTGAATACATAAAGAAAGGGAGGTGTAGAAAGACAGTGAAAGCCCAGACAGCAGCTGAAATCTCTCAGTAGTTCTTCAGCAACCCTCTGCCCTTCCTCATTGTAAATTAATATTAGCTGCTTCAGTCCAACATCTACATTATCAGGATGATAAAGGTGAAACACAATGATCCAAAACACAGCCAAGGAAAGTCTCAAATGCTTTCAGAGAAAGAAAATCAAGCTGTAGAATGGTCCAACCAATCCCCTGACTTGAATCCAAGACGAGACCCACAGAACCATCAAGATTTTTACACTCTGCTCAGGTGAGTTTTTCCACAGACTTCAACAATGCACTTTATTCTCCATATGAGAGGCATCTTTAAGCTGCCATCACCAAAAGAGCCTTTATATAAAAGTATTAAAAACATTTCAGTAGTTCGGTACTTTCTCCTTGTGTCATTCCATTGTTGTTATACATAACTAATTTTTCAGATTTTTTTTGTTTTGTTTGATTTATTATGTTTGTATTGTTTGGGATTTTATCAAAATCAGATTCAATTCTATGTTAACAGCTCCTTTAGAAATAGTATTCCCAGGAAAAAAAGCCCGTGTTCAATACTTATTTTCCCTGCTGTATCTTTTTGCTAAAAATTTAATTAACAGCGACATCTCATTAATGCAAAAATCATACATTTAGCCACTTTAATAAATCCATCGCTTATTGTTAGTTCATGTTCATCACCTAATGCATTAATTCATGCTAACGACGGGGTGTGTTATCAAATACAAAAATGCATAGGAATACTAAAAAGGCAACACAGCCCGATTGGTATCAGATGTATAGCTTCACAACTTTTCTTTCATTTCCCCTTCACTGGTCATCTTCAAAGAGCCCCATTTGCAATGCGGAAATGAAACACCTGCCATTAATCTCCACCTCAGTAGGGAGAGCTGTATATTTCTTTTATTTAAAGGCAGTTTGGACTTTTCAAGTGCTTTCTGACATATCTGTCCAGAGCACAAAGCGCCAACACAATCCAGAGAAGGTTTAGATAAAGAACATCTGAGGGATACGTGTATTAGAGCCAGAATGGTTATTGCAACCCAAACTTCAGGACAGTCAGTATATCCAGAGGTAATTAACTCTGAAGCTGTTTGCGAGAACGGCCCCGTATTTTTTTTCCACCCTCCTTATTTCTCCCTGAGTCCTGCTGATGGGTGATTATAACTCTGAAGAGCTGCAGGAGGCCTCGCTCTCCCATTTACTCAGCCTGCAGCCGAGACCAAAACACTCTCTAATCACAGCTAAACCATCAAACGTGTGCATATGCGCGCGTGTAAATGTCCTTTCAAAATCCAATGACATTCCTCTATAATTTTCAATGATGTCACGCCTTGTTTATGTTTAGCATATTTCCCCCTTTTTGCTAACAAAGACAATTGTTTACCCCAACAAAAAAATTATTTGAATTCTTATGTTGTTTCAAGCTACTAAAATGTCAATAAAAGCATCAAATAAAACATCAAAATTCGACCGGGCAGAGATTAGGAGCCCATGATGCAATTCATAACCATAAATAAGAGGTAAAACCTCCATGAATTATTAAATACTCTGCTGTATTTTTCAATTAAATGAAGGTGAATTGAATTGATTTGAAAAATACAGAACATGTTAATTCATTCATTCATTTTCTTTTCGGTCCCTTTAATAATCAGGGTTCGCCACAGTGGAATGAACCGCCAACTTATCCAGCATATGTTTTACGCAGTGGATGCCCTTCCAGCTGCAAGCCAACACCAGGAAACACCCATACACTCTCACATTCACACACTACAGTCAATTTAGTTTATTCAATTCACCTAGAGCGCATGTCTTTGGACTGAACCCACACGAACATGGGAAGAACATGCAAACTTCACACAGAAATGTCAACTGACCCAGTGGGAGCTCGAATCAGCAACCTTCTTGCTTTGAGGCAATATGGTACATCACCAAATATGTAGTGCCGGATCCGGTAAAACGTGAATGCTCCTTTCTCTTCAGACACTAGCAGAGCGTGGGGATCATGGGACTGATCATGACACAAATATGGCGATCACTGACAAATGAAGATTCAGCTGTGGGGAATAAAGGGTTAAACTTCATTTTCACAATACCACAGTAAAGGCAACCTAGTGCTGTGTGTGTTCCTGTCATTTTTCTGATTTTTGACACAATAACCCATGCTGCAAAGCGGGATTCGTCGGCCATTTGCTTTTAAAGGAAGGATCCTCCGGATCATAACATGTAAGTGTATTTAAAATTGCTGCCTCGTTTTGTGTAGTTTGCAAAATATGTATTTAATTGTGTGTTGTAACTTGTAATCACGCCACGTGGCTTGTAATCACTTATCTATTATAGATCAGTGCTGGTACTGTATCTCTCAGGTTAAATCTTTATTGCGTCCAAAACCACATTGAAAACGTGACGCTTCTTGCTTTACCGATTTAAATGCATTTCTGAACTCCCAACCCTCTGCTGTTTGTCTTTGCTATGGCCGCCATCAGCTGTTCCTACACACATGCGGCGCAGTCTCAAAATAGTTCAACTTTTGCCACTATGTGGATTAATACTGAAGGTATGTCGTAGTTATTACTTGAGGTTATGATTTAGAGTAGATTAATATGCTGGTGTTAAGGTTAGGGTTATTGCTTTATTGCATTCCTGCACTGGCTCTCACATATACTCTGTGTGCTACTTCATAGCTGGGGTGGGCATTTCTCTCTGTCTAGCGCTGAACCCAGTCGACCAATCAAAACAGACTGGGTCATCGGACCAATCACAGCAGATTAGCCTCACGCAAAGAATGGGTTTGCGCTGTAAAAAAAAATAAAGTTGACTCAACTTAAAATTGTAAGGCAACTTGCTGCAGAGCTTTTTTGAGTTGACTCAATTTAAATAGTCAAATGCAGTAAGTTGAAAGTTGAAAAGTTGAGTCAACTGAAAAACGCTTTGCAGCAAGTTACCTTACAAGTTTGAGTTGAGTCAATTTATTTTTATTTTTTTTACAGTGTGGGAACAAATGAATCGCTGAAAGAATCATATGGGAGTTGTAGGGATAATTGGGTAAAAATAAATGCATATCATAAGACAATGAAAGTGTTTTTTGACCTTGCATGCATATCAACCTGTTGTTGGAGACCCTCAAAACCAAAATATGACCTTTTATAATGCAAAATAGAGGCTCTTTAAGGTGACTTTGAAATAACAAATAATACACGCAGAGACCAAACCCTCTTTAATTACAGCTGAACGGAACGCGTGAATGTGTGAAAATGTCCTTTCAAAATGCAATGACATTTCTCTGTAATTCCCAAGGATGTCACGCCTTGTTTACATACAGTATATGTAGCACTTTTCCCTGGCTTTTTCAGTCAAAAGCATTTTTTTTACCCCAACAAAAAGACCATTTTAATGGATTGGCCTAATATGCTAGTGCAATTTCAGTCTTTTTTTTTTTCTTCAGTTCGTCCCACGCCAAAGTCTTTAAGAAACTCTGATGGGGAGGGAATCCCACTGTTCAAACCCAATCTGTCATTTCCTGGCAGGCAAACAATCTAAAATGCTGCCAGGCGCCACACAAAAGACCCATATACCCTGCGCCAATTGACTGCCGGTATGGTCCGCATAATCTTCGACGGTGAGCTTCATTTCACACGCTATTCTAGAACAGAGTTGTAGATTGCCTTTAAAACACACCAAAACCTCCCCCTGAAAAACACACTAGCTCAATAAAAATGCTGCGTATTTGAACCAGCGACAGACTGCGGGGGGAAAAAAAAAAGCTCAATAGAGCTGTAGAATATGAATGCAATAAACTAGAGGCAAAAGAAGGCTTATGCGATGCTCATTTTGCACGTCTTCTGATCCTGCTTTCCATCATCGCCTCTATTGCTTTCTCTGTATCCCGTCAATACTTTGGAATTCGCCTCAATTCAGGAGCGTTTTCTTTGCACATGTCCGTGCTTTCAAAAATCATGTACCATCCTTGCTCGACATAGCCAAAGATCAGGAGGCGCGATGGGTAAACACTGCTGAGAGCTACTACTGATCAATGCTTTTCAAACTGCACTTTGAGATTTACAGAAAGTAAGAGCCATTGCTGATGCATGCTATCTTGTACGTTTAGAAATATAATTATAGTAATTAAAGATGCAGAAGGTGATTGTCTTCAGAAACATTTCTGTTGTGCTGGTTGAAAGTCTCTTCACATTCTGATAGTAATAATTAAAGTAAATTATATAAATTTATTTATACGTATTTTTATATTCTGGGAAGGCATACGACTAAAAAAAGTTTGTCCAATTAAAAATCGTCAGGCCAACAAATAACTCAATTACGACAGGTAACTTATACTGTCAGTCAACAAATTAAAATATGTATTTCTGCGCTGTCACGCAGACAGATCAGTCATTTGCGCGTACACGTGAAGCATGGCCACCTACAGCTCACAGAGAGTGACATCAGGTAAACTCAGCAAGCATCAACCTGAACTTCTTTCTGGAAGACCAACATGGCCTTGTATCCATGAAAAGAAAGATTTTTTGAAAGGGGTATTGCCAGAATCAAAACTTTTTAAAATCCTGAATGAATGTCAGGAGTTACTTTTGTACGCTGGAGGGAAATTATGCAGTTCAAAACCAAGATCAGAAGGATGACACCATGGCTGAAGTACTTTTAGACAGATATGTTTTAAAACTATTTTAGTCCCGCAAAGCTGATGTAGATTGTGTACTTTTTATGAATGGGAGGTGAAAACGTCTGGCGAAAGATAGACTATTTTCAAGTTCATGAGGTATCTTTTACAGCATCGATAATATAGTCAGTTAAACAGACCATTCATTTAGTTGTTCAAGTGTAAAAGGAGATAAAGTGAAGTTTATTTATAAACTAATTTCAAGAAGATCACATGCATATGATTGCTTGCAGCTGGTTCTGCATTATCCAATTTATGATTCACCAATCAGACGATTCCTAAGCCACTATAACCACCTTAAGTTCCATATAACAGCCATCTTTATAATCCCCCCTTCCACCCCTACTCCTCCTCCTTTCCTAGATGGGTGTCACGGTAGCCCAGTGGTTAGCACTGTTGCCTCACAGCAAGAACGTCACTAGTCCTTACCAAGCCAGCCAACGTTTCTGTGTTTCCACGTTCTCCCCGTGCTCACGTGGGTTTCCCCCGGGTTCCTCCCACGGTCCAAAAACATGCAACTTAAGTTAACTGACTAATCCAAATCGGCACCATAGACATGCTCCTAGTAAGTACTGTGGTCATCTCTTAAGAGCAATTACTATCTTTATTCTATTACGGATTACCTGATTATGTATTATGCACATATAGAATGAAGCCGGTCGCACGCCAGAAGCGACGCGCCGCGCAGCGCCACGCATTTCAGAAATTCTGAATGCACCCAGCCACGACTCAGGACACTGTTCATAATTCTGCCGCGCCACAGAGCGCCATCTGATTAGTTTCGTTTTAAATAGCCTGCAAATGTGCTCGTCTGGTGTGCGATACTTTCAACTGTCATGTGCTCGCCGTGTCACGGCACTGAGCGGCGCATCTGGTGTGTGACGGCCTTGACCCGCGGCTGTTTTTCCCGCGTCACTCATGGGGGGCTTTCGTTTCTAATCGCAGCCCTTTCTGTTGAGCCGAGCGGGTGAAGACAATCACCAAACATAGGGGTGTAAGAACTTGCCATCGCTCAAAAAGCAAGCGGGATCATATTTACATTAGTTTATTTGTTATGAATGCTCGTGCTGTCTTCGGTTCATGTATTGGATTCACAAAGAGTGTTTTTTTTTTCTGTTTGAGCAGGTAAAATTAAAGGTACAGTTCATATATATTACTGCTTGTATTAAAGGACAAAATTGTATTACAAATAATATATAAATATAAACCTATTCATAGATTTTAAAACATTTTTTTTTCTTGTGTTGTAAAGAAAAAATCTAATTATGTATGGAAAGCATCGTCAATGCACCGTGATGCACCGAGATATCGAATTGAACCGAATCGATGACATGATAATCGTAACCGAACCGAACCGTGAGACCAGTGTAGGTTCACACCCCTAGTTTTTAGCACTCTTTTTTTCTGATCTGATTTTTATTTAGTTGAATAACAAAACATAAGTAAATAGTGCTCTTCTGCCTAAACTGCTTTACTGAGGTGAAGTTTGATTTATTTTCCCACATTCGCCCATTTTCGAACAGTGACAACTTGTGACACGCTCCCACTCTTGTTACTTTGAATATTGGGTCTGAAATAGCGTGTAGGTTTGACCTCAAAACAGTTTCATTGACTGTGAACAATGTTTTATTTTATAGTCATTGGATGCTTATATGATTTCACCATTTAGAATTTGTAAACAATACTTTTCTGAAATGATATTATTAAGGAAAAAGTCAGAATGTGCTAATATAAAAAGCAACTTCTTTGGGGGAAATATAATTGCACCCGCTGGTCAACAACTACGCTCGACAAAGAGCTCGTCTCCATAGAGTTTTCTAACTGGTGAATGACATGATCTAGTGTTATGCTGTGTAAGGTTGTCTATCGTCATCAGATCGTCATCTCTTTGGTGTGCATTCGCTAGTTCATGACTTAAGGTGGTGTGGCTTTGGACAGCAGGGGAGGGATGTAAGCTATTATGTTAACACTAGCATTCTCACTGATCACCTACTGCACCTTTTATCAAACATAAATTAAAAGCTACTTGATAAATGATCAAGGGATTGTAATTAAAATTGCATTAAAAAGAGTTGAGGTTAAATGCTTCTTTCTAGGACTATTGAACAATTCTACAAATATATTTTTCTGTCTCATAATGTTATTGATTTTTTTTTTTTTTACATGTTTACTCAGTTCCCCAGAAATCAATATTGATTTAACTTATTGTAGGGTTTAGATTTTTTTTTGTGTGTGTATGACACTAATGCAAATTTATGTAACAGCTGCTCTTGTTTTACATGCCCACAAGAACAACAGATCTATATATTGTATAACTGTCTGCATGAAAAAATGGCTTGGGAATTTAACCATGGAACACATTAACATTTCCACAAGTATCATGGCTGATATTTCACTTGTTAAGCTTTGCTGATAATTACACGTTTCATGAAATAAAGCCAGACATGACTTTTTTTCAGTTTTAGAGAAGTTACCAGTAAAATTAGTATTATAATATTATCACTTATAGACACTAATTAAGAAATATATAGCGTAAGATGTAACTAAAAGGGGAAGGTGTGAGATAAAACTTATTCCTACTAAGATTGTCAAACAATTCAAATATTTTGTCACAGTTAATTGGCTAATTTGCTAGCTGTGAACATGACAATTTCTTCGGTTTGTGTGTATGAAACTGGTGGTGTAAATTTATGCCTCAGTGCTTCTTACTTGTGTGATATGTCTAAAATAACTAGACTTGTATTCAATATCTCTGCATTTAAATGTATTGGAAGTTCAACTGCAGAATGCATGCATTAACATTTCTACGATGTGTTATTCGCGTGCTGAGCTGGGTTGGTGACACCTTGGAAATTCTGAAAACATATAACCTTATTAGTGTGATTATTTTAAAACACCCAATTTAGGTTTAACTTTTAAACAAGTTATCAGTAAAAATCATATGCAACGGATTCAAAGGGATGGCTCACCATAAAAAAGAAAAAGCATGTCATAATTTACTCACCCTTCCCTTGCTCCAAACCTATTTGAGTTTCTTTCCATCAATTAGCATTCTCAAAATATCTTAGAGTAAATTATGAGGTAATTTTCATTTTTGGGTGAACTAACCCTGCATAAAGTGGAAGTTGCTAAGACACTTATTTCAGTTTGTTGATGTAATTCCAACTGAAACTTGCAGATTAATTGTTCACCTAAAGAATAACAATGTGCGCTAACAAAATGAACATTAGGGCCCAGTTTCACAAACTGGGCTTAGATTAAGCCAGGACTAGGCCTTAGTTAAATTAGGCTATTTAAGCCAAATTTATAAAAATGGCCTTAGAAAAGTATATTACTGGTGTGCAAATGGAGAAAAAAATGACACTGATGTATTTTAAGACATCTCACTGCAAGTTATTTTGAGTTGAGACAGCTCAAACATGCAATTTAATCTTGACTAGCCTTAAACCTTGTTTGTGAAACCGCGGGTATAAGTTCTGATTTCATACAGACTCTAAGTAATAATAAGATTACAAATTGGTAATTCCTTACATGTATATAGTGCTTTTCTGGACACTCAAAGTGCTTTACAGATTTTTGGGGGGAATCTCCTTAAACACCAACAGTGTGCAGCATCCACGCGCACACACACACACACACACAGATACACTCCTGTCGGCCTTTTCATTATTGATTTTTTTAACATTAAACTCATAATAATCAAGTGCACAAAAGAACACATGAACTTCGGAAAAAGTGATCACTGCGGTTGCCGCGAGGCTCTTTGTTTCTCTGCAGTTGGCTTGTCAGTGGCGCGGCAATCACTTTTACTTTAATAAAAAATAAGATTATTTATTACTAAACACTGTGAGATGATGGTCGCGGGATTTTTTAAATGAGGCGCTTTTGCTTTGCCTTTTGACACTAAATCGTCCGCCATTCTCTTTCTGTAAATTTTACTTACCTCATTCTCCTCACATGATAAATGAAATATGAAGCATTGTAGCTATGTTCAGATTTTAACTACAGCCTACTGCATGCTATCGTCTTAAGTAAATTATTTGGAATTATATTTTCCATTTAATTCAAATAAATATTGAATTTAAAAAAGGGAATACTTAAAAACATGTGGGCACGGTGTCACGGTGGAAAAGTGATGTCACCGGTGTTGCGTCTTAAAACCGGTAACACCGTCAACACCGTCTATCGTGGCAAGCCTAGCATCCACCTGGATGGCATGACAGCAGCCATATTGCGCCAGAACGCACATCCCAAACTAACTAATTGGTAGAGAGGAGACAGAGTAATGAAGCCAATCATGATATGGGGATGGTTAGGAGGCCATGATAGAGTGGGCAAATTTGGCCAGGATGCCAGGGTTAAATCCCTACTCTTTTTCGAAGGAAATCCTGGAACTTTTTACGACCACAGAGAGTCAGGACCTCTGTTTAATGTCTCATCCAAAAGACAGCGCTCACTAAGCATGTTGTCTTACTCCAAGCTGTATAGGCTCGAAAGCCTACTACCAATTAAGCATATTAGGTGATGTGCATCTCTGTAATGAGAAGGGGTGTGGTCTAATGACATCAACACCCTATATCAGAAGTGCATAATTATTAGGCAACTTCCTTTCCTTTGGCAAAATTTGTATAGTGAGATATCTTGCAGAGGGATGCAGCACTCTTAAAATTGCCAAGCTTCTGAAGCGTGATCATCGAACAATCAATCGTTTAATTCAAAATAGTCAACAGGATCGCAAGAAGCGTGTGGAAAAACCAAAGCGCAAAATAACTGCCCATGAACTGAGAAAAGTCAAGCGTGCATCTGCCAAGACAACTTGCCACCAGTTTAGCCATATTTCAGAGCTGCAACATCATTGGAGTGCCCAAAAGCACAAGGTGTGCAATACTCAGAGACATGGCCAAGGTAAGAAAGGCTGAAAAACGACCACCACTGAACAAGACACACAAGCTGAAACGTCACGACTGGGCCAAGAAATATCTCAAGACTGATTTTTCTAAGGTTTTATGGACTGATGAAATGAGAGTGAGTCTTGATGGCCTCGTGGCTGGATCGGTAAAGGGCAGAGAGCTCCAATCCGACTCAGACGCCAGCAAGGTGGAGGTGGAGTACTGGTTTGGGCTGGTATCATCAAAGATGAGCTTGTGGGGCCTTTTTGGGTTGAGGATGGAGTCGAGCTCAACTCCCAGTCCTACTGCCAGTTTCTGGAAGACACCTTCTTCAAGGAGTGGTACAGGAAGAAGTCTGCATCCTTCAAGGAAAACAGGATTTTCATGCAGGACAATGCTCCATCACACGCGTCCAAGTACTCCACATCGTGGCTGGCAAGAAAGGGTCTAAAAGAAGAAAAACTAATGACATGGCCTCCTTGTTCACCTGAGCTGAACCCCATAGAGAACCTGTGGTCCATCATCAAATGTGAGATTTACAAGGAGGGAAAACAGTACACCTCTCTGAACAGTGTCTGGGAGGCTGTGGTTGCTGCTGCACGCAATGTTGATGGTGAACAGATCAAAACACTGACAGAATCCATGGATGGCAGGCTTTTGAGTGTCCTTGCAAAAAAAGGTGGCTATATTGGTCACTGATTTGTTTTTGTTTTGTTTTTGAATGTCAGAAATGTATATTTGTGAATGTTGAGATGTTATATTGGTTTCACTGGTGAAAATAAATAATTGAAATGGGTATATATTTGTCTTTTGTTAAGTTGCCTAATAATTATGCACAGTAATAGTCACCTGCACACACATATCCTCCTAAAATAGCTAAAACTAAAAACAAACTATAAACTACTTCCAAAAATATTCAGCTTTGATATTGAGTTTTTTGGGTTCATTGAGAACATGGTTGTTGTTCAATAATAAAATTAATCCTCAAAAATACAACTTGCTTAATAATTCTGCACTCCCTGTATATTTTTGCAATCAAAATGGATCAGAAAAGCAACCATAAAACACACACATTATCAGAGGTGTGAACTAGGCTTGCCACGATAGACGGTGTTGACGGTGTTACCGGTTTTAAGACACAACACCGGTGACATCACTTTTTCACCGTGACACCGTGCCCTCATTTTTTTAAGTATTCCTTTTTTAATTCAATATTTATTTAAATTAAATGGAAAATATAATTCCAAATAATTTACTTAAGACGATAGCATGCAGTAGGCTGTAGTTAAAATCGGAACATAGCTACATTGCTTCATATTTCATTTATCATGTGAGGAGAACAAGATGAGTCGAATTTACAGAAAGAGAATGGCGGAGGATTTAGTGTCAAAACGCAAAGCAAAAGCGCCTCATTTAAAAAATCCAGCGACCATCATCTCACAGTGTTTAGTGATAAATAATCTTATTTTTTATTAAATTGAAAGTGAATTCCGCGCCACTGACAAGCCAACTGCAGAGAAACAATGCAACCTCGCCGCAACCGCAGTGATCACTTTTTCCGAAGTTCATCTGTTCTTTTGTGCACTTGATTATTATGAGTTTAATGTTAAAAGAATCAATAATGAAAAGGCCGACAAGAGTGTATCCTGTGTGTGTGTGCGTCTTCACTGAAGTCTCTCTCTCCCAAAACCGAAAGTTGCTTTGTCTGTCTGGCAATATTTCGGCTTTTAATCGAATGAAAAGTTAATTTAGATGAGCCTATATTAAAAACTTGCAGTAAAGTAAATGTGACGTGCGGCCACACATCGAAACTGAGGTGTGATCTCATCTCTCTATCTCGCTGTCATCCATGATAGACGACACACAAGTCAAGTCGCCTAATAATTATATTAATTTGAATAAAATGTAAACCAAAATAAACAATTCATTGCATTTTTCGTTTGATAAAAAATATACGAAAACGAAAAAAATCAAAGGATGGCTAGTTTGTATTCATGTGTTTTAATATTAATGAAAATATGCTTTGCCTATTTAAGCGTAACGGTTATATACACTATCAATAGGCAAGCCATTCAAAAAAAAATATTTTACTGTGTACTGAGTTATAATGTATATTTTACAATAAAAACTAAATGTAGCATGTGTCGCTGTCACTTAAAACACGCAAATGATAACACACCCCACCAGAGCTATCTATAGTCTATCTGTAAACTTACAGGGAGGCGTTGGCCAAAAGTCATAGCTACTGCGCACCACGTTATTGAACTCCAATATCTCTGAGGGAGACACGCGCGCGGTGACCGCACAGTGATGTTCAGCTCTGATGAGGCACTTTTATTTAGACTGTAGTAGATTTTTTACATAATGTTCCATTACTTAAAATTTCTTTCATTTTTTTTATTCATAGTTTATATATAATTTGAGTGCTAGCTTGTTTAGCTGTGATCATTATGCAAGGATCATATTTTATATTCGGTCTATTCTTCAGTAACCTATAGATTCGTTAATAATGTATTTTATAAACGGATTGTTCATAAGGACCAAGCTATTAATATATAATACATTAGGCTAAATAATACATAAGACATTGAAGTCAGCTAGGACAGCAAAAGACAACTAAAGTAGGTTCCCTCTTTTGGCAAAGGTAACCAAAAAGTATCTTTGCGTGTGCGCAACAAGCTGCGCATCCGAGAGAGTGTTCAACACGATGGGGAACATAGTGTGCCTCAAGATCCCATCAGAGATGGTCAACATGGGTTTCCTGGCAAAGACCATGTAGACTGCACTGTTAATAAAAAAAATGCAGTGTTTTTGTTTATTTTATTTTTTTTAAAGACTGCCGACCTGTCATTTTTGTAGCCTAATGTCATTTGGAAGTTTTTTTTATATTTGTTTCTTGTTTATTCCTTTAATCTTATTTAAACTTTGTGCTATTTAATCACTTATCTTTTTATTTTATTTTCTTATTCGTTTTAAAAACATTCTAACATAAGTAATAAACGTTCTATGGTTGTTATTTGTTTGGTTCCCATTTTCAGTTTTTTTTTCAGTCTGTAGCATTGTTGTTGTTTTTTTCATTATGTTAATAAAAGTTCTGTGTTTAATAACAGTGATTTTTTTGTAGTTTGACGCGAGTTGCCAATTCCCGAAAACTGAAAGTATAATACGCACGCATTTATAAGATATTTAAAAGCAGAAAAAAAGAGGAAAAGAGGAAACGCCCACCCCCACGGTGATACCGGTATTACCGGTGTTGTCACATGTCGATTAACCGGTGGGGAAATTTCCTCATCGTCACAACCCTAGTGTGAACCTACACTGGTTTTATAGTTCAGTTCGGTTACGATTATCATGCCATCACATTGACAATACTTTGCATACACAATTCTATATTTTACTTCACAGCACAAGAACTCTTGTATTCTAATGTATAATTTCAAAAAAGATTTAAATGAATTTGTCATACAACCTTGCCCTTTAATACAAGCAGTTAAATATATTCAGATATATGAACTGTACCTTTAATTTTACCTGCTCAAAGAAAACACTCAGCATCAAACAAAACTCAAGTGCATGCACAAAACAACATGAGCATTTAAAGCAAATAAACACATGTAAATATTATTCCGCTTGCTTTTTGAGCGTTGTCGAGCAAGTTGTTAAACGCCTATGATTGGTCACACGCTCAACAGAAAGGGCTGTGATTGGCTCTAACGCTCTGGCGCTGTTCGCCGATAAGTGACACAGATAAACGGACGCGGTGATCACAGCTGATCACTGATAGACACAGTGGATAAAACTCGCTCTGCAGACACGGGAGTCTGGATCCGCAAGTATCGCTATAACAGCCAAGAGGAGAGGAAACGTCATGCCAGCAGGTCAAAGAGGCCACAGTGTGAGAGAGAGAGAGAGAAAGAAATGGATTTCACTTTCATTTTCTCCATAGCAGTTAAATAGGGGCTTCTGCTGTATGACAGTCCAGAAAACACACGCAGTGAATTGTGCAGTTTCCACGTTTAAATTACTCGCGCTCGCCTCCCTTGTCATAAGGCGCCTTTCCACTGCACACGACATTTGGACACCCCTGTCAGAATACGCCCCCTTGTAGCAGTCACACAGAATTTTCAGTTTTTTCGTGCACCATGGGAGAGAAGCTGGATTCTCGCGGTGTCCGAAATAAAGAAGTGCAAAACAAAGAGCAAATAAACTCTGTCCGTTCACCATGGGTAAATGAATGAATAGACCACTAAAAATGTGAGGGAATGTGGAGACAACATTAAAAAATATATATATATATATATTTTTTTATTACTCCTATACAAATAGAAATGTTTTTTTTTTTAGGAATTTTCCGCATACGGAGATGATCGGAACTCCACGCAGCTCCCGGACTACTCTCTATTGGAATTGAATGACTTCTGGTCTGTCTTGATCTTGATGTTAATTAATAATCAATTATTAATTCATTATTAATATTATTATTTCAATGAATGTTTAATCCTGGCTGACATTTCACTTGTTGAACTTTGGTTTCAATTAGAAGTTTGTTTTTAAAAACAACAATTCTGGGTTTCGTTACTAAATCATTTACCAGTTAAAAATGTTAGTCATGATTTTATCAACACCTTTTCTTCATCTTGGATAACATCAAAATGAAATAATTTGGCTAAACGGATCTCTCTTGAACTGAATTTTCACAAAATAAAATAACAATTACGAGGAAAAAATGTAAAACCCTTGTCGGTGACAATAGCCTAGTGCAGGGGTGTCCAAACTCGGTCCTGGATGGCCGGTGTCCTGCTGAGTTTAGCTCCAACTTGCCTCAACACACCTGCCAGGAAGTTTCTAGTATATCTAGTAAGAGCTTAATTAGCAAGTTCAGGTGTGTTTGATTAGGGTTGGAGCTAAACTCTCCAGGACACCGGCCCTCCAGGACCGAGTTTGGACACCCCTGGCCTAGTGGTTAGTGCGTCGACACATAGCACAGAGGTGCTTACGGGGACCCGAGTTTGATTCCTGGCTCGAGGTTCTTTGCCGATCCTTTCCCTATCTCTGCTCCCCACACTTTCCTGTCCGTAAAATTTCCACTGTCCTATACCAGTAAAGGTGAAAACCCCTAAAAAAAATAGTTATAAAAATATAAACTCCTACTTCCAACACCTTCCATTTTTACGACTGAATTCAAGCTACTAATCCAGGACCCATGGAAGAAGACTCTGACCGGTATCAGTCGAGTCTCCTCCGTGTCTTGTTGGCGTGCTGAGAAATGCAGCTGCACAGTCATGTGGGCAGGTAAATGTCTTTCGAGAGAAGAGGGCAGTGGGATGAACTGACCTGTGAACAGTGGCAGTCGTCAGCGTTGAGAGGGTCAGGCTGGAAAACAGAAGGGGAAGAGCCATTATTTTCCGCCTCATTTCCGCTGATGGCCTGCTCGGGAAGAAGGGGGGGAGATGAAAATAAGGAGGAGGGAAACGCGAAATCATTTCAGCCTCCATTTGTAACATGTCTCCTTACAGACTCGCTGACAGGTAGAGGAGAACAGCGGAGGATTTTAATGGGGCCAATTCGTCCGCTATTAGGCAACACAGCACGGCCCTTCGCAGCTTTACCGTTGCGCCCTCCTGTAAGATTACACATCTATATCTATATAACTCTTCACCCGCCATTGCTGTCTTCCCCGAGAGCCCGTGTGAGAATAGATCATGGTAAAGTGATATAAAATGGGCTTGCGAGCTTCTAGAATGCCTCTGTTTCGCATTACCAAATGGAGGTTTCCACAGCATGCTTCAATTTTGTTGATGTTCTGAGCCATTTGCTGTGTTTTTAAACCATCTATTTTTATCACGCCTAATATGTTACCCTTTCCTTCCCATTACTGTAAATGACACCCTACAGGCTAACAAATATACAGAAGACTAATGGAGCATCTTAAAGCGGCGTGTTGGTTGGATAACCCTCCTTTAGACTGGAGAATTGCTTATAAATGGTAAGTTAAGACTGTTCACTTGGATTTCGTTACATCTTGTGCTCACACACTTTCGATCTGGGCCAACCAACATTAGCTGTATGATAAAATTTGATATGCAACAACAAGGGGGAAAAATGTGTCATTTGAGCTATAGTGCTACAGGAAAACCCCTTTGAGGATAACGATGGAAGGGGAATATGAAAGAAAATCCCAATAAGACGTTTTAAGCAATGGGAATCCCATAAATCAATGCCATCGTCTCAAATTCACATTTTCCCTGAGGGAAGAAAGAAAAAATAATCATTCACCCAATAAAACTTTCTTTTGGGGTGAAATTTCATACTCTGTTCTTTTTTTAATTCTCATTGTACATCATTTCTTAATTTATCCTTATATTTGTCTTGCAGTTGAGTTCATGTAAACAATAGAATGTGCATTTTTTTGTTTGTGCAAGTATTAATTCATACAGAAATAAGCCATTATTATCATCATCTTTTACATTTAATTATTTAGCATAAGCTTTTATCCAAAGCGACTTACAAATTAAAATAAAAGAAACACTTCAAATAATCAGAGAGTAGCAGCAAATGAATGCTATGACAAGTCTAAATTAGTTAGGAAGAGAATGTCCCCCCTACAGGTGGTTTGTCAAGCCCACTCACCTGTGTGAGGCACACTAAGAATTGCACAATGTTTTTTCAAAAATACGGACTGTTGATAAGAAAGTGTCTGGTGCATTCGGAGAGAAGAAAGTGTGTTCTACTGGCAGTTTGGCACAATCATAATGGGCTTTATGCCCAGAGGTGTTTTGTTCAGCCACCTATAAAAGTCTGATAAAAGGTCAGCACAATAGCCTGGTGTTTAGTGTGTCAACATATAGCACAGAGATGGTAACGGCAACCAGAGTTTGATTCTCGAGGTCTTTTGCCGAACCTTCCTCCCCTTGTATAAACAGAGGTTAAAGCCAGCTCCAAATGGGCTGGTCAGCTCCAAGTGGGTGGGACTTGAGCTCCAAGTGGGCTGTACAAGCCTCCTGGAGTTTTCATTTATTTAATGTCTAGTACGCAACACGGAGTTCAACCTATCTTTTATGAATGGTGAAAGGTTGCCATAATGTTCACTTTCAGAAGGTTCCTTGTACAGCATGTATAATGTAATTTAATCAAAATATACAGTTAAATAGATTTGAACATTTATTTAGTTGTTAAAAGGTAAACTGAGATGAAAAACCCTTTTCAAAAATACTGTGTATAAAATAATGTTCATGTTTTAAATTACACAGAACAATTAAATTGTAATGCAGTGCTTCTTATGATGTGAGATTGACTTCAAATAGTGTCTTAATCAGATAGTGAAGATAATTGATTTTAAGCGAACCAGATATTTAAATGTAGTGAGTTTATAATGGCATGACAGTTCAGTGAAAGCGCATGCCTGTGCATGTTTAAAAAAAATTAATAATTAAAATCCGTGTATAAGGTATATTGCACACTATTTCCAAGAAGGGTTGCTTAAGCAGATGTCTGGTGCACATGGAGAGAAAATGAGTGTGCCATACATGAGCAATTTCACACAAGTGTCCCCCCAGTGATGGTATACAGCCACATTGCACTGCTACAAGTGTGATACTGCGTTCGACGGCATAACAGTGTATATAAAAAAGAAAATCAAACACGAAGAGTCTCAAAATCCTTTTGCAGGAGGAACTACTTTCTCTCGCCATTCATTCACATCTGCAGCTGACGTCAGAACAGCAGAAACTATTGCTATTTCACCAACGTCACTTTAGAGCTAGTATTTGAATGATTCTCTAGCGTAATGTCTAAAGTGATGACAAAACAGGTGATTTTGCTCACATTTTAAGATTATAAGGCTGAACGGCATGAAATGCCATCAGTCTACAGAGATTTCCCAGTATTTCTGTTGCAATCAGGAGATCACAATAATTAATCCCGAAAAAGCCAAAGCAACGCAATCACTACCAGATTACTGTTGTGTTTGTGATAGGGAAAAACGATAAACACATGTGGGCATTTATTTTCTTTCTTTCTGTTTACTGAACTAGTCTGCAGTAGTGAAAACAGGAGACTCACTAGAAACAGATGGTCAACTAAAAAGTAACTCAGGGTTACACAAAATACATACATTTCTCATATGCGAGTCCCATCTCACACTCAACACACTACAATTACTATGGTAAATACAGCACTACAATATACAAAAGAGAGAGATCGACTTAGAAAGTCACTTACCCGTTTAATAATGATTTGAATTACACTGAGTTTTTCCTCCTCTAAGGGCTTATTATGCGGCCTCTGCGCTATCTTGTGAATGGACAACGTCAACTGTTTTTGGTCTCCTCAATGACAGGCTAATGGCCGCCGACGCATTGTCTCTCAGAACGTATAAATATTTAAAACAGGCACTATCCTTATAAATAAACTGCATAGTTGCAATCTAAACAACTACATTCTCAACTAAAAAAGCCTCAGAAATACATTATGTTGTCCAACAGCTGAAATATTTGTCTAACTGTAGCGTCCTCTGCTTGTCGTTGTTTGTGGGTGGAGTAATACTCAAGGGTGAAGAGGCTGTACAAGTGCTGTTATTTGCAGAATATTGCACGGCTATCAGCCAATAAGATTCAAGAACCAGAACTGTTGTATAAATATATGCATCATGTATTTAGATTTGTTTCCTGTTACAGCCATCAACTATGAAAATATTAGGGATGCACCGATCCCGATACTTGGATCGGATATCGGTTCGATATCGCATATTTTTGCTGGATCGGGTATCGGCCTGCTGGTACCGATCCAAATCCGATCTTGCGCGTGCGCTGTATTTTGTGTAATTTATAAGCCAACAAAAGTCACAAAGGAAGCCTATTATAAAGCACTAGAAAGTTGACAAGCAGACCTACTATATCATAAATGTTTTGAAGCCATTCTATAGTTTAATGTGAAGCACAGATGAATATTTACGTGGTTAAATTCATGTTCACTTCAGCGCTTCCTGCCGCTGCGCCTGTCAATCATTCTCCATTCATTCACAATTCAAACTGCGTGTCGCGTTCATGACAGCACGAAAAACTTTCTCCAAGACTATTTGTTCTTGTTAGTTTAAATAATCAGTGTGGAAATGCATTTAGTTTTGCATTAAATGGGTTCATTTTGACCTGAAACATAGAGAGCATTGCTGTTTCTCTGTTAGATCAGCAGATCGCATTCACTGGAGTAGGGTTAGCCAGCCTATTATCTCCGCTTCACACACAAAGTAGTCCTACCTGAAACTTTAAATTAGAAAAGGCTTAATAATCATTGGACATCCTCAACGCACTGATTTCTCCCCTTTGTGCTGCTGTTTTGGAAGTGTCCGTATACCGGAGGGCTGCGCGCTGTGTCTCAGTGATGCAAGCGCTTCATTCAGGCACTGGCTGCGCAGACGTGACATGCGCCGCTCCGTAAGATTATTCTTATAAGAGGCTAAGTTTATGTTATTATGTTCCTTCCGCGAATGTTTGTTCCTTCTTATGTTTGTGCCGCGAAAAGTTTGTAAAGCCTGGCTCATTGTGGTTTAGTTGATTAAATTATTAAAAGTGAAAATGACGGCCCAGGGGGCATATGAGTTGTCATTAACAGAAAAGTATTTAGCCTAATATAGGCTACTCTGAAACTGTGAATATTTCACTGTCATTTTATATATATTAACATTTTTTAACAGACCAGTTATTGACCAGATTGTGCAATAAAGCATATAAGCGGACCTTGTTTTGAACTTCACATCAAATATTCTTGTTTATTTTGTAGATAACTGACCAACAAAAATACATTAAACAAAACCAACAAATTATACCAAACCAAATTCGTTTAAAAAAGATAATTTTTCAGACAAAAAATTATTTTACAGACATGCTTTCAGTTTCTCCATCTCACGCGGCTATAGGCGAGGGAATGTTTATTAAGTAAAACTGGCCTCAGACGGTTTAGTTTAGTCTGCTTTAAACCTGCAGGAAAATATCAGGCTTTGCTAAAAGGCCGATTGTTTTACCAATGATTAGGGTCAATAGTGGTAGCCTATTACAGATTTCAAAGAAAAATCTGAATATTAAAAAGGAAACATAGGCTGGGCCACATCAGATCAATGTCATAATGAATGCTCAAATAATGTAGTCCATAGTTTATAGCAAGCATCATATTTAGGTAAATTGTGCCATCTGTCATCTACAGTAGCCCTATAGGTCTGTTATTTTTACTGAAGAAGATATATTATTTGAGTTAATTAGCAGAACTATAGAAACTATATTATGTTAATAAAAAAATTATAATAAAAAACAGCACAATATCGGGATCGGATCGGTATCGGTCGATACTCAGAATTTTAGTATCGAGATCGGATCGGTTTAAAAAAAATGGTATCGGTGCATCCCTAGAAAATATGTACATGTACAGCCAAAAATTTGAAAAGCACAATCATACTCAGATTTTCCAAAAAAAAAAAAAAAAAAAAAAGAAATTTAAAAGTGACTTTTCATTACAACAGAAATGAAACTTTTAAGTACAGTTGAAGTCAGAATTATTAGCCTCCTTTGATTTTTTTTTTTCTTTTTTAAATATTTCCCAAATGATGTTTAACAGAGCAAGGGCATTTTCACAGTATGTCTGATAATATTTTTTTTTTCTGGAGAAAGTCTTATTTCGGCTAGAATAAAAGCAGTTTTAATTTAAAAAAAAATATTTTACGGTCAAAATTATTAGCCCCTTTAAGCTATATTTTTGTTCAATAGTCTTCAGAACAAACCCTCATTAAAGAATGACTTGCCTAATTACCCTTACCTGCCTAGTTAACCTAATTAACCTAGTTAAGCCTTTAAATGTTGATTTAAGCTGTATAGAAGTGTCTTAAAAAATATCTAGTAAAATATTATTTACTGTCATCATGGCAAAGATGAAATAAATCAGTTATTAGAAATGAGTTATTAAAGCTATTATGTTTAGAAATGTGTTGAAAAAAAATCTTCTCTCCATTAAACAAAAATTGGGGAAAAAATAAACAGGAGGGCTAATAATTCTGACTTCAACTGAAATTAAAAAAGAAAGAAATAGAACTAATGAGCACAATTTAATGTGTAATAATAATCAGTAGATGTTTTAAAGAAAAGTTAGCTCCATCAGCGCTAGCAGACATTTCATTTGAAAACTGCCTGACTGACCTGAGGCAACATATTTCAAGTTTTGCAAAAAATGCATGTAGCCACGTTTCACCCATGAGACCAGCTGGTAATGGAGGTTGGCAGACACTTCATTAATTCCACACTATAGAAACATCTTTTGTCTTAACAAGCAAGTTTCTTTTGACGCTTTGTGTGTGGAGGTTTGTAGAGCGGCGTCTTCATCCTCCCTGGCTTTTTCCCCCCCGCTCTCTCTGACAGGTCTGGAAGGATTATGGATGTGATCATGGTTCAGACTGTTTCTCTAACATTTGTCATTCAGTTATCAAACTGCCAATTCTGCTCCTATCGGGTAAGTGTGTTTGGGAGACAAGAAAGCCAGGAGGGAGGTCCTTGCTGATCCAATTTTGGCCTGATTTTTATTGAACAGCCTATCATCTGTGTGTGTGAAAAAAAAGAGTGTGTATGTGTGTGTGATCATCACACTTGGATGAGGATGTTCTGTGTGTTTTCAGGGATGTAAATCCTTTCCTTGGCATGGTGTAGTCCCAAAGCACCCATCAAACTGTCCTTCAGCTGCCAGCCTTACACACAGACACACACACTCTCTCTGCAGGACATTTGTTTCTATTTCTGTCACATGATCTAAAATGAAGCATGCTGGCTTTGTGAAAAAAGAGATGTAATACACTGATTTTGACAATAAAAAGTGCTATGGACATAACTATGTGTTTTGCATCCATCTGGGCTAAAGTGAAGTCAGTCATTCTCGCTCCAATATGTGGCACGGTATGAAATGCAATAATAATGAACAGTTTTAAACAAGGTCAATAATACTTGTAGAAATCTGTTAACATTTGCATTCGTATCAATGGCAGCTGCTAACAAAGCTCATAAAAATATGTGCCTGTGGCAATATTTTTTTTTGCAAAAACGATATTGTTGCTTTTTGCATATTTCATGATAGATTCAAAGTGAAATGCCCAGTGAGCGGCTCTAAAAAAGCGTGTTCAATTTTCTCAGAAACAGATCAACGTGACCATGGCAACATTTTAGTACGTTGGTTCACACACATATCTTGGCTATTCAGAAATCAAATAGCTGAGGAGTGGTGCTAGAAGATTACTGATTTATTGTGTATAAAAATGACATACTACCTAAACTGACTGTGTTAAAGAAAAAATATATATCCAGAAAACTTATTTTACAGTTTCTTTCACAGACCAACTTTTGCTCTTCAGGAAACAAAAAGAAATGTAATAGTAGAGGAGCCATGGGTGTTCATTTTGAGTCCGAGTTGCATTTATTTATATATTTATTTTTGCATTTCAATAAACTCAAGAACTACGGATTATGCTAAAGTGTATATGTATCTGTCTCTGTGTATGTTTATAGTAATTGTGTGTAATTAATAGCTTAGTTGTCAATTAATAACTGTCTATGTGTGCATAACATTTATTAAAAAGCACAATTAACACAATTGACTAGTTAAAATACAATACCAAAAATATGTGTGAAATAACATTTAGGGCTCTATTTTATGATCCAAGCGCAAAGACTAAAGAGCATGATGCAAAAGCAATAAAGGCATGTCCAAATCCACTTTTGCTATTTTACAGCCGCGGCGCATGCTTGTGCTTATTCACTTAATGAGTTATGGGTGTGTTTTGAGCATAACGTGCAATAAACCAATCAGAGTCTCTTCTTCCATTCCCTTTAAGAGTCAGTTGGGTCGAGCCATGGCGCATTTGCTATTTACATGACTGACATTATAAATGGAAAAACTGAACACTTCACTAGCGAGAAAACAGTTAAACAGACAATCTGCGCGAGGATAAAGAATGAGCCTCCATTCGGCCTCTTTACTTACTCTTTACTTTACTTTATTCCTTTACTTTCATGGATAAGGAAACGATGTTGTATGCACTCCACTGAAGACATCCATTAGCCTAAATATTTAATTTCCTTTGTTAAGATTTGTTTCAAAACTATTTAAAAATTCAGTTCTAATTTCCAGCAAATGAATAAATAAACAATAATAACAAAATGTGGTCAAAAAAACTGAGTTAAATCCAAACACGCGTCCTGTTCTTATGTCCCATATGGTGATGCATACGTCTTCAAAACCCAACAGGCTGACAAATCTAAATCTGTTTTTAGTAAAACAAATATAAATATGCATATAATAAATACTACTACTACTACTATTAATAAAATAAATAAATAATAATAATAACAATAATAATAATAATATACTAATTCAAATTGTCATGAATAAACTGGAAAAAGCTGTGTATTAAGCAATGTGTAAGCATTTGAACCCGCATAGGTGCATAACTAACATGCTTTGCACTGGATTTTAGACCAGCTTTTAGTTGGTCAATGGCGTGATCTATTTCAGTTTCTCAACAACGCAACGACAATGCACATTAACACACCTCTTTTTCAGACCAGCACACCCATGAGTCCACAAAGTGGCGCAAATGGACTTGCTATTTTAACAACGTGGCACAAAATGCGAAAATTAGAGTTGCACTGGTCTGAAAATAGCAACAAATTACACCATACACGTCTTGCACCTTATTGCACCGGGTGTATGATAGGGCCCTTAATCATCATTAACCAAGACAGATGCAAACATGTAGATTTAAATTCCTAAAGATTAAAAATTAAGAACACATATTTACACTCACACTTAATAGAATTTGGTATAAATTTAATCATTATAAACATGCCAAGCAAACACTGTTAAATAGCATTAAGATAACATTTTGCCTGTGAGTGGATGTAATTGTAAATGATGTAGAAAGAGAGTTTTTTCTCATTTTAAATATAATCAATAAAATATGGATGGATGTATATCAACATATTAGTAAAATATTAATGTGTATTAATATAAATTGCTACAGGGAATGAATAATAAAAATACATAACAATAATAATGATTACAATAATAAATGACACTTGTTTTGTTGCTTAAAGCCTCCTTTTAAACTTTGATCCATGTTGGAAGTAGGGACTTTTATTCCTTCCAAATGAGGCTGGGTTCACAAAAGTAGGCTGCGACTGCAACTCCACTGGCTACCACTGGTGGCGCCAAAAAATTACATATTCACCTTTAAACCTCTAATGCACTTTACCCTAAACCAATGTTCTTCTACTAGAAGTGAATGACAGATTCGATATTAGGGAGGACAGGTAGTCTGCCTGTATTTTCACACTGTGGTTGCATGTCAGGAACTCTATCTAGAATACATCATGCTCTGTGCCTCTTCATATCCATCTCACTGACAGCTCGCACCGATAAAAACAAGGTGCTTGAACATGAGATATTAATCATTGTTTGCGGAATGAGCAGATGTGGAGTTTCACGTCATCAGCTTTGAAAAGCAAAAATAGCAGAATTCAATATATTAAGACTAGCTGCAGCATACGCAAGCAATTATGGTTTCTGTCTGAACCACAAAAGGTAGTAAAAGGCAAACCACAAAACAAGAAGCTGGATTGAGGTACATAATACTGTATTTAAATATATCTATCCTGTATTTTCTCTATTATTTGTCATTAAATGTCATTATTTGCTCTGTAGCGCTCATGTTTTAAATAAATTGCAACTCTTGCTCCATTTATGATGTTGATAATTCAGCTACAAAGGGCAACAAATTAGGGCTGCACAATATATCATTTCAGCATTTATATTGCAATGTATGAATACGCAATAGTCACATTGCAGGACATGCAATGTGGAGTCAGGATTACAGTTGACCAGGTACAACCTTTTCGAACACATGAGGATATTGTAATTTTTAATTTAACCACAATATATAAAGTGAAAGTCTATTAATTTCTTGTGTTTTTAAGACCTGTTTAAACATTTTAAGCAAGTTTAAAGCATTTGGGCACAAGGACAATTACGTTTGTAGCTTTATCATTTGTAATTAATTACTTACACAATGTAGAATACAGCTTTATTGTACATTTGATTATTTTATTTCTGCATCATATACAGCTGAAGTCAAAATTATTACCCCCGCCCCTGAATTATTAGCCCGCATTTTCCCCAATTTCTGTTTAAGGGAGAGAAGATTTTTTCAACAAATCTCTAAACATAATAGTTTTAATAACTCATCTCTAATAACCGATTTATTTTATATTTGCCAAGATGACAGTAAATAATATTTTAGATATTTTTAAAGACACTTCTATACAGCTTAAAAAGTGACATTTAAAGGCGTAACTAGGTAAATTAGGTTAACTAGGCAGGTTAGGGTATCGAAATTTTTTTTTGCTAATGATTAAAAAAAAAGGCTAATAATTTTGACCTTAAATTAAAAAAAAAATATTAAAATAGGCTTTTATTCTAGTCTAAATAAAACAAATTAGACTTTCTCCAGAAGAAAAAATATTATCAGACATACTGTGAAAATGTCCTTGTTTTGTTAAACATCATTTGGGAAATATTTGAAAAAGAAGAAAATAAAATAAAATCAAAGGGGGGCTAATAATTCTGACTTCAACTGTATATTGCTCTATTTATCTCCGCTTGTAACTTGTTTATTATATTTCATGCACTCCCCTAAAAAATCATCACAATCAATCTAAAATCATTTCAATAATTCACACTTAGCTCAAGATTTATACATAGCTTGATTGGCATTGCTGTTCCGGGAGAAAGCCCTGAGCTCAAGGGATCCTCCCTTTCGCAGGGTGAGGGGAGATTGAGCTCAGGTTGATCTCAAAACTCCTCCGCTGCTGAGGCTAAGCTGAACTTCCTCAGAGTAAGACATTTAGGAAAAAGATTTTGGCTTTTTTTTTTGTCTATAATATAGAGCATTTTTGGACGGTGGGAGGAAACCAGCCATTGATATTCTTGCTGTGAGGCAACAGTGCTAGTCACTGGGCCACCATGCCATCCATTCTGGATAATGGTGGAAGAAGGGGAGGAGGCGGGTTTCTTCCAGACGAAGATAGTTGTAGAAAGGAAATGAAAATATATATAGTGACTTGGGATCCTTTGATTGGAGGATCATGATTAGGTAATGTGGGCCAGCTGGATCAATCATGAGCACGTGCTCCTCTCGAAATTAGTTTAATATTAAACTTCACTAAGCTATCATGAGAAAAATTGCAAATAAAATAAATATTGCAATGTATATATTTCCCAATATTGTGCAGCCCTACAACAAACGCTGTGATTTAACTTACCAAATTGTCTAAAGATGACAAATTGTGTTTTTAAGCATCATGTGTACACAACAAGTCAAATAATATGAATGCTGTTGTTAGTAGTTCATAACCCGAGCTAAGAATTGTTGAAAAAAGTAATGTTGTATGTTGTCAAATAAAACAAAAAACAGAACATGGTAATAATAATGAAATAAAAAAAATAGATTTATATCATGAATCTTGACAAATACAACATATAAATAGTATAACATCCATAATAATATAGATGTTTTTAAGCATCATGTGCTTTTTTTGTCATGTTTTTAAGCATCATGTGCTTTAAGCATCACGCGTACACAACAAGTCAAATAATATAAATGTTTTTGTTAGTAGTTCACAACCAGAGCTAAAAATTGTTGAATAATGTTATTAAAAAAAAAACAAAAAAAAAAAAACAACATGGTATAAATAATGAAATAAAAACAATGGATTTATACCACGAATCTTGACAAATACAATATAAAAATAATATAACACCAATAATAATACATAAAAAATACAAATAAATAAATGGAATTAGTGTGCTATATTTCAAGCCTTCTGAAATAATCTGATAGCTATCTATGAGAAACTCATCTAAATTTTAATTAATCTTAATGTATTTTTTTCCCAGAAACATTTTAGTTGTACTGGTTGAAAGTCTCTTAATATCCTGATAGCATAATAATTATGACTAAATAATTAAAGTGGTCTACAATCCTGATAGCGCCCTGATAAAGTATCCAGATCTGGATAACATAATAATTATGACTGAATAAAGCAGTCTAAAATAACCCCAATTACACCTGCTATTATAAGTTTGGACTCGTCTTATGCTTTTTGTCTCATATCTGTATCATATCATATAGTTTAAAAGTATTATACAAGCAATGCATTCAATATCCCATGCATGCTGATTTTGCTCCAGATATCAATGTAAATGTAATGTTGATTTTATACAAAAGTTCAGTAAAAAGTTTTACTATTCTTCTATATTTTGGACATAATGCTCTATGTTTTTGTGCAAATTTAAATAATAAAGCCACAACAGATGCATCTGTGGATGAACTGGGTGATTCAATGGTTCATTAAAATATTGAGCGGCTTAGAAATAAATCGTTTGAATAAATTGAATAACAAAGTTTCTGCAGGTTTCTTCAAGTCAAGTTTAAGACTTTTAAGACCCTTTTAAGACCATTATAAATAAAATTTTAAATGGATAGAGGGCTAAACATTAAGGATTTTTCTAATGGCCCGGTTACTTCTGTAAATAGTTTTTGTATTAATAAAAGGATAATGTAAAGGAATGTGTTGTTGTTGTTTTTTTTCCCTGATTAGGGAAATTAATTTAAAGAATTTGCTGTAAAAATGTCTAACAGCTGTTGTGAATTGTCTCTTTATTTAAAAACAAGTTTTTAAATGGATTAGTGATGATTGGGTGTCATCCTGATAGGGTAGCTTTACCTGGACATAGATAAATTAAAACCTGTTTAAAATATTTTAGGACCTACAACCCAATATTTCAGTGAATTTAAGACTTTTTAAAACCTACACCCTGAATAAACAAATGACTTTGTGGCCTGCTCAGATATTTACTACCACCTACTGGCAATTGTTGGCAGTTTACTGGAAACACAATGTCATATTTCCATATTAATCACATATATTGTTAATTAAAGGGGAAGTTTACATGATGTAAAAACAACCATTTTATTATAGGCACAACTATGATATTAAAAATATTTTGCAGGAAATAAAACCATATTTGTATAATAGTGCTGGTAACTAAACAGTTCTGGAACTGCAATAAACAGTCTGTAAATATTTCTAAATACAAATGTAGGTGCAACTTCTAAAGGGTAAAAACCCTCATCTCTGTGGTCTCGATAAGTAAATCCCGACCCATTCACTGATTTAAACAGCATTTCCACACAAACGACTACACAATGTTATGCTTCAGAATTATGAATATGGATTTAGAATATTCGAAATCAAGTTGTAGAATCAATATTACCAAAGACACCGGCCGTTTAAAAAGGCGCGCGGGCGGCGACTTTAACCAAATCACAAAGAGCTTATTGACAAACAATTCTGACCATTCATAAAATAATCACATTTAAAGCAAATAATGGACGCAGTCCTGTAACAAAGCGTGTAATCCATCGTTACTTACCAAATCTTGACTTAATTTGCCATGTTTTAACCATTTTAGAGAGCTCGTTTGCAACTTCCCCGTCTTGCTGAACTTCAATGCGGTTCTATAAAGCAGGACGCGATTGGCCAATCCAGTATGTGGAAATGACGTCACTCAAACATAAAACCCACTATACTTTAATACAAAAATGCACCGTTTTCACATACTCCTTTAATGATATGAATAGCAATACGTGTGAAGAGAGAAAAAAAAAGTGAATGGATACAATTTATTTCTGAGGGAAAGTTTGCTGGAATGGTCTTCAAACTCAAAACACAATGAGGCTTTTCTGGGGAGATTTAGTCACAAACAATCCGTGAAGTGTTTTGAAATGGGTGTCATTCTCCAATGACAATACAATGTTCGTCAATACAATTTTATAATGCAAACTACTTATTAAAAAGTACATTACTTTTATCATAGCTACCATAAATCCCCCCCCCCAAAAAAAAAAAAAACTCAAAATAATTATTTCTTTAGCAATATTACAGTACAGACTTACATTGACTATTAGGGAAACGTGGAGGGAAAAAACACATTTTTTTATTCTTATTATTTTAAGTGATGTGTTTCAGTTCTTATCAATGGAAGATCCCCCAAATCAGAAATGCAACCCAAAGTTTGAAACGCAAAAGCTTCATGCAGAAAGGGGTGGTTAGGTTATCAGAAACTGCCTACACTAATTCTAAATATAATGTGTTAAATTAATAGCAGATTAGGCCTCACATCACTAATGCCAAAAAAAAGAAAAAGAAAAAAACATGGATTTTGACAAGATTGCATGCTAACTGCGAACACATAGACTATAAATGGGATTTCAAAAGCTGGAAGGGAAAATGGACTATCTTTACATAACAACAAAAACACATAGGGCCTACACCGTTATATGGCTTTAGAAGAGTTGTGATACATTTAATGAGTCATGTGGATTATGCATTTTGGAGCTTGGCAGTAAGAAGCAGCTGTTTTTTGATAAATAATAATATAGTGTTGGAAAGATTTAGCGAGAAAACAATGTTTTTATTTTGCGATAAGCTACTTCATGTACCTAGGGATTGTATTTATATATGTATTTATATATATATATTATAGGTGGGCATAGATTAATTTTTTTAATCTAGATTAATCTAGATTAATTTCAAAATTAATCTAGATTAATCTAGATTAAAATGGGTCATTTGAATTCTGCCGAAGGCATTCAGAATATGTGTGTTACCCAAATAATAAGTCTTTGAGAACGGGTTTCTCAAGCCAGGTGGCGCATTAGACCAGGGAAACTGTTCTACTATGATAATTGGTGATGAAAATAAATGATGTTCAATAAGATGTACTTGTGTTTATTAACTGTTTATGCAGTTAAACATGTATTTTGAACTGTAGGCCTACATAAGCTCCAAACAGCGATTTCATACTTTCTTTTGATGTACGTACATACAGATGCTGCTTTGCAAAGGCAAGTTCACAGAGCCCTGACGGTGTCAAGCATTGAGTATGTTTACATGGGCAACAATACTTTAATACGATTTTAATATGATTAAAACAATACTCTGATTAAGAGTCTACCATGTAAACAGCGATTTTTGATTACCTTAATGCAACTAGTCATAACTGTAGTTATGTAGTTCAGTCATAACTGAACTACACAGAAAAATACGTGGAGTATGCAGATATTAGTGGCAATACTGACAAACTAGCACCATCATGTAGGACTTTTCGCCATATTTTCCGACAAGATCCACACAGGCGGCTGTCAGTAAAGGACCGCACAGACACACAGACGCACACACACAAACACACACACACATCGCGAAATGCGGAAGTTTCTTTTTCTTCTCATTTGGCGTTCGTTATTAAATTCCATAACACTCTCACCAGTCCTTACTCATTTATTTGCGTCTAATACCCCAGTTTGTCACGAAGGCATGACTTAAATGTTCATAAGTTAAAGTGAAACTGGCGAACTGTCAGGCATCCTGCTGATTTGATTCAGAAGGGCACTTCCTTCTCAGTCGGCTCACCGGTCAGGTATACATCCGCGCTAAACTTTCAAAGTGAAAGTCCCCATAGCTTGCGTAGAATAGACCCAGCTCTCAACCCAATTTTGAGAATAGATTAACGCCGATATTTTTTTTATCGCGCGATAAGAGTCTCGCATTAACGCAGCACGTTAACGCCGATAACGGCCCACCACTAATATATATATATATATATATATATATATATATATATATATATATATATATATATATATATATATATATATATATATATATATATATCAAAATAGTCAAAATTATTAGCCCTCCTATGAATTATTGTTTCTTTTTCAAATATTTTCCAATATATGTTTAATAGAGCAAGACATTTTTTACAGTATTTCCAATATTTTTTTCTTCGGGATAAAGTCTTATTTGTTTTATTTTGGCTAGAATAAAAACTTTTTTTTTTCTTTTTCTTTTTTTACATTTTAAGGTCAATACTATTACCCCCCTTAAACAATATTTGTTTTCCATCGTTATACAATGATTTGCCTAATTACCCCAACTAGGATTGGTTCGATAGAGAATGCCATCGTCCATGGCCGGCATTGCTGAGCCATAATCGTGATCCTCCTCCCCGCCCCCGACCCAGCAGCAACCCGCTCGTGAAAAATACACACTTAAGCCTTGTTTACACTAATACATCTCAGTTTTAAAATTTCATTTTAGAACAAAAACGATCCATGGCCACACTGGCGTTCCACCTAGCATTTCTGAATAGCCCTCCTTCCACACCATCCAGCTGAAAACGCACATCACGTGACCACACACACATAAATACTCTGTCATGCTGCAGCATATGCATCTGAGCTCCAGCAGTCAGCGGGTGCTTTTGGCACAAAACCCCATAGAGTATTGCACGTCGGACAGTTTATCAAGGATTTACCACTGGATTGCGTCTCATTATAGTTGTTAAACGTGATGTTTAATTAATCTTGTCTCTATCTAACGACTCTTCTCTAACGACTCGTCTTTTGAATCTATCAGGTAACGTGTCACAGTGTCAGTACACTGCTTCAATATTTCGCTTTCACGCTTGTACTTAGTAATTTTAGCAAAAACCTCAGATACTGTTGGTTGGTTCCTGTTGGTTGTGCACCTTTTTAGTTTGTCAATGCCATTATAATGACACAGATCACTCTGCCTATTCATGCCAGAGTCCTGCTGAAAAAGTGATTGACAGGTGGTAATTTGTGTGTAACTTATCTTTATTTATTTATAATTTGGTTATGGGTAAAACAAAGACCATGCGGGAAACGGTAGGCTACAAATAATTTATTCGTTATGAATTTTGAATTATTCATAAATAATTAATTCACCGCTGCCTACGATGATGATGCCATCGTCCATCGCGATGTTTCACATTAGACATCGTACAATGCCAAATTGGTCAACAATGCCCAACCTTAACCTCAACTTGCCTGATTAACCTACTGAACCTAGTTAAGCCTTTAAATTTTACTTTAAACTGAATACTAGTATATTGAAACAATATCTAGTAAAATATTATGTACCATCATCATGGCAAAAAAGTTTAGAAATGTTTAGAAATATCTTGAAAAAAAAACTTCTCTTTGTTAAACAGAAATTGGGTAAAAACATATACAGGGGGCCTATTAATTCAGAAGGGCAAATAATTTGTGCTTCAACTGTCTATTTATAGATATAGTTCTTGAAAGGTCTGAAATAAAACTAGCTCATGCACATGAAACACCTTTACTTATTGATTTCTACAAAAACACGGACAAAAAGAATTCCATATAAAGAGATTGCATGGCTGATAACAAATCACAGGAGACGTAAAACTTTATTATCTAACAGAATAATTAAAATCAAAACTATATAACTTTGACTTTAATGTTGGCCTTAGGCAAAACTGCATTAATCTGCTGAGCTAGAGCCGGCAGAGAGTCAGCATTAGGTGAAACTACATTCTCTCCTCTGCGCTAGAGCAAAAAACTGCTGTTCAATCCAAAATCATTGTTGACTTTTCCCAAATGTCACACTCAAATGTGCAACTCTAAACGAAGAGATTAGAGACACTCACAGATGAGCTGCTAAATGTCTGCAGATATTATACAGTATGTTTCCTTGGTGTCAGCTTGTCTGATTAAACAAATTGATTGTGGGATGGATTTAAAGTAATGGTACATCCAAAATAAATAAATAAATAAAAAGTCTGTCATTATTTACTCCCCCTCATGTCATTCCAAACCAGTGTGACTGATTTTCTTCACTAGAGCACATGGAATAATGTGAATACTCTTTTATAAGTAATTAGTTTTTATTAAATGTGTTAGTTTGTTAATAAGTTTTTTATTTAAATCTTACAAATGTTCTTGATGAGGTTCTACAATGACTAAAACTACAACTAAAATAAACATATAACAATGCTAATGGACCTTAATGCAATGTTTTAAAAGCAACATAAAATATTTTAAACTAACAACAATGTAAAATAATAAAAATATATACATAAAGCTAAGGCGACGCAGTGGCGCAGTAGGTAGTGTAGTCACCTCACAGCAAGAAGGTCGCTGATTCAAACCTCGGCTGGGTCAGTTGCCGTTTCTGTGTGGAGTTTGCATGTTCTCCCTGCGTTCGCGTGGGTTTCCTCCAGGTGCTCCGGTTCCCCCCACTGTCCAAAGACATGCGGTACAGGTGAATTGGGTAGGCTAAACTGTCCGTAGTGTATGAGTGTGAATGAGTGTGTATGGATGTTTCCCAAAGATGGGTTGCAGCTGAAAGTTCATCCGCTGCATAAAACATGTGCTGGATAAGTTGGCGGTTCATTCCGCTGTGGCGACCCCAGATTAATAAAGGGACAAAGCCGAAAAGAAATTGAATGAATGACATAAAGCTAAATGTAAATATTAAAAATTATATTATTAATACTATAATTTACAATCACCTTTTCCCCTTCATAACTGCCTTAATATTCAACAAGGTACTGGATTTGGTCCTTATTGACATGATAGCATCACGCAGTGGCTGCAGATTTGCCTGCACACCACATTCCAAATGGGCTCTACTGGATTGAGCTCTGGTGACTGTTGAGGCGATTTAAGTACAGTGAACTCAAGTCATGTCATGTTCAAGAAACCAGTCTGAGTTGAATCACACTTTATGACATGACATGTTATTCTGCTGGATGTGACCATAAGAAGATGGGTACACTGTAGTAATAAAGGGGTGGACATGGTCAGCAACAATACTCAGGTAGGCTGTGGCGTTGACACGATGCTCAATTGGTACTAATGGGGCCAAAGTGTGCCAAGAAAATAGGTGCGTTCGACTTCATGCAGCCAAATTCTATCAGCCAAAATTTCTAACCGGCATGCACCGCTTTAAGATCGATTTCGATCGGTCTGCGCAGCGCTGCATGCCGGTTAGAAATTTTGGCTGGATTGATGCTGCGCTGACGCCATGTGACTGTCACATGTGGCACCAAAGTACCGCGACAGTGCTCCGAGATCAGACGATTGAGTCAGACCGCACAGCACCTGAAGAGCGACTGCTGGAGCTGTGATGCATAACAACAACCATTACTGGACAAATTCCATCTCACAAATTTCAAAACAAACAATTAACTTTTTATACCATCTCTATTTTGTACACATCATGCATATTAAAAGACTACAAATATTTTACTGCAGTATCATCATCTTTTGTTAAATAATTTGTTCATAATGTCTAGATTGTTTGAACAGGTTTATTCAGCCTTTTTATACAGACTACTGTATTACACATTTTAGTGAATGACCAAATATTAACTCAAATAAGTCTTACAGACTTATAATAAAATAGTTATCATCATTGATCCTGACACCCCTATCAAGATTTCTTAACAAATTAAGTAAAAAATATTTAAATATATGATTATAAAATATTTGATTTCCTGTTAAGCCGTTTATGCAGAAATGTTAAGTGTCATTGATATTCCTGCTCTTTTTGGGTATTTTCTATTTAGTGTAGCTCATTTATTTCGGTCCTTTTGTTCAATCTCTATGGATTAAAGTGCTTTTTAAAAAATGCTTTTATTATCCAAAATAATCTTAATCATTGTTTAAGACTTAATCAAAACACCTTGTTTTGGGTTTTACTTTAATATATAGGAAAGTTTTATATCTATAAATGTAAATAAATGTAAACCCTTTTTAGCATATTCAAACAAGCACTGAAACAGTATTGACATCCCATTCAACATCTAGTAGCCCAAAGACTGATGCTTAAACTCCAAGAATTTGTGCTTATTGTTTGTTTAATAGGCCTATTTGTGGATATTTATTTCCTTTTTATGTGCCCTCTCGTTTTCCCCTTATTTCTTATGCGTTTGTTATATAGGCTACTTAAATTTAATTCATAATTCCTTTGTTTAAAATGAACTATAGTTTGTAGAGACTGTATTCAGTTTTATGTGTACTGTAAATCTTTTGTTGTTATTGCAATAAATAAACAAATAAATAAATGATCTCGCCATGTGATCGGTCATCATGACAGCAGCAACTTCGAGCCCCGAAGTGTCCGGCTTGACGGCTCCGTTTTTAACTCCGGCCCCGCCTGCGCACGGCTAATCTCGTTGATCACCGGCTGCAGCTGTGCTGCATGACGAACGCACCTAATAACCCACACCATTACACCACCACCAGCAGCCTGAACCATTGATACAAGGCAGGATGGACCCATGCTTACATGTTGTTGACGCCAAATTCTGACCCTACCATGCAAATTTCGCAGCAGAAATCGACTCATCAGAACAGGCAATGTTTTTCCAATCTTCTATTGTCCAATTTTGGTGACCCTGTGCGAATTGTAGCCTCAGTTTCCTGTTCTTCGCTGACAGGAGTGGCACCCGGTGTGGTCTTCTGCTGCTGTAGCCCATCCGCCTCAAGATTGGATGCGTTGTGCGTTCAGAGATGCTCTTCTGCATACCTCGGTTGTAATGAGTGGTTATTTGAATTACTGTTACCTTTCTATCAGCTGGAACCAGTCTGGATATTCTCCTTTGACCTCTGGCATCAACAAGGCATTTGCGCGCACAGAACTGCCGCTTACTGGATATTTTTTTATTTTTTGGATCATTCTCTGTAAACCCTAGAGATGGTTGTGTGTGAAAATCCCAGTAGATCAGCCTTTCTGAAATACTCAGACCAGCCCGTCTGGCACCAACACCATGCCATGTTCAAAGTCACTTAATTCACCTTTCTTCCCCATTCTGATGCTCGGTTTGAACTGCAGAAGATCGTCTTGACTATGTCAACATGCCTAAATGCATTGAGTTGCTGCCATGTGATTGGCTGATTAGAAATTTGCGTTAACGAGCAGTTGGACAGGTGTACCTAATATAGTGGTCAGTGAGTGTATATAAACGTATAAATGCACTAATCCTGTCTTTTATTGAATTACAATGAACAGGAACCAAATAATGCAAATGATAATAAATAAATAAATAAATAAATAAATAAATAAATAAATGAATAAATACATAAATAAAAGTATCATAAGATAAATGCACAATATGTTCCTCCAATTTAAGTCGCTTCCTCTAAAATGTGATTCCAAATCAGTTTATCACGAACAAACCGAAATGTAGGTCATTATTGACCATTTGAGTTTAATCTGTTCAATGAATCAGCTAATAGCTCACCGGAAGAAAAGATTAGAAGACATTGAATAATGACATAAATAACATTGCTCATGCAAAGCTATTAAAGGCCTTTAAAAGCCTTGAAATGTACCGCATTAGTCATAAACCGTTCACTGAACACTCAAGAGCAAGATGACTGCGCGTCTGCAACCGTGCATATACGCATGTATGAATATTTATATCTGCAATAGACTAGATGGATTTTTAAAGTAAAACAATACAATACAACAACATGAAGGCATTAGCAAATACAACATTAAAAGTTCCCATACAGCAAACATATACCATTTACCAAACAACATTTAAAAGTGATAATGAAAAAAAAGACCTACATATTGTACATACATGTGAGATGTACAGAGGAACCAGAAGATCAAAAGGACGCATAGCAGCAAAACTGAACTACAAAAGCAAATGCAAATATGAAAAGATGAAATGAATATGTACACAATTTATATGATAATGATCATCATATGAAACACACATGAAAACAGGGATATGAAGGGGAGGCAGCACCAAGGAAAATAAACAAAACTGAACAAATGTTTGGATTACCCTCTAATGCTAAAGAAAAAAAATATTTGACTGCAATAGCATCCTACCTAAACTGCACTGTCATGTGACATGGTTTTCTTCATAGTCTTGTAACAACTAGTGAAAACAATAATGAAATATTTCACAATATTAAAGAAGACAACACAATCAGAAGATACACTAAAGTTAAGCCGGTTTGATTATGGAAGTGACTGTAATGAAGCAAAACACAACAGGGAGTATTTGTGCTTTGGTGGCATTTTGGGGGCATTGGTGATGAAATAGAAAGAGATGGCGTCAAAAACACTAATGAAGTCAGCACAGGCTCATTCTGAAACATAGCCCTACATTTCTGGAGATCGCGAATTATGTAGCCAGACGTACGTATGGCAGCATTTCGTCTTTAAAACGAATGCTACAGGACGGTATGATGTCGTTGCTTTTCGTGTTTTCCAGCTGACTGCTTACCTCCACTGACGGCTTTTCCGCTGTTACCAGTTTGTCTGGTTAGCTTGCCATGCACGTTGGCAGACTTGAGACACAGAGAGGAGTTGACCGTAACAATGGGGTTCGAGTCTGGTGAAGAACGATTCCAGAAAGCAGGTCAGACAAAAACACAAGCCAAAAAATAAAAAATAAATAAACAAATAAATAACAGGGTGAGAATGTGGTAAAATCTGAAAACGTGGTAAAAATCAGACAAGGGCTTTTCTTTTTCTGGATTGCTTTTTAAAAATGTCGGTTGGGTTTAGGAAAGTGGGTGGGCAGGTAAATTAGTGCTTTTTAATATAGTATTGTTTAGGGAGGGAGGAGGGTGGGTCAGTCGATCGATCAGTCAGTTAGTCAGTTGACAGTCTGTCGACAGCTGCCTCTGGTGGATTTATGCAAGAACAGCAGGCTTGAAGGGCACTAGCGAGAGAAACTTGACATCTGAAAAAGCGTACACAGTGGCCTTTAGTGGATTTGCAAAAACAAAAAAAAAACTGCAAAAAACGTAGCTCCAGGGATGTATTTGGCGCTCTCCAGAAATATATATAGCCGTACATTTTCAGAATGAGCCTGGGTTGAATGAAGATGGACGAGATGAACCAATGAAATGTTTCTGAGAAACTGAATGTCAGAAGGTGGAAAGAAAGAAAGCGTACACACAAAGTACAAAACCTGTCTCTGGGATGGTATCCTTGAAAAAAGTACACTTATCGTACTTATACTTACCTAATATGTACTTTAAGTACAAATATGTCCCATTAAACAATCAAATAATAGGCCCTTTAGGCATAAACATCCTTTGTATGGCACAAGGACATACCAAGTCTAGTTTTGTGATTATTTGAAGCTTAAGAATTGTTTTTGTTTTGTTTCGGGTTTTTATATAATAAGTTGTAAATGGAAAATTTACCCAAAACTTAAAATTCTGTCATTATTTATGCACCATTCACTTGTCACAAAACAGTATGAGTTTCTGTTTTGTGTTAAACACAAAATAAGTTATTTTGAAAAATGTTGGAAACACTCTCAGAAATAAAGGTACAAAATCTGTCACTAGGGTGGTATCTTTTAAAAAGGTACAAGTTTGTACCTTACACGTGGGCAATAGCACCTTTAGGGTACAGTTTTGTACCTTTACAGTTTACTTTTGTACCTTTAAGGTATTACAAGGTATATATATTTGTAATTTTTAGACATTGATATGTACATTTAAGAACCTGTTATGAACAAAAATGTACATTTTGAAAAGTTATTGTCTCTGGGACAGATTTAGGAAAACTAGGTGCTGTTGGAAGTAGTGTTAGTGAGGCCAACAGGGTCCACTCAACCTGCAGTCTGTGTGAGTCCTAATTCACCAGCATAGTGAAGGTCCTGACTCTCTGTGGTCATTAAAAACCCTATGGCACTTCTCGTAAAGAGTAGAGGTGTGACCCCGGTGTCCTGGCCAAAATTACCTCAATCAGCCCATCACGGTTTCCCAATCATCCCTCTATATCATCTCTATCACTGTCTCTCCACTCCACCTATAGCTGGTGTGTGGTGAGCGTACTGGCGCCATTGTCCTGTGGCTGCAGTCGCATCATCCAAGTGGATGCTGCACACTGGTTGTGGTATGGAAATAGACTACCTCACCAACATGATTGTGAAGCGCTTTGGGTGTATGGCCATACATGATAACTGCACTATATAAATACACATTACATTACAGTACAATATTTCTAAGAGTGTTTATGTTTTTCCTATATGGAAGTCAATGATTACCGGTTTCTAACATTGTTCAAAATATCTTCCTTGGTGTTAAAGAAACTCGAAAGGGTTTGGAACCACTTGAGGGTGAGTTAATAATGGGTAAATTTCCATTTATAAGCATTTATGACTGGCAGAATCTCATCTCATCTGCTGTGTGCCTGTTGAAGTCGCTGACTAATAAACTGTTCTTTCCTGTGTGAAGGAAACACCTCACACCTCACTCAGATTCCCATCTGTTGCTATGGAGAATCCCGGGTAAACAAAGCTGCTTTAATCATTTTTATGTTTAGAGCGAATAGTTGTTTTACGGTTAAGACAAGAGGCAGAATTTTATGGATGACAAACCTTAGTGCTAAATAAGTGAAAAAAGACAAATCTTTAGTTCTTACATTGAAAAAAAGAATAGAAAATCTGAAGCCGGGGAGTCAGGGGAGAGAAAAAAATGTGCATAATCATATTGTGACAGCACAAGATATGATTTTAGAGTCATAACCTCACTCGCAACCTGTAAACACGCACACACACATGCATATGTCTTTGTTATTACATCTTAATATGCTATCTAAATGATGATTCATCTGCCTTTCAGGTATAGAGGGGGAAAAATGGGGCATATGCTTGTCCTGACAGACTGATCCAGATATAATGTAAAATATCTCTCATTGCGGACACTTCCAGCAGCGCGCGCACACACACACACACACACACACACACACACACACACACACACACACACACACACACACACACACACACACACACACACACACACACACACACACACACACACACACACACAGGTGTCCCTGCTGCATAATTCATGTGACTTTCACTCTCACACTGGCCTGGTTTCCTGTGAAGACTGAGCCGCAGAAATTACTCCAGTGTTTCTGAAGAGAGCAGACAGATGACCCGGGATTTATTCGTGAAAGACAAAAGTAAAAAAAAATAATAATAAGAAGAATTGGTAGCCTACATCTTTAAAAAAAAAAAGAAAGAAAAGAAAAAAAGCATGATTAGGTCATTAGGTCAACGAAAAAGGTCATTATGCAAGAGTCGCTTTTTTTAAATTGGATTTGTGATCATTATTTGTGTGTATGGCACACTAATAATAGCATTAGAGCATTATCAATAACATTAATATTTATATTTTGTGTTATTCTGAAGGAATCGTATCATTTAGCATTTTTATAGCAAATTTCCATCCAGCCCACACTGTAAAAAATTTGACCTTAAATTCACAGTAAATTACTGGCTAATAATTGCATTACTTTCACAGTAATTTACTGTGTGTAAATTCACAGTAAATTACTGGCTAATAATTGCATTACTTTCACAGTAATTTACTGTGTGTAAATTCACAGTAAATTATTGTGAGGTAGTTCACAGTAATTTACTATGATTTTGTCACATTAAATTATTGTGAAATTACATTTATATATTTCAAGGCAAATTTAGGTCACCCAAAAATGAAAATTCTTTCATGATTTACTCACCCTCAGGTTGTTTCAATTCTGTTAAATATGATGGTTTTTTTTGTTGAACACATAGAAATAAAAATATAATTTATCTCCCTTTGTGTCCAACAAAACAAAAATATTATACAGGATTGAAACAACCTGGGAATGTGTAAATGATGACAGAATCTTCATTTTTGGGTGATCTAAGAAGACTCTAAAATAAAAATAAAAACAAACACACATACATTTTACACATTTATTTAACAGTTTAATGACATCTGTGTAAACATTTCAGAAAATTTTCAAAAGGTGAAGCCTCTCTCCATTTAACCGAAAAATACTATAAGAACATATTAATAAAAAATCTTCTGACATCATACGTAACATACAAATAAAAAGCAGTGAGAGAGTGCGCTCTTGCTCTTTCTCTCTCTCTCTATATATATATATATATACAGTATAGAGAGAGAGTCAAAACTGCTTGCAAAATTTGGCAGTCATCTATTCCAAGGTCAATCATTCATTCATTCATTTTCTTTTCGGCTTAGTCCCTTTATTAATCTGGGGTCGCCACAGCAGAATGAACCGCCAACTTATCCAGCATATGTTTTACACAGCAGATGCCCTTCCAGCCGCAACCCATCTCTGGGAAACATCCATACACACATTCACTCTCATACACTACAGACAATTTAGCTTACCCAATTCACCTGTACCGTATGTGTTTGGACTGGGGGAAACCGGAGCACCCGGAGAAAACCCACGCGAACGCAGGGAGAACATGCAACACAGAAACACCAACTGACCCAGCCGAGGCTCGAACCAGCAACCTCCTTGCTGTGAGGCGACAGCACTACCTACTAGTTGTACACACTTGCTGGTTGATATGTCTTCTCTGCTTCTTTGACTTCGTCCGTCTCCAGAATGATGCCCAAACAGCACCTGTAAGCAAAAGGGCAGATATACTGTTAGCTTCAATCAACAAATGAGGTTGTCTGTTCCAAATCACCACCTTCAGTGGGACACTACTGCTGCACTACAGAGCAATATTACTGTTAGCTCAGTTTGAACATGATCACAATACTCTAGCTCAGTCAAACTGCAACCATTTAAACAAAAACATCTAAAAAAAACATTTCCATCACAAACACGCAATCAAGTAGTCCAACAACAAATAGTGGTTTTGATATACTCAGGCAGAGCATTTCAAAACAGTTGATATGGTTTACATCTTCCGTTTACAGAGTATAATCTAATGCTGGGTTCACACTTATTGCAAAGTGAACATGTGCATCACGGCACTTGCTCTTGAATACTAGCAGGATGTTCCTTGCATCAAGCTAATTTTTCATGAGTTGAATATTTGGAAAAATAATTGCAAAAAAACTTGATTGAAGTGAATACAATTTTTGCAAATATTTCAAATATTTTTTCCACATGTTTTGCGTTTCGCTTAATTTGAGCTGCCCAGTGAAAATTCCCCACTATTTATGCATCTGCAATGACTTGTATGTAATCCACTCACCTGAATAGGTAACTTCACATTTGGTATAAGAGCTCCATCCTTTTAAAGACAGCGTCCTCTCTGGTCTCCAGCACAGACACACAAATTGAGTCTGCAACACACCCCTTTAAAACAAGGGCACAAGGGGAGTCATGACTTGTGCTCCTATACATTCCTTGTTTAACCCCCCAAAACAAGCCCTCAGGTACAATATTAAATGTAGACATTACCTGAAATTCCAGAGTGCAAAAGGGATCTTCAGGATACTTCAATTTCAGACCAGATCCAAAGCCAGTTGTGAAATCCAGGTGAGGTCCCATGACCACTCGACCCTCCAAGGAATAAGACTGTTTGTTTGATGTTCTATTGCTGGGGAAATAAAGACTAAATTAGAGGTGTTTGTGAATTATTAAATTTGTTTGTAGAAATAAAGTTGATGTTCTATGCACCGCCTGCATTGAAAACCAAGCAAACAAACACACATGCCCAGTAAAATTGCTAATAAAAACAAAGACTATAGTTTAAAAATCTTAGTCTAATATTTACTACTACTGGAAGTACTGGAGGAACTTCTGGAAGAAGTAAAAGAGTTTATACATGAAACTGCTCACAACAAATCTGTGAACAACTTGACATTTAAAAATCTGATAAAAATGAGGAAGGCATCAACATTACCTTGAATAATCAAGCGAGGGGTGATTGGTAGCATCAGTTTTTCAACATCAGTGGCTGTGGCTGCAAAAAAATATGAATATAAGAGTAGATTAAGACTCAACAGAACATACACACACACACACACATGTGTATGTATGTATACATGTATGTATGTATGTATGTATGTATGTATATAGGTTTAGATTGTGGTAATGACTTTAGGTTATATTTGTGTACTCAGCATGTACACTCACCTCACACTTCAGCAGTAACTATCAGGTACACCTGAACCCCAAAAAATTAAATGTAGTTAGTGACACATACACAGTAAGTTCTCATTAGTAAATGTTAGTAATGCATTAACATTACCAGTGAGAAATAGACAATAAACATGTACTCTGAGTAAGTTTAAAATCATTCAACTGAATTGTATTATCAGCTCCATTTAATAAAACAGTTCAGACTTGTTTCATAATGAGTTTAGTTTAATTAACTAACTTGTGAACAAAATTAACGTTAGCCATAATGAAGGTCAAAATGAATAACCTTAAAGTTACCTTACCAGAGCTTACCTTAACTGTATAGTCACTTCACCTTTACTTCAGTCTTGTACTGAAATAGAGAATGCAGTTAACACGAAGTTAATTAAAGAAAATTACCTTTCTTTTTTCAGGAACAAACGTTATGCTCTCTAATACCTCACGAACACTACATTCGCCGTCTGGCGTCGGTTAATTTCTTGTTTAAAAATTGGCGCGCTCAAACCGTTTAACTAATAGCGTGGGACTTACAACTAAAGTTACTTGGTTAATTCTGTTAAATGACATGCACTATACAGAAATACATACAAAACAATCATTTAACGAACAAAAGTCACATTTTAACACTTACCGAGGATGAATCCGTTGGATGAAAAGACGACAGGCAGGTACAGTTCAAACCAAATGCAGCCAGGCGAGGCGTTGCCTGTAGTGACGGAGCTTGTTTGCGGTCGAGTCGAGTCGGTTCTATGAATCGGCTCCTTTAGGTAAACAGTAAAGAATCGAACTCGCCTGAAACCGAATCCTTTTTGTATAATATTGTAAGACGCAAACATATAATTCAGTAATATTTCATCATACTGCTCGGTTACACGCAATATATACACTAGTTGTACACTAACTGCATGCTGATGAGTATGAGCTTATGAACACGTCTGATAAAATATCTGAATCTGATTCAATGTCACGCGAGCACTGAACCGAAGCAGTGCAAAAAGGGATATTGATTACAATATAGTAAGTTATTTTTTTGCTTTGCCATTCAAAATATTACATATATCTGACTTTAACAATAAGAAAAAAAGTTAGTTTGGAGTGTTTTGAGAATTATTATTTTTTTCTCCCAGGATTCATTTCGCACCAAGCTGAGCAAGTTGCAATGGCTGATGAGAAAACTCGCATAATATTATAAATATTGCGTTTAATATGCCATGAAATCAAGTTTTAACAGTTTTTCATGCGAGAATTTAGTTCTTTAAAACTCAAATATGTGGTTTGTTTATAAAGAATGTGTGTAATTTTAAGTGTGTTTTGTCGATAGCGGAGATCTATGACCTCCAGGCGGTGACCGCGCTCATTGATCATGTATCCGCCGAGAGGCGCCTGTCTTCAGGCTAGACATTGTGACATTCGCCCCGTCTTCGATGGCTCTATATGCGTCAGGAAACGAAGTTTTAACCGTTTTTCATGCGAGAATATAGTTGTTTAAAACTCTAATCTGTGTTTAAAAAAAAAAAATAAAAAATAATTCTGAGATTAGTGACCTCCAGGCGATGAGAGGTGCCCAATACTCAAGAATCCGTCTAAAGCAGACATTTCAATTATTTCCTGACATTGAAATAATTTTGGCTGTTTAACAGCTGGTTTCATGAATTAATTACTTTTTATTCCAGTTTATTATGTTTTGGCTAAGCACAAAGTTATGTTCATTAAATATTATTTCATATTTCCATGTTAACCTTATAAAATTACATAAAGGTGCAGTACAACCAAAAAGATGTTGGTAGCCAAATCGTTTTTGGGTCTGCAATAACATTCTGTTATTTCTAAATATCCAAAAAGTGCCAATACTAGCATAAAAGTTAATTTCTATGTTGAATTAAATAAAAAAGTTTGAATTTCTATAACTAACGTGCAAAAGATATAGCCCTTTTCACAGTAATTTGCTGTAATCATGCTACCTGCCTTAATTTCACAATAAAATTATGAATACAACATATTACTGTGAATTTTCACAGTTAAATACTGTGAAGCGATATTAATGTAATTTACTGTGAAAAATTACAGTAATTTGTTGTGAAAACCTGGAAATTTTTTACAGTGCAGCTTTTTATCAAATAGGGCCATAAAAGAAGTCTGATTTAGTCTGAATTAATCATTCATTTGCAGATTTTTGGTCAATTACAAAGCTGAGTCAAGCCTTTTTTAAATCAGTTTGATTATTCAATTATGTATTTGTTTTTTGATCATTTAATTAAATGATTTATTAAGAATTCTGATCTAGTTCAGCTCTTATATAAAAGAGAATACACAAGATTTCAAGAGTTCACACTTAGCTGATGATTGAGTATAAAGCTTGTTTGGCATGCTGTCCCGGGAGAGAGCCCTGAGCTCATAAGAGCCTAGAGCTCGGGGCTCCCTCCTGTTTAAAGGCGAGAGGGGAGTTTGAGCTCAGGTAGATCTCAAAAACTCCCCTGCTGTAGTAGCTAATGAACAGATAGTGATTGCGCTTAAGAGATAACTACTTACTAGGTGCATGGTGCCGTCTATGGACGGTGGGAGGGAACCGGGGAACCCGGGGGAAACCAACGTGAGCACGGGGAGAACGTGTAAACTGCGCACAGAAACGTCGGCTGGCTTGGTAAGACTAGAACCAGTGACGTTCTTGCTGTGAGGCAACAGTGCTAACCCTGGGCCACCGTGTCACCCATCTAGGAAAGGAGGAGAAATAGGGGTGGAAGAGGCAATTCTTTAAAACGAAGATGGCTGTTATATGGAACTAATGGTATTTATAGTGGCTTAGGAATCATCTGATTGGTGAATCATAAATTGAATATTGCAGGACCAGCTGCAAGCAATCATAAGCATGTGATTCTCTCGAAGTTAGTTTATAAATAAACTTCGCTTATGACCGAATCATTATTTTGGATATTTTTTAGTGAATTACAAAATTGAATCAAACGATTTGTTTGAACAATGAAATGATTCCGATAATTAAATCATGGAAACTATTGATCAACGACACAGTGATCTGGGGATTTCTTTAATTTAACAGCTTACTAAAAGTGAAGATCTCATTAATTTACAAAAAAAAGAAAGAAAGTGATTAATATTTTTATCCTATTGCACGACATGGCTATTAATCATTATAATTAATTACAATCTAATGCAACACAGGTTCATTGGATAAGTACCCCTGTCTACATTTCAGGAGAGTTTTGTAGAATGATGTAGCCAGAGGTACATCTGGCTGCAATTAGTCTTTAAAATGAATGCTATGGGGCAGTATGACACCGCCGACGGCTTCTGTTCCTTTTGTGCTAACAGCTGACCGCTAACCTCCATGGGGACAGCTTTTCCGTTACCAGTCTGCCCAGTAGGTCGCCTCATATGCAGATGGACTTGGGACGCAGAGCTGAGTTGACCACAAAGATGGGGTTTGAGTACAGAAAGCCAAGTAAATCAAAAGGAAAGAATACATAATTAAACAACAGGCTAAAAATGTAGTGAAATCATGTGACTGTTTTTTTTTTCTTGATTGGTTTTGAAAACACTATCAGCTGGGTTTAGAGAAGGGTGGGACTGTAGAAAATCTTTGTGACATGCTCTCTGAAGCCCTGCCCACTGTTTCTTGAACCTCTGATGCACGCATTGAAGGCCTAGCACATTGTTTCCAGCTGCACCTCATCACTCCAATTACCAGCCCCTTTAAAATAGTGAAGCTTCAGAGTGGCAGTATGCACTGGCCTTTTCACTGCTCTGGACTCCTCATATGTTGTTGTGACTGCGTTCAACCGTGAGTTATGTTTCATGTTTGTTTATGAAGTATTGTTTGTATATGCAGTTTATTTATGGAGTATTGTTTATGCAGTTTATTGATTTATTTGGTTGGTCTGTCTTTATGTATTTATGATTTAGAAACCAGTCTGATACTACATGTGAAGAGTGATGTACTGGCATTGGTAAATAAAATCCAACAAAATGGATCTTGTTTCAAGTGTTTTGACTGACACTCCATTGTGATACTCCCCCTGCGAGTCAGCATTATTTCCTAATTTCTTACATGGTCCTTCGAGCCGGAGTTGAGTGTTCCAATGGATCAAGATCAAGTTAATAGCCAATGCCATGTACTAACTAGTCGACAGTCTTCAAGACGGACCAGGCCTCCAGTCTATCTTGAGGACTATGAGAGTACCATTCCCAGCTTGAAGTCTCATCAAACCAGTTATTCAGTTACCTCAGCCCCAGTCCAGAGCAGTGTTGAAATTCATGCAGAGAGTCATCCAGAAACTTCTGATTCCATTTTTCAGGAGATGAAGCAGTTAAAGGAATGTGTAATGGAGTTGGGACAAAGTGTTCAGCAGATAAACAGGAAAGTTAATCGAATGTTTTCTTCAGGAAGTTCCTGGTCATCTGATGCAAGTAGCCAACACTTATCTGCACCTTCCTCACCTAAAGTGGATTCTCTTGCACCTTCCTCACCTAAAATGGATTCTCTTGCACCTTCCACTGTACCAAGCACAGTTGGAACTTTAGTTCAAGAGTTGCGGGATCATCTGCAGGAGAAACGACATGAGCAAGCTATTTCTAAGTCACAGTCACCATCTTGTTTGAGCAGACAGTTATCTTTGCTTCCCCCTCCCCCCTCTATGGTACCTTCTCCTCAGTATCAATTGAATGCTGCTTTGACTGTTCCAAATGTGAATCCACCTTCCATTGATGTGAACTCTGTGAATCAGACTATGTTAAGGCAACAACCTGTTATCCAAGGCTTTCATGTGGCACAGTGGCCTACCCTGGATGGAAGTCTGCAGCCTTTAGCCAATCAGTTTGTGTCCCCTATATTACCTGCTTCAAATTACGGGGTTGATGTGCACCAGCAGCAATCACCACAACCTCATGCCATTAGAGCTGCAATGCAACCACCAATACCCCATTGGAGTTTGAACCCCACACTGTTTGGCCCAGTTTATCCTGGATTTTGGCCACAAGTAGTAGGCCATATGTATCCACCTCATTTGCCAATCCCAATGAATGCTTATGAGTATCAACGCCCATCAGATGTCCAGGGTGTTTTGGCTTCATCCCAATGTCAACCCCACTTTCAGCAGGTTTTGCAGAATCCAGAAGTTGGACATGAGTACTCTAATAGTCAGTTACACGATCTACCTGTGCCTTCAGCATCTCGAATGAGTAATCAATCATCTGCACCGTTTACAGCACAAGCTGGACGTTTGACTACCCATGGTCAACAGCAAAGCCAAGTTGCCATACCAGGAAATGTTTTAGCTGCCACAAAGTGTGTTCAAACTACCTTTCATAATGTTCAGTCTTCACCCCAGTTAGCTATGTCAAGTCCAACTTCTCCCTTGCCAGTGAGACCTACCCGGCAGCAACACCAAACTAACCAAGTGTTACTGAATAATCCTTTGTCTCATGTTTCTGGGCCTTTAGTTCCATTATCTGTTTCAGGATTTCAAGTGGAATCTGAGCCAAGATTTCATGCTAGCCTTCCTCCAAGATCTTCTAGAATTGAAGGGCCTTCCTTTCCCTATCTGTGTAGAGAAGATCCTAAACAATTCATAATGTTGAAAATGGCTTTGGAGAATTTATTACCAAGTGATGAGACTGAGCAGTATAAATTCCATATTCTTTTAGACCATTTAAAACTGGATTCAGCACGTAACTTGGCTTTGGCCTATTCTAATCATCCTCTGCCGTTTAGTACAGCATGGGCAGCCCTCCAGCAGAAATATGGTCAGCCCCATCAACTTGTCCTGAGGGAAATTGCGGAGATCATGAGCCTGCCAGCCATTAAAACTGGCGATTCTCAAGCTTTCAGTGCTTTGGCAGTTCGTATTCGTGCCCTGGTGGGTATGCTACAGTCTTGGGGTCAAAGTGAAGGAGCAGCAGAATTGGCTTGTGCTTCTCATGTGCAACAACTTTTGAGTAAACTCCCCCCTGAACAAGTTGCTAATTATATCCGGCATAGTAGACTCACTCGACCAGGACAGTCTCATGATTTGGTGGACTTTTCTGCATGGCTCCAAGAGGAAGCAGATTGTCAAGTAGTAGTGGGACAAGTTGATGCTGTCCGTAGTAAATTTAATGACTATCACCAGAAGGAGAGGAAGCCAATAAGGCCATATCCACCAACTGCAACTATTCTTCATGGAGTAAGCAGTGTTCCAGTCGTAAGAGCCAATGATTCCTTTAAACCTACTAGAGTCTTCAGTACTAAAGAAGGAAGTGAGTTTTTGAAGTTCCATTGTCCATTTTGTAAGAGTGATGACCATCATCTTAGTAAATGCCAAGCCTTTAGTCTATTAGATTTGGAGGATACAAGGAAATGGATTAAAGATAATCATCGTTGTTGGAGATGTGGCAGAGCCCACTATGCTTTCCAGTGTGATCTAAGAAGAGGTTGCCCTAAATGTAAAGGTAAACATTTGGGAGTTCTACATGAGGTGAATCAGAAGAAGCCAGATTCTGGTGTTTTCTTACTCAGTCGTCCAAGCTGTTCCCCTAGAGTTCTATTAAAGGTTGTTAAAGTCCTATTGAGCCATAATGGTAAATGTATGGAAACCTATGCCATATTGGATGATGGATGCGAAAGGACTATGCTTTTGTCATCAGCAGCACAGCAACTTGGATTGGATGGCACAGCTGAGTCTTTAGTGCTTCGAACTGTGCGGCAAGAAACTGAGGTTCTCAGAGGAGCTAGTGTGAGCTTCACCATTTCTGCTCTAAACTCCCAGCACAAGTACCAGGTGAAAGGAGCCTTTACTGCCCAGCAATTGGAGCTTCCTGAGCAATCCTATCCTGTTCCAAGCCTCCTAAAACGATTTAGTCATCTCAAGGGGGTCCGATTAGAAACTTTTAACAAAGTCCAGCCTATGCTTCTTATTGGTGCTGATCATCCACATCTTTTGGCTCCAGTGGAGAAGGTTCGCCTCAGCCCTCAAGGAGGCCCAGCTCTAGTTCATACCAGATTGGGATGGGCTCTTCATGGTCCAGTACCATTAGATAAGTCAACTGAACCTGAAACTCGGTGTCTGTTTCTTTCTGGAACTTCTGTCTCCTCTCAGCTCCAGCAGGATGTAGAAAGGTTATCACAAGTAGATGTGCTCCATTATAGGAGTCAAGAGGCCATTACACAGTCTAAAGATCAATATGCCATTGATTGTCTTAAGCAGATGACAATGAGAGAAAATGTTAATGGTGTCTCTATATCTATTACTCCTTTGAATCGTTCCAAAAATGCACCCATGCTCGATGCTCCTAAGGAGGCAGTTATTTCATCTCTTCAAAGAACTGAGCACCAACTCCCTCATGATCCTGAGAAAGCCCTTGTCTATAAAGGAAAAACCCAGAAACTAGTGAAGACTGGTTATGTGAAAAAATTGAGCCCTGAAGTCTCTAACCCTGTGGCCATTAGTGGTGATATTATGTCCAGGTTTCATCAAGTTCATCTGCTACCCTCAGAAAAAACCCTCTTGCGTTTTCTGTGGAGGAACATGAGAAAAGAGGAACCAGCTGATGATACCACCAGAGGCAAGTGCCTATCTGATATAACAAAGCCTAATAGTTGGAGTCGAGGTCTTGATTTCCTCTGTTCTGAACCCAATCACTGGCCAAAATTCCCTGACAGGATTGAGGACTCTGTTGATTCCACCTAGCTAAAAAAAGACTTGGCTTTGTGGCCTAGCTGAGACTGGAGAGGACCATTTGAATGTCCATCAATTTAAATCATGGCATCTTTTCAAAGCTGTGGTAGCTCAACCTGACAACTCTCTTAGTAAAGCTCCGATTGAACTGCTCCTGTTGCAAGAGGTTCAAAAGAAAGATTTTGCAGAAGAATATGGTTCACTGAGAGCAGGGAAGAACATGCCATCTAGTAGTCTATGTTCAATCTTGTTCCAGAGTTTAATCCCATTGCTGAAGTGCTTCGAGTAGGAGGGCGACTTTGCCATAGTCAAGATCTGGCCTTAGAAACCATTCATCCAATTAATTTTAATCCTAAGAATGCTGTCACTAACATAATGGTTAAAGAGGTTCTCGCAACCGTTTCAGTGGAGGAAATTTTGAATTCTCAACCCCTAGGCTATGTCTCCTAGTGCTGAGGATCTGGATCCAGTAACTCCTAATATTCTCTTATGGGGCGGCGAGATGCTGCTCTACATCAAGTCATTTATGCTGATTCTAACATTGACTCAAAGGAGATGGAGACACCGCCAGGTTTTGGCAGATTCATTCTGGACTAGTTTTATTCGTAATTATCTGCCTAATCTACAAGTTCGGCAAAAATGGTTGCAGGATCAGGATAATTTGGAAAACTCTGCTGTGGTTATGGTTTTGGACCATCGACTTCCGCGTGCTTTATGGCCCATTGGTAAAGTGCTTAAAACATTTATGGGCAAGGATGGTCGGGTCAGAGTTGCAGAGATTGAGGTCAATGGGAAGCCTTATGTACGACCAGTTAGCCGCCTTATTCCTTTACCCTCTATTAAGGACTGACCTGGAGTGTGATGGTTTGACATGTGAGTTTCTGTAAGTGAAAATATGTCATGCCATATTTTGGGGCGGCCTTGTAGAAAATCTTTGTGACATGCTCTCTGAAGCCCTGCCCACTGTTTCTTGAACCTCTGATGCACGCATTGAAGGCCTAGCACATTGTTTCCAGCTGCACCTCATCACTCCAATTACCAGCCCCTTTAAAATAGTGAAGCTTCAGAGTGGCAGTATGCACTGGCCTTTTCACTGCTCTGGACTCCTCATATGTTGTTGTGACTGCGTTCAACCGTGAGTTATGTTTCATGTTTGTTTATGAAGTATTGTTTGTATATGCAGTTTATTTATGGAGTATTGTTTATGCAGTTTATTGATTTATTTGGTTGGTCTGTCTTTATGTATTTATGATTTAGAAACCAGTCTGATACTACATGTGAAGAGTGATGTACTGGCATTGGTAAATAAAATCCAACAAAATGGATCTTGTTTCAAGTGTTTTGACTGACACTCCATTGTGATACTCCCCCTGCGAGTCAGCATTATTTCCTAATTTCTTACAGGGACAGTCAGTCCATTCAACAGCAAGCTGGCCTGGTCGACTGAACTGTATATTGCGCCCTCTGGTGTATTTATGCGAGAAGAGGACACGCAAGAGAAATTTGAGATTATCAAAAAGCGTACACAGCAGGATCTGGTGAATTGCAAAAACAAAAAATTTAAGCAGATGTACCTCTAGTTACATATTTCACTGTCCCCAGAAATGTAGATCTGGGTACGTATATGTAGTAAGCTTGGGTTTATTCAAGTAACACTGTGAATTTATAGTTGAGATCTTAGCACAAATCTATATTTAAAACTATTATTATGTAAAAAAAAAAATAATAATAAAATATACATTACAAAAAATCTTTATTTGATTCAACAAAATTAACTACATAAAAAATGAATTAATAATTTGAAATTAACATAAAAAAAGATTATTGATGCTTGTTCAAACTATTTATTTTTAAATGAGCTAAAACAACACAATTCTGGAGATTTTGGGGGGAAACTTACATTAATTTAATTTGTGTTAGGAAAACATTAATAATTTGTGGGGATTTTTACAGCGTATGTATGTGTGATCATATTTATATTCTGCATCTTGTATTTATGATGCATCAAATCTTTTAACTTCCAATACCCAGGAATAATACAAAATTCTCATATGCCATTTTTATAAGATTTAATACATACTGCAAATGCAACGCTTTTTAAAAAATAACCATAAACCATCTTAAATGACAAAGAAAGCATTCTTGCAGGACTCGCAGAAGTCATAAAGATTCTTTGGATTCATCTTCAATGCCTCCATCTTCATCTTAACCCAAACATGCTCAATAATGTTCATATCTAGTGACTGGGCTGGACAATCCTGGAGCAGCTTGACCTTCTTTGCTTTCAGGAACTTTGATGTGTAGGCTGAAGTATGAGAAGGAGCGCTATCCTGCTGGAGAATGTAATGGGCAGTTGCCATCCACTCTGCAGATCTCTCACACGCCCCCATATTGAATGTAACTCCAAACCATGATTTTTCCTTCACCAAACTTGACTGATTTCTCTGAGAATCTTGGATCCATGCGGGTTCCAATAGGTATTCTGCAGTATTTGTGATGATTGGGATGCAACTCAACAGATGATTCTCCAAAAAAATCTACCTTCTGCCACTTTTCCAAATGATCAACTAGAAGTCAAGTTATTATTTGTTGCTCTTACTAGGATTGACGACAAGACTTTTGACAGGTAGTGTATAGTAAATGCTCATTTTACAACATATTTAGCTATTAAAGTATTAGAGTATTAAACTCTATTAAAGGTTAAATGTGCTAAATGTGGATTAGCTTCTCAAGGGCATCAACACAAATGTAACGATCAACAAAAAACTCAGTAAAGCTTCGCAGTACAAGCCTACAAATATCAGACAGTGTGAAACATCACCTGCCTGCAATATTAAAAAGCAAACAAACTTCAGCATCGCCGTCATGAGAGTTAGCTAATCAACATGCGTAAGATCAGAGGAAGTTCAGACAAAGAAGGTGGAGCCAGCGTGGAAATGAAAGGTCATTTCCAAGATTTTTTTTTTTTGAGAAAACATCTCAGCAGTGTAGCAAATGTCAGCTCTGTTTTAGATACACAGCGTCTTTGGCGTAATGAGATTCAGGCGAGCAACTTTAAAAGTGCCAAGCGTTCATCTGCGTGAACTTTCTTCATCAAACGCTGCCATTTTTATTTTGTATTCCGCGTTATATATTTACACAATACCTCTCGTCGGAAACACCTGATGCGGGTGCTGTTATTTATTTATTTGTTCAAATTAAACGCCTCCCTAAAGGAATTACACTGGAATAGATGCTCCCTGCTCTCATTTCCATAATCTAATAGTGTGTTTATAAGGGAGAGTGTTTATGTTGCTGTCTGAATAGAAATGATGCTTGCAGACAAAAAGGGTGGCAGAGGCACAAACACACACACACACACGGTTCCAAGGTTCCCCGTTGCCACATTGGACTGACAGCTTTGTGGTCTCAGCACAGCGGACACTAAGCACATTTATACTCGTGCGCACACACACACATTTAGCGACTGTGAGTGTCCCTTTCATACTTGGTGGGAACTCTAAACACCTCCACATAATGCTCAGCACACACACAATGAAATATTCATCAGCGCTATTGTAAGCCATAATGATATTGTCTGTGAAACAAGCTTCCTCAGTGTCTCCAAGGAGGCTTTTTAGGTGAGTGGAGCTGAGAGATACAGGATATTTGTTTGGCACTCTGTAGCCTCTAGTGGCTTGAACACAACGGCTTTCATATAGAGGTCTGGAAGGGGACGAGGGACACGGAGAATGAAGATTCAGTAAGTAAAGACTAAACACAATGACAAACATTATCAGCATGTTCTCATTGAGAGCTGAGCACCCAGCGTTTTTTACAAGGACAAAAACAGGTCAGTGAGATCCAAAATGTGCACCGTGAATGTAAATAAAGATTACTGAGGTATCCGCTACATGAAAATTATTTTTCAGATTTTGCAATTGGCTTTCGAGTTAGACATTAACCTTCTTTGTATTCCTCAATGTATTAATTATGAACTATAGCACAAGCGCAATTAAAACAAGTAACTTGGGTATTTTTGACAAGAAAATTCAACTTGTTTTTCCAATTTCCAACTAAAAAATAAATAAAAATAATAATAATAGTGTGTTCAGTGATTGTCATTCATAGTGTTTTTAGACTAATAATCAATTTTTTTCATGCTTAAATGCATATACAGTGCATCCGGAAAGTATTCATAGCGCTTCATTTTTTCCACATTTTTTATGTAACAGCCTTATTCCAAAATTGATTAAATTCATTTATTTCCTCATAATTCTACACACAATACCCCATAATGACAATGTGAAAAAAGATTTTTTTAAATTGTTGCAAATTTATTAAAAATAAAAAAGCTGAAAAATCACATGTACATAAGTATTCACAGCCATTTTTCAATGGTTAATTGGTGCTTTTTAAAACACTATTGGTTGGTCAATCAGTCAGTCGACAGCAGCCTTTACGCGAGAACAGCAGGCATGAATTGCACTCACGAGAGAAATTTGAGATCTCAAAAAGCGTACACAGCAGCCTTTGGTGAATTCATGAAAACAAAAACAGCAAAAAATGTACCTCCTAGGACTTATTTGGTGCTCTCCAGAAATATAGCACTACATAATCAGAATGAGCCTGGGTTGTAATTGTTTTATGTTAAATTCACTTAAAATTGTTAAAACTAATAAGTTAACTTAATTCCTTCATGTTGTCCCAACACAAATTGATTGTGTGGAACCCAGCATTTGTTTTTACAGTGTATATAACACAGCAAATTTAAATCATGTATTTAAAAAAAGTGAAAGGAAATAAAGGGTATGGAATGTCTGAAGAAAGGTGGCAACTGTGGTATGTTTGACAAGAAATTTTTTTTATTTATTTTTTTATTTCTGATCTGAAAAAACAAATAATTCTGTCATCAGTGATTGTCATTCATGTATTTACACTAGTAATAAATTTTTTTTTATCATGCTTAAATGCATACTTTGGGTCCTTATTAATTTAGATCATCATTCCTTTAAACACAGGCTCATTGTGAAAATGTACCCCAGTATACATTTTTTGGAGAGTGTGAATTATGTAGCCAGAGGAACGTATGGCTGCATTTAGACTTTAAAATGAATGATATGGGGCCATATGATGCCACTTCTGTTTCTTTTTGCGCTATACCAACTATCCGCTTACCTCCATGTGGAAGGCTTTTCTGCTGTTTTGCAGTTTGCCCAGTAGCTCGCCGCATACATCAGCGGACTTGAGACGCAGAGAGGAGTGGACCACAATGACGGGGTTGGAATCTGGTGAAGAACGGTTCCAGAAAGCAGATAAGACAAAAACAGAAGCCAAAAAATAAAAATCAGTTGGTAAAAATCAGGTGGCCGCGGCCATGCTTTTGAAAATATTGTCGGTTGGGTTTAGGGAAGAGGGTGATCAGGTCAATCGGTACTTTTGAAAACACTATTGGTCGTCAGACAGTCAGTCAATCAGTCAACAGTGGCCTCTGGTGGTTTTACATGAGAAAGGTGCGAATGGCACTTGCAAGAGAAATTTAAGATCCGGAAAAGCATACACAGCAGCCTCTGGTGGATTCGCAAAAACAAAAACTGCAAAAAAAAAAAAACTGCAAAAAAAAACATACCTCCTGGGATGTATTTTGCGATCTCCAGAAATGTATACAGGAGTACGTATCCATAATGAGCGTGGGTTGGTCATTCACTGCCTTCTCCCTCATTTGTTAAGTTAGACATTAGCCTTTTTTGTATTTCTCAATCTATTAATCAAACGAATGTATGGTTTAACACATTTATGGTGACATTAAGGCCCAATCCAAATTCTATTTTTTGCAGACACTGTAAAAAGCTCATTCCCAACCACTAGACTTTTCTGAAAGGGTGTTCGAGTGTCATCGAGTGATCGTGGGACTGCTATACAAGAGTTATTATTATGGATTGTAGATAGCGAAATTTAGTGGTTTTTATTTTAGCGGGTTTTCTTTTTTTAAAGCATGACGGTAAAACATGAACGCGGTTATGAATGTATTAAAACATGTACTTGCTTGTTGCAAAAATTCGTAATAATGACAAAAATACTAATTCGTGGATCTCCTTACCTCTGGGTGCAACTATCCTGCTGTGTGGCTGGTGTATTCTGGGAAATTTTCTTGCTCCTTGGTTTCGAGTGTGGTCCTGAAAAATCTTCGTTTGAAGGGGTGTATAGCTACCCCTTCCCATTAGCCCTTCCCCTTACCCCTCGTTTTGCACGTTCCCATGAAGGGGTAGGGGTGTCCCAATTCTCTTTAGCTTGAAGGCGTAGGGCTAAGGGGAAGGGGTAGATAGCCCTGCAAATGAAGATTTTTCAGGACCACATTCAAAACTAAAGGGTAAGAAAATTTCCCAGAATACACCAGCCACAATGGCAGGATAGCTGAACCCAGAAGTAAGGAGATCCACAAATTAGTATTTGTTTGTCATTATTATGAATTTTTATAACCACATTCGTGTTTTACCATCATGCTTTAAAAAAAAATGTTAAAATAAACAAACTAAATTTGGCGATCTAAAATCCATAATAATAACTCCTGTATAGCAGTCCCACAGCATTCTGACACTCGATGACACTGGAATAACCTGTCAGAAAAGTCTAGTGGCTGGGAATGAGCTTTCTACAGTGTCTGCTATAATGTTAAATTTGTTTTTTGTGTGTTTACATAGATGAATATGGCCAGGGTGTAAATGCGCTGTATAGTTACAATCTTATTGCCACATTAGATCATTATGATAACATAATATGCCTTCAGTGATTTCCTGAAGATAAATACCAAAAAATAACACAACTGGAATAACTACAGCAGTCGCGATCGTCTGATCTCATATGAAGCAAGAGATCGCGATGACTTATGATGACGTGTGCAGGTGCTGTAGTGCTGTCCCAATTCTTAGGGGTAAATTTTGAAGCCCTTCCCCTTCCCCTTGGCCCTTAAAACTAGGGATACAAAAATATAATTGGGATTGGGCCTAAATGCACTCAAATGCATATATGGGTGAATGAACCCCAGAAGGTCAACAAACAATTAACTATGATTTTTTTTAGCTCAATAATACCCTAATTTGCTGCTTATTAACAGTAACGTATAGTTGGGTTTAGGTATTGGGTAGAATTGGGGATGTAGATTATGATAATGCTTAAAATGTACTTTATAAGTACTGGGTTAAGAATATGCAGGCAATAAGACACTAGTTAACAACTAGTACTTAAACTAAAGTCTCATCTCAATTATTTAATAAAATGGAAAGGATTTAAGGTTTATGAGATTTTAGGTTTCTAACATTATTAAAAACTGGTTAAAAATATAAAAATACACAATTAACTAGATTTTAGTTTGTGTTTTCTGTAAATCGTGTTAAAAATCATGTTATTTTTCCCTTGGAAAAAAGATAAAAGCATTTTATAATGTACAGAGAAAAAAAAGAAGTCAGGTCTGGTCTGTGCCCTATTCATGGAAAGTGCCATTATTATGAGCTTTTCAGTGAGGCTAGAGTGCCCAGGGCTTCACTAACAATGACAGGTCAAGAAAGAAACAGATCCAAGTGATCCAAAATCTAATGGCAGAAAGCCTTAAATGCAGTAATCTTACTCAAAAGACCATTATCTGCAGATGTTTGCATTGAACATATGCGATCGTGCGCACCACACAAGTGGCTTTTCTTATGACATGAAAGCGTCTCTCCACCTCTGGAGTGACTGGTCCAGAAATAGCACGAGTATAAAGACAGTGTTGTGACAGGTTTATTTATTGGAAGCATGCAAGCTGAAAATCAGGATAGGGAGTGGGGACAGTATCCATATTTTAAAGTCATGTTGAGACAAAAATGAAGGCACTAGGTGTGTGTGTGTGTGTGTGTGTGTAAAAAAGCGAGAAGGACAGAAGGAGAGAGATAGATTAATTCCCAGAAGAAGGTCCTGCCAAATACTCAATGTTACAGGAAGGAAAAAAAATTGCCTCTTTTCAGGACTCGGCGAGCTAAAGTTTGGAGTCTGCTGTCATCTCGCCATAACTTTGGCCTCACAGTCACCCCACCCCAGGGGCAGTACATTTACTTTCACTGTTTCTCTGCAATAATTCTGACAGGGTGGGTGTCATTGTGTTTTGGTGGATTTGTCAGTTGTGGCAGGCGGTCATTTAGTGAGTCACACAGATGACATGCTGTCAGGAGAGAAATGATACAAAGGCTTCTGCGCTCGGTCAAGGCCTCAAACAGACAAACTCCTTAGTTATCCACTCCAGAACAGAGGCGCAGGGCTAAAAATAATGACCGCAAACCAGGCGAAACACACACAAAAAAGTACAGGCTGTTTTTTTCAGGAGAATAACACCTTCCGCCAGAGCTAAATTGTGATCTGTGTGCATTTGAAAAGCGCTGTGGAGTAACTCAAAAGAATGGCTGCCCGTGTGAGCGGATAACTTGAGAATATGAACACCTGTATCAAGGCTAAAGATCATATGAAATAGTTATGTACAGTCACAAAACTATTTCCAGAGGTCATCGCAATGGCGGAAAATGTCAGGCACGAAATAACAAAAAACCCTCCCACACAGCACAGGATGTTTTCTGGCTAAACTTATTTTTTGGTGGTAATTCAGTTGAGTAACACTCATACCTCGAGCTAAATTGCGATCTGTGTGATTTTTATAAACACTTTTCACTAAATCAAAAGAATGACTGGTAGCGAATGACCTGAGAATATGAACACCTAAGGCTGAAGGTCCTCAGGAACATGGACAACATTCACAGATTTTATTTTAATAAATAACTTTTTTTTTTGTATGGAAAAACTTCTTTCCACAGAAACTGCTTAGGTTAGTGCTTCAGTGTGGGTGGGAAAATGATGAAAGAAGTTTCATTTTGAGGTAAAAGGTTTAATTTGATAAGATGGCTGAATTAGGCTTGTAAAAGGATGCCACATATTTTAAAACAGAAATTTGGTCTTTTCATTTTTGCATTCAAAATAGTTCCTCCTTTACAAGGTTTTAGTAAAATAATAATAATAATAATAATAATAATAAAAATAAATAAATAAATAAATAAATAAATAAATAAATAAATAAATAAATAAATAAATAATATATATACAGAGGGGGAAATAAGTATTCAACACGTCAACATTTTTTTCAGAAAACATATTTCTAAAGGTGCTGTTGACTTGAAATGTTCACAAGATGTTCAACATATGCAAAGAAAATAATATGAATTAGTTTAGAAAATTAAGTTATGTGTAATGAAATAAAATGACACAGGAAAAAAAGTATTGAACACATGAAGCAAAAAGACATGGAAAGCTCAGACAGCAATTGAATTTTCTCAGTAGATATTCAGCAACCCCCTGCCCTTCGTCATTGTAAATTAATATTAGCTGCTTCAGTTTAACATCATCTATATTACCAGGGTGATGAAGATGAAACGCTCTCTCAGAAAAAATGGTACAGAAAATGGCACAAACCCTTACTGGGGCAGTACCTTTTTTATGGAACAGAATTGTACCTTAAGACAAAGAAACAAATTTGTACCATTGCAGTTTGTACTTTTAAGGACATGATTTTTACCATGGGAAACCAAAATGTACCTTTGTTTTTTAAAACTTGCAGATACAATATTATCTTCATCAAAGGCACAATCCATGAAGCAACCACTACAGTGACAAGGCACTCTGTATCTTAACAGTGTCAAATGTGTTCCTTCAAGAACTATTTAAAGGAATTTTGCTACTGTATATCCAAAATGCGTCAAATATTTTCAGTAAACATAAAACATCAAATACATTTTTAAACAAATTTTTTAAGTTTCTTTTTGTGTAAATGCACCTTTTCCTTTTACAATAAAGAATAAAAATTATTTTAACATAAATCAAAAAATCTATTTTTTTGCTAAACATTTCACAACACTTTTCACAAAAATGTAACAGAAACACATTCTCCCATGTACAAAATAAAACATTTTTTTATTCAATTTTCACATAAAACCTTTGTAATCACTTAAAAATTCACTTAATTTACTTATTTTAAAATAGAAATAGAATTATGCAAAAGTATTGTAATGAGATATGCACAATGTTTGTTTTTACAATACTAAAATGTCTGCATAAATACTTTGCACATGCAGGACTTTTGCCAGCTCACGTGCGTAGTAGAAAGCAAACGCCAAAAGGTGCAGATATCAATAATGAAAATGTATTTATCAGAAAATGCTTACCAAATGTTTAACGTTTTTACCTATAGTTTTGTTTTACCAGTTGTTTTGTATTATAGAACTTAATAATTAATGTTTATGAGTTTCTTTAAACATGTGCTTTTAAATGATGATTCATGTTTTAATATGGAAATTATACATAAAATTACTTTGCCTTTCCAGTAATATTTATTTCATAAATATTGTAATAAAGAAAGAGGTGTCCAACACTTATGTACCTTTTTTTTGAGAACAATTGTGTACCTTCATTTCAATTGTACCATACTGTAAAAGGTACAGAACAGTATCATAAGAGGTATTTTCTGTACCATATAAGGTACAACTTTTACAAAGGTACAAACTGTTCCTTAAGGAACATTATTTGTACCACCGTGTTACATTTTCATATGACTCAACTCATATGAATTCGTACGAATTAGCCACTAAACTGACAAAACATAAAATACTTGAATTTCCTCGTGAGATCAGGCTGGAAAATCAAGCTGTAGAATGGCCCAGCCAGTCACCTAACTTGAATATACAAAATAAAGATCAGATTTGATAGACAAGACCCACAGAACCATCAAGATTTGTACACCTCTTTTGAAGTCTAACAAAATCACACCTGAGCAATGCATGTGACTTCATCCTCCTTATGGAAGGCGTCTTTAAGCTGCATCACCAAAAAGCCTTTTATATAAAATATTAAATACGTTTTCCGTAGTTCAGTACTTTCTCTTTGTGTCATTTATTTATTTATTTTTTTCAGACAGTTTACTTTTGTTATATTTTTATATTCGTATTGTTTGGGTTTTTACCAAAATCTGGTTCAAATCCATGTCAACAGCTCCTTTAGAATATTTTCCTCAGAAAAATACATGGAATAGATGTTTAATACTTTTTCCCCTCACTATATTACAAAACTTTATTAAAATATTTAAATGATTAAATTTTCCCATTACACACACACAAAAGACTTAAAATTTTTTGTTTACATAAAATTCAAGATGTTACTGTAGCCATTACATATTTCATACACTGTATGACAAATACCAATTTTTTGATATCTTAAAATTATTAATAATAAAAAAAATGCAAAACATATTCATTATCTGCAAGACTTTTTTTTTACTGCAGCACAGTTTTGTTGGATCATCTTCGGGTGATAGACATGTTTCTATAATTCAGCTGGAATTAATCTGTGGCAAATTCAATTAATTGGACATGATTTGGAAAGAAACACACCTGTCCACATGAGGTCTAACAGCTGAAAATGCATATCAAAGCTAATGCCGAGCCAACTAGATCTGCCAGCAGAACTGACACACAGCACTGTGCTGAAACTCAGACCAGGGAAAGGCTAACCACATGAAAAATATTATAGTAAATTATAGTAAATAGTGTTTTTTGAACAATGCTATAATGAAGCACTTGAATTAATATGTTGTGGTGATTATATATTTGCTGTGATAATACATCAACTATGAAGTTTTCAACGACAATAGGGTTTATTATACAATATCCTATAGTAGTAGTAAAAACTAAAATTATACTTCAGTAGTTGTTTATCAGGTCACTATAGTTAAAGTATTAGTTCACCCAAAAATGAAAATTACAATATGCTATAAGTTACTCACCTTCATGTTGTCCCAAACCTCCAAGACCTTTATTCATCTTTGAAACACAAGTTAAGATATTTTAGATCCGAAAGCATCCTCCATAGACAGCAAAGGTTCAAAACTAAGTGCTGGTAAATGTGCGCAATATACTGACACTGGGGAAAAGAAACTGTTAAATAAAGTTATTTTATTTTATGTACACACAGAAGTATTCTTGAAGTTTCATAATAATGTTCAGATTGAACCACTGAACTAATATGGTATGTTTTTAAATATGTTTTTTTCTTTGTACCAGTTGGAACTTTTCTGGATGAGGATGAGGGAGCTCTCAGATTTCACCTAAACTATTTTAATTTGCATTCTGATAACGAATGAATGTCTTGGGCATTTGAAACAGCATGAGAGTGAATAATTAATTAATTCCTTTCATTCATTTTTCGTCTGCTTATTTATCAGGGGTTGCCACAGTGGAATGAACCGCCAACTATTTCCAGAATATGCTTTACACAGCCGCAACCCAGTACTGGGAAAAACCCGTACACACTTTTATTCATACACACACTCATACACTACGGGCAATTTAGTTTATCCAATTCACCTATACCGCATGTCTTTGGACTGTGGGGTACCAAACCAAAGCACCCAGAGGAAACCCACGCCAACACAGGGAGAACATGAAAACTCAGAAATGCCAACTGACCCAGCCGGGATTCGAAGCAGCGACCTTATTGCTGTGAGGCGACAGTGCTAACCAATTAATTTTTGGGTGAACTTACCCTTTAATACTATGGTTTGGTATTCATTAACAAAGTGGTGTATTTATATACAGTATAACTTTATTTAGTACACACTTCATTGTATGGTTCAAAAACACTACGGTGTTTACCAGATACTTATTTTCATATGGCTTTTTTTTTTTTTTTTATAATTTATGGTGATTTGAGGTTCATAGCTTTTTCTTTTTTGGAAGATCCCTCTGATCCTTTTACTACAAGAACAAGACAACTGTTAGAACAATACAGTATACACAATACTGACTATTTAGTATATGTGTCAAGTAGGATGCAAAAAAGCAGTAGGCTAGTCTAGAAGTACACAGATGACTTTCTATTTCTGGCTATAGCTTCAGCACATTCAATAGACTCTTCACTATTTCATCAGTTCAAATGAGTGGATTTCTGAAGTGAAGCAAAGGAATGCAACTGACATAAGTAGGTTTTCATCAATGCTATTCATATTCATACTACAGTAGATCATGCCTTTTTAACAATTGTGAAGCAAGTTCAAATAAAATTGAAGTATACCTATATATCTACAGTAGAAGCCAATACTAGGGCCCACGGGCAAAAGTTGGACCATGGTAACCTTTGATTTGGCCCACCATCCTATCTGAGAAGAGAATGAGAAGGATGGAGAGGGTAGAGGCGAATGCCTTTAGATCAACTATCATCTCAAATTTTTATAAACCTTTTTTGTTTGTTTGTTTTATTGCTGAGCTACAAAAAAGCTAACTGAAATTGAATGTTTCAATTCAATGTTAAATGAATCAGATATTTTTTAAGTGATACTGTCACTTGACGCATAGAGGACAATGCAGAAGACATCAGCGAGCAAATCAAGACAAAAACAGATGCAGCTTGACTGTCGTAAATGGTATTGTCTTGTTTTTACCGTTATAAGTTCATTACCGTGTCTCAAAAAAAAAGCAAAAAAAAAAAAAAAGCAATAATATCATACAAAAATAAGACTGCTTATCGTACTACAGAAATAAGAATGACTAAATTTCATACAGGAATAACAGCGCAATCTGTGCATTGGAATTATCCTATAATGCCGTAATGATGATGTATTTATTTTTAGCTGCATAAGGCTTATATAAATATGGTGGTTTTGAATGAAGATAAGAGTTTGAGGTTTACAAGAACTGAAAGGCTACAGTGCTTGATGTTTTCCTTGAGAATTTCCGACAAAAAACTGGACAAAAGGTGGATTGGATTACTTGTTGTCAAAAATTGATCGCACTGGATCTATATGTCGTGTGACGGGGAGTGGTACTGCGCCAAGAAGATACACCATGCACCCATCACACTGTCTGACAGATTGCAAAAGAGTCTGGCAATTAATGACTGTGATATGTAAACGTTGCTTTATTTCTGTGCGTGCTAATTTAGTTTGCAAGTAATTAAATAGAATTGTTCTGTCAATATTTGGGTTATTATTGTTTAACAAGGTAATGCAGTGATAGAAATCAGGTGAGGTGGAAAATGTGGACATATCATAAAATTTGATCTATTTGCCATCTAATTACAAAATATAAATAAAGTTGGAGGTATTTTGATGAAATTCTGACAAATTTAATTTTGCTTGGACTTTTTTTGAGACACGGTGGTATATATACATACATATATACAGTTGAAGTCAGAATTATTAGCCACCCTTTGAATTTTTTTTCTTTTTTAAATATTTCCCAAATGATGTTTAACAGAGCAAGGAAATTTTTACAGTATGTCTGATAATATTTTTTCTTCTGGAGAAAGTCTTATTTGTTTTATTTCGGCTAGAATAAAAGCAGTTTTTAATTTTTTAAACACCATTTTAAGGACAAAATTATTTAGGAAAAAAAATTCTAAGGGGGGCAAATAATTCTGACTTCAACTGTATGTATGTATGTATATTATTAGCAATAGAATTAGAATATTCGCATTAGAATAGTGAGTTCAAAGGCCTCTGGACCCTATACAACAAGAAAAAGACAATTGTTAGAATAATACAGTATACATAATACTGACTATTTAGTATACAGTATGTGTTAAGTAGAATGCAAAAAAGCAGTAGTCTAGAAGTACACAGATGTTCTTCTATTTCTGCCTAGCTTCTGCACATTCAATGGGCACTTCACTATTTTATCAGTTCATATGAGGGAAATTCTGAAGTGAAGCAAAGGAATGCAACTGACATGAGTAGGTTTTTATCAATGCTGTCTATATTCATACTACAGATCATACTTTTTTACAGTTGTGAACTTCTAATGAAATTGTAGTATACAGTACATTTACATCTACTAGACCAGAGATGCCAAAACTACACTGAAAAAAATCATTCAGAGATGATTCCTTGGATTAACTCAATTTTTTTACGTTAAGTGGCTGTAAACTATTGATTTGGGCTGAATTTAAACAAATAAATTAAGTAGAATTTTATTAAATTTAATTTGTTTGTTTAAATTCAACACAAATAAATTGTTTGCAACAGTTTTGCAGACATCATTTTTTTCAGTGTAGGGCCCACGGACCAAAGTAGTTGGCATTAGTTAATTTAAGGCATTTTTTCTATTTATTCATTCATTCATTTATTTTCTTGTCAGCTTAGTCCCTTTATTAATCTGGGGTCACCACAGCGGAATGAACCGCCAACTTATCCAGCACATTTTTATGCAGCGGATGCCCTTCCAGCCGCAACCCATCTCTGGGAAACATCCACACACTCATACACTACGGACAATTTAGCCTACCCAATTCACCTGTACCGCATGTCTTTGGACTGTGGGGGAAACCGGAGCACCCAGAGGAAACCCACGCGAACGCAGGGAGAACATGCAAACTCCACACAGAAACGCCAGCTGACCAAGCCGAGGTTCAAACCTGCGACCCCGCGATGTTCTTGCTGTGAGGGGACAGCACTACCTACTGTGCCACTGCGTCGCCCTTTCTATTTATTTTTAAATATTATTAAATAAATTAGGAAATTACTCACGGCAACTTTAATGTAATACAGTTTGGTATATTTACCTTCAGCCCACCACCCTCAAGCAAGTTTGTTTTTTTGGATCTACATAACTGTGGGATGCACTGGGATTCAGATGCACTGCCAGATTAAAGAGATTTTTCACCCTGAAATCTAAATGTACTCAATATTTACTCTACCTCAAGTGGTTATAAGGTTTTATGAGTTTCTTTCTCCCATTAAACACAAAAGAAGATGTTTTGAACAAAACCGAAAACTTGTAACTATTGACATCTACAATAGGAAATACAAGTACTATGGTAGTCAATGGTTACAGGTTTTCAGCATTTTTCCAAATATATGCATTTCTGTTCAAAAAAGAAAGAAACTCTTTTTGGAACATGTGAAGGGTGCATAAATAATGACACGCTTTTCATTTTAGGTGAGCCATCCCTTTAAATGTGATATATTATTGCAATTCAAACAGACACAAAAACCTGATGTGTTACATGCTCCCTTCTCCAGTCTGGAAGGGTTTGACATAAGAAGATGTTATGTAAAGTCACAAAACAATTACTGTATCCAAAGTCTTCACAGTGCTGGAATGTGTCATACACACCTCGGCCAAGAGGGAAAGACTGTGATCTATTCCACTGACTACATGAAAATAAACACAGCATCACAGACATGACATGCTGTCAGGAGTGAAATGAAACAAAGGCTCCTGTGCTCGGTCAAGATTTCAGACATACGTCACTTTAGTTTTTCACTTCCGGACAGGCTAAAAATAGTCAAATAGAGGGGGGTGGAAGGTGAGGGGGAGAGCGGGGATGAAAGTGCCATTTTTCATAAATGTATCATATTTTTAAAAGATAATGTTTTAGACAGAAATATATGTGAAGTTTATTTATAAACTAATTTCGAGAGGATCACGAGCTTATGATTGCTTGCAGCTGGTCCCGCACTATTCGATTTATGATTTACCAATCAGATGATTCCTAAGCCACTATAAATACATTTTGAAGAATCCCCCCTTCCACCCCTACTCCTCCTCCTTTCCTAGATGGGTGACACGGTGGCCCAGTGGTTAGCACTGTTGCCTCACAACAAGAACGTCACTGGTTCTAGTCGTTACCCCAGCCAATGTTTCTATACGGAGTTTACATGTTCTCCCCGTGCTCACGTGGGTTTCCCCCGGGTTCCTCCCACCGTCCAAAAACATGCAACTTAAGTTAATTGACTAATCCAAATCAGCACCATAGACACGCTCCTAGTAAGTAGTTATATCTTAAAAGCAATCACTACCTGTCCATTGGTTACGTCAGCAGTGGAGTTCTCGAGTTCTACCTGAGCTCAAACTCCCCTCTCGCCTTGCAAACGGGAGAGAGCCCCGGGCTCGAGGATCTTATGAGCTCAGGGCTTTTTCCTGACAGCATGCCAAACAAGCTTTATAATCAATCATCAGCTAAGTGTGAACTCTTGAATTTTGCTTTGGTTACTAACTCATAAATGTGGTCTATCAATATCAGGTGGTATTTTGTAGAACATGTAGAACAACTTCATAATAATTTCACTTTAAACAAATTGCACATTGTTAATTTTGACCCCGTCAGCAAAGACATAAGTGACACAACAATATGTGTTAGATTTACTGGCCTAATCTTGTTTATTTTAAACGTATCTGACTATGACCTTGTTAATGTTAGCTGCAAACATATTTTGTCCTTTATTTTTGCTTTTTTTTAATTTCAATTCCATCACACATTTCAAAAGTAACTCAACAACGCAAAATGTTAACATTTTCGGTCACACTTTACAATAAGGTTTCATTAGGTAATGTATTGACTAACATGAACTAATTATGAACAAGTTGTACAGCATTTATTAAGCATAGTTCAACATTTATTGATACATTATTGACATCCAAATTGACGCTTGATAACACTAGTTAATGCACTGTGAGTTAACATGAACTTATAATGAGCAACTGTATTTTCATTAACTAACTTGAACAAATACTGTAATACATTTATTGTTCATGTTTGTTCATGTTAGTAAACGCATTAATTAACATTAACTAATACACCCTTATTGTAAACTGTTACCAAATTTTCAAACATTTTTGAATATGTATAATTATTATTGGCAATATGCATTAATTTGATAAAACTCCTGAATGGAAACACTGCAAACTCTAATGTGGAAGTGAAAAATATGGTATGCCTATTAGCAGTGGGACATAAATAACAATAGCTACGTTTTCATTATTTATTTTTATGTGCAGTTTGTAAATGCGCATTAAAAAATAAATAAATCGGTTGATGGAAACGCCAAGATGCGCATACATTTTGAAAATGTGCATAAAAAACATATGCGCATAACTGAGTAGGATAAATGTTTTATTCGATAAGAAAAATGCACATAAACTATGATAGAAAATATTTTACCGAACAAATTCCAGTATGCGCATTAAAAAATTCCTGAGATTTGTTATAGGAGCAGGTTGAGAACATTGTAAAACATCTGAAATGTTGTTTTGGTCATTCTAAAATGCCTTAACTGTTTCAGTATTAGTGTTTTTATATTATTAATGACCTCCAGAACTGTTAAGAGCGTCTGTGCTCCGCGTCTCATGCCTTAAAATGACACCATGCGTTCATTGCATGTCGGCATCGTCTTCTGAGGCACAAGTCATTTATTACGCCTGTTTCACACCACAAGCGAAAGCAGAGCGTGAACAGCGTGTGCACAGCGCATATGGAGAGCAGAAGCAGCACGCAGGAATTTGCCTTTCACACTGACTGCGTCTGCAGCGCGCAGCTCTTCGGCAGCTGCTGCACAGATCAATCTATCTCTGTCTATTCTATCTAGTTACCTATCTCTCTCTATATACAAATACACTTTTTTTTACTTTTCATCTGCACCAAGGCCCGCGGCAACTTCCTCCTATGCTGTTTCCTTAACCTGCAAGTCTTTATTTTACAAATTATATAGATCACAGTACTGTACGCTTCTCAAGCTCTATGAGGAGTGTCATTCATGTACCTCTGGTGCACTCATAAGACATTCGTGTGTCAATTTTAAGACAATGAAATGTCATTTTGTTTTTGATTGTCAGGATGTTGTAGGCCTAGTTATAATAATATTTATGCAATATAGTTCTAATGATATTTATACATGATCAAACTAGTGTTACTTTCTCCGCTTCAGCGATGTCCAGCGGCAGAGTAACAGCTCGTTAATTCATGCTCTTGCAAAGGATGAGACAGATAGAAGTAATCAATGCAGGCCCTTCTTTTACTTATTTTCGTGTTGTCAGGTTCACAGTGCAAACAGCTCGCGGGTGGAATAACTTGAGTGAACATAAAACAAAGCCGAATAAAACTTTCTTCCTCTGTTTCAACTGCACAGCACACAGCGAGCTCACATCATCCAGCATGCGTGTCGAACTACACTACCCACAACACACTTCGCTATGGATTACAAATCCCGTAAATAGCAGTCTTAAAGGGGCCACTTCTATTTCCCCTCTCCTGCAACACTAGTGTGCAACTTAAACAAAACTGATACTAGAATTGTTTTACATTTGGTTTTGTAGTTCAGGCCTAAATAAATATTTATTGCAGTTTTTAAGTTCATTTGATTGACTATAGATAAATCAGTTGATATTATCAATGCATTTATTGGGTAAAATTGCAACTTTTTACTGTCATTCAATGTGTTATTGATCCTTACCAATGCACTGTCAATTTAATTGAGCGTGAGCAGCGCGGCAAAAATAGACCCAGTGCCGAAACTATCGAGGCACTGCTGCTTCAGCGACGCTCACGCGCTGCTTCTGCATGCTGTATGAAACCTCTAATCTCTTAACCTGGATGCCGAAAAAACACGCTCTGCTCACGCGCTGCTCACGTGCTGCTTGCGCTTGCGGTGTGAAACAGGCTTTACATGAAAAAAAAATCACACAGCTTCTCCTACCGCAGCAGATTCAGTTTTTTTCTTGTTGATATTTGGCGCCAGTTAATCAGGATGTGCAGTTTGTTCTCTTTGACTCGTTGGATCTAAACGCTGCTTTATTCGCACATCTTTTATGTGATATTTCAGCTTTGCACATAAAGTTAAATTACATTTTTGGGTGGAAACATAGCTAGTGTTTGGTCCCCTCAGGAACTCTTGCCATTTAACATGATTTACTATTAACCCGAAAAACTCAGATTGAGATTGCAAACTTATGTTTGCAAAAATGTGTTATAGCACCAAATAAGCTGTAGATTGATCATTACTGTGACGCATGAAAAGAGAAACATAACTTGTAATAAGGAAAAGCATAGGCTCATTCTGAAAACAGCCCTATATACATTTCTGAAGATTGCAAATGATGTAGCCAGAAGTACGTACAGTATGGCTGCATTTCGCCTTTAAAATGAACGCTATGGGGTGGTATGATGTCGTTCCTTTTCACGCTTACCAACTGACTGCTTACCTCCGTATGGACGGCTTTCTTGTTGTTACCAGTTTGTCCAGTAGCTCGCCATGTACGTCGGCTGAGTTGACACGCAGAGAGGAGTTGACCACGATGACAGGGTTCTAGTCTGGTGAAGAACAGTTCCAGAAAGCAGGTAAGACAAAAACAGAGTTAAAAAAAAATAAACAAGTAAATAACAGGGTGAGAATGTGGTAAAATTTGAAAACGTGGTAAAAATCAGACGAGGGCTTTTCTTTTTCTGGATTGCTTTTTAAAACTTTGGGTTTAGGGAAGGTTGGGTTTAGGGAAGGGGGTGGGCAGGTCAATCAGTGCTTTTGAAAACACTATTGGTTGGGTTTAGGGAAGGAGGAGGGTGGGTCAGTCGATCGGTCAGTCAGTCAGTCAGTCAGTCGACAGCAGCCTCTAGTGGATTAACATCAGAATAGCTGATGTGAATGGCACTCGCAAAAGAAATTTGAAATCTGAAAACTTGTACACAGCGGCCTCTGGTGGATTTGAGAAAACAAAAACTGTAACAAAAAAAAAACGTAGCTCCTGGGACGTATTTGGTGCTCTCCAGAAATGTATCTAGGAGTACGTTGTCAGAATGAGCCTGGGTTTACAAAACCGGTGTGCACCCCACAGTTCAAAGACATGCGCTATAGTTGAATTGAACAAGTTAAATTGGCCGTAGTGTATGGGTGTGGGTATTTGCCAGTGCTGGGTTGTGGCTGGAAGGGCATCCGCTGCGTAAAACATATGCTGGATAAGTTGGCGGTTCATTCCACTGTGGCAACCCTTGATTAATAAAGGGACTAAGGCGAAAAGAAAATGAATGAATGAATATTCTGAAATGTAAATTGTGTCAGGGAAAATCATTTTGTTACTTTCTTTCCATGTTATTTCCATCCTTGCTCTCCTCCTACAACAAAACCCCCCCAAAAATGCAGTTGTTTATGGCTGGAAGTGATGTGTTTGTGATAATTTGTGTGAGTTTGAACAGCCATGTTCACTAAATCAAGACAACAAATCAAGATTAACACACACATTTGCCCAGGGCTCTCAGATCAGCTGACGAACGCAATGAGCTGCAAAAACAAGTCTATATTTACTGACACATCTTTAGCTGTTAAACTGTTCCAGAGCCAGGCTATCTGAAAACATTTATGCGGGCCTGCATGGTGCCCCCTGTGGACGTGGAGCCCCTGGGCATGCGCCCAATTGCCCATATGGTGTATGCGGGAAGCTCAGTGGTGAGGAACACCTAGTGGGGAAATTAACTGTGTGACACAAGCCAGAATGCGACACAAATTATTCACAATCGATAAAACGGATCTAACAACAACCAATTTAGGAGACCGTGAATATTGTATCTTTCTGGCCAAACTACAATTTACAGACATTGTTTTTTAAATACAGTATTGGGAAAACATTTTAAATTGCATATTTATATTATCAGAGGTCGCGGAATGAACCGCCAACTATTCTCGCATATGTTTTATGCAGAGGATTCCCTTCCAGCTGCAACCCAATACTGGGAAACTCCTATACACTGTTATATTCACACACTCACTCATACACCAAGGTCGATTTGTTTACCCAATTCACCTATAGCACATGTCTTTGGACTGTGGGAAAAACAGGAACACCCAGAGGAAACCCACACAAACAAGGGGAGATCATGCAAACTCCAGACAGAAATGCCAACTAGCCCAGCTGGGACTCAACCAGCAACCTTCTTACTGTGAGGCGACAGTGCTAACCACTGAGCCTCCATACCACCATTCAAATTACACACCAAAGAAAATAGAGCAGAAATCCTGAGCATAATAACTGCATTAATTGCATTGTTTTTAATAACAGTATTGAGAAGACACTTTTAATTGGAATTTTATGTTATTATTACAACCATTCGTTCATTCATTCATTCATTCATATTACACACCAAATAAAATACAGCAGCAATCCTTGGCATAATAACTGCATTGTTGCCTTTGCAGTTTGATAATTGCATTAAATCTAAGGCTGTCAAGCAATTATAATGTTTAATCTAATTAATTACCCAATGTGGCGATTGATTAATCTAATTATTCATAAATTGCGTGCATATTAAATTGGGCTGAGAAATTACCCCCAAAAGAAAAATAATAAAAAAGTCATTACTGCGTTGAATGCAAAAAGCAGCAACTAGATGAAAAAAAAAGCTTCAGAAAGAAATATTGTATTTGGTTCAGGATAGGCTGCTAATACGTATATAATATTTTTTAATATTATATATTTGTAACTAATTAAACACTTTGAAACCCCCTGTTTAATAATAATAGAAATAATAATAACAATAATAATATTTTTTGCTATAACAAATTAAACACATATAATTGATAATTATTAATAAATATGTTAATAATAATATGTTAATAATAATAATAATAATAATAATAATAATAATAATAATAATAATAATAATCATTCATTCTTTTTTTTTCCGGCTTAGTCCCTTTATTAATCAGTGGTCGCTACAGCGGAATGAACTGCCAACTTATCCAGCATATGTTTTACGCAGCGGATGTCCTTCCAGCTGCAACCCATCTATGGGAAACATCCATACACACTCATTCACTCTCATACACTACGGACAATTTAGCTTACCCAATTCACCTGTACAGCATGTCTTTGGACTGTGGGAGAAACGGAGGAAACCCACGCGAATACGGGGAGAACATGCAAACTCCACACAGAAACGCCAGACCCAGCCGAGGCTCGAACTAGCGACCTTCTTGCTGTGAGGCGACAGCACTACCTACTGCGCCACTGCGTCGCCTATTATTATTGTTGTTGTTGGTGACAATGTCAATGTCAATGTCAATTTTATTTATATACTGTAGCACTATTAAACACAACCAAAGCTTGACCAATGTGCTGCACAGTACAAAGCGCAAAGAGAAAGATATAAAGTTATAGCTACAACAAACAATTCTTACTGATAAAATGCCAAATCAAAGAGGTAAGTTTTCAACCTAGAATTAAAAACAGACAGAGATGATAAAGATCTAATACAGAGGGGCAGAGCATTCCACAAGGTAAGAACAGCTACTGTGAAAGCACAGTCACCTCTGCATTTCAGCTTCGACTTAGGGATGCATAATAATCTCTGCTTTGATGACCGAAGAGACCGACCAGGCTGATGTTCAGTCAACAGGTCTGACAGATAAGAAGGAGCCAAGACATTTAGTGATTTAAAAACCAAGAGAAAAAAATTAAAAGTGACTCGAAGTGACACAAAGAGTGTAAGACTGGTGTGATGTGCTCATATTTTTTGGTACTGGTTAAAACCCTTGCAGCAGTGTTTTAAACTACCTGTAAGCAGGATAGAGTTGTCTGACTAATGCCAAAATATAGTGAGTTACAGTAGTCTAATCTAAAATCAATAAAAGCATTATTTTTTTTTTCAAAAGTATTTTCTAGATAGAATAGAATAGAAAATACATAAAATGCACAGTAAAATATCTCCATAAGAAAACCTCAAACTATTCTGTGGAAATCTATTGGCACTAGCTCCTACAGGCATGTCACAAGTCTCATTCGGTATGTTTGAGTAAACGGGGACAAAGAGAGGGAGAACTGATTTCTCACTCAGCATGCAGGACGTGCATTCTTTCCCACACAGAGAAGACAGCAGCTGTGATGACTAACAGCTCAACTTTTTACTCTTAACCTCAGGACCGTGACCTTGTTCTTTTTTATCCTCCCCTATAAACTGCGTGTTGATCGCTGCATACAGACTCTGACCTTGTGCAAATCAGGTGTTGTGTTTATTTTCATGTAGACAGTATACACTACACCGCAGTCGTTTTTTCTCAGACAGGGTTTATATGACAGTCCGGCATAGCCTTGACCTCTGGTAATTGTTTTGCTTCTACATAACCGTTTATTGTGACCTTCAGCTCTGAAATGTGTGTTCACATTCTCAACATGGATGAATTTTAAATGGCAGCAATCTAGTTTCACTGGGATGCTCACAACCTCTCGAGGTCATACGATTGCATTTATTACCTTGCTGAAAAAATGTCTGCCATATAGCTAAATTAACTCTTTATTATTTGTGTAATAAAATATGATTGACCCCCTGATGGAGTTATGTTGCATCATTTACTTTTAAAGGGGTTATAAAACTGCTTTTTTTTTTTACTATGGTCCACTATGTTACCACATTATCAAGACTTTTTACATCCACAGACTGGTTTGATTTGCAAACATGTTTAAAAAAATACATATTTATAACTTTTCAGCATGTCGATTGCAATATTTAATCTCAAAACAGCTCTATGCAATTGTGTAAACTTGCATGTATGTTTGACAGCCTTGTTTGCATAAAGAATGAACAGCATTTTACTTTTGCAAAAAAAAGAAAGAAAGAAAAAAAGCCCTTATTTTTCACTTTTAACTTCAAAGGGGATATATATATATATATATATATATATATATATATATATATATATATATATATATATATATATATATATATATATATATATATATTATAGGTGGGCATAGATATTTTTTTTTAATCTAGATTAATTTCAAAATTAAACTAGATTAATCTAGATTAAAATGGCTCATTTGAATTCTGCCGAAGGCATTCAGAATATGTGTGCTACCCAAATAATAAGTCTTTGAGAACAGGTTTCTCATGCCAGGTGATGCATTAGACCAGGGGCTCATCTCCTGTTTCCAAAATGCATCACAAACTGCTTGAGAAACTGTTAATTGGTAATGAAAATAAATGATGTTCAATAAGATGTACTTGTGTTTACTAACTGCTTATTCAGTAAACATGAATGTTGAACTGTAGGCCTACATAAGCTCCAAACAGCGATTTCATACTTGCTTTTGATGTACGCACATACAGAAAATGCTGCTTCGCAAAGGCAAGTTCACGGAGCCCTGACGGTGTCAAACATTGAGTATGTTTACATGGGCAACAATACTTTAATACGATTTTAATATGATTAAAACAATACTCTGATTAAGAGTCTACCATGTAAACAGCGATTTTTGATGACCTTAATGCAACTAAAGTCATAACTGAACTAAACAGAAATGGAATTGAGACATGGAGTATGCAGATATTAGTGGCAATACTGACAAACTATTCCCGTCATGTAGGACTTTTCACCATATTTTCCGACAAGATCCACACAGGCGGCTGTCAGTAAAGGACCGCACAGACACACAGACGCACACACACAAACACACAAACACACATCGCGAAATGCGGAAGTTTTTTTAATTCTCATTTGGCGTGCGTTATTAAATTCCATAACATTCTCACCTGTCACCTGGCTCACCGGTCAGGTATACATCCGCGCTAAACTATCAAGGTGAAAGTCATCATAGCTTGCGTAGAAAAGACCCAACTCTCACCCAACTTTGAGAATAGATTAACGGCGATATTTTTTTATCGCGCGATAAGAGTCTGTCTGTCTATATATATATATATATATATATATATACAGTTGAAGTCAAAACTATTAGCCCCCCTGAATTATTTGCCCCTTGTATATTTTTGCCCCAGTTTCTGTTTAACGGAGAGAAGACTTTTTCAACACATTTCTAAACATAATAGTTTTAATAACTCATTTCTAATAACTGATTTATTTTATCTTTGCCATGATGACAGTAAATAATATTTTACTAGATATTTGTCAAGACACTTCTATACAGCCTAAAGTGACATTTAAAGGCTTAACTAGATTAATTAGGTTAACTAGGCAAGTTTATGTAATTAGGCAAGTTATTGTATAATGATGGTTTGTTCTGTAGACTATTGAAAAACAAATTAGCTTAAAGGGGCTATTAATTTTGACTTTAAAATGGTTCTTAAAAAATTAAAAACTGCTTTTATTTTAGCCAAAATAAAATAAATAAGACTTTCTCCAGAAGAAAAAATATTATCAGACATACCGTGACAATTTCATTGCTCTGTTAAACATAATTTGGGAAATACTTAAAAAAAATAAATAAATTAAAAGGGGGCTAATAATTCTGACTAAAACTGTTTATACATATATATTCAAGTCCTGATCGGGAGGTAACGTCTGATTCCGATTGAGTCTGAAACCATGTGATCGGGCCCGATTTCCAATCATGTGATCGGATTTCGACATCCCTATTTATAACTACTTTAACTATTAAATCTAAAAAAGAAATGAACAAATTTACAAAAGTAAACTGTTACTAATCAATTTAGAGTTTGTTGTTATTCATGGATGGTTATCAAATTGCATTTCTGGATTTTGAGCTCTGCTCTGACACCTATAAAGACTGTAAAAAATGAGCAAATTTACTTTCATTGGTATTTATTTAGTAGTTTAAAACAATAAATTGTCTGGGTTGATCTTGTAAACTACAGTACAAAAACCAGGTAGAGAGCTAACAGTACTTTTTCTGTTATTCTACAGATTTATTGCTATATAAATGATTTATTCTACAATATGTTGTTTCATTGTCTTCTAAAAAAGCCAATAAAAGTCACTGTTAAACTTTCAGCATCCAAACCCTGTGAATCACAAGCTACAGGCATCACAAATATGTCAGCATATAGCCAAACAAATGTAAAAATCTGCATCTTACATTAATGAAATGTTTAAGTTTAGGATACAATGATAACATAATTAAATTTGCATGTTGCATTGTAATTAGTCTCTTTTTTCATGCATCTTTTAGTCCAAATATTGTGTTTATCATCATATTGTATGTTGATTCACATACAGTACATTATCTAAAACCCAAATGAACAGCGAGTTTCATGATAGTGGCAAATGGATGCTAAAAATATATATAAATAAATAAACTTTAGCAATTTTATCGGATGCCTTCCAAGCGCTGTTATATTTTCTAGAAATGCAAATCTTCTTCAAAATTAGTCCTTTATACTCACTTCAAACACATTCCAGGTAAATACAATATCAGGCTTATGAAGCTTCAAGAAATAAACCCAGCATTTTTTTTCTCCCGCTCACTAATGTACCTCAGAAGAAATACTCCATTTGCTCTCAGCGGCTCGGGATCTGTGCGATTCATGTGTGTAACACTGATCCTGCCTTTATGAGATGGAAAGGGTGAGAGTGTGATTCGCAGATCGAATGCAAATGAAGCTGATGAGTATCAGGTTAGTCACAGAAGGGAAAGCTGTGTGTGTTTTTCATCAAGGGCTTTTTTAGAGCTCCCCGGTGCTCTTAGTAAAGGGAAGCTAAATCAAGGTGATGACCTGTGTGCATGTGTGTGCGTATTTGTTGTTTGCGTATCTCAATTTGCGAGTGAAGTCTCATCCCCTAGTGAAGGATTGATGACGTCTAATGGGCTTTAATGCCTAATGGAGATTGACAGTAACTATCAACATTTAGCGCCGCAACCAATTTGCATGCAGTATAGACCACTGTGCTGCAGTAACTCATGTGTGTATGTGTACACCCTGTAGGTCCTGTAGATCTTTTGACCTTTGGTAAAATGTCTGCACGACCTTCGCATTGAGCTGCTGTACTCTGGAATAATTGAGATTTTTAATGCATTTGAAAGAAGACTGCTATTCCTGCTAATGCTGCACTGTGAAAAATGCAGTAGAACAGGATTTATCAGCCTGATCTCATGAGGAAATGTTTTACTATTTTACATTTCGTCAGTTTTTGTATGAAATTCAAGTTCAGTCCCAGCATGCATACAAGGTCATGAGATATTAATATTAGGTTAGATTTAGATTGTGACGTCAGGTGACCAAAATTCATTGTCTAGCCAGCGTCTAAGCACAATGTTATTTTGACATCCAATAACGTAGTCAAATGACGTTGATATTTTGTTGATTTTAGGTTGTGTCGGAAAGTGACCAAAATCTAACATCGAGCCAACATCTTAAACCAACGTCATATTGATGTCAAATGCTGACATTTATTTGTCAGGTATGGCAACCAAAGTCCACGTGATAACGTCAAGCTGTAACATCATTAGACATTGATATTTGGTTGATAAGTTGGACATTGATGTCAGCCTGATGTTGGGTTCTAATGTCAGCCTGATTTTCATTTCCAAACATATATAGAGAAAAAAATCTTCTCTCCATTAAACAGAAATTGGGGAAAAAAAATAAAAAGGGGGGCGAATAATTCAGGGGGATAATAATTCTGACTTCAACTGTATATATTCTCATTATTTTATAACACATCAATACTTTTTGCAGTGGCACAGTGTTAGCCCTCTTTCTTGACTTCACACAAAAACAGCAACGTGTGCGGCATGACATCCCTTTGTTGGAGACGCTATTGGTTAAACGCCGGCAAAGTAGAACAAGCAAGCAGCACGGAAAGTGCGAGTATGTCTGTGGATGTATTATAAAGTTGATGACGACAACATAGCAAACTGTGAGATATGTAAACTTGGGATTGCCTGCCGGGTATTTTAAGTTGAGGTGCTTTTTGTTTGTATATTAGAATTGTTTTATATTTACTGCACTAAAGTCCAAAAGTGAAGAATTTATGTTATGTATTACATGATTGTTCAAGCTACCTCAGAGAAGTTCTCTGTTTGTTAACAAAGTTGTTAGTATGTTAAAATGTTTTAAGTATGTTAAAATAAGGTTAATTAATTAAATAATAAGGAACATCCTGGATCTGTTTCTGGCTCTTCTTTATTCTTTTTCATGTATTATAGAAGTATTGGATCGTGGACTCGGACTCTGACTTGAGGGCAAAAAAACCTGATCGGGACATCCCTATATAAAGTCTAATAATTAAATGGCTCATCATCAAGTATTCCATTTATGTCCTGTGTAAATCATAAATTAACATTATATAAACATTTTATGGATATATTTTATGAATATACTGTATAGTTGACATCAAAATTACTAGCCCTGCTGCAAAACTTTTCTTATTTTTTCCAAATATCTCCCATGTGATGTTAAACAGAGCAAGGAAATATTCATAGTATGTCCTATAATATACAGTATATATATATATATATATATATATGGAGAAAGACTTATTTATTGAATAAAAGTCTTAAGTATTTTTAAACAGTTTTGGACATAAAAATCAACCTGGTTTCTCACCATTGACAATTTACAGTCATATTGCACTGCTAAAAGTGTGATATTGCATTTATACAACAGTTCGATGGCATAATTGTGTATATAAAAAGACACAGAGTCTAAAAATCCTTTTTGTACGAAGAACAACTTTCTTTATCCATTCATTCACATCTGCAGCTGATGTCAGAACAGCAGAAACCATGGCTAATTCACAAACGTCACTTTAAAGATTTGAATGAGAGTATGAGAGTATTTGAATGATTCTCTAGCGTAATGTCCAAAGTGATGACAAAACAGGTGATTTTGCTCACATTTTAAGATTATAAGGCTGAACAGCATGAAATGCCATCAGTCTACAGAGATTTCCCAGTATGTCTCTGTTGCATTTAGGAGATCACAATAATTAACTCTGAAAAAGCCATAGCAAAGCAAACAACACCAGATTACGATGGCATAAATACAGCACTACAACATGCAAAAGAGAGAGATCAATTTAGACCTGTTTTATAAGGATTTGATCAGCTGTCATTTTAAATTACACTGAGTTTTTCCTCCCCCAAGCACTTATTATGAGGTCTCTGTTGCCATTTTGTGGTGAACCCTCAACCATCTTTGCTCTGCTCAGTATGACAGGCTAATTGATGCAACGCACTGTATATTTAAAATAGGCACTATCCTTATAAATAAACTGCATAGTTGCAATCTAAGCAACTACATTCGCGCCAACAAAGCCTCAAAAGTACATTATGTTGTCCAACAGCAGCAATATTTGTCAAACTGTAGTGAGTTTATTGATCTGCTGTCACTCTATGTGGGCGGAGTAATACAGAAGAGTGAGAAGGCTGTAGGAGTGTTGATATTGCAGAACATATCAGATTCAAGAACCAGACCAAACTGTTGTATATATATTATAGGGGAGGAAACTCACTGGCCAAGCCAGGACTCGAACCAGCGATCTTCTTGATGTGAGGGGACAGTGCTTATTACTGAGCCACCGTGTCGCCCTTATTCAAACACATTATATGTTATTGTCTTTCTAATAGGCTTTGTAACAAAATGTTTGAACTCACAGTTAGATAAGGCTATAATAGTCCAGGAGCAAAATGCAACTCAGTATGTTTAATGCAAAATAACAATTTTACATCCTCTATATAACAAAGCCTCTTCCTCCACTAAGAGTATCCACGCTCTGAAAAAAGGCTGAAGACCTGCATTATATTCAAGAAAATGCCTCTGCTCTTTCAACTGATCAAAGAAAACTGGTTCTCAGCAAACAGAAATTCACTCCTCGAAAGCACAGCGCTCTGCAAAAAGTATGTGTCACTAAAAACAGCTTTAGTTGCCTTCACAATCACACACACTGACTGAACTTTACTTTGAAAGGGCATTTCATGCTAGCTTTTCCCCAGAGAATGCTCTTCTAACTTTGCAGAATCCAAAGCTCTATCATATTGATATACTTCAAGTGTGTGTGTGTGTGTGTTTGTGTGCACTTGTCATGGTTATCACAGCTTTAGATTGTGGCTTCAGGTGCTTGATGGATTCATTATCATTGCGCTTGAGCCCCTCATGACTGCAGAAGACAGAAGGAGGAGTTCAGACTCAAGGTCAAAAACATGGTTCAACCAGAAAAGATGAACAGACAAAAATAAAGAAGATGAGTTGGAAATGAGGAATGAGACGCAGGAATCGCAGCTCGCGTGTTAATTAAAATGAGAGATTTTTTTACTCCATGAGCTGTAAATGCTGTGATGAAGGTAATATATGATTATGGGCTCATAGTAATTAGCTGACTTCTGCTTAAACTGTTTATTGATCCTCTTTAGTGCAGCAATTTATAGCCCGTTGATTTCTTAACTTGATGACCTGTCTGGATTTCTGCACAAAAGAGGAGCTCAGAGGAGTCATGTTATGAAGGCTAGATTTCCTTGATCATTGAAAATAATGAAATGAAATTCTATTTATTGCAACAAATCTATCTATCTATCTATCTATCTATCTATCTATCTATCTATCTATCTATCTATCTATCTATCTATCTATCTATCTATCTATCTATCTATCTATCTATCTATCTATCGATCTATCTATCTATCTATCTATCTATCTATCTATCTATCTTCTCACTCACCTTAAAAAGGTAGTTCATCCAGAACATAAAATGTTGACATCAATTACGCACCCTTGACTTGTTGCAAAGCAGTTTTGCTAAGTTGAACACAAATGAAAATATTTTGAAGAATTCTGGAGGTCTGTAACCATTGACTTCCATATTTGTTTGACTTTCATATTTGTTTCAGTATTTGTTTTTCTATGGATATCAATGGTTACAGATTTCCATCTTTCTTCAAAATACCAGGGTTCCCACGGGTTATGGAATTTCTGGAATATCTTGAAATTTTAAAAAGGTCTATACCAGACATTGAAAACAGGCAATTGTTTGTATGTATGTTTTTATTTATTTATTTTATTTTTAAATTTATTAATTTAATTTAATTTAATTTAATTTAATTTAATTTAATTTAATTTAATTTAATTTAATTTAATTTAATTTAATTTCCAAGTCATGGAAGGTCAGTGGTTTTTGATTTTTGGTATTATTTTACAGTTTTTCTCAGTCGCTTTGGTGCATTTCTCACAACACTATTAACCTTTGCACAACAGTTAATGCATTTCTCAAAACAATTAGTGCAAACTGCAAAACCTAGTGGATAACCTGCAAACGCGTGTCACTTGCTCAAAATGTATAGCTCATTCCTCAAAAGCAAGTATTGATGTCAATGAAAGTGTCAGTGGTGTCATCAAAATGAAAAGTCCTGACACCATTGTTTATCAACAAGATAGTCAAATGGCTTTGTCATGTTTTCATTATGACACTTTACTCTGTACATTTTTTCCAATGCAAAAAAGTCAGATTTTGGTGACACTTCCTGAAAATGCTCAAGACAGCACTATATACTATTTGCACAGCCATTTGAAAACTACAGTAAAGTTAGACATCACTGCATTTAGTGAGGTATCTGAGTACAAGACACTGAATATGTATGTTTCACATTTTAACTGCATTTGCTCTTTGCAATTCTAATTTATTCACAGCATTGTGCAAAAGAATAAATACACCCTTATTTACATCAAACATAAACTTCATTTTGGTAGAGCTGAGCACAACTGTAAACAATATTGCAGTACATATTGGAACTGAACCTACAACATACACAGGTCTGTAAATCATTCATCAAATTGTTCAATTTAGTAGACATTTTCAGAAAAAAAAGATTCAACATTTTTAAAATAAAATTTGCTTGACAGATTTTGACAACTAGTTCAACATTTTTGTATGTAATGACTCAAGTAATGAAATGAGGACTATTAGTTTGATATGGAATGACTATTCAGCATCCACAAGTTTAGTTAATTTTGACTGACATGCCATAAGCAAATGATAATGTTACAAACAGCAGAGAGTTGTATGAAAGCAATTGATGCATGTCCAAAAGCAATGGCAATTTGTTGGAAGGAATGAGAAACTGCTACTATGATGTGCACAAATGACTAATTGTTTTGAGAAATGCATTAACTGTTGTGCAAATGTAAATAGTGTTGTGAGAAATGCACCAAAGCCACTGAGAAAAACTGTAATTGGGTCAATTGGTCCTTTTAAAAAAATTATCGGTTGGGTTTAGGGAAGGAGGATGGGTCAGCCGATCGGTCAGTCAGTCAAATGCAGCCTCTGGTGAATTTACGTGAGAACAGCAGGCACGAATGGGATGTTTTTGGTGCTCTCCAGAAATATATAAGTGGCTACATCATCAGAATGAGCCTGGGTTGTTATTTGTATTTTTTTTGCCAGTATTTAGTCAATTATTTAAAGTCTGGGGTTGGTGTAAAATAATAATTTATTCATCAATTATTAAATATATAAGTCAATGTTGTAATAATGTTTTAATGTAAGAAGATTGACAAGCTTTTTGAATAAACTTAAATTCAAACTTCCAGTCCAGCTTTGCTTCAAGCTTTATTAAAATGTGTCCTAAACAAATGTGACGTGATAACACATGATTAAAGATATATTACTCTTTTTGTCAGCTCAATGCTCAAAGGTCATGTAAATTCAGCTTTTTACTCAGTAAAAGGAAGGAAACAGTCAGGGGATTTGATATTTGGAATAGAGTGGGAACTCTGTGTTCAAGAGAAAATAAACAAAAACTGGTTTGAAAATAATCAATGGTGAGTAAATGATTGCAGAATTTTCTTTTTTGGGGTGAACTATCTCTTTAAACATTTGAACAGAAGAGTTAATGCCAACCATCCCAAATAAAAAGTTCACCCAAATATGGACTTTATTTTATTGGGTTGTTCCAAATCCAATAAAAAAAAAAAAAAAAAACTACAATAAAGTGATCAGCAAGGATTAAAATAAGATATTCTATGACAGGGGTACCCAAACTCTGTTCTGGAGGGCCGGTGTCCTGCAAAATTTAGCTCCAACCCCAAATTAGACACACCTTAACCTGCTAATCAAGCTCTTTCAAGGTATACTAGAAACTTCCAGGCAGCTGTGGCTGTGTTGAAGGAAGTTGGAACTAAACTATGCAGGACAGCGGCCCTCAAGGACTGAGTTTGGGCACCCTTGTTATATGACAACTATTCTATTAAGAAACAAGGAAGACAGATAGTCAAAATTATTCCTGTGAAACTTCATTACAGGCAACCTGTCACTTATTATTGAAGGCTTTCCAACGAGGCTGTTATTAAAGGACAGGACAACAGCAAATATATTAGACCTGAAAGGAAAACAACTGCAGCCTTCAAGCACAGATGCTCATTATGCATGCAATCAGATTAGCCAATCAAAACGCAACACATTTCATATCAAAGTCATAAATGGAAGGATCACGGAAAGTAAACAATAAAGACTAACACTGCAGATGTAACTCTGGGACAAAACATAAATTATTAAAACTAAAAGGATTATTTGAGCCCATATTTCTTTGCTTAGAAGTAAGCCTGGTTTGCTGATTTGGCAGACTTGTTATTGTTGCTTCTGACTTGCAGCAGAATTGTCTCTTTTCATGTTTTGAAAATTACATTTGGGATTTGAACATATGGACATTTCGGATGGAAATAAAATGCAAGGGAAATGGGTTTTTACAAAGTTATTTTGTATCGAGAAATAGATTAACTTCCAAATACATCTACTCATCAAATCTGGAGCAATGCATTTCCCCACAGATAAACTTAACTTAAAATCACAACCTCTGATGCAGAAAAAAATACACTGAAAACTTGGTGAAACTTCACTCGGGCAATCCTAGGAGACTTTTACTTTTTTTACATAATGTGAAATGGTGTTAAATTAAAACATAAATAGTGAAAAAAATACAACATACAGTACACATCAATTTATGCTAAGGAAAAAGTTCTAACATTTGACACCCCGCAAGAAAGTCTAATCAAATATTCATTCAAAACTCTATTAATTTTAGCTCAGTTACTTTGTATCTGGATAAGATGGATCAGAAGTTTCCTCAGAACGGGAGAACAGACCCTGCACAAAAAAATGCTGGCATAATCATTAATGTTCACAGATTTGATCAGAAAAAGAAAAAAAAAATGTCTTTGAATAAAAGCACTTCTCCTGCAGTCATTCACCAGATCTTGATCATCGTGGTCTGAAAAAGAGTTTTCTCGAGCCAGTGAATGATAGCGAATTCACATTGAACATGTCAGCGGCGGCCTTTGCCTTTTGAAGAATTCCATCTCTGAGCTACGATCGCCGCTCGTGGTGTCAAATACATCAGCAAGAACATGACATAGGCCCTGTCGTCCACATATCTGAGGAACGAGAATGGAAATGAGGACTAATTCTGTATGTGGTGCATTGTTATTTTGACTATCAGAATTTTTTGTGTGCATTATATTTCTATAAATTGCAAATGTGTTTGATCTCATTAATGAAATTGTGTTTAATAGATGTCTAAACAGTACAAAAAAGTAAAGTACAGAGAAAGTAAAGATGCCTAATGGAGGAGGCTCGTTCTTTATTCTGGCACAGATGGTCTGTTTAACTGTTTTCTCGTGAATGAAGCGTTCAGTTTTTCCACTTACAAAGTCCGCCATGTAAATAGCAAATGCGCCATGGCACGACACATCTGACTCTTAAAGGGAATAGGAGATGAGACTCTGATTGGTTTAATGCACGTTATGTTCAAAACACACTCATAACTAGGGCCAGACGGAATCTGCGGATGTTTTTTGCAATTTCTGCGGAGAATTTTGGTAAAAATCTGCGGATTTCTGCAGAATTATTTTGGGAGTCTCATAACTAAAACCTTAGTCTGCGCGCGCAGATTCCGTGTGGGCCTACTCATAACTCATTAAGAGAATAAGCAAAACCCTGTTAGACCATGCGCCGGGGCGCAAACCGTATTTTTCCATGCTTAAAATCTGTCCATCCATCCATTATATAGTTCATCCATTGTTCTGTTCATCCATTGTTCAGTTCATCCTTCCATCAGTCTGTCCATCTATCCGTTCATCCATCTGTCTGTCCGTCTGTCCATCCATCCGTCCATCTGTCTGAATGCTTTTGCACCATGAGCTTTAGACTTTGTGCCTAGATCATTAAAAAAGAGCCCTAGATGTCTATTAGATAAACAATAGTCCAAAAGTGTCATAAATTAAGACATAATTCATAAAGCCATTTATTCCAGTCTATTTGATGACTGTAGTCTAGTTTTGGATTAGTGTTAGGTTTAAAGGCTTAATTAGGTCAGTCATTGTTCTGTAGCCAATTGAAAAAAGGGGACTAATAATAAGAGGACTCATAATATTTACTTTAAACATTTTAAAATAATAATAATAAAAAAAAAATATTTTCATTCCATTTATTCATTCATTTTCTTTTCGGTTTAGTCCCTTTATTAATCTGGGGTCACCACAGCGGAATGAACCGCCAACTTATCCAGCACATGTTTTACGCAGCGGATGCCCTTCCAGCTGCAACCCATCACTGGGAAACACTCATACACTCTCATGCACACTCATACACTACGGACAATTTAGCTTACCCAATTCACCTATACCGCATATTTTTGGACTGTGGGGCGAAACCGGAGCACCCGGAGAAAACCCACGTGAAAGGCGGGGAGAACATGCAAACTCTACACAAAAATGCCAACTGACCCAGTCGGGACATAAACCAGAGAGCTTCTTGCTGTGAGGCAATTGTGCTACCCACTGAGCCACCGTGTCGCCTATTTTAAACATTATTGTATGAATAAAATTAAATAATAATAATAAAATGTAAAAAAGCCATTCTTTAATGTCATCAAACATCAATTTGTGACTTTTATATTATTACCATATAGGACACTGTTTTTTAATGCTTGAAATGCATTTCTTTGGCACTGATTTGAAAAAACCCAAACATGTTTATCATGCAATTTGCTCTTTGATACTTTGCAGACCTTTTACATTCACAGACAGCTATATTATACTCACCACACGAAAGCCACATTTCTGGACCTCACTGTTTATGGAAATCAAGTTTTGGAAGCTTACTGAAAATAAGAGATGACAGGTCATCTTTTACACTCCGCATTTAAAGATCGAATTCAGTCAAAACATGTCTCAGTGTGACAAAGTAATAGGTTTAATATGACTGTGGTTTGCCTAAAAAGTTTATGTACAAACATGGCTCGAAAAACTTGAACCCAGACATTCATTCATTAATTTTCCTTCAGCTTAGTCTTTTTATTTAACAGAGGTCATCACAGCGGAATGAACCTCCAACTTATCCAGCATATGTTTTACACAGTGGATGCCCTTCCGGCTGCAACCCAGCACTGGAAAACACCCATACAATCTCATTCACACACATACACTACAGCCAATTTAGCTTATTCAATTCACCTATAGCACATGTCTTTAGACCAGGGGTCTCAAACTGCTGGCTGCGGGTCATTTGTGGGCCTCTCCTCCTCCCTCCGGCCCCCCAACTGACGTCAAAAATATAACAAGATTCGGCCACCCAAAAGATATATATTTTGAACCTCTATCATTTTTGTGCAGTCGCATATACACTTGTGGTTTTGACCCCCACCTACTGGACATTTAAAGTACTGTACTCTATGTTCGGGTTACTTTCAGTTTCTCTCAGTGTGCGCCAAAAGTAACGCACATGCAGATTATTTCTGGGGGTGATTTAAACGTTGAAATATATGTCTGTAAGTGCTCTATTTTTAGTAAAGCTCTATTTTTGTCAATTTTCAAGGGTGGTTTGATTATAAATAATTTTATACCACATGTATTGTGTTGTACAAACACTTCTTCATGGCTTACATGTTATGCTGGTGGTGTAAATATGATCATTTTGCTAATATTCTATTCGATTCTCATTTAATAGATTTTCCTCATATGCATATTAAGATTTGTATAAAAATGTGCATTAGTAAAATTTGACTGCTGTCTGAATTGAACATGTTAAAATAAAAGTGAATATATATATATATATATATATATATATATATATATATATATATATATATATATATATATATATATATATATATATGAAGAGTTCAGATGCGAAAGCCGCCAAAAATGAGATAATGACATTGAGTGAATATTTTAGGCACGTAGTACACCATCAACAAATAGATTTGCTTCTAATCTACCAAATCCCAGCGTCAGCGCATTCAGAAATAACAGTTTGTTTGCAAAAGCCGCTAAAGCCACGTGCCTTTGACAGCAAAAGCCGCTATATCCCGAGAACCAATCAGAAGGCGCAAATCGAATCATATGCTTTCAATGGAACAGCGTGCTGATACGCCGGCTTTTATGAGGAGACTGTTTCATTTCGCTTCCTATTTCGATTTTAAAAGACAGAGTTTGGTGAACTGGATGAGCCTGTCTGACTGTCAGTGAATGGCAAATGAAAACATCCCTTACCTCAAAACTCTTTATGAGAAAAAGAAAACACAACAGACGGAAGTGTAGCATGCATTCATAACTTTTTTTTGAGCAGCGACGCTACTTTGAATGAGTCCGATTTACTATACATTAAAAGGCAACTGCGTTTCACGAAAGACAGAGTTAAGGTGCCGTTCTTTTATCACACATGGATGCTATGAGGATTAACAAGAGACTAAGACCTTAAGTATGGTGAGAATGAATAAATGACAGCTTCTAAAATTGTCTGAGAGACATCCCCTTTTTGCCCAGTATAGACCTCTTGTGATTTATTTGCTAATTTAAGCTATTGTTTAAAAGATAAATATAATGTATAAAACTATACATTATTTATATTACTTCATAATACCTATAGGTCTGATAAGCTTTTTATATTAATGGACAAAGCACAGATATTGGTGTTTCACTATGTTTTCACACTACATTATTTGAATCTACCAAGCTTAGCTTACAATGTTTGCAGTGTTTACATTGTTCTACTTACATTAAATCTAAATCCAAAATGTCAGAAATGACAACAGATTGTTAAGATTTAATGTCAGTTTTAATGTTATTGATTAATGCACTTACTTGACAGATTTCATTCATTCATTTTCCTTCTGTTCTGTCCCTGGTTTATCAGGGTTACCACGGCGAAATGAACCGCCACTTACTTGACAGATTTATTTTTTTGTAATTTTAGGTGGTTTGTGTAATGTGTTTTATGTTTGGAATAATAATTTCTAATTGCATCTTTAGTGATTTTCAACTAAATACAATGTCTTGTCCCAATAGGCGGATTTAGAGGTTTTTTGCAAAAACAGCACAAGTGGATTTAGCTGGTTTTGACGCAAAAGAAAATGTACCTTGTTAAAAACCAAAGAAATGTCTAAAGTGACATTTTTGAAAAAAGGTATTTTATTTACTAGTTAATAACCTTTTCATTACATATAAAATGAAACTTCTGAACCAAATCAGAGGAGCCTGATAGAAAATGTTCATTTACAAAAAAAGAGGTCTGATGGATTTAGAGGGTTTTGCATCTGAACTCTTCATATATATATATATATATATATATATATATATATATATATATATATATATATATATATATATATATATACATATATATATATATATATATATATATATATATACATACATACATACATACATACATACATACATACATACATACATACATACATACATACATACATATATATATATATATATATATATATATATATATATATATATATATATATATACATACATACATACATACATACATACATACATACATACATACATACATATATATATATATATATCCATTCATTTTCTTTTTGGATTAGTCCTTTTATTCATCAGGGGTCAATTTATTGGAACAGAATACAAAATTATTATTATTATTATTATTATTATTGTCTATTAATAAATTGTAGCATTTTCAAAGCAATTTAAACTACCCCTTCAATATGTGCAATAAGAAACAAAAAGAAGGAGCTTTGTCTGCATATACTCTGGGGAATAATGTCTGAGTGCAACAATTACATCAGGTTTCCACTTTTTCGTTTTGCTTGAATGTTAAAGCGGCCTTCCTATGAATTGTCAGTCACTGATATGACACCCCCTCCCCCTAATTTGAGTTTGAGACCCCTGCTTTAGACTTTGGGGGAAACGAGAGCACCAGGAGGAAACACCAGAAACACCAACTGACCCAGCCGGGGCTCAAACCAGCGACCAACTTGCTGCACGGCGACAGTGCTAACCACTGAGCCACTATGCCAGCGTTAACCCAGACATCCAAAACATATTCAAAAATAACGCTGCTCTCTATATCACCCAACAATATTTCTTTCTTTTTTCTTTTTTTTTTTTTAAATTCTCTTTCTCTTTCCTCTAAAGCTCCTGGAGTGTCTTTCAATCATAGTTGTAAAGTGAAAGAGTGAGGCTCCCAGGAATGTCGATCCATCATCAGTAGGACGGGTCTCTACTGAGCTCAGTCACGCTGTAATTTCTCCTTTTCTATTGAGACGCCCAGCACTCCCCCTCTGTCCTATTGACAACTGAAAATGGCTTTGCCAACCTGACTGACAACTTTGTCTACCTGACAGAAAGCATAAAGCAGAGGCACAGAGATTAGACCAATAGAGCTGTGGAGATTACACTCTCCCATTATAGTACATCATATCAGATTGAGTCATTGTGATGATGCACAAGAGTATGTGTGTGTGTGTGTGTGTGTGAGTGTGCGCTAGTTATTTTCTCTTAAAGTAGGTTGTCGGAGCTGATTTCTTTGTCTCCGCTCGCTGTGTTGTATTTATTTTCTCGACCAATTTGAAGTCCAATTTGTCTGTATAGAGACTCCATTCTGTAGACATTACTTTTTTTCATATATTTTATGGAAACCTCTTTCATCTTTAAAAGTAATGTCTGTATTATACGGTAATTATCCTCAGTTCTCACATTTTTGGTTCAAAGATCCTCTATTCACCTTGTCTTTTAAAATTAAAGGAAGATTGGTATTAATTAAAGGAAGGATGAAAAAAGGAAGAAGATACAATTTATGCATTTATTATAATTGAGCAGATGGATGAGTGGATCACAGAAACAACAATAGATAGCAATACAACAATCGATGGATGGATGGATAAATGTAACAATGGATGGATAGATAAACAGAACAAAGAAAGGAACGATGGATGGATGGATGGATGGATAGATGGATGGACGAACTGAACAGTGGATGGATGGATGGGCAGAACAATGGCTATACGGATGGACGGACGGATGGATGGATGGATGAGCAGAACAATGGATATACGGATAAATGAATGGATGGATGGATAGACAGATGGACAGATGGATGAACGGATGGATGAACTGAACAGTGAATGGGCGGATGGATGGATGGATGGACAGAATGACAGACAGATGGATGGATGGAACAATGGATGTATGAACGGATGGATTAACAGAACACTGAAAGGAACAATTAATGAATAGATGCATAAATGGAACAATGAATGGATGAGAGGATTGATGGATAGATGGATGAATGGATTGATGGACAAACTGATGAAAGGATGAACAGAACAAAAGATGAACTATACAATGGATGGATGAATGGATGGATGCATGAATGGAACAATAGATGGATGAATGGATGGATGGATGGACATACACATGAACTGATGGATGGACAGGCGGACGGATGGATGAACAGAACAATGCATGAACAGAACAATGAATGAACGGACAGATGGATTGATAGATGGACATAATGACAGACAGGTTGACAGATGGATAGATAGATGGAACAATGTATGGATGGATGAAAGGAACGATGGATGGATGGATGAACGAAACAATGGATGGATGGATGGATGGATGAACGAAACAATGGATGGATGGATGGAACAATTAATGGATGGATAAATGGATGGTCGGATGGATGGTCAGATGGACAGAAGGACGGACAAATGGATGGATGGACAGACAGATGGATGGATGAACAGAACAATGGATGAACGGAACAATGGATGAACTATACAATGGATGGAAGGAAAGACAGATGGATAGATGGAGAGAATGACAGGCAGATGGATGGGTGGATGAATGGAAAAATAGATGTATAAATGGAACAATTTATGTATGGATGAACAGAACAATGAAAGAAACAACGAATGAATGTATGGAAGGAACAATGGATGGATGGATGGATGGATGGATGGATGGATGGATGGATGGATGGATGGATGGATGGATGGATGGATGGATGGATGGATGGATGGATGGATGGATGAACGGAACAATGGATGGATGGATAAATGGATGGATGTATGAACGGAACAATGGATGGACGGATGGATGGATGGACAGATGGATGGATGGATGAACAGAACAATTCATGAACAGAACAATGGATGAACCATACAATGAATGGACAGACAGATGGATGGACAGAATGACAGACAGATGAATGGATGGATGGCTAAACAGGATGATGGATGGACAAATGGATGGATGGATAAACAGCATGATGGAGAGGTGAATTGATAGATGGATGGATGAGTGGATAAACCGGTTGATGCATGGACAAATGGATGGATAGATAAACAGGATGATGGATGTGTGGATGAAGGGATGGGTGGATAAACATGTTGATGGATTGGTGGATGGGCGGATAAACAAAGATATATATATATATATATATATATATATATATATATATATATATATATATATATATATATATATATATATATATATGGAACAATGAATAGATGATCGATGAGTGGGTGAATTTATTTATGGATGAATATTCATTTTAGAGATGGATGGATGAATGGATGGAATAACAGAATAATGGATGGATTGATGGATGGATGAACGGAACAATGAATGGATGGATGGATGAATGGAGAAATGGATGGTTGGATGGTTGGATGGATGAATGAAACAATGGATTGATGATGGAAAAATCAAACGATGGATGGATGAAAAAACAAAACGATGGATGAATGGATGGAAAACAAGACAAAGGATGAATGGATTAATAAAAGGATGGATGGCTAAACAGGATGATGTATGGATAAACAGATAGATGGATGGATCAATGAATGGGTGAATTTATGTACTGTATGGAAGAATAAACTTTGGATTGATGATTGGATGGATGGACGGATGGATGGATGGAATAGTGGATGTATGATTAGAACAATGGATGGATGTATGAATGGAAACATAGGGTGATGGATGGATGGATGGATGGATGGAAAAACAGGATGATGGATGAACAGAAAGATGGATGGTTGGATGGATGGAAAACAAATGGAATGATGGATGGATGGATGGATGGATGAAAAAACAGCATGATGGATGGATGGATGCAATGCTTGGTGAAAAAAGGACGATGGATGAATGGATGGATAAATGGATGGATGGCTACTCAGGATGATAGATGGATAAACAAAGACGGATGGATGGATGGATGGGTGAATTTATGTATGGATGAATAAACTTGAGTATGGATTGATGATTGGATGGATAGATGGATGGATGGAACAGTAGATGAATGGAAGGACTGACGCATGGATAAATACATACAATTTCTGACAAATTTTGCTATGATTGATGGATGTATGAGTGATGGAACTTTAGAGTGGGTGGATGGATGGATAAACTGATAGAGTTATAGACCAATACAATGAATGGATGGATGGGTGGATGGATAGAATGATAGATAAATGAATAAAATATATAGAAAATAATACACTTAAGGATAAATAGACACTTGATTCAACATGAGCTAAATAAGGAACTTCTAAATGCTCCCTGAGCCCATGGACATAATGGTGACTTTAATGTAATTCGGATGAAGTGCCACTCTGTTCTTTCACAAAAGTCCCAGCAGTCCTGCTTTCTCTTGCTTAATAAGAGCTAAGAGCTGAGAAAATTAAAGTTATTTTAAGATTATTTATGCACAATGAACCCAGAGGGGACCTCAGACCATTCTGTTTCTGCATGTTTGTGCATGTGTTCCATAATCCTAAACCTAATTAACCCTAACCCTTTACTTTAATGGAACCAAATATGAAAATTCAGTTATTATCTACTCAACCTCATATTCATCCTGACACACACTGTATGATTTTGGGCTTATGATATAATTTTTGGGTTCTTTAAAACACACAAGATTATTTTCTAATGCACATTGCATATATTTTTTTTATAATATTATTTTAAATCAAGGGATCAGATATTTTTTATTAGACATGATCTATTAGATGCCATGGAGCCCAAATATAATCAAATAAGAGACAACATGAGGGACCCCTAATTGTATCTGTATAAAGCTTCACAAAATGTATCTTTATAATCTATTTTAGAAAAGACCCAGTTTACACTTAAAAATGTATTTAAAATGTATATTTTGGAAAAAAAAATTATGTCTATTAATTGTCGCTATTATTACTTTTATTATTATTATTATTATTATTATTATTATTATTATTATTATTATTATTATTATTATTATTAATATTATTATTATTAATAATAATTATTATTATTATACTATTCATTATAGTACAGCATGCATTTATTTACAAAGTATCAGTCTGTTATTTATGTTAATGTAATGTTTAGTATTTTTAAAATCAAATTTAATTAAATATTATTTAAACTATGGATTATTATTAGTATTAATGGATTATGGAATATTATTAACTAATATTGTTTATAAATATTCTGTCTTTTTTGTGTTATGTAATCATATTTATAATTGTGTAAATTTGTATTTTACCCCAGTTAAAACCTCTTATTTATTTATTTATTTATTTATTTATTTATTTATTTATTTATTTATTTACTTAATATATATATATAAATGAATAAATTAAATAAAACTAAATTAATAAAATAAATAAATAAAAACATAATAAGTAAATTCAATACTTAATGTTTGTTTATTTATTTATTTACTTAATATAAATGAATAAATTAAATAAAACTAAATAAAATCAATAAACAAAAAATAATAAGTAAATTCAATACTTAATGTTTGTTTATTTATTTACTTAATGTATATAAATAAATAAATTGAAAGAAAATTCATTCATTCATTCATTTTCTTGTCGGCTTTGTCCCTTGCGGGGTCGCCACAGCGGAATGAACCGCCAACTTATCCAGCACGATTTTACGCAGCGGATGCCCTTCCAGCCGCAACCCATCTCTGGGAACTTCCACACACACATTCACACTCATACACTATGGACAATTTAGCTTACCCAATTCACCTGTACTGCATGTCTTTGGACTGTGGGGGAAACCGGAGCACCCGGAGGAAACCCACACGAACCCAGGGAGAACATGCAAACTCCACACAGAAACGCCAACTGACCCAGCCCAGCCGAGGTTCGAACCTGCGACCCAGCGACGTTCTTGCTGTGAGGCAACAGCACTACCTACTGCGCCACTGGGTTGCCCTTGAAAGAAAATAATGCATAAAAATAATACATAAATAAAATTAATAAATAAAACATAAAAAGTAAATTACTTAATATACTTAATAAATTAAAAATATATATAAATAAATAAATAAATAAAAATAAATAAATAAATAAATAAAATAAGTTAAAAAAAAGCAAGAAAGTCGCTGATTCGAGCCTCCCCTGGGTCAGTTGGCGTTTCTGTGTGGAGTTTGCATGTTCTCCCCGCGTTCACGTGGGTTTCCTCCAGGTGTTCCAGTTTCCCCCAAAGTCCAAAGACATGCAGTACAAGTGAATTGGGTAGGCTAAATTGTCCGTAGTGTATGAGTGTGAATGGATGTTTCCCAGAGATGGGTTGCAGCTGGAGGGCATCCGCTGCGTAAAACATTTGCTGGATAAGTTGGCGGTTCATTCCGATGTGGTGACCCCAGATTAATAAAGGGACTAACCCGAAAAGAAAATTAATGAATGAATGAAATTCAATACTTAATATTAATTAATTTATTTATTTACTTATTATACATAAATATATTTAAAAATATAAATAAATAAATTCAATAAGTAATAAATAACAAGTAAATGTAATACTTGATGTTTATTTGTTTGTTTATTTATTTATTTACCTAATATACATAAACAAATAAATTACATTTATTTATACAAATAATAAAAATATGATATAAATCAATCAATAAAATAATTAAGTACATTCAATACTTAATATTTATTTATTTACTTAATATCATAATTAAAAATTGAAAAAAAATAATAAAATCAATCAATAAAAAAATCAATAAGTAAATTCAATACTTAATGTTTATTTATTTATTTATAATAAATTAAGTAAAACAATAAATACAATCAATCAATAAAAAAATAATAGGGCAGCATGGTGGCACAGTGGGTAGCACAATCGCCTCACAGCAAGAAGGTCACTAGTTTGAGCCCCGGCTGGGGTCAGTTGACATTTCTGTGTGGAGTTTGCATGTTCTCCCCGTGTTCGCGTGGGTTTCCTCTGGGTGCTCCGGTTTCCCCCATGAGTCTAAAAACATGTGGTATTGGTGCAATTGGGTAAGCTAAATTGTTTGTAGTGTATGTGTGTAAATGACTCTGTATGGGTGTTTCCCAGTGATGGGTTGCAGCTGGAAGGGTATCCGATGTGTAAAACATATGGTGGATAATTTGGCGGTTCATTTCGCTGTGGCGACCCCAGATTAATAAAGGGACTAAGCAGAAAAGAAAATGAATGAATAAATGAAAAAAATAATAAGTAAATTCAATACTTAATATTTATTTATTTATTTATTAATTCATTTATTTATTCATTTATTTGTTTATTTATTTAGTTATTTATTTATTTAGTTAATATACATATATAAATAAATTTAATTTAAAAATAATAAGTAAATTGAATACTTAATATTTATTCATTTATTTAGAATATTTGTTTATTTGTTTGTTATTTCATTCATTAATTTAGAAAATTTATTTAAGAAATGTCTTGACCTAAAATGAAGTTAACCCATGATTTGACTATTTCCAAATGACTACATTTGACATGAACATACTACCTATATGAATCTTCTCTTTCTTGCTTTATATCAGCTAGGGAACAGAGAATGTGTGGAGGCCCACTTTTTATTCCTTCGCCCAATCTGGAATCCACAGGAGGGCCATTGCCACTGAAGCAGTAGGGGTGACTTGTGTAAAGCAGGTGAAGGTAACTTGCTATTGGCTCATCCATCTGGAAACACAGCAATTAGTGTTTCTATTGTTGCCTGACATGAGCCTGGTTTTGCAGAGCTGTGAACCACGAAACAGTCAGAACTAGACCACTACAAAAGCAAACTGCTCGCGTTAATATAAAAACAAACCATTAGTACATGCCAAACGCTGGGTTTTGGAAATAAACTAAAATAAAAAATGTATTGTATTAATCACACGCATGCTGGTTTCTTCACAATGAGCGTATTTTCTAGCCGAAGCTGTAGAAATGGCTAAAATGGCTAAATGTGGCTGAAGTGTCAGACATCTTCAGCCTGTCCATCCATAACCGTGACATCAGCATTAACGCTTTTTCCTCATAATTAAATGATGTCTGGCCTGCCTAGAAGCGGTTTAACATTCAATTAATTCCTTTCAGAGGCAGTGAGGAAGTCAGAGGAGAGTATCAATTAGTGCTGTTTAATAGGAGGAGAGAATTCAAATTTCCATATATTATGTAGTTGGGCTGTTTAAAGAAGCGGTTCACCGTTTCTATTATTCTCCTTGAACCACGTTTATGTAAACAAAACACAACTTCTCTGTGAACTCCCTTACCTCGAGTCTGGGCTATAATTAAAGGAAATGATTACCTAAAATGTACATTTGTTTACTCAGTCTGTCTCAAATTCATAAGACTTCTTTTCAAGACCAGTCTATATACAGTTGAAGTCAGAATTATTAGCCCCCCCCTGTTTATTTGTTCCCCAATTTCTGTTTAACAGAGATATTTGTTCAACACATTTCTAAACATAATGGTTTTAATAACTCATTTTTAATAACTGATTTATTTTATCTTTGCCATGATGACAGTAAATAATATTTGACTAGATATTTTTCAAGACACTTCTATACAGCTTAAGGTGAAATTTAAAGGCTTAACTTGGTTAATTAGGTTAACTAGGCAGGTTAGGGTAATTAGGCAAGTTATTGTATAATGATGGTTTGTTCTGTAGACTGTTGAAAAAATATATAGCTTAAAGGGGCTAATAATTTTGTCCCTAAAATGGTGTTTAAAAAAATTAAAAACTGCTTTTATTCTAGCCCAAATAAAACAAATAAGACTTTATCCAGACGATAAAATATTATAAGACATACTGTGAAAATGTCCTTGCTCTGTTAAACATCATTTGGGAAATATTTACAAAAGAAGGGGGGCTAATAAATCTGACTTCAACTGTATATGCAATTTATAACTCCCATTTAAATTAGGTTTTGAAAAGTAAATAGAAATTAGAAGTAATATATTGATCTGTTTTTCAACCAAAACAAATTGAATTTGGCTTTATAACCATGCTTTTGTGTGTGAATTTTTGAGATAAAACAGTAAACAATGGGAGAATTGTAATTTCTGGTGAATTTCTATAAGAAAAAAGATTGTCATGATGACAGTTAACTAAATGTTTTATGCATTTGCAATAAACAAGCAACATTCTGTCTTAATTATAGTTAAAATGGTATTAAAATTGCTAATTTGAATATATTTTTTGATTAAACAAGACTAATTGTTTGTAGCTATTGTCAAAAAACCAAAATTACAAATTACTTCTGAGCTATAATTAAAGGAAATGATTAACCAAAATGTACATTTGTTTACACAGTCGGTCTCAAATTCATAAGACTTCTTTTGTAGATCAGGTCCTGTCATCTTTTGCATAGACTGAAATGTTTTTTCCATACAATGCAAGTACATGTGGTTCAGAACATTCAAGTAGTTTCTCTTTAATTTAGGTTTTGCAAAGAAAATATGAATTTTGAGTAATATACTGATCTTTTTATTAACCCAGACGGACTGCATTTTGCTTTAAAAGCATGTAGAACTGTTTTATTCACAAATATAGAGTAAACAAGGAAAAAAGAACAAGAATTTGGCAACAAGACTTTTTTTTGTAGCTATTGTTCAAAACCAAAATTACAATGACTTCTGATCTATAATTAAAGGAAATGATTACCCAAAATGTTCATTTGTTTACTTAGTTTGTTTCAAAATTATAAGACTTGCTTTCTTGACCAGGTCCTATCATATTTTTCATAGAATGAAATGTTTTCTCCATACAATAAAAGTAAATGTGGTTCAGAACGTTCAATTAGTTCCTCTTTAATTTAGCTTTTGGAAAGCAAATATAAATTATGAGTAATATATTGATCTGTTTATCAACCCAAACTGACTAAATTTTGCTTTTAAAGCATGTAGAACAGTTTTTTACAGAGTAAACTAGGTAAAAGAACAAGAACTCAGCTTTTGTAAAATCCAAATTACAATGACTTCTGAGCTACAATTAAAGAAAATGATAAACCGAAATGTACATTTGTTTACCCAGTCGGTCTCAAATTCATAAGACTTGTATTCTAGACTGTACTATGATATTATTCATAGACTGAAATGTTTTATGCATACCACACAATTAAACGAGGTTTAGAACATTGAATTACTTCCTTTTTAATCTAGGTTTTGTAAAGCAAATATAAATTATGAGTAATATATTGATCTGTTTATCAACCCAAAATGGACTGAATTTTGCTTTAAAAGCATGTAGAACTGATTTATTCACAAATATAGAGTAAACAAGGGAAAGAAAAAAAAAGAACAAGAATTTGGCAAAAATACTTTTACAATGGCTTCTGATCTATAATTAAAGGAAATGATTACCCAAAATGTACATCTGTCTGTTTCAAATTTATAAGAGTTCTTTTCTAGACCAGGTACTATGATAATTTTCATCAACTGAAATGTTTTATCCATTCAATACAAGTAAATGTGGTTCAGAACAATCAATTACATCCTTTTTAATTTAGGTACAGTAAATAGCAATTATGAGTAATATATTGATCTGTTTATCAACCCAAACTGATTTTTCCCAAACAGAGTAAACTAGGCAAAAAGAACAAGAATTCAGCTATTGTCCAAAACCCAAATTACAATGACTTCTGAGCTATAATTAAAGGAAATTATTACCCAAAATGTACATTTGTTTACCCAGTCTGTCTCAAATTCATTAGACTTGTATTCTAGACTAGGTACTACAATATTATTCATAGACTGAAATGTTTTATACATACAAGTAAACGAGGTTCAGAACATTAAACTACTTCCTTTTAATCTAGGTTTTGTAAAGCAAATATAAATTATGAGTAGTATATTGATCTGTTTATCCACCCAAACTGACTGAATTTTACTTTAAAAGCATGTAGAACTGATTTTGTTTCACAAATAAAGAGTACACAAAGAAAAAAAAAGAACAATAATTTGGCAACAAGACTTTTATTTGCAGCTATTGTCCAAAATTACAATGACATATGAGCTATAGTTAAAGGAAATGATTACCCTAAATGTATATTTGTTTATCTAGTCTGCTTTAAATTGATAAGACTTCTTTTTCTAGACCAGGTCCAGTCATATTTTTTTCATGGACTGAAATGTTTTTAGCCATGCAGTACAAGAAAATGTGGTCAGAACATTCAATATAAATTTGCAAAACTCCCTTTTAATGTAGAGTTTGCAAAGAAACTAGGAATTATGAGTAATATATTAATCTGTTTTTCAACCAAAGCTGATTGAATTATGCTTTTGTTTGCGAAAAAAAAAAATTAGATAAAAGAGAGTAAACAATGGGAGAATTGTCATTTTTGGTGAATTTCTATAAGAAAAAAGAATGCCAAGATTATGGTTAACTACATGTTTTTGTTCATTCATTCATTCATTAATTCATTCATTCATCAGCTTAGTCCCTTATTTATCAGGGGTCGCCACAGCGAAATGAACCGCCAACTATTCTGGCATATGTTTTACGCAGCGGATGCCCTTCTATCCGCAACCCAGAACTGGGAAACACCCATACACACTCTTATTCACACATGCACTCATTCACTACAGCCAATTTATTAATTAATTCATTAATTAATTCATTCATTCATTTTCATCCGCTTTTCCGGGGGTGGGTCATGAGGGCAGCAGTCTTAGGAGAGAACCCCAGACTTCCCTCTCCCCAGACTCCTCCCGGTGGGACATGCCTGGAACCCCTCTCTATATAGGCATTCAGGAGGCATCCGAAACAAATGCCCGAGCCACCTCAGCTGACTTCTCTCGATGTGGAGGAGCAGCGGCTCTTCTCTGTACCGCATGTTTTTGGACTGTGCGGGAAACCAAAGCACACGAAGGAAACCCATGCCAACACACGAGGTGAACATGCAAACTTCACACATAAATGCCAATTGGCCCAGCCAGGGACCTACCAGTCACCTACTTGCTTTTGTTTTTGCATTTAAAATGCAATTTTTTTTAAACACAGTCTTAAAATTGCTCATTGAAATAAATGTTTTGTTGTGATTGACTCAATGTTTTAAGTTTTTGACTGTTTTTGCAATTTCTAGATTGGTGTTTCGTGGTACCAATTTCCTTTAGCTCTTTTGATGTTTAAGTTAAGGCAATGTAGAGTTAAATGAAGACAATTTCTTTTGGAATTTACACATTGAGCTGTTGTACCTTCAGAAAAATCTCAAATTGACTCAAGTAAAAAATAATATATTTATTATTAATCATTTATTATTTTAAGTCATTAGAACTGCTTTTTCCACAAACATTGAGTTGACAAGGACAAAATAAAAATAAATTGGTAGCAAGATTGTTTTATATATTTTTTTATTTATTTTTTTGTATTTTTGTAGGTGTATGTCCTGTCCAAATCTTCCTACGCACTTCATTCAGTCATTCAAACCTTTTTGTCTAGGAAAGATGAACAATTATTTTTTGACAAATTTTCTTCTTCTTTTTTTCTTCTTGTATTTGCACCAAAATTACACAATTACTTCAAAGAAAAAGAAAACAATAAGATGTTTGGTGATCACCTTCTTGCCCTCATGTCCAACGCAAGATCATTAGTAAAAAACAAAAATGATTTTAAAATCTCTCCAGCCATGTCTTGAATGTCCAGGCCAATCCTTTGGTGTGTTAAGAGTTCCTGCTCTTGTTTTTATGATTATTCTTTGTGATCAATATGATCAGAGGCAGAGATACATAAATTAATAAAGAAACAAGCTAACATGAAATACAAGAAAATAAAGTAAAGCATGGCATCAGGCCCATGATGCAACAAGAAAGCAACTGAGACAGTCTATTTATGTGCTGGAGCACCTTTGTGGTTACAGAGAGTTCATCGAATGAAATTTGAGAAAGTTTAAACGACCCGATTGTCATTGGTGCGCCTGATGAAAGACTTTTTCTGTTCAAATCTCAAAGTTTAAAGTCTTATTGTTACTTTTCATTTATTTCCTCATCCTGAAACTCAGGCTTTTTCTTCAGTAAATTAGGAACCGGCAAACTAAATGTAATCTCAAAAAATAAAAAAAAAGTTTAGAATAAGTAAATCCAAATGTAAGTTTTTATGTTGGTTAACTTCAGCTTATTTACAGGCAGCATATAAAAAAAGCGAGTAAGAAGATACACTTGGATGATGTTTCAGAACAAGGTGGGGTTTTATAAAATGGGGCGTGTCTAATCCAGTGTATACATTTGAAGGAAGTTTCAGAAAAGGGGGAGGTTTGTAAAAGAGGGAGACTAATACAGTATATAAATCTCAAGAAAGTTACAGAACAGGGCGTGGTTTGGAAAAAGGGTGTGTCACACCTCCTTTTCAAAAAAGGTATGTCTAATCCATTCGATAAATCTAAAGGAAATTCCAGAAAAGGGTGGAAATTGTGGAGAGATTAAAAAAAAAGGTGTGTTTAATTTAACACACCCTAGTGTGTGTGTGTGTGTGTGTGTGTGGCGATTGGGTTATCTCTGTTTAGGGAATAATTGTAAAGTGGACCAAAAAAACAGGGTGGGGTTTAGGGAATAGGGTCGTGTCTAATCCAGTGGATATCTAAAGAGAATTCTAGAAAAGAGTGAGGTTTTTAAAAGGCGGTGTGTATAATTTAGTGAATAAATAATAATGAAAAAAATCTTAATATGGCTGTTTAAAAGAAAAGGTTTCCGTTTAGAGGATGAAAGAAGCAGCAGAACATGGGCCAGGTAGCTCAGTATAAACAAGGTTACAGAAGGGGTGGAGGTTTTTCTTTCCTTTGAGGAGCGGTTGGTGCATGTCTAATCAGTAGATAATTCTGAAAAGCTGGACTATTGGAAAGAGGCATGTTTAATTTGTTGAGAAATCATAAGAAAAGTTCAGAACATTGTGGAGTCTAATAATATGGGTGTGTCTGGCCTAGTCTAATCAGCATAAGTGACAGAAGTTTCAGGTCTTCAAAACAGGGTGTCTAGAATACTCTGTCAAAAATGCTGGGTTCAACACAATTCCTTCATGTTGTCCCAACATAAATTAAGTTAACTTAATTGTTTTTACAATTTTAAGTGGATTGAATATAAAACAATTAAGTTTCCCTGCAAAAAATCTCAAGAATTGTGTTGATTCAGATCATTATAAATAAGTAGTTTGAACAAGCAGCTTTTTTTTAGTGTAGGGTGGAGTTACCAAACTAACAATCACATAAATTGCAGACATGCCAATTAGCATTGATCAAAAAATAATCAAATAAATAAATAAATAAATAAATAAATAAATAAATAAATAAATAAATAAATAAATAAATAAATAAATACTTTTGCTGCTTATTCAAACTACTTATTTAAAAAGTTGGAAAACAAATTCAATTATATTAATTTATATAATTAATATTTTTAAATATTAAATTTTGGCACAAGTTAATTGTTTGATGATCAATCCACCTAAAATTGTAAAAACAATTAAGTTAACTTAATTGATTTGTGTTGAGACAACATGAAGGAATTGTGTGGAACCCAGCATTTTTGACAGCGTACACTGTCAAATCGAGCAATGCAATTAAATAAATTAGTTCATTTGACTTACCTTTTTTATGAAAGTTCCTTGTATAAAACAGAAACACGTTAAATGAACTCATGCGATTAAACTGAATTAGTTCACTCAACCATGCAGATTTCTAGTTCACATTTGTGTTGCTTTGTGTCAGACTGGAAAATAAATGTAAAAAAAAAGTACAAACATTAAGCGTTATTGCGTAATTTTTTGAAACATGATTTACAGAGGTTTCTGTAAAAGTATAATTGTAAAACTAAGATTACACATCAAGTTAAGTCAACAAAACCTAAGTAAATATATTAATATATTACACTCAAATTATGTTTGCTGTTATGTTTGCTGTTTGTTCAAGCTACTTATTTAAAATTAGCTGAAACAACACAATTCTTGAGTTTTTTGGGGGGAGGCATCTTAATTGTTTTATGTTCAATCAACTTAAATTTGTAAAAAACTAATAAGTTAACTTAATTCCTTTATGTTGTCTTAACAGAGACTGATTGTGTGGAACCCGGCATTTTACAGTGTAATAAGAAATAAATATTTAATACAATTAAGTTAAAATTACGTAATTGAATTAAGGCAATGAGTTTGCATAATTCAGTTTAGTAAACTTAAATTTATATTTACACATAGTCAACAATTCTGTGTAGCCATTTCATTTTTATTTACTTTTTTCTGTTTCAGGTTTCTCTCAGTAGTAAAACAGCAGGTCCTGTGTTTTCCACTGTCACAGAGACCATTTTGTAGCTATACTGAGACATATTTTAAGAGCTTGCTTTTACTGACACTGAGTAAATGTCCGTCACTGAAAGTCTTTGGATTCAGGACATATTTATCTATTTCACAGTGGAAACAATGTGACAAGAGCAGGTTAGCAATTTGAAATTTGCTAGAGCTGCATGTGAAATGTAATCAGTCAGCATTTACTGAGTAATGTGGCATGGCCGTCACGCTAACATCGGCTTTTCCCCTCCGTCTCTGTTTTCCTCAGAGGATACGCCGTGAATACGTTTCTCTAAAAGAGGATGTTGACATGCATCACGCGAACAGTGTCAAAATGATCACCGCTCAGGTTCCGCAAAGCAGGCTGGGAGTTATTTGCAGTTTATGCACTTTTGCCTTTTTTTTTTTTGTCATCACAATGTGATAATTAGACGATAAATCCCTCTGCTGCAATATTTGAAGCTCTTGGAATAAAGAATAGTCCACGTTCAAAAGGAGCAATGACTAGCATATTTAAGGTTTCGAAAGAAAGGTCGAAAGAAGAGAGATAGAACGAGAATCCAAATGAGCAGCTCCACACTTAAACTTCTCAAACATTAAAGGGTCATTTTAAAACTTCCTTGATACTTGACTTTTGTTCTTTTTTATTATTATTTAATTTCACGAATGAGGCAAGAGTTGTAACGCAGGTTGCAATACGCATCAGTGACAAATTATAAAGATTTCACAAAGTAACACTGATGACATTACAGGCTCCTTTGGAGTCTGTAAAGACATTTTGTTGTCCTTTTATTATTCTTTTATTGAGAGTATTATCACATTTCCTATTTCTTGTTGGTTCCATTCTATTAATTTACAGAATAGAAATCGGCTACAAAGTGTTGTTACAGTGTGTTCTAGGATTATTGGATTGCCTGTTAGATCTCTTTCAGGCATATGTGATCAACAGACTTTTAGGCTAGCAAGCAAGATTATTAAGGACCACTCACATATTCTCTATTCAGCATTTGAGCTGCTCCCCTCTGGAAGACGTCTTAGTTGCATTGTGTGTAGAACTCAGAGAAGAAGAGCCACTTTTGTTCCTAAAGCCATTCTGCTTTTAAATTCCAGAAGTAACACTTTCAAACTGTAAAAAATTTCAGTATGTATTTTAAATGCATTTTAGATTTTTAAAATTAATTTATTTGTCTGTATTTATTATTGTTATTGTCATTTATTTAAATGTATATTGTGTTTTGTGTGTTAACAATACTGTTTTCTTTTGGTGCTGCTCCATATGACTTGAATTGTCCCCAGGGGACAAATTAATTTTTTTGAACTGAATATGGAACTTAAGAGCCCAACAAAAATGTGTATGTGATGAAATGTTCTGAAATGAAATGTGTATGTTGCTTTAAATCAGAAATGTTCTAATATTAAGCTGTTTTGTTTATTGATTTTACTGGTGAACATCTGACCACAATATATGGAAGCCATGAAATTGATGTCAACAGAAACACCAAAGCAAATGGTCAGACTTTAAATGGAAGATTAGCCAAATATATATATCATAGCAATAAGATCGCTGTGTGGAGTTTGCATGTTTTTTCCCCATCTTCATGTGTTTACTCAGGTACTCAGCCCAAAGACATGAGGTATAGGTGAATTGAATAAGTTAAAGTGACTGTAGTGTAAATGTGAGAGTGTATGGGTGTTTCCAAGTGCTGAACTGCGGCTGGATGGGCACCCTCTGTGTAAAACATATGCTGGGATAGTTGGCGGTTCATTCTGCTGGGGTGACCCCTGATGAATAAAGGGGCTAAGCCGAAGAAAAATAAATGATTGATATACAGTATATATCATTACACTTGAAACTTTTATTTACAAGTGGATATACAAGTAGATTTATTTTGCATTAAAGGTTGGCATTTGATACAAACCATTACATCATAAGGTTAAAAAAAATAATCAAGTGCTTTTTTAAATCTTAAAACATTACAGATGGTGGCGCAGTGGGTAGCACGATCGCCTCACAGCAAGAAGGTCGCTGGTTCAAGCCTCGGCTGGGTCAGTTGCTGTTTCTGTGTGAAGTTTGCATGTTCTCCCCATGTTCGCGTGGATTTCCTCCGGGTGCTCCGTTTCCCCCCAAAATCCGAAGACGTGATATAGGTGAATTGGGTAAGCTAAACTGTTGTCGGTTCATTCCGCTGTGGCGACCCCAGATTAATAAAGGGACTAAGCCGAAAAGAAAATGAACAAATGAATGAATGAATGAATATTTATATGAAACCTTTGACCCGGAGAGAGAAGGGATACAGGGATTCAATACTCAGCTGTGATTCCCCAATCAACCTGCTAATCCAACTAATAATCTGGTTTAGTCTAATTCTGTTTTTAAGGGGCAGACTTCCAAAGCATGCCAGCAGAATGAAGGATAGGATAGAAAAGCACAATAAAAAAGAGTAATCTATCTATCTATCTATCTATCTATCTATCTATCTATCTATCTATCTATCTATCTATCTATCTATCTATCTATCTATCTATCTATCTATCTATCTATCTATCTATCTATCTATCTATCTATCTATCTATCTATCTATCTATCTATCCGTCCATCCATCCATCCACCTACCGATCCATCTAATTATGCATCGATGCATTTGTCCATCCATTCATCCGCCTGTCCAGTCATCTGCCCGTCCATCCATCCATCCGTCCGTCCGTCCGTCTGTCATTTGCTTCTTTCTTTTTTCTTTCCTTTCGTGTATTTATACATCCATCCATCCATCCATCCATCAATTCTTTCTTTCTTTCTTTCTTTCTTTCATTCTTGTCATCCATCCACCTATCCATCCATCCAACTATGCATCTGTCCGTCCGTCCATCCATCCATCCATCGATCTATCATTTGCTCCTTTCTTTTTTCTTTCCTTTCATGTATTTATACATCCATCCATCATTTCTTTCTTTCTTTCTTTCTTTCTTTCTTTCTTTCTTTCTTTCTTTCTTGTCATCCATCCATTCATCCAACTATGCATCTGTCCGTCCGTCCATCCATCCATCGATCTATCATTTGCTCCTTTCTGTTTTCTTTCCTTTCATGTATTTATACATCCATCCATCATTTCTTTCTGGTCATCCATCCATTCATCCAACTATGCATCTGTCCATCCATCTATCCATCCATCCATCCATCCATCTATCTATCTATCTATCTATCTATCTATCTATCTATCTATCTATCTATCTATCTATCTATCTATCTATCTATCTATCTATCTATCTATCTATCTATCTATCTATCTATCTATCTATCTATCTATCTATCTATCTATCTATCTATCTATCAAAATGTTTCACTAGATGCTACTATTATTCCTCTGGTTATAACATGTAGAGTTCCTTTGTAGCTGCATTGAAATCACAGTTTGAAAGTTCAAACCATTAAGCACCACAGAAGACCACCATATAAAGAAAAACCCAGAACAAAAAAAAAAAAAGAAAAAGAAAAAAAAGCGTAAATACTTTCAACAGAACAAACAAAACCTGAACATCTTAGATAAAAAGGGGTTCAGCAAATGATAAGGGTTTCTTTTTTTTTTTTTTTTTTAATCTGGAAGTGAACCACACATTTAAAAAAACGACATTGAAATGAGCTGAAACAACAGAATTATTGAGAATTTTTGGAGACAACTTAGCTGTTTATGTTCAGTCCACTAAAATTTGTCAAAACTGATGTTAACTTAATTCCTTCATGTTGTCCAAACAGAAATCGATTGTGTGTGTCTTTTTTACAGTGTAAACCTTTAAGGAAGACCCTATAGTTCCACCCCTGATGTTGGTGAAGTCTAATCATGCCTCCAGTCCTCGGGTCTAAATGTGTGCTCACTTAATGAGAGCCACTCGGCTGTGCTACTCAAATATTTGAACTAACCTTTAATCCCGGTAAGACAGGTGTTATCTTCACATTACTGGAACATTGCAACACACTTCTGAAGAGTCATATGCTTGAAGACTGTGTGAAAGCCACTACGGCTTGAAGAACACAGGAAACTGCGCTTGTGATTAATATCGCCTTAATTAAAATTAACTCGCAGTCACTGAATCAGAATGCAAGCGAACAGACCTTGAAGTGAGAAAGAGCAGCACAGATGGAGAGAAGAGGAAAAGAAAAGAAGAAAAGCATAAGATGGTGTCTTGCTGGCCTGCTACAGACAGCCGGCGTTCTGTCATTTCTCCAGCCAACTTGCTGATTTCATCATAGGCCGTGACATGTGAGGGGGTTTTAAGAAGCGATGCTTAGACGGCGATATTGAAATTCTCTCCTTGTGTCTCGTTATTCACTAATTTGGTTTGGCTCACATAAGCGGTAATGGCGAGGAACCCAGGGCTAGCAGCTGTTGAAAGCAGTTGTTTAATGCTCACCTAACTGCATTACTGCAAAATAGATACACGGATATTTGCGTTCTACAGCTGTTGTGTTACGACTGATTTGGTGGAGTGTGTTTTTTTTTAGTTAGAACATGGCTAGTGAATTTAAATGAGACTCATGGTATAGCATTTGCATTACTGCCAATAAGCAACTGTCCTTGAGAAAAAAAAAAAAAAAAAAAACTTGTCAGAAACTATGAGGGACTCATTTGAAACTGGAATAATTGCCTCCTGAAGGACTGACATAATTAACAATAGGATGATGTCCCAAATTATATATAGTAACACAAATGGTACATTAAAATATTGCATAAATGCATACATTTGCCCTTCCTACACTTCAAGAACTGTACTCTTCCAGAGTGAGTAAAAGGGCACGCAAAATCACTCTGGACGACTCACACCCAGCACACTATCTGTTTGAACTGTTGCCATCTGGTCGGCGCTACAGAGCACCAAGCACAAAAACAGCCAGACACAGGAAAAGTTTCTTTCCTCAAGCCATCTACCTCATGAACAGTTAAATATTCCCCTACTGTGCAATCAATGTGCAATACTTTCTCATACGCACTTGTACACAGCACCTTATAACAATATACAATGCAATACTTTCTCACACGCATTTGTACACAGCACCTTACAACCTGTATATTGATAACAAATGTGTACATACAATTCAACATCCAGATCTTTTCGACTAACTGCATCTCTGTTTAATATTTATCGGCTTTTTCTTTTTCTCACACTTAATTTTGTGTTGTCACTTGTCACTTTATGTACACTGGAAGCTTCTGTTGCCAAAACAAATTCCTTGTGTGTGTGAAGTACACTTGGCAATAAAACTGATTCTGATTCTGATTACATTTTTAATAAAATGAAGCAAATGAAGGCAGTACAGCTGGAAAAATATTAGTATTGAAGACGTCATGTTTTTTTCCTGGAAATAATATTTCTAAAGAATCTGTTGACATAGAATTGAATCAGATTTTGGTAAAACAATACAAAGATAAAAATAAAACAAAACAAAAAATTCTGAAGAATTAGTTATGTGTAATAACAAAGAAATGACACAAGGGGAAAGTACTGAACTACTGAAACCCATTTAATACTTTATATAAAGGCTTTTTTAGTGATGAAGCTTAAAGACATCTCTCATATGGAGAATGAAGTCAAATGCATTGCTTAGGTGTGAGTTTTTCACAGATTTCAACAGCGTGTAAGAATCTTGATGGTTCTGTGGGTCTCGTCTATCAAATCTGATCTTTAATTTGTATTTTATATGGGATTTAAGTCAGGTGATTGGTTGGGCCATTCTACAGCGTGATTTTCTTTCTCTGAAAGCATTTGACAGTTTCTTTGGCTGTGTTTTAGATCATTGTCTTGCTGAAATGTCCACCCTTGTTTCATCTTTATCATCCTGATAATGTAGAAGTTGGACTGAAGCATCTAATATTATTTTACAATGACAAAGGGCAGAGGGATGCTGAATAACTTCTGAAAGATTTCAGCTGCTGTCTGGGCTTTCACTGCCTTTCTACACCTTCCTTTCTTCATGTGTTCAATACTTTTTTCCCTGCATCATTTTATTTTATTACACATTAATATTGTTTTCGTTGCATATATGGATTTCTTTGGTTGTTATCAACATCTGGAGAAAATTTCAACTCAACAGCACCGAAATATGTTTTCTGAGAAAAATTGCAACGTGTTCAATACTTATATCCCCCGCTGTGCATAGTGCAAAATTCTAATTATGCATAACTAATAACCAGGCCCAGATAGAGTCTGTAGACATTTTTTTGTTACTTTTGCGCAGAATTTTATACAAAATCTGTAGATTTATGTGGAATGATTTTGGTAGTATATGAACTAAAAACTTAACACATCAAATAGAATAATAATAGCCTTTTAACATTCATTTAAGGATTACAATGCAAATCCAATCAGAAGTATTTGATTGGTAAAAAAAAGGCTGTCATATAATATCTACTAAAGTACAGAAAATATTACTTAAAAAAAAAAGTATTGTACATAAACCATATAACAACTTACATATTTTTCAACAAAATTACTGAAACATAAAAACTGAATAAATACATATTTGCATGAGTAAATAAATACATTGATGGACTCAAAAAACCTCAGGAAATCTGATGTTTTGTGCATGTGTGGATTCAGTGTAGTTTACTGATTCAGATGAAGGGCAGGAAGTGACTCTTCTAGGAATCGCTATCAACACATCAAAATATTTCTGTTTTATGTTGTTTATGATTGTTTAAATCAGCCAAAATAAGAAATGGCGAACAACTTTTATAGACTGACAAATGTTTAAGCTCATAAAGGGGAGAAAGTTTAAGAAACTGCCTGAGAAACAAAATAAAAGGTGGCATGTAATAAACATTTTTTCAAAACATCCATCTGTACAAATTTTTTTAAACGCGATAATTCGTTTGACAGCATCACTAAAGATTATTTACAGGCCTAGTTATGTGTATAAACATGTTGATGTGTTATATAAAAATCAGATACAAACACTACCAAACTTTAGAAGAATATAAATAATGTACCCTGCCATGTAATCGCTGCAAAAAAAACTCTGCATTGTTTTGCAATAATCTATGTCTTTACTGGCAATTTGGCAGAATAAACAACGTGAACATAGAGATGCGCAGCAGCAGTGAATGCTTGTTGATAGTAAGTTCATCGATTGAACAAAAAAGAAATACAACTCTTCCGACAATATTAGACGGTTATTATTGTGGAGCATTATCCTCCCAAAAATAAATACATAAAAATGTAGACTATGTGTCCAAGCTTTTGTATGCTTTCATCTGTTATTTCGTGAAGTCTGGAAGATATTCGCATGGGGAAACTATATTAACTTATAATAAACATAATTTTGAACCACATAGTAAAGTGTATAATGTGTACAACTCTTTGGTAATGAATGCTACATAATACTAAAGCATAGTAAACTGATAAACTGTAATAAATAACATTAGTGTAAACTGTGGTGCATTGTGTCGGTGTATAATTATAGCGTAGAAAACTGAAGCCTGTTGAATATCTTATTACTACACTTGTATTGTATCACAACAACAATATAATTACTATGACAGTTTAATTCAAGTAATCATATCTATAGTACGTTTCCAAACACTACAGTATTTACAATAGTATTTTTCATGTAACGTAATCGCTTATACAGTATCTACCGCCTCGATGGCCCTCTTTATTATGTAAGGTTCATGCCCAACATATGTGCTTATTTTCTATTTATATCTGCTTTGAAATATGGTATAAATCGTAAAAATACAGACTTTCCCCTATGTCTCCCATTCATTTTTTTACTTCCTGCCCTCCATCTGAATTTTGCACGCCACCAGAACCACATGATTGAAAACAACCTATAAACAGTCAAGCCCGAAATTATTAAAACTGGGACTTGAATATATATCAAAGAAACAATTTTCTGGAACATTGAGACAGATTTTTATACAAATGAAATTGATATTAATATTAATTAGCCTAACATCCAGATGGGCAAAAGCAACATGCCACCCTCATCACTTTAAAATTCAAAAATCACACTTGCATGATACTGTTAAGGACATGAATAAGCTCTATTTTAATTAGAAGATTAAATCACCATGCAAAACAAAACAGGCAGAATTACGCCATTACAAAAAAAAAAAAATACTACTAATAAATATAATAAATAATGAAGCAGACAAAGGAGGACACAGACAGATCATGCAAGGATCATGTTTTTCCCCATTGTTTGACAGCTCAATACAAAAGCTCAAATATTTAAGTTTATCGGATTCCTATCAGCTGGAATAAATGGGAAGCGATGGCGGCATGAAGGTGGTTTGTTTAGGATGTGGTCTCTTCTCTCCAGCGCTGATCAGAACTCAGGTAATAACACGACAGCCGGAGACACAAGCTGAATTGAAATCGTGCCTCAACCCTTTTTTGATCTCCTCCTTCATAAAACTTTCAGACGTCTTTCTTTAAAGCTCGGCAGAAGCTGCTCTTTCGTACCTTCACACCAGTCACAGTTGTCAGCTCCATGTCTGTTCATGTAAAGGTACATAAATATGGTTTACTGCCTCATTTATTGTGATGTACCTCAGAAATTACAGCTCGCGTGTTACAATGGAGAACAAGAAGTCAACATTTGGCCCTGCTTAATGAGGGATAAGCTATTGTTTGCTAATGTAATGAATTGGATGAGGGCCAACTGTGGGATGAATGACTGGCGTGATGATGGCTGTAATCTTGCAGGATTAAGACAAACCTGCTAACTGATATAAGGAGAGTGTTCGAATGTATATTACGTGACAGCAAAGGTATTGACCTGGAGAAATGATAAGTATCATGTTTATAGTGTGAATGGAGATCTAGAGTTTAAGATGGGAATCATTAGAGTTTGTTACGATTCCACTCAGTTGTTCGTGACATTTCTTAGCTGACTTAAATTTTTGGGTGAAAATAGTTACAAAAATAACAACATTTTTGTTTAATTTTGTGTTGATCAATTGAAAATACTTTGAAATTTTGTAAAACTGTTTGTAAAATGTTCTACTATTTTTTATGTAAAAAATAAAAAGAAAAGACACGCAGCTAGAAAGACAGAATGAAGAAAGAAAAAAAGAAAAGAAAGAGGCTGTAAATAATATAATAATGAGAATATACAAATATTAAAAAATAATAATTTCAATGTATTTGGTTTTTAAAATTATGATTTTGCCTGACATAACTAATTTCAAATGCATCTATTTATTTATTTATTTATTTATTATAATTTTCAGACACATTTAAGATAAGAAAAATTTAACATTTTACAAGAAAAGTCAGCTTATTTTAGTTTTTTTTATTGTCTCATTATTGGTTCTTAGCAACTCTTTGGGAAATTTACTAGCAACGTCCAAATGCTTTCTACACAATTTTAGTCTGGTTGCAGATCAGGGGCCTCATGTATCAACGCTGCATACGCACAAAAACTTTGCGTACGCCAGATTTCACGCTCACGTTTGGATTTACTAATGATGAAATTAACGTGAGAATGTGCGTTGGTCCGTGCCAACTTCATGTCTGGCGTACGTGTATTTCTTGTGTGTGTTTGTTTTCTTTCCATTGGCGACTCCTAGAGGCAATTATGTTAAATTGCACACTACAAAGTATCGCACCAACACGTGAAAAACACTGCTATTCATTTTTAATTAATAAAATGGGTTAATTGACACAATATTTTTTTTTTACCAATTATGTGATTTAGATCATATAAAGCATTTGCAAATGTATATAATATTGTGGCAAGGTGGCCTTGGTCAACCCATGATTCATTCATCCTCACAAACGTGTGATATCTGGTTTCTTGGTGAGTGATGTATTTAAAGATATTATTCCAGCTAAGTTTTTTTATTTCATTTTATTGAACGTAATTATTATCAGGAGGCCGCGGTTATCCATTAAAGACGTGGCTGTTAACCCCCCTCAACAACCCACAAAACTGACCAAGAGCGCAGATACAATGATGGCCATTCTCGCACTCGGTCAGTTGTAGAGCGGGCGATTGGGCAGCTGAAATGCCGGTGGTGCTGCCTTGATAAGAGCGGAGGGGTCCTGCTATACCGCCCTAACAAAGTGTTTCTCTGATACATCTGTGTCTCCCACAGACACAGATACTACTCCAGACAGTAAAGTGTCGGCCACATTTGAGGCAACTCTCTCCTCAAAGGGTGTTAGTTCAGCATCCCCTGTTCCCCCGCCTGTTCAGTCCACACTTTGACGATGCGCCGCTGTTCTCCTCTTAATCCTCACCTTTACATCGGACCATTTCTTTTTTAGTTCACTCACAGTGCGATGTTCAGACCCCACTGTGTTAACCACATCAGCTAAACTCTCCCACTCTATTTTTTTTTATTTTGTTATTAATTCTGGAGGACAAACTTGCAAATAACACAGTTTTTCTCTGGTCTACCTCCGATAGGAGCACCTCCAATTCATTTTCTGTGAAGTTTCTCTTCTTGCTTTTGCCATTGCTTTTTCGTTTGGTTTTGCCAAAGTGGAGTCATTAACATAATTATACGGGGGAGGAGGCAGGGAGGGGTTTTGCGCTCGTGCATGTTGCGCTCAGTTTCACCTTAATTCGAATGTACAAAGAGAATATGCGTGGGATTCCGCGTACTTCCGCATACTTTTACTATGCACGTTTAAAGCTTTGTCCCTATACAATGTTTTAGTAATAATTCAACGCAAGTCTTTGTACATGAGGCCCCTGGAGTTTAAGATGGGAATAATTGAAGTTTGTTAGGATACATTTATTACAGTTTTTCTCAGTCGCTTTGGTGCATTTCTCACAACACTATTTACATTTGCACAAAAGTTAATGCATTTCTCAAAACAATTAGTACAAATTGCAAAACCTAGTGGATAACCTGCAAAAGCGTGTCACTTGCTCAAAATAGAACGCTCATTCCTCAAAAGCAAATATTGATGTCAATGAAAGTGTCAGTGTCATCAAGATGAAAAGTCCTGACACCATTGTTTATGAACAACATAGTCAAATGGCTTTGTCATGTTTTCATTATGACACTTTATGACAGTAATTTTTTTCCAATGCAAAAAAGTCAGATTTTGGTGACACTTTCTGAAAATGCTCCAGACAGCACTATATACTATTTGCACAGCCATTTGAAACTACAGTAAAGTTAGACATCACTGTATTTAGTGAAGTATCTAAGTACAAGACACTGAATATGTATGTTTCACGTTTTAACTGCATTTGCTCTTTACAATTCTAATTTATTCACAGCATTGTGCAAAAGAATAAATACACCCTTATTTACAACAAACATAAACTTCCTTTGGGTAGAGCTGTGCACAACTGTAAGCTATATTGCAGCACATATTGGAACTGAACCTACAACATACACAGGTCTGTAAATCATTCATCAAATTGTTCAATTTAGAAGACATTATCAGGAAAAAAAAAGATTAGCATTTTTTTATAAAATTTTCTAGACAGATTTTGTCAACTAGTTCAACATTTTTGTATGGAATGACTCAAGTAATGAAATGAGGACTATTAGTTTAATATGGAATGACTATTCAGCATCCACAAGTTTAGTTAATTTTGACTGACATGACTTAAGCAAATGATAATGTTATAAACAGCAGAAAGGTGTATGAAAGCAATTGATGCATGTCCAAAAGCATTCGCAATTTATTGGAAGGAATGAGAAACTGCTACTATGATATGCACAAATGACTAATTGCTTTGAGAAATGCATTAACTGTTGTGCAAATGTAAATAGCGTTCTGAGAAATGCACCAAAGCGGCTGAGAAAAATTGTAATATGGTACTTTTTTCTTTCACCAGTTGTTCATGACATTTACTAGCTGACTTAAATTTTTGGGTGAAAATAGTTACAAAAACATCAACTTTTTTTATTTTGTGTTGATCAATTGAAAATGCTTTGAATTTTGTACAACTGTTTGTAAAATGTTCTACTATTTTATGTAAATAAGAAAAGAGACCCAGACAAACAAATGAATAAACAAAAAAGCAGGAAAGAAAGCAGGATGGATGGATGGATGGATGGGTTGATGGATAGGTATGTACGATGGATGGATGGATGGATGGATGGATGGATGGATGGATGGATGGATGGATGATGGATGGATGGATGGATGGATGGATGGATGGATGGATGGATGGATGGATGGATGGATGGATGGATGGATGGATGGATGGATGGATGGATGGATGGATGGATGCTACCAAATTTTAGTGTGAATGGAGATCTGGAGTTTAAGATGAGAATCAATGAAATTTGTTAGGATACATTTATTAATATGGTACTTTTTTCTTCCCCACAGTTGTTCGTGACATTTAAGAGCAGACTTTTATTTTTGGGTGAAAAAAAGTTACAATAATTACAAAAACAACAACATTTATTTTTCTTATGTGTTGATCAATTCAAAATACTTGAGGTTTTTGTAAAATTGTTTGTAAAATGTTCTACTATTTTTGCAAATAAGAACATGCACCCATACAAACTAATGAATAAATAAACAAAAAGAAAGTAACAAAGAAAGAAAGAATAGTGATTGAGTGACAAGAAAGAAAGAAAGAAACAAACTAACTAACTAACTAACTAAGAAAGAAACAAAAACACAAACAAAAATGGTGATTGAGTGACCGAAAAAAGAGAACCAAACAAACAAAAGATTATGATTGAGTGACAAAAAAGAAAGAAAGAATAAATATGCCTGTCAATGATAATGTTATATAAACACAATATATAATGATTATGCCTGACATGACACTTTCAAAGTGAGCTTTTTTAATTATGTTTCATGCATGCATGTATTTATTATCATCATCACACCTTTCAGAAACATTTACTATTATTAAAATAAGTTCTTGTAATATATTTAACAAGAACATTCCACTTCAGGTTTTAATTTATTACTACAAAATGGCATGTTTTGTTCATCGTGTTATTGTTAGACACAGCCATGCAGCCCAAGACTCATTACTCACTGTAGCCAAGCAGGGCTGCGCCTGGTCAGTACCTAGATGGAAGACCACATGGGAAAACTAGGTTGCTGTTGGAAGTGGTGTTAGAGAGGCCAGCAGGGGGCGCTCAACCAGCGGTCTGTGTGAGTCCTAATGCCCCAGTAAAGTGAAGGGGACACTATACTGTGAGTGAGCATCGTCTTTCGAATGAGACGTTAAACTGAGGTCCTGACTCTCTGTGGTCATTAAAAATCCCATGACACTACTCATAAAGAGTAGTGGTGTAACCCCTTGTCCTGGCCAAATTCCCTTCATTGGCCGTTACAGATCATGGCCTCCCAATCATACCCATCCACCGAATTGGCTGTATCATTGTCTCTTTGTGAAATTTACTAGCAATGTCTTGTTGAAAATCGCTTCCTAAAAATATTAGCACTATCATTATAGAACCTGTGAAACTCATGATCACTCTAGCAAGATTGCAATCCCAAGATAAACACAAATACACTAAAAAGATTCCAGCATCTTAACACAGACTATTTATATGTGATGAGGCACTTTCAAATGCAATGTGCTGAACTTCGGTCAAGCCAGTCGTGATGAAAGAGTGTGCATGTTTATTATGATAATCATGGTAATCTGCATAGCATGCAAACAGATTCAAAGATGCTTTTACATAGTCTGAATGATTCAAATGTAAATCTGAAATCAGCAGCACAATAATAAATAAACGTGGAACTAAGTGAGACAAAGCCATCAATAAAATGAAGAGTCACATTTAGTTGATCTAAATGTCCTGGAACAAAACTCCAGAATATATTTCAGAAATTGATTTTGTTCCATGAAATATGGAAACTTTGGCAAATTCAGCGTCTCCATCTGACAGAGGATTTGAGCGGATACAGTTCATGCTGCTGCATCATAAATGCCCTTTTCATGCTCATTACAACTGAATGATAAATGTAGTAAGACTGGGAGAGTTTAAGCATTTTTCAAAGGGTACAAAAAATAAATGAAACAAATAAATTAATGAATAAATTTGTATATATCTACAGTTGAAGTCAGAATTATTAGCCCTTCTGAATTATCAGAATCAGAATCGGTTTTAGGCAAGGCAAGTTTATTTATATAGCACATTTCATACACAGTGGCAATTCAAAGTGCTTATGCTTTACATAAACAGAAATAAAAAAGACAAGTGTAAGAAAAAATAAAAACAGATAATAAAAAACAGATAAAAATATGTTAAAACAGGTTGTAAAAGAATGAAAAAGAAGAGAAAAACATAATAGTGCGATTTGTCGGACGTAGCAAAGTGCTCATTTAGTAAAGGCACAGCTAAACAGATGTGTTTTCAGTCTGGATTTGAATGTGCCTAATGTTGGAGCACATCTGATCATTTCTGGGAGTTGATTCCAGCAGCGGGGGCGTAGTAGCTGAAGGCTGATTCACCCTGCTTTGCTGAACTCTTGGAATTTCTAGTTTATATGATCCTAGAGATCTGAGTGTTCTTCTAGGTTTGTATTCAGTGAGCATATCTGTAATGTATTGAGGTCCTAGGCCATTTAGTGATTTATAGACAAGTAGTAATACTTTAAAATCTATTCTGAATGTAACTGGGAGCCAGTGGAAAGACCTGAGGGCAGGTGTGATGTGCTCAGATCTCCTGGTTCTGGTCAGAATCCTGGCCGCAGCGTTCTGGATGAGCTGCAACTGTCTGACTGTCTTTTTGTGAAGGCCCGTGAGGAGGCCGTTACAGTAATCCACCCTGCTGCTGATAAAAGCATGAACAAGTTTCTCTAAGTCTTCACTGGAAACAAAGCATCTAATTTATGCAATGTTTTTGAAATGATAGTATGCTGATTTACTAACTGCTTTGACATGACTATTGAAACTCAGATCTGACTCCAGAGTCACACCAAGATTCTTGATCTTATTTTTTGTTGTTTGACCTTTAGAGCCAAGGTACACATTCACCTTGAGAACCTCATCTCTGTTCTCTGTTTTATTGCCAAGTGTGCCTCACACACACAAGGAATTTGTTTTGGCTACAGAAGCTTCCATTGTACATAAAGTGACAAGTGACAACCCAAAATAAAAATGAAAAAAAAAAGTTAGTTAAAAAGATCTGGATGTTGAGTTGCATGTACAGATTTGTTATAAATATACAGGTGCTGTGTACAAATGCATATGAGAAAGTATTGCATTGTATATTGTTATAAGGTGCCGTGTACAAGTGCGTATGAGAAAGTATTGCACATGTTTATTGCACAGTAGGGGAATATTTAACTGTTCATGACGTAGATGGTCTGAGGAAAGAAATTTTTCCTGTGTCTGGCTGTTTTTGTGCTTGTTGCTCTGTAGCGCCGACCAGACGGTAACACTTCGAACAGGAAGGGTGCTGGGTGCGAGGCGTCCAGAGTGATTTTGCGAGCCCTTTTACTCACTTTGGAAGAGTACAGTTCTTGAAGTGTAGGAAGGATAGTGCCAGTGATTTGTTCAGCAGTCCGGACTATTCACAGTAGTCTACGGAGGTCGGTTTTGGCAGCTGAGCCGAACCAGATGGTGAATGAAGTGCAGAGGATGGATTGGATGACAGCTGTGTAGAACTGTACGAGCAGCTCCTGTGGCAGGTTGAACGTCCTCAGCTGATGAAGGAAGTACAGTCTCTGCTGGGCTTTCTTCACAATATATTATTATTATCACAATATATTAATATTAATAGCTCCACTGTATAATTACGGTTTGTTTTGTTTTATTATATTTATTTTTTTAACACATTTCTAAACATAATAGTTTTAATAACTAATTTATAATTATATATTTTAAATGCCATTCTATAAAACAGTGGTGAGGCTACTTAAGGGCCAGACTGGCACTGGTCACTCAAACTGAAGTCTGGCCCACCTAGACAAAAAATTTTTATTATGGAAAATCCTAAATAGAAAGCATGTTATTAAAGTAGGAAGCATTATGACTGAAATTAAATATTGATGATTAACAGCGTTCTTTAGTCATTGGTTGTCAATTAACTTCGAATTCCCCCTCCACTGCACAAAAATGGAACTGTTCAACTCTTACTCCGCACTTTGCTCATACGAGCCATAGACTGATACGAGCGTTTTTTTCTTCTTCATTTTAATAGAGTGGAGGAACTATGATGTGAATTTGTATGCAAAAATTAGGAAGTGAGTCAGCATTTTAGCAGTTCCGGTTCCCTCATCCCAAAGTCAATGGGTTTTTTGAATGGCATCTCTCTTAAATCGCTAAAATGAGCTTTGTGGTTACCACAACCTCAAGATAAGTTCACGTTTTATTCTACGACATAAAACACATCAGTTACATCTCACTCTTGATCTCAATCGGTTGTGCTTCTTTAAAACGACGGTTGCTATCAAGTTGCTAAATGGGACTATAGGTGGTGCCGGAGACATTATATAAACATTATACATTTTAAGGTGAGTGTAAAGGAATTTCAGAGGGAGTGTACATATCATGCAGTTTGCATTCAGCCAACTGTCTAGAACGCATAGCCCGCTTTAAATTTACAGCCTGCATCGGGCATTTGGATTTGTCTGTAATTTGGTTAGGTATTTTACAGTTTGCAGTATTTTTCTAGTTGGGCATTCATACTGTGTGTAAATAATGCTTTCACTTGTAGATAGATATTTTGATGAGATAATTTTACATTAACACACATCTTGTAATTTTTTGTTGTCTTTTTCTTCATTGACGACATTTAACTGCATGATATTTACACTCCACCTGAAATTCCTTTACACTCACCTTAAAATGTATACCATATGCGACTGCATGGGCTGCTTTTTCACTGTACTTTACGACAAAAAAAGAAAAGAAAAGAATATTAAATGTTGTTCTCTATTCATGATGGGACTTGCAGGCATTTGATAGACTTGTCCCCATTTCTGTCGTCCATTAAAAAAAAGGATGGTATTTGTAATTTACAGGTATAGCTTTTTTCCACCACATTTTTACTAAGGTAAGCGGGCTGTATGCACGCGGGCGATACACTTATTAAAATATGCTATATGATAACAATATTAGGCACATTTAGAAAACATACATGTTTTAAAACTTTTACAACAATGGTAAAGCAAAAAATATAAAAATACCTGTAATAATGCTAAAAAAAATATATATTATATTTACTTGTTTGTTTACATGGCGTGGATTATTATATAATAAATCCAGAGAGTAAATCTGTCATAAACCATATTTCTAAAAATAAGCTTTAAATAAACTCTTCAAAGTTGTTAGAAGTAGGGTGGTGCTGACATAACAGGCGAGCACCCTGAAGTCAGTGTAGTCTGTTTATAGCCTAATGTTAGCTTTTTAGTTCTTGCATTTGTATTTAGGACCCAAAAGTGATAAAAAAAAAAAAGTTATATTATCGTGTGAGGATTATCCGGTTGGACAAAATGTGTAAGTGTAGTGAACTGTGTTTGAACACAGAGCTTATTATTTACTCTTTTCGAAAAGTCTATGGGAAAATCCTATAGGAATTTTAACGAGGAAACCAGTTTTATGCTAGCAGCCAGTTTTTATGCAATACGCTTATTTCACGCGACCGCCATTTTAGAACACGAAAGCGAGGCTGCGGTGGGAAGAAAGCCGGAAGTACAGGATCAGCACTGTAAACATTGCAGTAACATGCTGTGGACTACTAAACTCCAACTGTTGCTGCGACTTCAAAATGCAAAAATGGTGTAAACATCACTTTAATATCATTTAGTTCAGTTTAATATAAACAATTTAAAGCATATTAGGCATCAAACAACATCACAATCTCTTTAAGAGTGATACACTTAAGTGTCCTCCTAGACTTCAGTCCAGGGCAGCAGGTAAACACCGTGGGGACGCTTCCCTGCTTCAGCCTATGTAACCCGGTGAGTGATAAAACAGTGCAGTCCTCTGTAGCACATCTTCGTGTTGTCTTTAACAGTGTTGTCCCGGTACTGAAGTTTTAAAAACGTCAATTTCCCGCTAACATTTACGCGCCGCTGAGCGCGCTCATAAATGCCGCTGATTTGCCGTAGTGTTCACCAGTGCTCAACAGAATGACTGTGAAGGTCCTCAGTTCACCGCTCTTCAGATTGAAAACACACATAGACGGATATTGGAGCGTTTAAAAGCCGTGAAGATCAGCGGACTCATCAACGGATCGCTTGTCTGTGTTTGCACTCAGTAAACAGCAGTGCCGGTGAGTTTGGTGAACTGATGACCTTTACAGCCAATCAGAGGGATTTCTGTTGAGCACGTGAACACAATGGCCAATCAGCGCTGTTTAAGAACTCCATGAACAGTGTCTTAAATGTTAACGAGAAATTGGCGTTTTTTTTTATATTTCATTACGGAAATTTTGTATCGTGTCAAGTCTAATGTAGTGAAAGAATCAGTTCATTAACTTGAGTTTGATGAATGGCATCTAAAATGTGTGTTTGGGAAAGAAAACGTTAGCTAAGTAGTGCCATTTCCCTTAACTTAGCTGAAAATTAGGTCAAATATCCCTTTTTATTTTCACTATTCATTCAGAACGGACCTTAGGGTCACTCGGAAGGTGCTGAAATCATAAATTTGTGTCACTTTCTCTTCGCTGATAAGATATACAGCCAGGTACACAACATTCCTGTGAGACTCAGGCTATACTTCCGGGTTTCTTCCCACCGCAGCCTCGATTTCGCTGTTAATAATGGCGGCCGCGTGAAATCAGTCTATTGGCCTACAAGGTGACGTCATAGTTTCTCCACTCTATTTGGCTCGTCGATTTGACTGAGTGGCAGCTCTGAAAATGAAACTGTCCAGCTGACTATTCTTATTTGCTGGTCAAGAAAACTCTCCTTTCCCGTCAAGAAAGGAGATAAGTAATAAAACGAGTAGTGTGAGAAGTATGCTGATAGACTATTATAATCGTGCTGTTTTTAGTTTTAAATAGACACCTAATTTGGCCGGTTGGCTAATGTTTTGGATCATTTGTATTTTACATGGTCACTTAGAAAATTAGCAAGACATATGCTAATTATTTGCAGTTATTACACATCTAAACTTTCTGTATAAATGGGCTTAATTTGATATAGTTCTGCCTGCTTCAGCTAATTTCATAATGTGGGATAGAAAATTCAGAAGGAAAAATCAGTATTTTATCTTTCATTGAAATACTGAAACTAAAAACATTATAAACACAAATTAAATCAAACAGTGAAAAAGAATAGGAAATAATCTAAATGCATAAAAAAAAAATAAAACAAACAAAAGAGATACAGCAGATATATATATATTGTTATTTTTGCTTGGCCTTCAACGGTTCAAATCTTCTAAAGCAATATGACTGCTCGAGAGAAAAAAAATAGCCATATAATAGTCTTACTAGAGATTAATTGGAGAACACAAATCCTACGCCAAGGTGATCTGAAAGTACTGGGGGCATTAGTGGAGACACACACATACACACACACACACACGCACGCACATGATGATATCTGAACAAACACTGCTAATGAAGGCTCCTTCTATCAAACTCAAGCAGACTTGTGGTATCTGTTCAGGCCAGCGGCTCAATTTCAGCCCTTTCCACCTCTCTTCAACCACATTGTCTATTATATCTAGACTAGAGATGCAATGATCTTGATTTTTAATGGCTGATTATTATTGTGATTTCTTTTACAAGCGAACTGGACAAATTTGAAAATAATTTAAAATTTTTTAAAAGCAATAAATGATAAGAATAAGAAAAAAATGAGCACAAAAAATATATTTATTTTCTATCATTTTCCTTTGGCTTAGTCTGTTTCAGAGGTCGCCACAGCCAAATGAACCGCCAACTATTCTAGCATATGTTTTACCCAGCGAATGCCCTTCCAGCTGCAACCCAGTACTGGAAACACCCATACACACTCATTCACACACACACACACTCATTCACACACACACACACACACACACACACACACACACACACACACACACACACACACACACACACTAGCTTACCCAATTCACCTACAGTTCATGTGTTTGGACTGTGGGGAAAACCGGAGAACTCGGAGGAAACCCATGGCAACACAGGGAGAACATGCAAACTCACGCAGAAATGCCAACTGGGATTCGAACCAGCAACCTTCTTGCTGTGAGACCCACTGAGCCACCGAATTTCAAATTAGTAAAGTTAAAACATAATGATCTGGCTTTAGCTTTGTGGAATTATGCCACATTAAACAGGTTTACAAAACAAAAAAGTTGAAAGGCTGAATGAAGCTACGTCTACGCTAATCTGGATTTATTTGAAAATGAATCGCTCCATGTCCTCCAGGCTTCTTGTTTGCTCTGAGACCCACTTTATATCCTATATCTATCAGGCAGTAAGGATCACTTATTTTTAAGAAAAAAGATCTTAAACGTGGCGATTTTGTAATGGAAAGAGAGTTCATAGGAAGCCAATGGGCTGGCTGTCTGAAAAAAAAAAAAAGACCCCATTCTTTCCGAAAAAAACTGTCATCCACACTAAAACGTCTGAAAACGCTTTTGTTCATGTACTGCGCATGTGCAAAGACCTAAAACTTTTAGGACAAGCTTTTACCTGCATCATATGTGTCTGGCGTTTATTTACTTTACATCTCTTTGAAACTGTGCAGCAAAATGTCGCAACTGTTGTCTGTTTCTGTAACGCTCTAGCTAAACATGTCGTGTCCTTTGAAGAGAGGCATTATGGAGCATGTACAAACTGACATTAATCTTAAATAAAGCTGTTAACATGGACAGCATTCAAAACAAATGCTTTACAATGTTGTCCATCAAGTTAGCTCAATTTATCCTAGAGTTTCCAAAACCCTTTGTTTTCATCGTCCACACTGCAACTGTGTTTTCGAATGCATCCACTTTGGACAGTGTTTTTTAATTGATACGTTTTTTGTTTATTGTTGAGAGATAAAAGCCGTGTTAAATGTGATCTCAGTGTACTTATTCTTAAATTTGCTTTTGGCCATTGGGATTCTTACCAGAACCAGAAAATCAGAGCACATCACACCTGTTCTCAGGTCTTTGCACTGGCTCCCAGTTACATTCAGAATAGATTTTAAAGTATTCTTAAATCACTAAATGACCTAGGACCTCAATACATTACAGATATGCTCACTGAATACAGATCCCTCAGATCATTAGGATCAAATAAATTAGAAATTTCAAGAGTTCAGTCAAAGCAGGGTGAATCAGCTTTCAGCTACTATTCCTGCTGGAATCAGCTTCCAGAAATGATCAGATGTGCTCCAACTTTAGGCTCATTCAAATCAAGACTGGAAACATATCTGTTTAGCTGTGCCTTTACTGAATGAGCACTGTGCTACGTCCGACGGATCACACTATTATGTTTTTCTTTTCCTTTTTATTCTTTTAAAATCAGTTTTAACACTTTTTAATCAGTTTTTATCTGTTTTAATCATTTTTTATTTTAATCATTTTATTTTCTTGTTTCTTTTAATCCTGTTTATGTAAAGCACTTTGAATTACCACTGTGTATAAAATATGCTATGTAAATAAACTTGCCTTGCCTAAAAACCCTATTGTTGGGTTTAGGTCAGTGGTTCAAAAGGTGATCTGTACAACAAGCGTTCTCGTGGATCTGTACAAGAAGGACATTTATCTGAAACGGACAACACAATGTACTTTTAGTATTTTAGATTAGCAAAAATCAAAGATGGCTGGGCTAAGGTGAGTAAGCTATCGATGTGTGTTAGGATTCGTCTGATTGGTTGGTCGTGTGATTGTTGATGCAAGATCAGCCGTGGTCAATAATAAGTATGTGATCCTCTCGAAATTTGTTTCACGAGTTCACACTTACAGAAGTTTAAGAATAAAGCGTATTTGGCGTGCTGTCCAGGGAGAGGGCTCTGAGCTCGGGGAAGACGCCCCCAACTCGTGTTATTCCCCGTATCGGGGAACGGAGAGGAGTTGGGGTTCGAGCGAAGTGTCTAGCCCGGCCCCAGAACGCTCTCCCCGAGTAGATAATGTTTAAGAAGTGAGGTGTTGGGGTGATGGAGGGATGCTAAAGTCTTGAGATAATGCAGGTAGGACAACTTTGGTATTTATAGGGGTTTGGTCTAATACTGATTGGATAATAGAATGATTGTCAATGACCTATTGAATTGCTGAAACATCTGCGCGTGCTCCTCCCGAAATGTGTTTATAAAACATCACTTATAAAACACCACTTAGCAAAAATGTAGGCTCAGGCTTGTTTTTCCAATGAGCTTGGGCTGGAAAATCAGTGAAAATCAGTATTTGAATGCAAACTAATGAGAACAAAATATATTGTGTTTTTCTGTGGGTTCTGTGTAAGCCTTGTGTTGCGTGATTGGCCAGTACAGTATGTCTGTTTTATAGTATACAATAATTGCAAAGCAGTTTGAGATTAAGTCTGGAGCAAAGACTGGCCAAATACAAATAAGTGAAAAAAGTTCCAATTTGTGGACAGTCGATTGGTGGATCTCTAATTATTTTATCAATACAAATGGGTCAGTACACAAAACAGCCAATGCAGAATCTATAATAGGTCCAAATGAAAGCCAGGCAGTCTTATAGGTCACAACACTGATACGCTGCTACAGAGACAATGAATGAAAAAATGAATGCTGAAAGAGACAATATAATAAATTTGAAGGGCACAAACAGCCATATATTTGGCGAACAAATTAGTGCACTTTTGTATGCATGTAATACTGAGCAATATCCAAGCAATATGAGCATTTATATTAAGGCTGTTGAAGTCCCAGTGATTTATTTCACTCCTGGGTTCTGTATTGCTTTTCAGCAAATAGATTTTTTTAACAAAAGGTAGCCAAACAAAACCTCTGCTCGATAGCATCCATGTGAAGACGTCTCCCAATAACACAGCTTATTGGGTTTCGTTGCGACGAGCGAGTATCTTTTCCCTGTAATTGATTAGTTTGAAGAGCGTTCTGGTAACATTTAAAGGCCATAGAGTCATGGGTTGTACGCCAGCTATATTGACCTGCTAATGAAAGCCATTTAGCACTATTTATGGTAACGTATGCACAGAGGCATCATGCCCAGTTTTAAATTGATTTTTAATGCAACAAGCACGAAAATATATTTGCATACTTCATAATATCATCAAACGATTACTATAGATTAAACAAAGTGTTTGTATATAATACTGTATCAGCTTTTCCTGACTTGTTGAATGAATGAATGAATGAATGAATGAATGAATGAATGAATGAATGAATGAATGAAGATAAAAGAAAAGGGAAAAGAAAGAAAAAAAGATCGTTGGAAGGGTGGATGGAAGGATGGATAAATAGATGGACGGACGGATGGATAGAGAGATAGAACAGAATAAGGAAATAAAAAAAGAAAGAAAGAATGGATGGATGGCAAGGATGAAACAAATGATAGATAGACAGACAGACGAATGGACGGACAGATGGATGGAACAAATGATAGACAGACAGACAGACAGACAAAAAGAAAGAAAGAAAGAAAGAAAGACAGAAAGAAAGAAAAGGACAAAGGAAGGATGGATGGATAGATGATGACTTGATGGAACAAATCATAGATTGATAGATAGACAGACAGACAGACAGACAGACAGACAGACAAGGACAAAGGAAGGATGGATGGATGATGAGTTGATGAAACAAATGACAGACAGACAGACAGACAGACAGACAGAAAGAAAGAAAGAAAGAAAGAAAAGGCAAAGGAAGGATGGATGGATGATGAGTTGATGAAACAAATGACAGACAGACAGACAGACAGACAGACAGACAGAAAGAAAGAAAGAAAGAAAGAAAAGGCAAAGGAAGGATGGATGGAAAGATGATGAATTGATGGAACAAATGATGGATGGATGGAAAGGATGAAACAAATGATAGACGGAGGGACGGATGGAACAAATGATAGATAGACAGACAGACAGACAAAAAGAAAGAAAGAAAGAAAGAAAGAAAGAAAGAAAGAAAGAAAGAAAGAAAGAAAGAAAGAAAGAAAGAAAAGGGCAAAGGAAGGATGGATGGAAGGATGATGAATTGATGGAACAAGTGATAGATGGATAGATAGATGGATGGATGGATGGATGGATGGATGGATGGAAAGAAAGAAAGAGGATAAGATGGATGGTTGGATGGATATAAAAAATAAAAATTGATTGGAAGTACTAATACAAAAACATTCATTAAGCAAGAACTCACACATCAACTAATACAAGATCATCTGATTTCAAAATTTAAAGTCACGAGTTATTGTAATGAATATTTCTGCAGGTTTCAGTTTAGATGACGTGCACTTTTTACATTTCCACAGACAAGCAGGAGAAACTGCAAAGCCAGCCCAGCCGACACAAAGCCATTTTCATGCCACAAACATCTTGTCGGCCTCGTTCGACCGCAAAACTACTGCTTGTAAATAATACATCCCACATCATAGGTAACATCGCAAGTTAAAAGCCTGCTAAATGAATGATTCAGAAAAAAAATGGAGGGGGTCAAAAAAAGCAGAGCGTCTTGCGAGCCGGGCATTTACCCGCAGGGAATACAAAGTGCTCCTTTATAGGCTTGATAAAATATGCCGCATCGCAGAGGACTTCTGTAATCGAACCAGCAATAATACACACACAGACCAGCCTGCAGATGCAATCGGAACAGTTAAATGGCCCATACTGCCTTTAATGCATGTATATTTTTAAGTTCCTCGCGGCTATCCGGCTGACCTCTTTTTTGATTCCTCTTTCCCTTTGGTCTGTCTGCGAGTCTTTGAGGTGAGACTCTTTGTGTTTGGCCTTTGTGTAACATTTTCCCTCCTGACTTTGAAGCTTGGCTGAGCTTTCCTCAAGCCGCCGCTCCTTCTCAGCCTCCTTAGTGTTTGTTTCTTTATAAAAATTACCTGCCTGTCCTACTTGGTTTCTCACCCTTGACCGTGAGGCTCACTTTCTCTCTTTTTTTTTTTTTTTTTAGGAGAGCATCTTTTTCCACAGCTGGACTCCAGCAAACGGAAGCCGTGCCACTTTTCTAGGTCAGCAACAGCTCTAAGTGTTACAGAAGAGCAGAACTGATCCACGCGCAGCAGACGTGACTGAGTCCACCTCCTGAGACGTGCTCTTTCTATGAAGAAATTGTTCCGTTTCGGTGTGATACACAACTGAGGATTCAATGGAAACTGGATTGCTTATAAATGATACCAAACAAGAAAATAAATGGACTGGAAGAGATCTAATGCCACAATGACAACAATGTCTGAATGACCTCACATGAAATCTATCTATAGGAAGAAAGGAAGGAAGGAAGGAAGGAAGGAAGGAAGGGTAGATAGAACAAAGGACAGAAAGAAAGAAAGAATGGATGGATGGATGGATATCTATCTATCTATCTATCTATCTATCTATCTATCTATCTATCTATCTATCTATCTATCTATCTATCTATCTATCTATCTATCTATCTATCTTTTCTGTCTATCTTTTGTATTTTGATCTATCCATCCATCCATCCATCCATCTCTTTTTTTCTGTCAATCTTTTGATCTATCTATCTATCTATCTATCTATCTATCTATCTATCTATCTATCTATCTATCTATCTATCTATCTATCTATCTATCTATCTATCTATCTATCTATCTATCTATCTATCTATCTATCTATCTATCTTTTGATCCATTCATCCATCCATATCTATCCATCCGTCCATATAACTGCACCATGTAGTAAAGTGTTCTACTATTAACTATACTGAACTCTATCCATCCATCCATCCATCCATCCATCCATCTCTTTTTTCTATCTATCTATCTATCTATCTATCTATCTATCTATCTATCTATCTATCTATCTATCTATCTATCTATCTATCTATCTATCTATCTATCTATCTATCTATCTATCTATCTATCCTTTGATCCATTCATCCATCCATATCTATCCATCCATCCATCCATCCATCTATATAACTGCACCATGTAGTAAAGTGTTCTACTAATAACTATACTGAACTGATAAACTAATAAATACAGTAGCATACTTTAATTTTCACTACAGTAAATTGTGGTGTATTGTAATATAATATACCCTATATTTACAAAACTAAAGTATTGGGTCATTTGGTTAAATTTATTATAGTTGTTGTTTTACTATAGAAACCTCTGAATTACCATAACATAATAATGCATGTGCATTGCTAGTATAGTTCGAAAACACTATACAATTTTTTTTCTAAATGACTACAGTATTTTTTCATGTGGGATATTTGAACAAGTACTCAGAACTTGAACCACTGCTATTGCAGTCTCACTTAGTGACCAAGTTTTACTGTATTTACAATTTATAGTTGTGCGTTTGAGTAAAAGAGGGTTTACATTTTATTCTCTAGACTATTGGTGATATTTCCCAAATTTACAGTACAAATATTCTTATTTTGGCCTTTTTGTTGTTGCACAATTCAAAAGGTTTTATGTTTACGATCTAATTGTAAAACAATTCATAATATTTTCATTTAAATACATAACAAAATATTCCAAAAGTTGCTCCCATTTCCACCTCAGTACAATAACTGTGTCTGTCCTTGATTATACCTGGTGTGAAAAAAAAAAAAAAAGGAAAAAAAAAAAAAAAAAAAAAAAAAATATATATATATATATATATATATATATATATATATATATATATATATATATATATATGTATATGTATATGTATATGTATATGTATATGTATATGTATATATATATATATATATATATATATATATATATATATATATATATATATATATATATATATATATAAAATAAATGAATAAATAAATATTAGTGTTTTCTTTCTTTTCCTGTTGCAGAAATCAGTTTGAATTAAATTTTTATTATATTATTCGTAGAATATAGTTTTATAGAATAGAGTTTTAATATTATATTATAAATGGTATATATGCAAGAAAAAATGGAAAAGTCCATACACCCAACTCCTTTTGGCTTTAAATCTTTCAACTGATCTTTATTTCATACATTTAATTTTTATATTGGCATACATTGGCATTTATTTACCCCGCCTATCATAATTATTGCTTTACCCAACTAATTGCCAATATATATTGGGACAGACATCATGATGCCTTGCTTTCTAAAAGATGTTATATTCAAAAAAGCTGATAAATTTGTGTATATTATTGGTGAACATTTGATTTGACAGAAATCTTTGATCATCTGATTGAAATGTGATGCTATTTTTTTAATGTTGAAAAAGCTTTTGATAAATATCCAGGATCAAAGGAGTATTAAAATCATCAAAAGCCTCCTGGGTGAGTTCACTACACAGCTGCAGTCAGTTTAGTGCATGACGGATCCTAGACAAGTTTATATTTACCGTCATATTTCATGCATCTCTTCAGGAAAGATAATTAACAAGGTAATATCTTTTCTACTTAATGTTAATGTTGACCACTTGATGTGTGGTACAATTTCTTTAACCATACAACCAAAATTTGCATTTGCAATATTAGAAAATATTATTTAAATCAATATGTAGCTGCTTAAAAAATAGTTAATTGTACGAATTAGTTAATTGGTAATTGCTCAAGCATGCTTATATAAAAGTAGAAATATATATATATATATAAGTTATAGATCTAGGTGACAAATATCTCTCTGTCAAATCTCGTTGTCAAATATAATTACAAATGTGCCTATATAAAAACCTATTTTTACTTATGTTAAAACATACTGTCCACAATTATAGTAATACCAGTCATTTTTGACCTTGTGGAGAGATTATTGTGGTTCCTATAAGGCTCATACCATGTATATCATGCAGAACCAATCACTTTGAAAATGTTACATGAATCTTTCCTGAATTGTTGTGAGATTTGTGTTTAGGAGTATGGAATATACAATCTGTACAGTTTAAAATACATTGCTTATGGTAGGTCCCATAATGATAGCTATATAAGTGTAAATGTGTGTATGTGTGCGTGGGTGTGTAAAAAAACTGAGCAAACCCACCTATATATGTCTCTACAGTGTTTGTATTCCTCTGACAAAGTCAGTGGTAGATTCCAAAACAAGTGTCAGTGGTAAATAGTGCATAATAGCATTTGGTGGAGTAATACAAAGGCTAAGCAGCTGAAGGAGTGTTTCAAATCATTAAAATATCACATCACATGACTCTCAACAAATCAGCTTCCAGAACTAGAAGGAACAGTTGTACAAAGATTGATATCACAAGCCCCAAATTTTCCACTCCTAAATATTCAGTTACACTTTCTCGGCTGACATGAATAATTCCATTAGTGAATGTGGTGGTAAAACAACGCAGGCTTATTCATCTGTACTGAAATCCCCCTGAGTCTAGTTCTAGAAATCTAACGTTCCCCTTTACTGGCCTGTTTGAGAACTGAACACATTTCATTGCGGTGCTTAGCTGATTCTTCTTTTGTACCAAAGCAACTTTTTGTGACACACACCACTTCACATGCCCCTGCCACTTTTTTGATGTTATTTGAGGAGGAGAACTTTTATTTATTTAGGTTTTTTTCATATATCGCTTCCATTAGCATGAGATCATAGCCAGTCTTTGTGAGATTACATCTGTTCTCTGTGTGTGTATGTGTGTGTGTATATAAACTCGAAGCATGCTTGGGAATTCACTATGATCCCTGAACCCCGTGTAGATGTTGTCAGGCTTAGATGTGTCTAATTCATAAGAGCAATTTTCCAAAAAAAAAAATCATCCTAACAAAAGTGTCATCTTTTCAGAGATGCTGGAGATGAAACAGAAGGGGATGCTTCATCTGTGCATCAAGTTTAGAGGCTTTTAAAGGCTCGGCTCCTGGAGGCAACTGATTGAGCTTCTAAACCACATCCTGTCAGAGAGTTACGCTGGAGATCTGACAGTGTCAGGCCTCGTGTTGGACAAGAATAACATCAAGTCAGCACAAGATGAACTGAAGATAGAACTACAACAAGAATCAATGATCAATACACATGGCATATGATCCGAAAGTATCAAAATAACCCTGACATCTAAAGACATCAGGTTTGTTAATGTGCTGTACTAGATTTATTTTACTTTATTTATTTTTTACGAGCAACCACTTTTATAATTAAATGACAGAAGTCCACAACAAGCACATAATCAGTGGTGTAAAGTAACAAATACTCAAATTACTGTAATTGAGTAGTTTTTCTCAGGAATTGCAATTTACTAAGTAGTTTTCAAAATGTGCACTTTTACCTTTGCTTGAGTACATTTTAGCGCTGTATCTGTACTTTTACTCCACTACTTTCCTTCAACCTGCAGTCACTACTTTATTTTTAATTGTCTATGGGGATTAGAAAAATCTGTCGTGTGATTCCTGTCCAATCAAAATCGCACATAGAAGGTAAATCCCATCATAATGAACTACCTCAAGCCATGGGCGATTTATAATTGCAGCAAACTGTTGGGAAGCATTAAAAGTGTCCAAACAGATGTCAAAAAATCTTTACACGCAATGACCCAGAGAATGTTTAGATGCATGTCACTGATGAGAAGATGATGGATGTTTATTGTCTGATGACCGAAATGGCCTTAAACACCCAGCAGGCAAAGGACGTCAACATGACGTCAGATTGACGTTGTACCCCAATGTCGTGGGGACGTTGCATTTTTTTGGAAATGAAAATCATCAGAACTCAACGTCAGGCCTAAAATCTATACTATAAAACCTAAAATCAACCAAATATGAAAGTCTAATGATGTTACAGCCTGATGTTGTGTGGACGTTACCAATAGGACGTCTATCAGATGTGGATTTTAGTTGTCATACCTGATGAATGAATGTCAGTATTTGACATCAATATGAAGTTGGCTCGACATTGGATTTTGGTCACTTTCCAACACAACCTAAAGTCAACCAATTATCAACGTAATTTTTTTACATCAAAATAACACGGTCCATAGACACTGGCTAGACATTTTTTGGTCACCTGACATCACAACCTAAATCTAATCTAATATTAATGTTTTATGACGTTGTGTGCCTGCTGGGCAATAGCTAATTACACTACAAAATGTTACATTTACACTAGTAGTGGGGGGCGTTATCGGCGTTAACGTGCTGAGTTAACGTGAGACTCTGATCTGGCGATAAAAAAAAAATACCGCCATTAATCTATTCTCAAAGTTGGGTTGGGAACTGGGTCTATTCTAGGCAAGCTATGATGACTTTCACATTGATATTTTAGCACGGATGTATACCTGACCGGTGAGCCGTCTAACAAAAAAGTGCCCTTCTGAATCAAATCAGCAGGATGCCCTTCTGGATCTTTCCCTTACTTCGAAGACATGCTGAGTACGTTTACATGGACATCTGTAATCTAGTTATTTGCCTTAATAGACAATAATATAATTAAGATGTTTACGTGAAGTACTTTTAATATGGTGAAAAGTCCTACATGACGATGATAGTTTGATTGCGGTGTTTACTTCAATAATGCCACTAATATCTGCATACTCCCCGTCTTAATTCTATTTCTGTTTAGTTCAGTTATGACTTTAGTCAGATAAAGGTCATCAAAAAATAAAAATAAAATAAATAAAAAATAAATAAATCACTGTTTGGAGCTTATGTAGGCCTACAGTTCAAAATTCATGTTTAACTGAATAAACAGTTAGTAAACACAAGTACATCTTATTGAACATCATTTATTTTCATCACCAATTATCATAGTAGAACAGTTTCTCAAGCAGTTTGTGATGCATTTTGGAAACCAGAGATGAGCCCCTGGTCTAATGCACCACCTGGCTTAAGAAACCTGTTCTCAAAGACTTACTTTGTCATTATTTGGGTAGCACACATATTCTGAATGCCTTCGGCAGAATTCAAATGAGTCATTTTAATCTAGATTAATTCCAAGATTAATCTAGATTAAAAAAAATAAATTAAAAAAATTATATATATATATATATATATATATATATATATATATATATATATATATATATATATATATATATATATATATATATATATATATATATATATATATATATATATAAATCAATATATGCCCACCTATAGTTTACACACATCCTCGAATTACATGTAAATGCATCAGCTTTTTACAGCGTAATACTCACTACTCTTGAGTACTTTTGAAAGGGCTACTTTTTACTCCGAGTATCATGTACAACAGATGCTTTTACTCTACTTGCACTACAAGTTTAGGCAAGTAATGGTAGTTTTACTTAAGCATGATTTTTCAGTACTCTTTCCACCACTGCATATAAAACTGACTTTTAGTGTAGATGCTTATAAATAAAATACTATTTTTTATTCAATGTGTTACAAATAATATTTTTTGTTTTATTTTTATTTATATTATTATTATTATTATTATTATTAACATTATTATTTTTTATTTTAAAAATAATTTGTCACAATACAACTTTGTATCAGTTTCTTTGGAATGTTTACAGACATTCATTTCAGTGAATAGAAACGTTCATATTAATATGCAAGAAAGGGCATGAATCAAATTTCTGCAACTTTCAGTATAAATGGATGGTGTTACATAATAATAGACACAATTTTCTTGTAACTCTAAAATTGTATCCTATTATCTGCCTTCATTATTTTTAAACAGAAATTTGCTTAACATTAAAGCCAATTCCATTCAAGAGCTGCATAAACACTTTTCCATAAAATAAATAAATAAATAAATAAATAAATAAATAAATAAATAAATAAATAAATAAATAAATAAATAAATAAATAAATAAATAAATAAATAATACAAATTAATGAACCTTCTACTCAACCACAAATCTTTTGAAATTAATTAAGTATATTGTATAGGCCTAGATTTAAGCAATTACAATGCATTTCCAATCAAGAGTTGCATAAACACATTTCCATTAAATAAATAAATAAATAAATAAATAAATAAATAAATAAATAGCTTTATATGGGTTTGAAACAAAACACTCACAGAAAAATGATTCCATTTCATAACCCTAACGATCTGCTAACAGTAAAATTTGTTCATTTTGCTAATGAGTTTAGACGACACACCTAACACCTCACCCTGGCTTTAATCCTTCAGGATTCCCTTGCCAGAACTCCCTCTTCATTAATATTCAGCTCTTCCGCTATCATTTAAATGAACTCGTTCCCCTACCTGACATTAACCGGTGGAGAAAGAATCTCCTTCGCTGACTGCATCATATGTAGACCTGTCACTGTCAGCCATATCATTCTTCAGGCTCTGTTTGTCCCTGCAAGAAAGAGAGAGAGAGAGAAAAAAAAAAAGAATCCACATTATCAGCAGCTTATTTGAGAGCCAATGTCGGAGTCTAAATGAGGAATTAGAACAGACGTCCAATCATAATGGTCTCGTGTCTAGGGAAAAAGCGCTCTCTAGGCCTCGTAAATGAAGTTGTCACACACATGGGCAAATTTGCATCTACTGGCGTAACCCGTATTAATTGAACTCTTACAGAACGCCTGAGGTGAATTTGTCTCGTCATTTTTGAAGTGAACTGTGGAACAGGTGAAACCCAGGGCAGACGAGACTGCATGTTTCAGACCACATGAGGAGGAATCTGTGAGGAAACTTTTAGACGATTTAAAGAGAGCTCGACGGGATGGCTTTTTTTTTTCCCTGCGTGCTGCTTAGTCTTTAGGGCGATTAAGAGATAATGAAGGGAAGATCATTTGGTGAATGCAAGGAAAGACTGATGCTACACATACACCACTAATAGGTTTTAGCCTGCAGACTGAAAGGCTGAACATCCGCCTCACCGATGCCTTAGCTAATCATACTGATTTCAATCTTTAAGGTCTTGTTTACATCGAGTCAAGGGCGTCGCTCACAGCACTGTGGGCCAATTATATTAAAGAGGCCATATGATATGATTTTAAAAGGTCATTATTTTGGGTATTGGGTGTGCTAGAATTGGTTAGCAGGAGCTTTATTCCCAGTTTGTCTGAAACGCTCTGATTAATTTTGGTTTCCACAAAGCTCATAGTGCTCTGATCGGCCAGCTGACAAAGTGTGTTGTGATTGGATAAATGCCTCATGCCAGGCCCATTTCTGGGCAGAAGTAAACCAGGCTGTTATAAAACTGTTATTGAGGAAAGAATGTTTAAGGTCAATTAGACGTTCTACAAATTGTTAAAAAGGTATTTTTGTGCCTGAAGCAATACGGTTATATAAGAAAGTGTATTGTTATTACTATCATAAAAAAATAAATAAAAAAAATTATATATATATATATATATATATATATATATATATATATATATATATATATATATATATATATATATATATATTTTTTTTTTTATTTATTTTTATCAGCTGGTGTGTGGTGTGCAGTCTGGCGCAATATGGCTGCCATCCAGGTGGATGCTGCACACTGGTGGTGGATGAGGAGATTCCCCCCAATGTGTAAAGCGCTTTGAGTGCCCAGAAACGCGCTATATAAATGTAGGGAATTATTATTATTATTATTAATTACATTAGGAACAAGCATTACAAACTGTTATAACTCTATAAACAAATACATTAATACACATACAAAAAGAAACGCTCACTGACCACTTTATTAGGTACACATGTCCAACTGGTCATTAAGGCAAATCAGCCAATCACATGGCAGCAACTCAATGCATTTAGGCATGTAGATATGGTCAATCTGCTGCAGTTCTAACGGGGAAGAAAGGTGATTTAAGTGACTTTGAATGTGGCATGGCTGTTGGTGCCAGACGGGCTGGTCTGAGTATTTATTTCAGAAACTGCTGATCTACTGGGATTTTCACACACAACCATGCCATAAAGCGCGAATCATCTCAGATTGGTTTCTTGAATATGACAATGAGTTGACTATACACAAATGGCCTCCACAGTCACCAGATCTCAATCCAGTATAGCACATTCGGGATATGGTGGAGATTCTCATCATGAATGTGCAGCCGACAAATCTGCAGCAAAGGCATAATGCCACCATGTCAATATGGACCAAAATCTCTGAGGAATATTTCCAGTACCTTGTAGAATCTATGCAACGAAGGATTAAGGCAGTTCTGAAGGCAAAAGGGGGTCCAAGATGGTACTAGTAATACCTAATAAAGTGGCCGGTGAGTGTATCTTACCAACCCAAAGTTTTGGAATGATAGTGTACGTTTTAGTTACAGTTATGCAGAGTGAACTTGCATCATCTGTTGTCCACATTTACACAGACAATACGAGAACACATCAGTGCTGCTCCCAAATCACTGGCGTGGTCCTGATTTTAAAGCGCATGTCTCTCAGGAGAATACCATCAAATAAAGGCACAATTATACACTTGATGAGGAGCATATGCTTCTATAGCGATGAAAGGCTAGAAACGCCCCAGCACTGGGCATTGGCATCTGTCTTCAGTGATAACTGGCTAACTTTAATGTTGAAAAACACAAAGGTTGACTGACAGTTTAAGGTAGCTCCTTTGTGCTGTTCATGATCACAAGCTGTTTTGGAGCCAGTTGTCACTATTATCCATTATTTTCCACCAAAACTTCTTATATCCTGTTTAAAGTCCAGCACAGTTTCTGAGCAGAAACTTTGGGAAGGCACCAGAACTGTAAAAAAAAAAAAGAGAGATTCATGTGGAAAGGAAAATGAAATCCCACCCTGGATCCCAATGAAAAAGTAGCTACACTTAAATTTATAAAACATCAGAACATATTTGACTCCTTTGCTCCTGAACAGACCTGTCAGACAACCACCTGTCAATCATACTGTATAATTTTGGGTCATATTTAGACTGTATTGCTTTTAGTCCTAGGGTGGCACGGTGGCTCAGTGGTTAGCACTGCTGTCTCACAGCAAGAAGGTTGCTGGTTTGAGTCCCGGTTGGGTCAGTTGGCATTTTTTGTGTGGAGTTTGCATGTTCTCCCCGTATTGGCGTGGGTTTCCTCGGAGTGCTCTAGTTTCCCTCACAGTCTAAAGACATGAAGTATGGGTGAACTGGATGAATTAAAATTGACTGTAGTGTATGAGTGTGTGTGTAAATGTGAGAGTGTATGGGTGTTTCCCAGTACTGGGTTGCAGCTGGAAGGGCATCGTAAAGCGCTGTGTAAAACTTATACTGGAATAGATGGTGGTTCAAACTGCTGTTGTTATCCCTGATAATAAGGGACTAAGCCGAAGAAAAATGAATGAATGAATGAATGCTTTCAGTCTTACTCAATATATCTGGCCAGCATATATTATTTGGAATAATTATTTTTAAAGATATAGTTCACAAACACATATTGTTGTTAATTTAGTCACCCTCAGGCAATTTGATGTAAAATAGGTGACTTTTGCCCTTCATTAGAACAGTCTTAGCTGAAAGCATGTTTTCTTAAAGGAATAGTTTACAGTAAAATGACATTTCTGCTATAATTTACTCCCCCTCAAACCTTTATGAGTTTCTTTCTTCAGTTGAACACAAAAGAAGATATTTTCAAAAACACTGGAAACCTGTAACTATTGATTTCCAGTGTTGGGGAAAGTTACTTTAGAAAGTAATGCATTACAATATTGAGTTACTCACCTGTAAGTGACTAGTTGCGTTACTTAGTTACTTTTTATGACAAGTAATGCATTAGGTTATATTTGAGTTACTTTTTCTGATCTGCTGAGGCTTGATCTCTTTCAGAACTTGCAGGTTTTTTTTTCTTCTTCTTCTTTACATAGAGGAGCTCAGCAAATAACAACACACTGTATAACCTTCATTTACCTTAAAAAAAAAAAAAAAAAAATTAATGTAGGATGATGTTACCTTCTGGGAACTTTCTGACCCCAGAGCTCTACATACATTTGTACTTTTTGTGTTATTAAAAAGTTAAATCACGGTCCACTCATTCAGATAATCCTCTTTTCCTTTTCTAGCATGTGTTCAAAATAATGAGATTTCCATCATAGAAATGTAAGGCTTTGTAGTCTTCCTTTCTGTACGTTTCTGCATTCTCTCATTAAGTAAACTAAAAAGAAACTCGCATTACATTTTAATGCGATACATTACTCGTTACTTAGAAAAGTAATAATATTATGTAACTCGTGTTACTCGTGTAATGCGTTACTCCCAACATTGTTGGCTTCCATAGTATTTGTTTTTCCTCCTATGGTTGATGGTTACAGGTTTTCAGCTTTCTTCAAAATACAATATTCTGTGTTCAAGAGAAAGAAACTCAAAGGTTTGGAACCACTTGACAAAGAGCAAATAAAGTACATTATAATTTTTGAGTAAACTGCCTCTTTAAAGAGATATTTAACCAAATATGTCAATCAATAACTCACACTTAAGTGGTTCTTAACATTTATGAATTTCTTTCTTCAGTTGAACACAAAACAAGATATTCTGTAGAATGTTAGGGACAAAAGAACAGCCACTGACATCCATAGTTGAAACAAAAAATACGTTTAAGATTTTTCAGAATATCTTCAGTTGTGTTCAACCAAAGAAGCGAAATCAGGGTCTGGAACAAGTGGAAAATGAATAAATGACGACAGAATTTTCATTTTTGGATGAACTATCCCTTTAAAGATTTATAAAATTCTAGTCAGATGGCAACAAGCACTTAAAAGTCACAGTCAAAACAAATTTAAAAGGGCACCCATAATGAGAAACTCAACTTTAGAAGGTGTTTGGACAGACGTGTGTGTAGGTATAGTGTGTCCACAGTCATATTGGAGTGATATAAACACAACGAGTCTCTTTTTTAAAATTTCCTGACGTTAAAATACAATCCAAATCCCAGTGATTTTGAGGCCCACAGGATCGGGGGGGCGGGGGTGGGGGGTACGTCCCCCTCACTTTTAGAGACAGACCATTTAGAAATGGGTCATTAATAATTATACCAATGTAAACATTTGGATCTCATACAGCTGTCCCCCCACTTTTAAAATGTCCGCTACGTCCCTGGGTGTCAGTAAATGCTAATGTGTGTGTACTGCAAACTGCAATAGTTTGTGACTCATCATTTCAGAAAGGCTTAAATAAACTCAACCATAAATACATGAAATAAACTTACTTGGTATTGAGCTGTATTTCAGCTTTGTCCATGTCTGTCTCTATCACTGACTGCTGTTTATCTAATGGGTGGGGAGAAGCAGCTCATTGGCATTTAAAGCCACTGGCTACAAAAACAGCTACTCTATACTCAGACACCAAAACGGGCAGATTCTGGAGGCTATACTAAATGATCTGATGGGAATTTTGAGCTGAAACTTTACAGCCACATTCTGGAGACACCAAAGTCTTATCTTACATCTTGTAAAAGGTGTAAAATAGGTGCTCTTTACAACACACAACCGGTCTCAGCAAAAATCTGAACATTATTTACAACATCATTACCTTTTAGCCATGGTTAACCATTTTGTTTTACCTACAGTTTGTTTCTTTATTTATTTTCTAAGAGTGCCAGTAGCCGTTGACTTTATGAATCTCCAATGCCAATTGTTTCAGCTAAAAAAAAAAAAAAAAAATACAGTCACCTACTCAAACCATCTCGAATGGCCTGAGGGTGAGTAAATTAACAGCGACTTTTCATTTTTAGGTGAACTACATTGCATAATGATACTGCAGCATTGCATGTAGTACATGGTTTGTTATGAGGGATGCATGTTCTATAACTTGCTGTTACAATGCAATTCAGATTGATTTTAGTTTTTTTTTTTTCATGAATTTTTCAGTATGAGTTTGATAGCCCATTAGGTGTTATGGCCTTCAGGTAGCCTAAGGCTCAAATATGAATGCACGATCGACACCTCAGGAGATCATGTGATGCCATTTCTCCTCAACATGTGGGAATAAACGACTAAACATGTGGAAGATGCTTTTTCAGTAATGTAGCTTCCATTTTCAGTTGCGATAATCAACATTTAATAATGTTTTTATTTATTGTTTTAGTACAAGTGACAAACTTTGATATTGGTCATCAACTGAAAAGGAAGGTCAATTTAAAAGTGAAGAAAGTCATTACTTTTTTGATGAATGCTTTGCTTGGAATAAAGTGCACTAATGAATTATGTGCAAGGCAACGAATGCGTATTAACAGTCAACTTAGATTTTTTTTGATGAAAACTACACGACAACGTTTGTATTTAAATTATAATAATATCAAATCAGACATCATATCTGACTTACTAAATGCTTGCGAGGTTATTCGTGGTCATATTAATCAAAGTAGTTTTATCTAAGATAAATTGCTATTATGCGTTTCCGACAAAAACAAAATTAGACAATTTGCTGACAGCGGTGTGTTTGTCAGAGCCAGAAACATTTTGTTAGGAAGTTTGCAGCACAAGTGAACAGTAGTTTATATTTATATTAGGGATAGTTCATGATGTGATCTTGCAGTGCCAAAAATCAACAGTTGAAGTCAGAATTATTACCCCCCCTGAATTATCAGCCCCTCCGTTTATTTTTTCCCCAATTTCTGTTTAACGGAGAGATTTTTTCAACACATTTTTAAACATAATAGTTTTAATAACTCATCTCTAATAACTGATTTATTTTATCTTTGCCATGATGACAGTAAATAATATTTGACTAGATATTTTTCAAGACACTTCTATACAGCTTAAAGTGACATTTAAAGGCTTAACTAGCTAGTTAGGTTAACTAGGCAGGTTAGGGTAATTAGGCAAGTTATTGTATAACAATGGTTTGTTCTGTAGAATATCGAAAAAAAAATGCTTAAAGGGGCTAATAATTTTGTCCTTTAAATGGCTTTTCAAAAATTAATAACTGCTTTTATTCTAGCTGAAATAAAACAAATAAGATTTCTCCTGAAGAAAAAAATATTATCAGACATGCTGTGAAAATGTCCTTGCTCTGTTAAACATAATTTGGGAAATATTTAAAAAAGAAAAAAAATTAAAAGGGGGCTAATAATTCTGACTTCAACTGTATATCATAGATAGATTAATAAATGTGAAGCTTCTATGCATGCTTTGTTTCATTTTAGAAACCATTGATCACATTTAAAATAAAACTGGTGTCCTTTACAGTATTACGTTTTCGATTTTTCATAAAATGGACAACGACCAGTATATATTTTACTTTTTCACAATAGCAATTTTTTTACTTCAGATGGTTTAAAAACAATTTGAAAAACAATAAATCTCAACAAATAAAAAAGGAGACGGAAAAGAAAAAACAGAAGAAGAACACAAAGGAGGAGAAGAAGAAAAAGATGAAGAAGAAGGGGGAAGGAGAAGATGAAGACAAAGGAGGAGAAAAAAGAAAAAAACAAAGAATAGGAAGAAAAAGAAAAAAAAAACAAAGAAAAAGAAAAATATGAAGAAGACAAAGAAAAAGAAAAGAAAATAAGAAAAATAAGAAAAGAAAAAACTAAAAAGACAGAAAAATTAAGACAGATGAGAAAGATAGAAAAACGAAAAAGATGAAAAAAAAAAGAAAAAGAAAAGAAAAAGTAATAAGAAAAAAGAAGAAAAAAAACGAAGAAAAAGGAAAAAGACGAAGAAAAAGAATAAGAAAAAAAGAAGAAAACAAAGAGGAAAGAGAAAAGGACAAAGAAAAGCTTTTCTAAACAGTTTGCATTGTTGTACGCATGTATTTTGTGCATCGACTCAATCCTTATTTGAATATATTTTAAAACAAATAAGCCGAGAATTACCATCAATCTAATTAATGCTGTGAAAAATAAACTCTTTAAGATTTACATAATTTACCAGAGGTGAAAATTAACTCTGGCACCAAAGGCACAGCAAAGTTTATCTTTAAACATAATTGTATTTTTACTAGAAAAAATAGGCAAAGGCGAGCTTTCTAGTTCTCAAGAGGAAAATTTATCCCAGATTTCGTATTTTAAAGGACGAGTACAACACCCCAGATGGGATATAATACTCATGTGAAGTGTTCCCAAAAGGTCTGCGCTACAAAAACATCTCTGCCTTTACAGCTGTTACAATTTACAGAGACTCCAGCCTTCGGTAGTGCAGCAGATCTGAACAAATAGGATGAGGCTTCTGTACAAGACAAATCTGCTCCTCTCCTTCTCATATGCCCTAATATTAACAATGTCACTCCAACTATGTGGAACGTTTCGAGAAGGTTGATCACACCTGTTAAGTTTTGCATTGAATATAAAATATTGCTTCTTACCTATAAAGCTTTGAATAATCTAGCTCCTGTTTATCTAACCCACCTCCTCTCTCGCTGCAACCCAACCCGCTCTTTACGATCTCAAAACTCAGGGCTTCTAGTAGTACCTAGAATAGCAAAATCGAGTAAAGGAGGTCGAGCCTTCTCATTTATGGCCCCTAAACTCTGGAATAGCCTTCCTGATAATGTCCGAGGCTCAGACACACTCTCGCTCTTCAAAACTAAATTAAAGACCTATCTTTTTAGCAAAGCATACACTCAGTGCATTACATAGCGGTATGACGCATGATGTGCCCCACACATGATTTTGCTTCTTGTTTTTATACACTATGAACAGCAGCTACGCTAATTATTCTCCTTATTCTGTATTTCCACCTGCAGGTACTCATCCCGAGGCCCTCAGACTATGCAGTGCCACTGATGTGATCCAAGACCAGCGACGAGATGATCCCAAGGCTTTCATAATCCTGGACCAGGCCGTATCCTGAGCAGCTGCTGTGGTGGTCATGGAAGAGTGGAGAGCATGAGACTGACTCCTGTGATGCTCCAAGGACAGACAAGTCTTCGCTGAGGTCCAGCCTCCTGCACCTAGACTGCAGCTCTGCACAAGACGTTTGGCCATAGGGGAAATGGTCGTGCCCAACTGAGCCTGGTTTCTCTCGAGGTTTTTTTAAATTCTTCACTTTCGCCAATTGGTGAAGTTTTTTTCCTGGCCGCTGTCGCCACTGGCTTGCATGGTTCGAGATCTGTAGAGCTGCGCATCGATGGATTTGCTATTCAGTGTTTGGACTCTCAGTAGTGAATTTTACCCCACACTGAACTGAGCTAAACTGAACTGAACTTAATCTCTGAAAACTGAACTGACACCGTTTCAATTCACTATAATCTTCTATGTGAAGCTGCTTTGACACAATCCACATTGTATAAGCGCTATACAAATAAAGATGAATTCAACTGAATTGAATCATTTTACAACTGGCAAAGCACTGTGCTACTAATAAACGCTAAAAATACAGCCACAAAAAGGGGATCTGGCTCCTACCAGCCATCTCTTTTAAAAATAAATAATCTGCAACCACCAGAAAAAACACAAATCAAGTCAAATCTGAAGACGTTCTCTAACCTTCTCTGTCTCAGAGGAGTCCTCACACATGAAGAGACAGGACATCAGTTATCTGGTTGGAAGAGGTGAGAAGAAAGAAAGAAAGAAAGAAAGAAAGAAAGAAAGAAAGAAAGAAAGAAAACCAAAGTAAAAAGGAACAACAAAGACAAAGAAAAAGTCAAAAGGAAAAAAGAAACAGATAAAAAGAAATAAAGACAAAAGAAAGAAAAGAACAAAAAGAATAAAAGAAAAAAAAATGAACAAAATAGAAATAAACAACAAGAAAAGAAAAAAAAGAACAAAAGAAAGGAAAAATAAAACCAAACAAAGAAAAAAAGAACAAAAAATAAACAAAGAAAAAGACAACGGGAATTAAAAAAAGTCAAAAGAAAAAAGGAAGAAACAGACAAAAGGAAAGAAAGAAAGACACGAAGAAAATAACAAAAAGAATAAATAAAAATAAAAAAATAAACAAAAAGAAAAGGAACAAAGAAATGAACATCAAGAAACAAGGGAAAGAAAAAAAAGAAGAAAGAAAAAGACAGAAAGAAAGAAAGAAAGAAAGAAAGAAAGGCAAAAAAAGAACAAGAAAGAAGAAATGAACTAAATAACTAAAGAAGAAAGAACAAAATAACAAAAAGAACAAAAGAAGAAAAAACAACAAAAAAATGAAAAAATTAAAAAAAGATTGAAAGAGAAATGAACAACAAACAAGACAAGGGAAAGAAAGACAGTAAGAAAGAAAGAAAGAAAGAAACAGAAAAAGGAATGACAAAGAAAAACAAACTAAAAAAGGAAAAGAAAAAAAAAGACAAAGAGGTCAAGAATAGAAAAAGAAAGAAAAAAGAAAACGTCAAAAGGAATAAAAGACAAAATGAAAAAAGAAAAACAGACAAAAGGAAAGAAATAAAGACAAAAGAAAATCCACCCTTGTGTATTACTCCGCCCACATACAGCAACAAGCAGAGGACACTCTACAGGTTGACAAATATTGCAGCTGTTGGACAACAATGTACTTTTAATTTTTTTTTTTAGACGATAATGTAATTGTTTAGATTGCAACTATGTAGTTTATTTATAAGGTTAGTGCCTATTTTAAAATATTTATTATTTTGGTGAGACAGTGGCCATTGGCCTGTCATTGAGCAAAGACGGTTGACGTTGTCCATCCCCAACATGGTAACAAAGACAGCATAATAAGTCCTTGGAAAGGGAAAAACAGCATCATTTCTACCTACAACTGATCAAATCATTATAGAACAGGTAAATGACATTCTAAGCCAATCTCTCTCTTTTGTATGTTGTAGTGCTGTACTTATACCACAGTAATCATAGTATGTTGAGTGTGAGATGGACTCATATTAGGAATGTATGTATTTTGTGTTGGCCACAAACAGACAAAAGGAAAGAAATAAAGACAAAAGAAAATGACAAAAAGAATAAGAAAGAAGAAAAGAACTAATTAAGGGGAAAAAAACTATGAAAACGATTGATGAAACGAGGGATGGAGGGATGATGGATAGATGAATGAATAAATGGATAAATAGATGGATGGGAGGAAGGAGGGATGAATGGAAGAAGGGATGATGGATGGGTGAATGGGTGGAAGAAGGGATGGATGGAAGAAAGGATGGATGGAAGGAGGGATGATGGATGGATGAATGGATAGAAGAAGGGATGGATGGAAGAAGGGACGGAAGGATGGATGAAATGAGGAATGATAGAAGGAGGGTTGGTTAATGGATGAATTAATGGATGAAAAAGAGATTGATAGAAGGAGGGATGAATGGATGAAAGGAGAAATGGATATGAGGATTTAAGGAGAGATGGATAGAAGGATGGATGGAAGGAGGGATAGATAGATAGATAGATAGATAGATAGATAGATAGATAGATAGATAGATAGATAGATAGATAGATAGATAGATAGATAGATAGATAGATAGATAGATAGATAAAGGCCATATGTCTGACTTGTTCAGAGAATGTTGATGAAGCAGAAGCTGAAGGCTGTTAAAAACAGGAATATGTAACGACTGCAGGAAAGCTCTGAATACTGAACATTTGATATGTTTTTAATTAGCACATACTCCGGGCTCTCAGTCATCAATTCCATGTTCATTTCATATAATCTTTATTGTCTGTGCTGGCTGCTACATATTTGAACAATGTCAGGTTGGTAATTAGCTGTGAGGTCAGCTCTGTATGAATGATTTCATTAAAATGATTTTTATTATTGTACCGAGCAGAGATGAAGAAAAAAAGATGTATGGATTCAGGAGTTTATGTCCTTATTTAATCCTGCCTGAAATGCTGTTCACCTCTCGAGGCTCAAATGAACTCTCAATAATGAACACACTCCATGACATTTCTAATATAACCTCAGAGGACCAGGATTTTATCAATAGATATTATCTTGAGCTTTGTGCATGCTGCATTTTACTTTTTTTTTTGTTGAGTTTAAGGACAAATTAAACGTTGATACTGATTTTTTAGCATTGAATTGGTGTTTATAACATTAAGAATAATTCCTACAAACAACACTACACCTTTGTACTTGTAAAAATCACATTTACATGCACACATGCATACAGTTGAAACCAGAAATGTACATACACTGTATAAAAAGGCACATTACCATTTAAAAAAAAAAAAATCAGATGTTAATGTGACTAAACTTTTTCTCTTTTAGGTAAGTTAGGATTATCAAATTTGTTTCTGTTATGCTTAATAGCAGAATAATGAGAGAGATATTTTTAGAAATTGTTACAATTTTTCTTGAAAGTCAAGTTTACATACAATACGATTAATACGCCTCTGAAAAAGCTCAGATGATGGTGTCAAGGTTTTGGAAGTTTCTGATTGGCTAATTGACAACATTTGAGTTAATTGGAGGCACAACTGTACAATAGTATTTAAGGAAAACCTCAAACACACTGCTTCCTTGTGTGACAACATGGGAAAATCAACAAGCCAGAATCAACAAAAAAAGCCAGATTACAATTTGCTAAATTACACTGGGAAAAAGAATAATTTTTGTAGACATGTCCTGTGGTCTGATGGAACTAAGATTGAACTGTTTGGCCATAATGAGCAGTGTTACATTTGGAGGACAAAGGGGAAAGCTTACAAGCTTAGGAACACCATCCCAACTGTGAAGTATGGGGGCGGCAGCATCATGGCTGATTTGCTGGTCCACTTCACAGCATAGATGGCATCATGAAGAAAGAACATTATGTAGAAATACTGAAGCAACATCTCAAGACATCAGCCAGGAAATTAAAACTTGGCCACAAATGGGTCTTCCAAACAGACCATGACCCTAAGCAAACTGCCTAATTAGTTAAAATGTGCTTTAAGGACAACAGAGTGAATGTTTTGGAGTGGCCATCACAAAGCCCTGAACTCAATCCTATAGGAAATGTGTGGGCAGAGTTGAAAAAGCTTGTGTGAGCAAGACAGCCTACAAATCTGACTCAGTTACACCAATTCTGTCAGGAGGAGTGGGGCAAAATTTCTGCAAACTATTGTGAGAAGCTTGTGGAAGGATACCCAAAATATTTGAATAAAGTTTTACAGTTTAAAAGCAAAGCTAAAAAAATACCAAGGAAATGTATGTAAACTTTTGAATGTCTAGAAATTAATAGAAAATTCTCAAAAAAAAAAAAAAAAAAATTATTTTCATTATTCTGGCATTTAGCAAATGTAAATGATTTAGGTAATCCTAAAGGACCTAAAATAGTAAACGTTTAGTATTAGTCAGACAATTAAAAAAAATGGTTATGTTCCTTTTTTTTAGAGTGTATGCAAACTTCTGGTTTCAACTGTATATTTTCATTATATTCATATTTGATGTTTTGAATTCAACCTTTTTCTAAACATTTTGTGCTTAATTGGATTCAAATGAAATCATGAAAGATGTAAGTCTCTGAAAAGGTGGGTCATTAAAAGTTTTTCACAGTTTTTTTTCTTTCTTTCTGCGAAATGGTGATTATATAGGATAGTCATGTCTTGTGATATAAATAACACTGGCTTACATCAAGCAGAACTGAGATGAAGTTCTGCAAAAGGCATTTGTGTGATAAATGAGGGCTTGCTGTGAATAATGACACCTCATACGAAGTAAGACCTGAAGTTCAAGCTTCTCATATTCTGAAATTATTTCCACTAATATTAAGATATTTATTTTTGCACAGCACTAGAAAACCTAGAAGAAAATATGTGCACCAACAAGTTTTGACTGCCATGCCAGAAAACAAAAAAAAGATTATAAATGAAACATAGATAGATGGATGGATGATTGAATGGATGGATAGATGTGTGTTTAATAAAACAGTTTATACAACAGCCATGCAATATTCTGCGAATAACAGCACTCGCCCAGCCTCTTCACCCTTGTGTATTACTCCGCCCACATACAGCAACAAGCAGAGGACACTCTACAGGTTGACAAATATTGCAGCTGTTGGACAACAATGTACTTTTGAGGTTTGTTTAGACGAGAATGTAATTGTTTAGATTGCAACTATGCAGTTTATTTATAAGGTTAGTGCCTATTTTAAAATATTCATAATTTTGGAGAGACAGTGGCCATTGGCCTGTCATTGAGCAAAGACGGTTGACGTCCATCCACAACATGGTAACAAAGACAGCATAATAAGTCCTCGGAAGAGGAAAAACAGCATCATTTCTACCTACAACTGATCAAATCATTATAGAACAGGTAAGTGACATTCTAAGTCAATCTCTCTCTTTTGTATGTTGTAGTGCTGTACTTATACCACAGTAATCGTAGTATGTTGAGTGTGAGATGGACTCATATTAGGAATGTATGTATTTTGTGTTGGCCACTCTTTGTATAACCCTGAGTTACTTTTTGGTTGGCCATCTGTTTGTTTCTAATGCGTCTCCTGCTTATGGTTGTTGCTAGATCAGATATGGTTGCGGCTGGAAGTTAACGAGAATAATTTATATTATTTATTACATTTCCCATTTATTGTATTTTATTAATGTCTATCCTCACCCCGGGCCTAAACCCAACCATCACAGTAATGTAAAAACAGTAGTTGTACCGAGTATTATTTATGCTATCTATTAAGTTACCCAAAAACATATTTTTTAACGCCTACCCCCACCCTAACCCTAAACCCAACCGTCACAGTACTGTTAAAATATAAATTATTGTTATACAGTGTCATTAAAAAATGCTGCTATATTAATGTGCATATCACACTTCCGGCCAGCCGCGTATCCAATCTAGACTTTACCCCTGTTTACCTTACTGCAGACTAGTCCAGTAAAAAGAAATAACAAATGCCCGCATATGTTTAGTGTTTTTCCTTATCGCAAACACAACAGTAATCTGGTAGTGTTTGCTTTGCTTTGGCTTTTTCAGGGTTAATTATTGTGATATCCCGATTCCAACAGAGAAATATTGGGAAATCTCAGTAGACTGATGGCATTTCATGCCGTTCAGCCTTATAATCGTAAAACTTCAGCAAAATCACCTGTTTTGTCATCACTTACGATTTTGACATTATGCTACAGAATCATTCAAATATTAGCTCTATAGTGACGTTGGTAAATTAGTAACAGTTTCTGCTGTTCTGACGTCAGCTGCAGATGTGAACGAGTGGTGGAAGAAAGTAGTTCCTCTTACAAAAGGATTTTTAGACTCTCCGTGTTTGATTTTCTTTTTTTATATTTGTGATTATGTCGTCAAACTGTTGTATAAGTGCAAGATTACTCGTAGCAGCGCAATGTGGCTGTATATCATCACTGATATACAAATCACATTGTACTACTACTCGTGTGATATTTCTCATTTATATATTCACCTATTTATATAGAGCCAACACTTAATTGAGCAAGAAAATATACTTTTTAACCTGTTAATTTAGATGTAATGATAACATAGAAGTCCAGACCATAACAATTCTGCAGTTTGGAATATTATGTCAACTGCATTTTGTTGTTATTATTTATCATTTAACAAGATTTGACACAGTACTTGCAATTATTTCCAAATAAACACTTGTGTAAACGTAATTTACTTCAGTAAACAAAACAAGACTTTGCTTCTTTGAAACAATTTCTGCATCCATGATTGCAGATAATTAAATGCGGATACAAATCTATCTATCTATCTATCTATCTATCTATCTATCTATCTATCTATCTATCTATCTATCTATCTATCTATCTATCTATCTATCTATCTATCTATCTATCTATCTATCTATCTATCTATCTATCTATCTATCTTTGTATTTTGATCTATCCATCCATCTCTTTTTTCTGTCTATCTATCTATCTATCTATCTATCTATCTATCTATCTATCTATCTATCTATCTATCTATCTATCTATCTATCTATCTATCTATCTATCTATCTATCTATCTATCTATCTCTTTTTTCTGTCTCTTTTGTATTTTGATCTATCCATCTCTTTTTTCTGTCTATCTATCTATCTATCTATCTATCTATCTATCCTTTGATCCATTCATATCTATTAATCCGTCCATATAACTGCACCATGTAGTAAAGTGTTCTACTATTAACTATACTGAACTCTATCCATCCATCCATCCATCCATCCATCCATCCATCCATCCATCTCTTTTTTTCTGTCTGTCTGTCTGTCTGTCTGTCTGTCTATCTATCTATATATCTATCTGAAAACAAAGAACAATTACAAACTATATTAAAAACTTTTACTAAAAATAAATAATGACGATTTTATTGCTACAGGCAGTGAGGACAGGCACAATCCCCACAATACCAAGCAGACACACAATGTCATAAGACATTAATATTAGGTTAGATTTAGGTCGCCAGTGTCTAATATCAACGTTATTTTGACGTCCAATAACAATGTGAAATGATGCAGATATTTTGTTGATTTTAGGTTGTGTTAGAAAGTGACCAAAATCTAACATCAAGCCAACATCTTAAACCAAAGTCATATTGACGTCAAATACTGACATTTATTCATCAGGTATGGCAACTAAAATCCAATGTCTGATAGACGTCATATTGGTAACGTCCACACAACATCAAGGTGTAACATCATTTTATGTTGATATTTGGTTGTTTTTAGGTTGCGTTGAAAAGTAACCAAAATGCAACATCTGTCCAATGGACATTGTCAGCTTGACGTTGGGTTCTGACGTCAACTTGATTTTCATTTCCAAACAAAATACAACGTCCTACGACATCAATCTGACGTCACGTTGACATCCTGTACCTGCTGGGTATACTGTATACTGTATGTAAACACACACACATACTATGTGATGTCCAGAAGGAGACAGCGACAGATGTTTTTGGCAAAATGTTTTAGAGTTGTAGAGTTATTTTATGATGGCAAATATGCTTAGACAAAACAAAAGGGGGGTAAAGGCATAAACAATGACAACAGAACGATCAGCTATTAATATTGCATTGTTTCCCTGAGTATGAACATCTCCATCAACATAGTATAAAAGGCAAAATATGACTTCTCCTTAGTCAGACATCACTTTTGGCCACTGCTGTGTACAGAACACAATGCGGGATGCAAGAGTGAGTGAGCCGAGTGGGTGTCAGCTTCAGCTTCTTGTGTTGTCTTTGGGAAAGTCACGACTGTGTGTACAGCTGAACTCCACTGAAACAATGATGGTGGATCCTGAAACAATTCTGAAGTCTGTCTGGAGAAACATGGCAGCACAGGGCGTTTGAAGCTTTGCGGTGGGATGTGTTGGATTTGAGAGGGATATTAGAAGGATTGGAAACTAATGGGAGGGCAGAGTTAGGGAGCGTTCAACAATCCCACAGGATTCCGATTGATGGGGCCGGATTTGATATATCTGCCCCAAGTATCGATTTGTTTCTGCTGTACAATTTTACAGCTCTCATCATGTTCTGTCTGCTTTCTTCAGTATTTCATTTTCACTGATTCTGTAAGACATTCCTCCGCTGAGCACAATTTCATCTCCACCGTTTTCTGACATCTAAAACTAGTTCTTTCTTTGATCAATTCACTGTGGTGGGAATATATATATCCTCCCACTCAAGCAAACAACAGAAAGAGGACATTTATTTCCAAACTGTGACAAAGTAAAAGAAGGATTTATCTGCCAAATCGCATTTGTCTTTAGCGTCGCGTTGGCACACAGGTCTTAAGAGAGGTGCATTTATCAGAGACAAAAGTAGCTTTTACTTTATAACAGTTGTGCTGCAATCAACAACAGGTAGCTTCATGGTGAAAAGTGTGTATATTTAAACATTCATTGCCCAGAAGAAGCACTTTTAAGACAATTTGTGACACACAATGCAGAATACTTGAGATAATTTTCCAATGACATTGCATACAGTTTTAAAAAATAGGTCTCAAACTCAATTCCTGGAGGGGCACAGCTCTGCACAGTTTTGCTGTATATATATATATATATATATATATATATATATATATATATATATATATATATATATATATATATATATATATATATATACACACACACACATATATACGTATATGCAAGAAGGTCACTGGTTCGAGCCTCGGCTGTTCGAGTTTGCATGATCTCCCTTCGTTCGCGTGGGTTTCCTCCGGGTGCTCCGTTTTTTTCCCCACGGTCCAAAGACATGCAGTACAGGTGAATTGGGTAGGCTAAATTGTCCGTAATGTATGTGTGTAAATGAGTGTGTGTGGATGTTTCCCAGAGATAGGTTGCGGCTGGAAGGGCATCCGCTGCGTAAAAACGTGCTGGATAAGTTAGCAATTCACTGCTGTGGCGACGCTGGATTAATAAAGGGACTAAGCCGAAAAGAAAATGAATGAATGATACAATGCTCAATTGGTACTAATGAGCCCAAAGTTTGTCAAGAAAATATCCCCCACACTATTACACCACCACCACCAACAGCCTGAACCATTAATACAAGGCAGGATGGATCCATACTTTCATGTTGTTGATGCCAAATTCTGACCCTACCATCTGAATTTCACAGCAGAAATCGAGACTCATCAGACCAGGCAACGTTTTTTCCAATCTTCTATTGTCCAATTTTGGTGAGCCTGTGCAAATTGTAGCCTCAGTTTCTTGTTCTTAGCTGACAGGAGTGGCACCCGGTGTGGTCTTCTGCTGCTGTAGCCAATCTACCTCAAGTTTGGATGTGTAGTGCATTCAGAGATGTTCTTCTGCACACCTCAGTTGTAACGAGTGGTTATTTGACTTACTGTTGTCTTTCTACCAACTCCAACCAGTCTGGCCATTCTCCTCTGACCTCTGGCATCAACAAGGCATTTGTGCCCACAGAACTGCCGCTAACTGGATATTTTCTCTTTTTAGGACCATTCTCTGTAAACCCTAGATAGTTGTGTTTGAAAACCCCTGTAGATCAGCAGTTTCTGAAATACTCAGACCATCAACAACCATGCCACGTTCAAATTTCCTTAAATCACCTTTCTTCCCCATTCTGATGCTCGGTTTGAACTGCAGCATATTGTCTTGACCATGTCTACATGCCTAAATGCATTGAGTTAATGCCATGCGATTGGCTGATTAGAAATTTGCGTTAATGAGCAGTTGGACAGGTGTACCTAATAAAGTGGCCAGATATAGTCTTTGGTAATCATGTCTGCTGAAATAACCCTATTTGAGGTTACTCAGAATCCACTTATAACCATACCACTCATTATCCTTCAGAACACTGAATGCTTAAATACATTTGTAAGATTGAATTGAATTAATTATGAGTTTAGATCACTGAACAAAGCATGTATTATACAAACTACAGAGAAAGAAAATAAAAAAAAAATAAATAAATATATATATTTTGTCCCGTATGAACAATTCTCCAACAGCTTAAAAGGTGCAAAATAGTTTCTAAAGGATCTTAAAGGTACATAAAATAACTACAGGGTCCATATTGTACCTTAAAAGTACATTAAAGGGACATAGTAGTTAAAAAGTACCCCCCCCCCCAAAAAAAAAATAAATAAATAAATAAATAAAATAAAAAAAGTTCAGCCTAAGTGACCGCTATTGTCTTATAATGTCAGTATGCCTTTTTTCTGAGAGTATAAGCAATAAGTTGCTGGCTGCAGTTCACTTAAATTCCACAGATGTCACCAAACATCTGAGTTTATGTTATGTAGACCCTTTAATTTTAATTGACAAATTCATGTAAATAGACAATGAGGCCCTATTATAAAGTGTTGAGAAAAGTCTGCCTGAGAAAACTATATATACCTAATGACAAGGCCTCTATTTAATCTAATGAACATTTTAGAACTGCTTCAGTTGCTCCTTAAATAAAAGTACCTGCTAAATGAACAAATAAACCCCCTAATGAGGGTGTGACACAAGTAGTAGGACTTTTGAAATGGGCACAATAGTGAAAATGTCAAAGACGGCTACCTGCAGTGACCAACTAATGGAACTAATGTCAAACGCAATGTAGGGCAGCAGAGCAGACTTGCAGAACAAAGACATATTATTAGGCTTTTTAAAAAATAAGCATCTAAAGTAAATGGTCTAAGACAGAATATTTCCATAGAAATAGCATTGTGGTTTCATACTTGATCATAAAAAGCACAGATATGTGTATCATATTGTAACAGAGTCCACTGTGAGAGAGAGAGATGTAGGGTGTTTTGTATGTTTGCTAGGCCGGGGCTAGGATCTTCTGAGTGGTTGATAAGGTGTTGCTGGGCAGTTGCTATGGTGTTCTGAATGGTTGCTAAGGCATTGCTAGGCAGTTGCTAAGGTGTTCTGAGTGGCTGCTAGGCGGTTGTTAAGGCGTTGCCAGGGTGTTCTAAGTCATTACTAAGGCGTTGCTAGACCATTGCTAAGGTGTTCTGGGTGATTGCTAGGCGGTTGCTAGGGTGTTCTAGATGGTTAAAAAGATGTTGCTAGGTGCTTGTTAAGGTGTTCTGAGTGGTTGCTAGGCAGCTGCTAACATAAATTACCATGTTTCTAGCATAAATTAGCATGTCGTTAGCATTGAGTATGATTTAGCATGTCACTAGCATGTTTCTAGTGTAAACTAGCATGCTGCAGATTGGTAGTCTGAGTTAAATGAGCGTAAACTTAATTCTGTATGACAGTCTGGCGGAAAGTTATGATTTTCTCAAGCCACCATAAATATGATATATTGAATAATATGATATATTATTTATATTTTATTTAATTATAATATATATATATATATATATATATATATATATATATATATATATATATATATATATATATATATTCAGATTATTATTAATATATATAATTATTATTTTATTCTTTTTTTTTTTTTACTACTACTATATTGCGTGCTGTTTTTTTTTTTTTATTATATATGCATGTTACTTTTTTATGTAAACACTTTATAAATGCTTTGGCAATACATTTGTAAAATTTGTCATGCCAATAAAGCAACTATTGAATTGAATTGAGAGAGAGAGAGAGAGAGAGAGAGAGAGAGAGAGAGAGAGAGAGAGAGAGAGAGAGAGAGAGAGAGAGAGAGAGAGAGAGAGAGAGCTGAACTCAAGTGCAGCTTATTGGATTGAAAGCAAAAATACAATAAACAGAACTATACAATTACAAGAATTTGAGAACACATAAACCTGGCTAGAAACGTTATAGACTTACCGAGAGCAGTTCTATATCATCTTTGTCTTCTTTTTTTGGTTCTATATGGCATGATTCAAACCAACTTTAGACTACTGTGATGGAGTGTGAAGTGAACAAACTAATTATTCCTAAATATTATTATATAATCCATTATTCCTTTTGAATCTCAACGGTGTGTTGATTTGAAAACAGGAAGATGGCAACATGCTTAACTGTAGGTGCGTTCGACATGAAGCACAGCTGCAGTCAGTGATCAAGAGATTAGCCGAGCGCAGGCGGGGGCGGAGTTGAAAACGGACACTTCGGGGCTCAAAGTTGCTGCTGTCATAATGACCGATCACATGGCGAGATCATTTATTTATTTGTTTATTTATTGCAATAACAACAAAATAATTACAGTACAAATAAAACAGAATACAGTCTCTACAAACTATAGTTCATTTTAAACAAGGGAATTATGAATTAAATTTAAGTATAGCCTATATAACAAACGCATAAGAAATAAGGGGAAACGGGAGGGCACATAAAAAGGAAATAAATATCCACAAATAGGCCTATTAAACAAAACAATAAGCACAAATTCTTGGTGTTTAAACATCAGTCTTTGGGCTACTAGATGTTGAATGGGATGTCAATACTGTTCCAGAGCTTGTTTGAATATGCTAAAAAGGGTTTACATTTATAGATATAAAACTTTCCTATATATTAATGTAAAACCCAAAACAAGGTGTTTTGATTAAGTCTTATACAATGATTAAGATTATTTTGGATAATAAAAGCATTTTTTAAAAAGCACTTTATTCCAAAGAGATTGAACAAAAGGACCAAAAAAAATGAGCTACACTTTAAGTAGAAAATACGCAGGAAGAGCAGGTACTGTTCATCAATGACATTTTTAACATTTCTGCATAAACGGCTTAACAGGAAATCAAATATTTTATAATCATATATTTTTATATTTAATAAAATATTTTTTACTTAATTTGTTAAGAAATCTTGATAGGGGTGTCAGGATCAATGATTATAATTATTTTATTATAAGTCTGTAAGACTTATTTGAGTTAATATTTGGTCATTCACTAAAATGTGTAATACAGTAGTCTGTATAAAAAGGCTGAATAAACCTGTTCAAACAATCTAGACATTATGAACAAATTATTTAACAAAAGATGATGATACTGCAGTAAAATATTTGTAGTCTTTTAATAAGCATGGTGTGTACAAAATAGAGAGGGTATAAAAAGTTTATTGTTTGTTTTGAAATTTGTGAGATGGAATTTGTCCAGTAATAAACCCAAAATACACGTGGTTGTTGTCATTCTGTGAACTCGGCCAATCGTGTAACATCAGTGTCGTCATCGCAGTTCCAGCAGTCGCTCTTCAGATGCTGCGCGGGCTGACTCAATCGTCTGATCTCGGAGCGCTGTCGCGGTTCTTTGATGCCACATGTGACAGTTACGTGGCGTCGGCGCAACATCAATCCGGTCAAAATTTTGAACCGGCATGCACCGCTTTAAAACAGATTGAAGTCGAACGCACCTAATTGGCTTAATGCATGAAGTGATCATGTGACAAAACCAACCAATGAACAGACAGAAGTCAGAACGTAAATACACTTGAAAAGCAATGAACCAAAAAGAAAATGACACATGAACTAAAGAAACAACATTAGAGGAACACAGAACCACATGACAGGAAACACCGAAATATGAAAGGCAACTCTCTAAATAACAGACAACAAACATGCACAATTAAAGAAATGTCACTTGTATATTAACTTCAATCGCACTAATAAATCAAAATAAATAAAAAAGAAAAAAAAATCATCAAACATAGTAATATTAATAGTGGCAATCGCATTACTTAAAATTTGTTTCTCTATAATTGCATTTCAAGATGTTGTTTAATTCTGTTAAGGCAAATGTCAGCAGTCATTACTCCAAAGTGACATTATTTTGCTGAAAGTATTATTATAATATGCTGATGAACTGCTTAGATTTTAATAATGGCTCTTGTAATTACAACACTGAAGACAGTGTTTGCTGCCACATAATAACTGGTATATATGTATCACTGAATGTTTAATTGATCGACTAATTCAAAGTACAATGAAAACATTGTAATTGACAATAGTAAATATGCATATTGACAATAAATCAGTTTATTAGTGTGGCATTGAAGACTGGATCAATGAAGCTAAATTAAGCTAAAAATTCAACTATAAAGACACCTTATTATGGGTGTTTAAAAATGACCTTCCATGCAGTGTGCAACATAGCAGTAAGTGAATAAATACATCCAGCTGAGGTTTAAATCTGAAAGTGCTCCGTATTTAAAACTATTGATTCTTTAACGGAGTAGTTGAATGAATGAATCGTGTTGGGTTCGAATCTTTTGCCTGAACGCATCGACATCAATACGATACATCACCAAATATGAAGAGATGCCAGATCGGGTAAAACGTGAACGCACCTTTCCCTTCAGACAATAGCAGAGCATGGGGGATCACGGGACTGATCATGACATGAAGATGACGATCACTGACAGATGGAGATTCGGCTGCTGGAAATAAAGGGTTAAAGTTCATTTTCAGAAAACCACAGTATAGGCAACCTAGCGCTGTGTTTGTTCCAGTCATTTTTCTGATTTCGGTTACAATAACTTACAGTATGCTGCAGCGCAGGACTCATCGGCCGTTTGCTATTAAAGGAAGGAGCAGCAGAGACTATTATGTATGGGACTTTGTCAAACTTTGACAGGGACTTTTGTCAGTAACTTTTACAGTTCATATAGACCAGTTTCTTCTTCCTCCGGATCATAACATGTAAGTGTAATTAAAATTGTTGCCTCGTTTTGTGTAGTTTGAAAAATATGTGTTTAATTGTGTGTTGTAACTTGCAATCGCCTCGCGTGGCTTGTACACACGTACCTATCATAGATCAGTGCTTGTACTGTATCTCTCAGGTTTAATCTTTACAGGGCTGTTCACATATTGCGTTCAAAACCACATTGAAAACATGATGCGTGCTTCTTCCTTTACTGATTTAGATGCCTTTGTGAACTTGCGATCCTCTGCTGTTTGTTGTTGTTATGGGTTTGCGTGTGAGGACCGGGATCGGTAAAGGTAAGGTGCCAGATCAGATTTCAGAGGTGCTGGATCCGGATCCGGCTTGTTCCATCACAAATTAAAGGTGCTGTATGTAAGTTTTTGACTCTTCTAAAGCATAAAAATACAATAATATGTGTGCAGATATTTAAGAAACATCCCAAGTGAACATACTTGTTTAACTGACAAACAATGCTAAAGTCAGATATTCTGCTTTGAAAATGTTTTTTTCCATGCCGGAACGCTGTCTTTGTTTAGGTAATTTTCACATGCACATGCCAGTTTAGCCAATTATAATTCAGCACCCCGGGTTGCCTTGTTGGAAAACAGCATATTTCATTCATTCATTCAGAAAGGCTCTGAAAGCATGCGTCCATGAGCGAAATGCTACAGTGTAGTGGAAAGTATCAGATGTCAAAATGAGACAGATTCAGTTCCACATGACGTTAATTAGCAAATGACATAAATATTAGGAACGTGAGCAGGTTACATCGCGTGTCCTAACAACACGCTGTGACGAGATTGTTATGAGTGATGAGCCATTTGGCTGTTTGCACCACAAAACACGGCAGAAATTTAAATACAGCCTTTCAGAAGCACAGAATATGCACTCACTCACAAAACGGTAAGGTTTAGAATCTATTTAATACATGTTAACCCTCTTTAACATCATTAAATGTACATGCTGAATCACTCATATGTGTTTAGTTCTAAAGTTCAATTTCAAACGGTTTATTGTATTTTCCAGATCTGAGGTGAACTTTCTGCTTTCAGTATATGGTAATACACGTCATGTAAAATGCATTCAAACTCGCATTGTTAGCATTTAGCACTGAATAAAGCACACGAGGCTTACCTGAGGTGATCTGTCATAGGTTTCTGTTGTTCAGCTGTGAGGAATAGAAGCCGCTTCTAATAAATCAATTCGAGGTGTTGGTTAGAACCAAAACTCCTTTTAATATGGAGAATATTCCCTCAATCGCGTGTCGTTGCTTTTATTTAGAACACAGTTTAAAATCACTCAAACTGGCAACCCGGTATACCTTTATTATTATTCAGGACTGCAATACCTAGTTCAACCACTGGGTGTCAAACTTACATACTGCACCTTTAAGCTCTGAGTACAGCCAGACAAGACGCAGAACTCAATGCGCTAATCAGGACGCAGAACACAATACGCTGTGGAAAAAAAAGCATGTCAAATTAAACGAAAAAAATCCGCAAAACTACGAGGCCGCAAAAAGTGAACCGCGTTATAGCGAGGGACCACTGCATAGTTCATTCTTAGAAAGTCTGTATTTAGCCTGCAGTGCCTTTCAGAATCAACATTCAAGTCAGTGTGTAATTTGCCATTTATTTCCCTTTCAGATCAATAACGAAAGGCGCCAGTTGGTAAATGAGGCTACAGTTGTTTGAGCTTTCTAGGGGTGTGAGGATTACAACAGAAAGAAAAAAAAGATGTATGCTCAACAGACTCATGTTTCCAGAGGTAAGCTATCAATATTTTCCCCTCTAACTCGGTCATGGCACAGAGAACATGCAGGTTTAGGGTTGCAGATGAAGCCATTATTGAAAAAGATCCAGACCAGCTTCGGAATGTCAGAATGTCCTATCCGAGTTGTTAGCATATTCCCTAGTGGGTTTGGCAGGGATCGGTTAATGAACAGGCTGCATAGGGCCAGTCTAAGTATTGACAACCTCCGGTCCGGTGGGGAAACTCTGGGTTGTTAGTCAGTGTGTGTGTGTTGTTGATGTTTTGCCTCAATATCGGGTTTAAAAAAAAGTGCAGATGGTCCTGAGCCGGGGGTTAAATAGGATTTCAACAAAGCTTGAGATCGCAGATTGGAGTTATGGCTCTTTCTCTGGGATCTGAGGTAATGTTCTATTCATCAACTGCGTTATTTGCTTTTGACTCCGCTATTAGATGCATTATTTACTTGAAGGTCAAGACATTTACAACTGTTGCCCTACACTGAAACATTACAGCAGCGTTTGAAGGATGAATATACCAACATCTCTAGTGGAGAGCTTCATTATATTTATTTTTGAAATATGAGCTCAGCGTGGGAATCTGCTGAGTGATGGCAATCCCCGTTCATCATTAAAACAATGACTGCTAAGGCAAGGCATGGACGCTTTTCTATCTTAAAGCGGATTTATAATGGTGCTTTCAAAATATGGAAGATTGTCTCTTGACAACAGAGCTGTTTCAAACTGCAGACTGAAGATTATGCACGTTATCCATGGAGTTCATTACTTCTCCTGCTATGGGTCAAGCCTTTTTTAGCAGGGATACTTTAAATCGATTGGAATCTGACAAGAATTTCTGTATCCTAATGCAAATTAGCGTTCGCTTTATTAAAGATTCAGCTTGTAAACTCTCAGATAACACCGCGTGAATTTTCAGAATTAGCTTTCGGCCTCCATCTCTCTTCTCTGACACAAATTGTGCTCCTGCGGTAAAATTGGACTTTTTTTTTTCTCGCATGTAGACGCTATTTGAACAAGTGTCACACTGTTTGGTAGATTGTAAACAATATGATTTTTCCACGTTTGTCGCATTACCGAAGGGTATTGTAATTTCTCACACAATAGCAGACTGAATTATGCTATGGTTACTTTCAAACCTCGGGCGCTGTGTTTCACAATGAGATTTATTAAAGGAATATTTCAGGTTAAATACGACTTGAGCTCTACAGACGGTATGTGAGCAGAACCTTTTGATTACCACTGAATGTGTTATTGACTTGTTCCTCAGTTTAAAAGTGCTAGCAAAACAATGGAAATCTGACAGGCATGAATCAGGCTTGTGCATGTAAAGTCATGTACCACGAGACAGTAAAACATAAGATATAAGACTTGCTTGGTTTTGGGACTTGTGGAGCTGCGCATCGATGGATTTGCTCTTCAGTGTTTGAACTTTCAGCAGTGAAAATTAAACCATAGTGAAATAAACTAAACTGAAATTCAACTCTGAAACCTGGACTGACAGTTTCAAGTTACTAGAACTTCTATGTTAAGCTGCTTTGACACAATCTACATTGTAAAAGCGCTATAGAAATAAAGATGAATTGAATTAAACATAATGTAGGGACTGATGAACCACTTAACCACCCATTATTGCCATGTTTTACCACATTTTTAAGTCATTGATCAACTTGATTGATTAATTCAAATGATTAATTGAAATGGCTGATTTATTTAGAAGCAAAGCAGTTGATTGTCTTTATGTCTTCAAACTCCTACTGTACTATTTACTATAATAACCTCAACCTGTAGGAACTGTCAGTAACACACAAGCAATTCCACTACAAAAGCAACTCAAAAACATATACTGTACAACATAAACATTTCAAGAAGACAAACATTCACCTTGTTCTGATACAGAATTCATGCAAGTTCTTTATAAAAACACAAGCTTCACATTTCTTGCCTGCAGCGCTTAGCAGGTGTTGTTGTTTTTTAAAAACCGAGGGACAAGTCCAAGTTATTTTGAGTGGTAATCGAGCCTTTGGGGTAAATCGATGTGGTCCATTTTTTACCAGGATTTTCCTTTGAAAACCATTCCCATTTGTTAAACTACATGCCTTTACATCTCAGATTGTCCCAGAATGTTATCTTGGAGGTTTACATCTATCAGGGGTCACATATTTTATGTCTCTCTAAACTAGGGCTGGGCGATTTATGGAAAAGTAATAGAAATCGACATGCAGAACCTATAATCGTTCAAATTTTTCCATGCCGATTTTTCCGATTACTTTCCCTAGAGCAAGTGGTCATGTCAGACCTCACTCTGTTTATACTTCTCCTTAAATTGCATGCATATGCTCCAAAACTTTTGCGTGGTCAAATACCCCTCGCCATGGCTGACTCCGATGCTGACTCGCACCTCTCAAAAAATGTAACTACATGTTGCGACAACGTGTAGCGCAAGCTCTGTGATTGGCCAGCTTGATAGCGATGATGAGTGTGGGCTGCGCAGAGAGCAGCGAATACATTGGAGCGAGTGTTTACAAGTGTCGAGTCCCACTGAGGAGCTCCAGTTGGAAACTTTTGTTTTGTGTTTACTTTAGGGATGCTCATTTCGGTTAATTTTGCCAAATGACAATCGCCACTCATTAACCGAATATTAACCGTTAACAGGTCAGATTAATATTAAATTATTACATAATAATAAAAAAATACACATTTTAGAAAGTTTTGTTTAAGTGTTTATGACACGGATCCAGGACAGAGGCAATCAGCATCAGCACTGGTTTCGCATCAACTCGTCTGTGTCAAACTGTGACCAGCAATATTCTTCTTTCATTTTGCTTCCTTGGCAAAATACGTCTGTAGGCACATGTGGTTGCACGTATTACCATCTCGCAAGTTAACAAATGTGTGTTGCACACATGCAGCCAAACTTAAAAAAAAAAAAAAAAAAAAAAAAAAAAAAAAATATATATATATATATATATATATATATATATATATATATATATAATTATTTTATTATTTTTTTTAATCGCTTTACTGATACCTTTAATCGGTTAAAACCCACCCTTTAATTTAACGGTGAATCAGTTTTTATGAGCATCCCTAGTTTACTTTATGATTGAAGATGTCGCATGTCCGCTGGCTCCCGCCTCTGAACGAGCGAGTTTACTAGGGCTGGGCGATTCATCGAAAAGTAACAGACATCGACATTCAGAACCTATATTGATCCAATTTTTCCAGGCTGATTTTTTCGATTTCACATGACTCCACTCTGTTTATATTTCTTCATCAAGCGCACGCATATTGTCCACAGCCTTTGCGCGGTCACATACCCCTCGCCATGGCTGACATCGACGCTGGCTTACACCTCTCAAAAACTGTAACTACATGTTGCGACAACGTGTAGCGCAAGCTCTGTGATTGGCCAGCTTGATAGCGATGATGAGCGTGGGTGGCGTGGAGAGCAGCGAAGCCATTGGAGCAAGTGTTTACAAGTGTCGAGTCCCACTGAGGAGCTCCAGTTGGAAACCTATGTTTTGTGTTTACTTAGCTTACCCAATTCACCTATACGTACGTATATATGTCTTTGGACTTGTGGGGGACACCGGAGCACCCGGAGGAAACCCACGCGAACACAGGGAGAACATGCAAACTCCACACAGAAACAGCAACTGACACAGCCGAGGCTCGAACCAGCGACCTTCTTGCTGTGAGGTGAACGTACTACCCACTGCGCCACCGTGCAGCCTTAATATATATATATATATATATATATATATATATATATATATATATATATATATATATATATATATATATATATATATATATATATATATATAATATTATATAAAATATGCAGCTTCTTTCTCCAATTGTGCAAATAAACAGAAGTGTTTATGACACGGATCCAGGACAGAGGCAATCAGCATCAGCGCTGGTTTGGCATCAACTCGTCTGTGTCAAACTGAGACCAGCAATATTCTTCTTTTATCTTGCTTTCTTGGCAAAATACGTCTGTGGGCACTTGTGGTTGCACCCCGTGAGTTAACAAATGTGTGTTGCACATTTATGCAGCCAAACCTTAAAAAAAATTATATACATTTTTTTTAATTGCTTAACTGATACCATTAATCGGTTAAAAACACACACTTTAATTTCATGGCGAATGGTGAGCATACCTAGTTTACTTTATGATTAAAGTGGTCGCATGTTCGCTGGCTCCCACCTCTGAACGAGCGAGTTTAGCTATTTGTACTTTAAGGTAGCATTCAGAAAAAGTAAAACACCCATGAAGAAACTCGACACAGAGAAACATAAAAAAACCCTAAAAACGCTAGCTGGCAGGAAGTGTTATTGCAGAGCAACACAAACAGCTAGCAGAAGTATAAATGCAGGACTATCTGCAAGGCATGCAGAGTGGGTTACGGCGATCACTCAATGCAGAAGTATAAACCAGATTTCTCTGGTCAGGTAGGATGATGGACCTATTCTTGAGCCTTACTTTGCACTACAATGACGATGATTGGAAGCTGCGCCAGAGATGCCTTGAGACGACATATTTTCCATTACGTTAAAATTATTATTTTACATTAAAACATTTGTTTGAAGAAGATGCAAGTTTAAAATATTATTTACAGGATATACAAACGTTATTTTATTTATAAAACATACTGCTTATTTTCTACTTCCAATATGAAAATATATGAAAAATTTAAGTAATTTAGATTGTAAAAAATAAATAAATAATAAAATAAAAAATAAAATAAATGTTCATTAATCATAGTTAATCTAGATTTTGATTTTAGGCCAAATTGGCCAGCCCTACTCTGAACCCCACCTTTCAGAAACCATCTTTGCTCTGATTGGTCAGATGGACCAGGGTGTTTTAATTTGTCTACAGCCAACAGTATTACCGTCACATAGCAAAAATCTATATAGCATATCTGAATTTCAGCTTTGGTTTCCTCAGCACATGATTCCGAATGTTTTTGACTTCCCTTTTGGAAAACAAAATCTCAATTTTTTTTATGCGTTTTGCTCTTTGTAACTGTGTAGACATTTTACATTCGCAATCACCTACAGTCAATTACTTGTTTAGAGAACCAAAACTGCTTTACAAAGTCTACCAATGCGTTATACAACATAAATCTTTGAAAAGTGTATAATTGTGGTGCTCTTTTGAGTCTGCTAAAACAAATCATTCTTTCCCCAAATTCATATTATTGGCTGAACCCATGGTGCAGGATTGGGATGTTAAGAACGTCTTTTTACTTTCAGCGCACTACACTTCACATCTAGTCATCAAACTGGAAGGAAACTCCTGCTTCAAGACCTCGTGCCCTTGTTTCTTTTGTTCTCTCCACCCTTTCTGCTCCCATTCCTTGTGCCTATCTTCCTTCCCACCCTCCTCTCTGAAGTCTTAAAGCCGAAGTCGCAGCTTGATGAATGAGCCTGTAGAAAGCGCATACGTCTCCAGACAGCCTCCAATCTGCAGCGCGCGACAGTGAGAGAAAGCGCTGGCTCTTCCACACGCTGAGCGATTCAAGCTGCCACAGCTCAAAAGTGATGAGAGCTTTTAAGAGTTATGACTCACATTAAATATAGACCCATAACATTCGCTAGGTGCCTCTTTGAAAGTGTAATCTTGCAGGAAAGTTGCGAATGAAGGGTTATGACGAAACTGGCAGGTGAGTACAGTGCTCCATCAAGCCTCGGAGCCGGGGACGACTGATAGAGCAGTTCCCAGGCTCGCTGCCCTCCATTAAAATTCATTACACACTCACCTATAAGCGATGGGAGGGAACGCAACTCAAGGTCACTTTAGTAAAACAGCGATTAACAAAAAGACATGTGTCTTTATCTGCTAAAAACATACACCAAGCTACACATTTTTTACCATCCACATCTCTCCACATCCACCTTTTATGGCTAAAATATTAACAACAATCAATTTTTAATATTTTCAGTTTGTGATTTATCTGTTCAAGTTGCAATAACCCAAATAACCATGAAAACAAATCAATTTACTCGGAAAATAAGTTAAATAAAGTTTTCAGAATATGTTTTATAGTACTTGAAATAAGGATATAATAAGGACTTTAGGACAATAGGACTTTCTCCAGAAGAAAAAATATTATCAGACATAATGCGAAAATTTCCTTGCTCTGTTAAACATCATTTGGGAAATAATTAAAAAAGAAAAAAAATTAAAAGTGGGCTAATAATTCTGACTTTAACTGTATAAATATATATATATATATATATATATATATATATATATATATATATATATATATATATATATATATATATATATATATATATACACCTGTCCAACTGCTCGTTAACATAAATTTCTGATCAGCCAATCACATGGCAGCAACTCAATGCATTTAGGCATGTAGACATGGTCAAGTTGATCTGCTGCAGTTCAAACTGAGCATCAGAATGGGCAAGAAAGGTAATTTAAGTGACTTTGAATGTGGCATGGTTGTTGGTGCCCTACGGGCTGGTCTGAGTGTTTCAGAAACTGCTGCTCTACTGGGATTTTCATGCACAACCATCTCTAGGGTTTACAGAGAATGGTCAGAAAAAAAGAAAATATCTAGCGAGCGGCAGTTCTGTGTGCGCAAATGACTTGTTGATGCCAGAGGTAAGAGGAGAATGGCCAGACTGGTTCAAGCCGATAGAAAGGCCACAGTAACTCAAATAACCACTCGTTACAACTGAGGTGTGCAGAAGAGCATCTCTGAATGCACAACAAGTTGAACGTTGAGGCGGATGGGCTACAGCAGCAGAAGACCACACCGGGTGCCACTCCTGTCAGCTAAGAACAGGAAACTGAGGCTACGATTCGCACAGGGTCACCAAAATTGAACAATAGAAGCTTCGTAAAAGCGTTGCCTGGTCTGATGAGTCTCGATTTCTGCTGCGACATTCGGATAGTAGGGTTAGGATTTGGCATCAACAACATGAAAGCATGAATCCATCCTGCCTTGTACCAACAATTCAGGCTGGTGGTTGTGGTGTAATGGTGTTGGGGATATTTTCTAGGCACGCTTTGGCCCATTAGTACCAACTGAGCATCGTGTCAACACCACAGCCTACCTGAGTATTGTTGCTGACCATGTCCATCCCTTTATGACCACAGTTTACCCATCTTCTGATGGCTACTTCCAGCAAGATAACACGCCATGTCATAAAGCGCGAATCATTTCTGGTGTCTTGAACATGACAATGAGTTCACTGGACTCAGATGGCCTCCGCAGTCACCAGATCTCAAACCAATAGAGCACCATTGGGATGTGGTGGAATGGGAGATTCACATTATGGATGTGCAACTGAATCATATTGTGTTAATAAATTGACCCCTAAGACCCCTGAAACACACGATAGCACTGAGCAGAGACTGACTCCAGCTGTATGTGAGTTTGCGAAAGCATCATTAATCTGTCGGCGTATATTTGCAAGCTTTCATTTCTCAACCACATCGTCAAATTGATGTGGCACAGCGTGAGTCATTTACATAAGACAAACAGTGAAAACAACTCTTCATCCAAGCCTTAATTGCTAGCGTGTTCTGACGTTTGGTCTTACCAGAGTACATGATGTGCATCTTCAGAAATCTGCTGTGATAACTGTCACCTGGGTAAAGACAACACGTCCGCTCTCTTGCACGTCACTTCACCTAGAAAGCATCTGCCAAGAACATCAATGTAATGTAAATGCGATGTCCAACCCACAGTTCACATCAATCCACTTAGCGCCACTACTAGTAGCTTTGAGGGAGAGGCCAGTGAATTAACATGCTGCGCGAATCAGGTGGAAATTCACTTTCAGTGCCCAGAGTGACGGCTTTTATGTTCGCACCAAGGCCAGCTTTTCCCTCACGTTCTTTGACAACGAAGTTTTAAATATGCAGCCTGTCAATCAGAAGCCATTAGCATTCATTTAAGGGGACATATTATAGCCCTTTTCATATGGTGTAAAATAACTCTCTGGTGTCCCTATAATGTGTCTGTGAAGTTTCCACTCAAAATACCCTTCAGATCATTTATTAAAGCTTGTCAAAATTGCCGCTATTTGGGTGTGATCAAAAAACGTGACTTTTTTTGTGTGTTCCTTTAAATGCAAATGAGCTGCTGCTTTCCAGAACAGGGCGGAGTCTTTACACACTATTCTGACACTGCAGAAACAACAAAAAACAAGCAAATCCCACAGAGCCAATATGTCAGAAATGATTAGTAGTGGATTTAAAGCCTAGCAGGTTTAATCTGGAGTCACAGATTGATGGAGAGGAAAAGGTTATAACTATATAGACCAGTGGTTCTCAAACTTTTTCACCAAGTACCACCTCAGACAAAAATTGTCTCTCCAAGTACCACCATAATGACCAATATTGAAATACAGTAGCGTAGCAGGCCTAATAAAGCAGCTGCAGCACTGCACAGTTAAAAAACGAGGCAGATTAATTCCTATTATTAATAATATGTATTATTGTCAGCCACTTTAAACATTATAAATAGTTTGAACATTAACTGGGCGTGCAGACAAAAACAAAACAAAATAAAACAAACTTCATTTAAATTAGAATGTGCTTTTAAAAGTTAATTAAAAATGGCATTGTTCTTAAAAAGTAAAAAGAAAACTGCTGTACTTGTAAAGTATTAGTGTATACCTTATTCATCAGAACCTGTAATATGTTGCACCTGATAAATATAGGCTATATCATATATAATTTTAATGTTTTACACATTTTGAAAGTTTAGCAAGTTGCAATTTGGAAGTTGCATGTACAGATGACTTTGTATATCTTTGAAATCTAAACTTGTATTTTAAAAATATGATTTGGAATTACTTAAATTAGAAATTAGATCTGCTGCAGGTCATTTACAGGTGGCCTATGTGTGTCAGAACGCGAGTGATTAAATGCATGCTTTACCAATTCATGCAGTATTTCTGCGATCTGGTGCGAATGAGATCACATAAGTGAACCATGAAGTTCGCGTTAACCGTGCACCGACCACTGTTTTCAAGCAGACTTGGGTACGGTTCGCGGTCCCTCCGTCTGTGCACACGAAGAATAACTTTAATTATATTCTTCCTCTAAGCTTCAAGCATGGAAAAGTTGCTTGAGTCTACGTTCTGTGTCTCGCGCCATTTGAATCACATCCAAATTAAATCTGAGGTAACAAACAATACCGAAAGCCACGTAGGCTGCTTTACAAAACAAATAACTTTATATATCGAAAACACGCATTATTTTACACAACTACGAGCACACATTTAACACATTTGTAATAATTATTTTACCAGTGATGCAGCATGAGGAAAATCCTGAGTTTGCAGTTCATGAAACGGCAACACAACAGCACCGGTCTGCAGAAGGGCTTCTCTAGCGCGTGTGTATCTGCTCTGTAAGCGCCGCGCGCATCTTCCTCTGGCTCTGCGCCAAGCAGACTGATTTTTAACATCTGATGACGTCATGCACTAAAGTAAACATTAAAAGCACACTAGCATAATCGTACACTTCAGGGAACAGCCAATGCTGTCTGATCACACGAGTCTCTGAGTTTTATCCTTTTATTATTCAGCAATTCTTCCGCGTACCACTGGAAGGAAGGCCGCGTACCACTAGTGGTACCACAGTTTGAGAACCACTGATCTAGACTAAACCAGGATACCTTTGAATAGTTAGTAGATACATTTATGTAGTTGTTAAATTAATTGATTAACTTATGATCTAGCATGAGTATCTGTTATGTTCTAATGCGATGTTCTAATAACGTTCTTTGACAACAAAGTTTTAATAATGCAGTCTGTCAATCAGAAGCCATTAGCATTCATGACTGGTTTATGTTATAACATGGTGATATTTCAGTATTTATTACATTAGTATCAGTATTAGGAGGCTAAAAACCATGGCCTCTAGCAATCTAGAGCATCTTTAGAGGAGTGAGTGGGTCAGAGGAGTGAGGTTCACCTGTATACCACTTCGCTAGCTGGCCTTCGTTACACTCACCCCCCTAAATCTCACTCCCATCCCGGACGAGCCCCCAAGTGTAACCCACCGGTCCTGTTGCACCCAACCCGGTCTGAGTTGGGATTAAACCGCTGACTCTTTGTATGGGATTTGGTTGCTCTAACAAGGAAGCGAAAGACCATGGCCTCTAGCGTCTGTCGCTAGAGCATCTTTAGAGGTCAGATGAGTGAGGTTTACCTGCATAGCACTTTGCTAGCTGGCCTCTGTTACACTCACCCCTCCTAAACCTCAATCCCATCCCAGGCGAGCCCCCAAGTGTAACCCACCGTTACTACAGCACCCAACCCAATCTGAGCTGGGATCGAACCGCTGATTCTTTGTATGGAGTTGGTTGCTCTAACAACAAGGCTAAAGACCATGGCCTCTAGTTTCCATCGCTAGAGCACCTTTAGGGGTCAGAAGAGTGAGGTTACCTACATAGCACTTCGCTAACTGGCCTCTGTTACACGCACCCCTCTTAAACCTCAATCCCATCCCGGACGAGCCCCCAAGTGTAACCTACTGGTCCTACAGCACCCAACCCGATCTAAGCAGGGATCTAACCGCTGATTCTTTGTATCAGAGTCGGTTGCTCTAACAAGGAGGCTAAAGGCCATGGCCTCTATAGCTTCCATCATCTTTAGAGGTCAGATGAGTGAGGTTTACCTGCATAGCACTTCACTATCTGGCCTCTGTTACACTCACTCACCTAATGCCTCATTCAGACTAGCAGCGACTTTGCAGCTGCCTGTCGCTGTGGGTGGCGACCTGCTGGAAATGCAGTTCTGTGTAGGTCTACAGTAGGGAGAGTACAAACGGCCTCTGAGTGAGGATCATGTGAGCTCTACTGGTGCTCCTATTGACTGTCACTCAAGAAAGTTGCTCTTCATTTGCATAAAGTTGAAGGACTCTCAACTTTGTTGGGTCGCTCAACACGCTCACCTGGTCGCTAACGGTCGCTGTCGCTCGTGTAGACGTAGGTCAACGGAGGTCACTCGCTCTCTATTGGAATGAATAGCCATTTGTCAGTTTGCCACTGTGAGTCGCTCGTAGTGTGATTGAGGTTAAACCTTACTCCCATCCCGGACGAGCCCCCAAGTTTAACCCACCGATCCTACTGCACCCAACCTGGTCTGAGCTTGGATCGAACCGCTGATTCTTTGTATGGGAGCCGGTTGTTCTATCAAGGAGGCTAAAGACAATGGCCTCTAGCGTCTATCGGTAGAGCACCTTTAGAGGTCAGAGAAGTGAGTTTTACCTGCATAGCACTTCACTAGATAGCCTCTGTTACACAAATATACTCAATTACAAATCACAGACGCCCTTAAATTGTGTGAGGTGAACAAGAACAAAAGTTGTTGGTGTCATATTACCCCATCCTGTTCGCTTTACCTACAAACTATAGCCAAACATATAATTATGTTTTTGCGTTTCACAAAAATGTAGCCTGAAGTACATATTTCCAATAAGCCTGTGTTGGGCCTGTCCTTTTTCATATTTTCTGAGTCAGTAGATGCAACATGGGCCTGATTGTAGCACTTAAACATGGAAAAAAAAGTCAGATCTGGTCAGAGCCGGGCCACAACAGTGCCAGAATGCAATGTCCCAGACAGCGGCGTGGACTATTATTTCTAACCCTGGTCATCTGCTGCATGCTCCCGTACGCATATGTTTGTATATAGCATCATCACTCAACCTGCCTGATGCAGGACGGTGATAAAGAACGCATCCGTGACTGTAGTGCTGAAAGAAACCGATAACATTGTGGGATACAGACATAAATTTATGCCCTAATCTGCCTCCACTTTTCTTTTTTCCCCCATTGCGGTGTATGATTTTTTATGCTAGCGGTTAAGAGCTGCCTATCAATCTTAGTTGCTCCTCCTCTTGTTTTATACCGAATAACAACTTATTTAAGGCGGTCTTATAACATACTCACTGTTCTGCGGGTGTCAGCTGGAGAATAAAGCTGTCTCTGTGATTTGCTGTCTTTCTGTCAGGAGAGAGAATAGGTGAACAGAGAAAAGCTGAGGTAGCTTGTCACCATAAAATGTATTTAGACACTTATAGATGCATGAATGTCATCACATTAAACAGAGATGATAATGAAAGCAAATATTTAATTAATTTTTTATTTTATTCTTTCAGCTTTACTTTTAGATATTTTTTTTTGTTAGAGTTATTTTACCCCTACTAGATTTCAAGGTGCTTTTTTATCAGGTGTTCTAGCAGAAAACCACAGGTGTACTTCATCACATTAAGTATGAATGTATCCCACAAACAACCGTGAAGTGTCAGTACTTTTGGTATCTTGATTTTGAACAGTACTTCTACTGTAGTTTTTGCTTTAATTTTGAACTCAGCAAACGTCCCATGAAATATTATACACGTTTGTAACACTGCATTAGATAACAACATATTCTGTGTGGAAATAATATTCATACATTTTTAAAATGTTGCATTACACTACAGAATCAACTTCCTAATGAGATTGTGTCCTTTTTCACTGGAAGATATTAGAACTAGATACAGTTCATGTATTTGGCTTACACAGAATAAGATATAGGAAATAACCCAACCCAAATTTTAAAAGTAGGCAAAGAAACGACAAACGTCTATGTTACTTTGATTCATTATTCATTCATTTTCAGCTTAGTCCCTTTATCAATATGGGGTCGCCACAGCGGAATAAACCACCAACTTATCCAGCATATGTTTTTACGCAGCGGATGCCCTTCCAGCTGCAATCATTGATTCATTAGCAATACATATTTATTTAACATCTGTTACCTGTAACTATTGACTTCCACAGAAGGAAAAACAAATACTATGGAAGTCAATGGTTACAGGTTTCCAGCTTTCTTCAAAATATTTTTTTGTGTACAACAGAAGAAAAAAAGACAAACCAAGTAACAAGTAAAGGTTGAGTAAATGATGACAATTTTCATTTTTTTGAGTGAACTATCCATTTAAAAAGGAAAAATATTTCAACAAAGTGGTTTATTTTAAAGGGAGATGCTAATAGTTGAATTTTCTTCAATGATTTATGCTAATTGTGCTCCCAGCAGACCCGGAGATTAACTAAGTATATTATGCTGTGGTAAAACCCAACTGTTTAACTCTAGGGGACTTGTAAAATGAGCCTATTTAAAAAATATTAATAATACAGAAAAAAATTAAATAAATAAATAAAAAATAAATAAATAAATAATATATATAATATAATAATATATATAATATAATAAATATATATATATATATATATATATATATATATATATATATATATATATATATATATATATATATATATATATATATGGGAATAGTGGCGCAGTGGGTAGCACATTCACCTCACAGCAAGAAGGTCACTGGTTCGAGCCTCGACTGGGCATGTCGGCTGGGCATGCGGTACAGCTAAATTGGGTAGGCTAAATTGTCCATAGTGTATGTGTGTGATTGAGTGTGTATGGATGTTTCCCAGTGATGGGTCGTGGCTGGAAGGGCATCCGCTGCGTAGAACATATGCTGGATAAGTTGAGGGTTCATTCTGCTGTGGCGACCCCATATTAATAAAGGGACTAAGCCGAAAAGAAAAGAAATAAATGAATACATATAAATATACACACACACACACACACACACACACACACACACACACACACATATATATATATATATATATATATATATATATATATATATATATATATATATATATATATATATAAATACTGTACAAAAAACATGTTTCAAGACAGCTATATCAAGTATTGTATGTTGTTAGCATAAAGCGACGCCCATGCTGTTTTATAATTTTACCTGAACGTTTCAGTGAGACATCATTCAGCTGACTTGTCGATGTTTTCGAAAAACTCCCGAAATTTTCTCAGAGCTGCTGCGATTGTCAGGGGGCGGGGAATGGCACAAAATAAACTAGTTAAATGCACCAATTGCCACAAAATAAGATGAGAGTTTAAAAAGAAATATTTGGTATACAGTTAAAGGGGACGCGAATACATGTAAAATAGGGAAGTCTAAACAGCGAAACAAGTGAGTATACCGAGGGTGTACGCAATTATTGATTATCAGAAGTCGTAATACCCAAACAGCTCGTGGAAAAAAGTAGGCATACGGAGTATGCATGGAAGTGTCATCATTGCAAAGATAAAAAAATCAGTTATTAGAAATGAGTTATTAAAAATATTATGTTTAGAAATGTGTTGAAAAAATCTTCTCTCCGTTAAACAGAAAACGGGGAAAAAAAAATAGGGGGGCTAATAATTCAGACTTCAACTGTATATCATATATTTCAAGTAGATTTAAAAGCATCCAGCATTGTTGTACAAATTGCAGCAAATTAAAAGTATGTTCTTTCTTATTCTCAGCAATTAACATACCCTATCAAACTCTCCCTCAACAAAGCACTTACTGTAACTGAAATAAATTAGAGAATAATGCACTTCGAATGAACAATCTCAGTTATGCAGCGGTGCTTGTTTTGTGTAAATAGGGAAATTGCTTGCACGTACATTTCCAACAGACCTAAATCATCATATATACATGCCAAGTCATCTTTATTTATATAGCAAATTTCACAATTTATATAATTTCAAAGTTAGTTTCTTCATAGACAATGCATGTCAATGCTACAATGCATTTGGAACTTATTAGACAGCAAATCCAAAAATCTATTAATTGGATTTATATTTCATTTATTTTTTTCTTAATATTCTTTAACTGACTTGCATAAATACATATACACTAACCGGCCACTTTATTAGGTACACCTTACTAGTACCAGGTTGGACCCCCTATTGCCTTCAGAACTGCCTTAATCCTTCGTGGCACAGATTCAACAAGGTACTTGAAATATTCCCCAGAGATTTTGGTCCATATTAACATGATAGCATCACGCAGTTGCTGCAGATTTGTTGGCTGCACATCCATGATGCGAATCTGCTGTTCCACCACATCTCAAAGGTGCTCTATTGGACTGAGACCTGGTGACTGTGAAGGCCATTTAAGTACAGTGAACTCATTGCCATGTTTAAGAAACCAGTCTGAGATTATTCATGCTTTATGACATGGCGCGCTATCCTGCTGGAAGTAGCCATCAGAAGACGTCTACACTGTCATAAAGGAATGGACATGGTCAGCAACAATACTCAGGTAGGCTGTGGTGTTGACACGATGCTTAATTAGTAATGGGCCCAAAGTGTGCCAAGAATATATCCCTCACACCATTACACCACCACCACCAGACTGAACCATTGATACAAAGCAGGATGGATCCGTGCTTTCATGTTGGTGATGGCAAATTCTGACCCTACCATCCGAATGTCGCAGCAGAAATCGAGACTCGTCAGACCAGGCAATGTTTTTCCAATCTTCTATTGTCCAGTTTTGTTAAGCCTGTGTGAATTATAGCCTCAGTTTGACACCCGGTGTGGTCTTCTGCTGCTGTAGCTTATCCGCCTCAAGGTTGGACATGTTGTATGTTCAGAGATGCTCTTCTGCGTGAGTTACTGTTACCTTTCTAACAGCTAAAACCAGTCTGGCCATTCTCCTCTTACCTCTGGCATCAACAAGGCATTTGCGCCCACAGAACTGCCCCTCACTGAATATTTTCTTTTTTTCTAATCATTCTCTGTAAACCTTAGAGATGGTTGTGCGTGAAAATCTCAGTAGATCAGCAGTTTCTGAAATACTCAGACCAGCCCGTCTGGCACCAACAACCATGCCACGTTCAAAGTCACTTAAAACACCTTTCTTCCCCATTCTGCTGCTCAGTTTGAACTGCAGCAGATTGCCTTGACCATGTCTACATGCCTAAATGCATTGAGTTGCTGGCTAATTAGATATTTGCTTTGACGAGCAGTTGGACAGGTGTCCCTAATAAAGTGGCCAGTGATGGTATATATATTTAAAGATTCTCTACTAATACACAGAAATAAATTGAACATTTATATGGATTTAAAAATTCTTGGCAAGGCCAAAACTGGCCACTACCCAACTAGCTATAGACTGACATTTTGACATAGGTAATTAATCAGATGATATATGGAATCAGCTGATAAAAATGTCATTTAGGGCAGTTAATGGTAGACCAAATGCCAATATAAATCATCTTTAATCTTTTTTTTTAAGTCAGCAGTATTTTAGCCAATGATAAATCTAGATAGAATAGGAAGTCTTAAAGCCTCGTAGGATGCTGTGACTAAATAATGAGTGTGAGAAACCACAGCCAACTACATCGGCACCATTGGCTTTTATATTTTGTTCAAATGTAAAATACATCAAAGGGCTTTCAAGCACTGCGGAAGAGGTGTAGTATTAATCACTGTGGACGTTCTGTGGGGAAAGAGGGAGAGAGAGAGAGAAAAACAGAGAATATTATCCGCCTCCAATGATGAGGGACTCTTCCAGCACAGAGAAAGACAGGCAGTTACGCCTCTTACGACTGCTGTTCCTATGAGTATGCCAAATAAACTGACAAGCTATCAATTCATTTATCAAAAGACGGTCTTTAGAGGCTATTTAACTGCAAACAGATGCGCCATACACTCCAGTGTACTGTTATGAAGCTAAATGGGAAGGTATGGAAACAAGGATGAAAGAATGGAGGGAAGAAGGAAATCAGGACCGGGAGATTGACAAATGAAAAAAACTAAGGCAAGAAGAAAAGTTACTGGAAAGGAGATAGCAAAGAAATATAGGATAACAAGCAAAATAAGAGAGGGAACAAGAAAACAAGATAGTTAGAAGAAAATAAAAAAGAAGGAAAAAAGAATGGACAAAATAGGGAAGGAAGGAATGAAGGAAAGAAGGAAGGGAAAAAGGAAGAAAGGAAGGAAGGATGAATTTGGGTATAACTAAGGCCCAATCCCAATTTTACCCCTTAGCCCTTACCCCTCGTTTTGCGTGTTCCCGTGAATTCTCTTTAGCTTGAAGGCGTAGGGCTAAGGGCAAGGGGTAGATACCCCTTCGAACGAAGATTTTTCAGGACCACACTCGAAACCAAGTGGTAAGAACATTTCCTAGAATACACCATCGACAACGGCAGAATAGTTGCACCCGGAAGTAAAGAGATCCACAAAATAGCATTTTTTGTCATTATTAAGCATTTTTACAAGAAACAAGCACATGTTTTAATACATTCATAACCGTGTTCATGTTTTATTGTCATGCTTTAAAAAAAAAAACGTTAAAATAAAAACCGCTAAATTTTGCGATCTATAATCCATAATAATAACTCCTGTATTGCAGTCCCACAACATTCTGTCACTCGATAACACTCGAATACCCTGTCAGAAAGGTGTAGTAGCTGGAAACAAGCTTTTTACAGTGTCTGCTATAATGTTAATGTTGTTTTTGGTATGATAACATAATATATGCCTTCAGTGATTTCCTGAAGACAAATACCAAAAAATAACACAACTGGAATAATTACAGCAGTCGCGATCATTTGATCTTATAAGAAGCAAGAGATCGTGATGACACATGATGACGTGTGCAGGTGTTGTAGTGCTGTCCCAATTCTTAGGGGTAAATTTTGAAGGCCTTCCCCTTCACACGCCAAGAGGAAGGGTAGGGGTACAAAAATATAATGTGGATTGGGCCTAAAAGGTGGGGAGAAAGGAGGAAGAAATGCCAAACTAAAGAGTAAAGGAAGGAAGGAATAGCTTAAAGAGAAAATGGGATTAAGTAAAGAAGGAAGGAGGCTAGTAAAGACATAATTAGGGAAGGAAGGAAGGAAGGAAGGAAGGAAGGGAAGGAAGGAAGAGGAAGGAAGGAAGGAAGGAAGGAAGGAAGGTAGAAGGAAAGGAAGGATTGACAGCAGGAAGAAGGAAGAGAAGTTAAAAGAAGGAAAGACAGAATGAATGAAGGAAGAAAGAAAGAAAGGAATGCAGCTAGAAAGAATGAAAGACAGAATTTAGGAAGGAAGTGAGGAAGAAAGGAAGGAAGAAAGGAAGGAAGGAAGGAAGGAAAGAGAAAATAATAAAAAAGTTACAAATATCAAAGACAGAATTAAGGAAGGAAGGATTGACAGAAAGAAGAAGGAAAGGAAGGACGTTAAAAGAAGGAAAAACAGAATGAAGGAAGGAAGAAAGGAAGGAAAGGAATGCAGCTAGAAAGAATGAAAGACAGAATAGAGAAATTAATAAAGGAAGAAAGGAAGGAAGGAAGGAAAGAAAGAAGGAGGGAAGGACAGAAGGAGGGAAGAAAGGAAGGAAGAAAGGAAGGAAGGACGGAAGGAAGCAGAAAATAATCAGGAAAGTTACAAAGAAGCAAAGACAGAATTAGGAAGGAAGGAAGGAAGGAAGGAAGGAAGGAAGGAAGGAAGGAAGGAAGAAAAAGAAGGAATAACAGAATGAATGAAGGAAGAAAGGAAGGAAGGAAGAAGACAGAAAGAAGAAGGGAATGAAGTTAAAAAGAAGGAATAACAGAATGAATGAAGGAAGGAAGGAAGGAAGGAAGGAAGGAATGAAGGAACGAATATGAAAAAAAAAGAAAGTTAAAAAGAGGAAAGACAGAATGAAGGAAGAAAGGAAGGAAATGAATGCAGCCTAAAAAGGAAAGACAGAATGGAGAAAGTAAGGAAGAAATGAAGAAAGGAAGGAAGGAAGGAAGAAGGGAATGAAGTTAAAAAGAATGAATAACAGAATGAAGGAAGGAAGTTACAAAAAAGAAAAGACAAAATGAAGGAAGGAAACATGATACAAATAAGGTAAGACAGAATTGAGGAAAGAAGGAATGAAGTTACGAAGAAGGAAAGACATAATTAAGGAAGGAAGAACAGAAGGAAGGAGAAAAAATTTAAGAAAGTTACAAAGCAAAGACACAATTAAGGAAGTAAGGAAGGAAGGAAGGAAGGAAGGAAAGAATAAAGAAGGAAAGGAAAAAGTTAAAAAGAGGAAAGACAGAATGAAGAAAGGAAGGAAATTATTGCAGCTAAAAAAAGGAAAGACAGAATGGAGAAAGTGAGGAAGAAATGAAGAAAAGAAGGAAGATTCAAATGAGGTAGGACAGAATTAAGGAAAAAAGAAAGTTGCAAAAACTTTTTAATTAAGAAAGAAGGAGGGAAGGAAGGAAGGAAGGTAGGAATGTCAACATTATTCAAAGTAATGGAAGGGATAAAGATGTACAAAGTAAGGAATCAAATAAAATATTTTATTGCTCCCATCATGTGAAGTAAAAAACCAAGCAATAAGCAATCTAAGCAAGAGATGATAAAGACGAAAACAAAGATTTTCTAAAATATAGAATGATAGTGGATAGTGGAAGTGATAATAAAATAGATTTAAAGAAACATTTGCTTCGGTTTAGTCTATTCAGAATCAGGTCTGATTGCAATAAAGGTGACTTTAGTTCTGTGTTGACTGCAAGAGCTGCCCAGTGCCGGGCTCTGATCTTTAGGCCTGACCTCCTGTGAAGATGATGGATGGCTGAAGTCCACCACTGATAGCTGCATATCCATCAACTAAAGGCTCCCCTGATGAATGAATATGTCCTCTGTCAACAGTGCATCTCCTCATGAGGTATTGTCCATCCGTGTGAAATGAAGTCTGGGAAGAATATCGCAGCGCAAGATGGATTAACTAGCAACTTGATTTAGTCAGCAATCATGTTGGAAACCCTCATCAATTCTCTTCAAGGGAGAGAAAAGCTAGGCTGATTCACAACTCCAGGGAGAGAAAAGAAGACTGGATCAGTCTCTGTGAAAAAGATTATTAGCACACATTGAAAGGTTCAAATTCTTGAGAAGAACCTCCAGTGTCTGAGAGACAGAAGAAAAGAAATGAAAAAAAAAAAAACATGTACATCCTCACGACCTGCTCTGTAATTTCACATTTACTTCTACAAGTTTTCAAAGTCTTTGAGAGGTTACTGTGTTAGTACTGTAGCAATGCTGATTGCAAAACAGAATCGAGATTAACATTGAACTCTTTATATACAGTGTAAAATAATATCTGGTTACCCAGCGCTCACTTTTAGGGATTTACACCTACCTTACTTTAAATTATAACAGTTCTTGACCCCAGTAAGCTACAAACACAAATTAGGTATCATTGGAAAGAAGACACTGTGGGCTGTGCTGTGGTAAAAAGCGAAGTTTCATGCTTAAAAATATAAAAGGTTATACATTATGAAGTCATGAACAAAAAAATAGTATTGTGTTCTATATTTGTTTTTCCATATATAAACAAAGGAAAACATTAATTTAATGTCCTAGAAAAATATGACTTGAGAGCCAAGTGTTTCATGAGTTTATATTTCAAATTTGATTAAGATAGCATGCAAAATGAGATTTCTGTAAAAAATGTTCTTCTTTGCCTCACCGTCAGAGGCACTTTCTCAAAAATGACCTTCCCAAACTAAAACATTAACAGTTGCTTAATAATTTGGTCTAAATTCACAGTTATGTATCATTGGAAAAAAAAGACACTTTGGGCTTTATTATCCATCATCTAGAGTTTATAATGCTCAAAATGAAAAAAAGTTATCAATGCTTAAGTAATGTTAAATAATTTGCACCGCACTAAACATTTTATTATTTCATAAACAAATATATGAAATTAGCCCTGGAGAAATACAGAAAAGTAATAGGTCAAAAGCCACACATCTCCATATGTTTTGAATTTAATGCCAATATCATGCAAAATAGAATTTCTGGAATTATTTTTCTGAGACAATGTCTTGTGATTTTTTGCCCTCTTTTTGTTTGTGGAGAAGCAGCCTGACCACACGTATACCGAAGGTTTCTAACAATAGTTTCCATATTTTGTGATTCACAACTGTTTTCCTTTATGTAAATTGTACTATGGGATCTTGATCTCTGCTCTGTCAACTTTTGATTCTGACAATTCAACTCTTCAGTTTAACAAAGTGGCTTTTATTGAGTCATTTGAAATAATATAATAAATAAGAAATAATATATAGAGAAATAAGTCTAAAATTACAGGAAACACACTTGCAGTTTATTGCAAGGTTTTTGTACAGTAATATACAACACCAACCAAGACAACATACTGCAGTTTACAAATTAAGTTATGTGTAATAAAATTAAATGACACAGAGAAAAAGTATTGAATACACGAACAATGGAAGGTGTAGAAAGGCAGTGAAAGCCCAGACAGCAGCTGAAATCTCTCTGTAATATTGAGCAATTCTCTGCCCTTCGTCAGTGTAAATGGATATTAGCTGCTTTAGTCCAACATCTACATTATCAAGATGATGAAGATGAAACCAGGGTGGCCATTTCAGCAAGACAATGATCCAAAACAGCCAAGGAAACTCTCAAATGCTTTCAGAGAAAGAAAATGAAGCTGTAGAATGGCCCAGCCAATCACCTGACTTGAATCCAATATAAAATAAAGATCAGATTTGATCTTTTTTCCTTACAGATTTGACATCTTTAAGCTGCCGTCACCAAAAAAGTATATATAAAGTATATACTTATATAAAGTATACTTATATAAAGTATACTTATATAAAGTATTAAATACATTTTAGTGGTTCAGAACTTTCTCCTTGTGTCATTCCATTGTTATTACACATAACTGATTTTTTGTTTTGTTTTATTTTTATGTTTGCATTGTTTGGATTTTTACCAAAATCTGATTAAATTCCATGTCAACAGCTCCTTTAGAAATATTATTCCCAGGAGAAAAAAAAAAAAAACCTGACAGTTTTAATACTTATTTTTCCCGCTGTATCACTTTAAACTGTTCGAAATGATAATAAAAGTTTATTATCACTTTTTCTAACCTTACAAGGGTAAAAGTTGTTGGAAGAAAGATTATGTAATGCCATTTAAAAGCATAAATAAATGGGGGAAAATAAAAATATGAACCACAAAAAATGGAAAACTGTTAATTTATGGACATTTTTTGTGTATGTAGGCTATAAATAAATATAAAAGTGTGAATACATAGTGTCTACAGCCAGAGATCGCTGGTAATCACACACACACATTCACATGGACTACAAATCCGCCAGTTCATGGACTACATATCCAGTCATGCCACGTGCACACACCTGATTCAAGTCACCCACTGATTACACTCCAACAGCTGAAGTCACTCATACACTGATTACATGGACTTTAAGTACACATCACAAAATGACTATGTGGCTGAGTCTTGTATCCTTGTATCCTATAAAGTGAACATTACGACGCGTTTCTCCTTGCCTTGTTTTCCCATGTTTAGACCTTTGCTTTGTTTTGTTTTGATTATCCCTGTACGCCGCCTGCCTTGTGACCATCTGCCTGATATAACGACTACGACTCTGGATTGCCCTTATACATCTGATTGTTCCTGTTTGACCATTGCTTGCCTGACCATCCTAATAAAGACCTGCATAAGGATCCTCACCCCGTTGAAGCGTCTATAGAACCATTTAACATTTTACTTTGCTCTGCTAGGGTCAAAACTCTTTTATAAATTAATTTGGATTGTTTATGAGTAATCATATTCAACAATACAGTAAATTGAAAGAAAACTAATTATATTATATTCATTACAATGGGGTACTACTGGTAATTATCAGATTAAATCATGTTATTTCATACATTCAATACCATTCACATACAAAACCTGTAAATTCTGACCTTGTGGCGAAAATTTTTTAGGTTCCCATGAACAAAGCGGCCCATAATTCACACCGAATGTGGTAGTTCGAAAATGCAAAAATACAGATTGTTTCCTGTGTTGGTTGGATTTACTGTTGGGGGGGTGGGGGTGGGGGGTAGAATTTACAGTTTGCACAGTATTGAAGTATATGAAGACCTATACACTCTTGCATCCACACACATTCACTACGGGCAATTTAGCTTACTCAATTCACCTACAGTATATTGCATGTGTTTGGACTGTGGAGGAAACCGACACAAACACAGGGAGAACAGGCAAATTGTGCCACCATGACGCAAGCATTATATATTCAACAATAAAATAATAATTAAATGGCAAATAATATGTTTATATAATTATTTTCCTTTTTTATTTTATAATTCACGGTGTAAATAAATTGAAAGCCTTGAAATTCACTTCTGTTCCTGTTTAGTCTGCATTTACTGCAAACTGAGCTCTGAGGCCTGTGACGTCTTTCAATCTGAAACAAGAGCCACATATAATTCATGTAATTCATTCGTAGCCTTCAGATAGTCATAATTGCACAAGCCAAATCATGATTTTATTTCGAATACATCTCGAGGCCATACTACCCAATCACACTTTCATCTATTCCTCCATCTCACGTTATCAATCTAGCAGTTTTTCATACGTAAAGATTTTACAGAAGCTCGAGGTTAGAATATGTGTAGTTTGGTTTTTCATGTGCGAACGGATCTCCAATATCATTCCCACTGCCTCCAATCATTTTTCTAACCCTCTTTGCTGTCTCTATCAAAGTAGCAAAAGCCCAAAAGTAACATAAAAAGCTGGTCATAAACAGTAACAAGTAGACGAGTGCTTTAGGGTCACATCTAGAATGTGCAAAAAAAAAAAAGAAAAAAAAAAGGCCGTGTCGAATTAATGCTCCAGCTTTTCCTCCTTACAGGGAACACAACATCACCAACACTTCATGGGATGCCAATTACCACCGCCAGACACTTTCAACTTTGATTTTGCCATGTGCTGCTAAAACAGATTTTGATATTTTTTCCCTCAAAGTAGTGGTTTGTTTTAATAGCTCCTGCAGCAATATGATTACTGGCCAATTCCAGTTGGGAAAAGCCTTTAATAACAGAGGCACTATTTTACTCTGTACCTCGCCATCTCCCTGCTACTAGAATTCAGCAGACACATCCATTCCCAGATTGCCTGATTGATTGCTTTCTCAAAATGACCCACACAGGTCAGCCTGTAATGGACTGGCCTCCTACACTGAGAAGAGGTGCAATCTCTGGCCTTATCCCTGTGCCTGCTCACCTCACACCTTCATGAACATCCGAATCCAATTCGGTAAGCAGCAGTGTTTCCACACTGTCTGAGGGACATATCACATCTGAAGGAAAAAATAAATAAATTGAGAAGCAATTTGAATGCATAAAGCTATTTGCACATTGTAATTTGGGTCAGAGCTATTAAAGATGTCACAGTGTAGTTGGAGGGTTTGTAGACAACAGTTTCAAATATTCATCTTGGTACCCAGATTGCAATGTAACTGTTATGCTCAGAGGCTGTTTTTGAAGCACGTTATTTAAACCTTTATTGCTGACAGAACTACTTTCCTCTTGCAATAACAGTTTCATTTTTAGCCCTTTTTATTTGATATTGAAGGTTTAGTTCATTTACTCGGGTCGTTTCAGACCCATAGTTCATCTTCAAAGCACACACGACGTTATTTTTTAATGAAATCGGAAGCGTCATTTAAGAACAAACACTCAAGAAAAAACTTAGCTGGTTCTTGTGGAAGATACTGTTAAGTGCACCATGGGATATAAGAAATTAAGCTCAGTGGTTCTTGCAGAAGCTCAAATGTGCCACATGACACGCAAGCAGGGCTGTTTCTAGACTTATTGGCACCCTTGGCGAGATTACTATTGTTTATTCCCCACCCCATATACAAATCTGATACATGGAAATATATGCAAGTAACATATATAAAATATCACTGTAAAAAATGATTTTTGGGGCTTGTAAATAAAGAGAGCATAATCCAAGTACATTTTACAAATAAATCATATTTTGTCTTTTTACTTCAAAATGTCACGTTTAATTCAATAAGCTACTTAATATTTCTTTTTTATTTATTGTGCTTAAAAACAATAGTAAATTCAAATGAACATGCCTAAGTAATATAGGGGTGTCAAAATTCATCAAAATTAATCGTTTCTTCGGTGCACCGCGATGCAGACACGGACAATTTGGTATCGGTTCAGTAATAATCATAACCGGTTATTATAATGAGATTATTAAGGAGATTCACCCTAAATTCACCATATACTCACCCTTAAAATTATAGTTCATTCAAAACTGAAAATTCTGTCACCATTTACTCACCTTTAACTTGTTCCAAACCCATTTGACTTTTTTTTCTTCTTCTGTTGAACACACAAAGTAATATTTTGAAGAAAGCGGGAAACCTGTAACCATTGACTTTCATGGAGTTTGTTTTTCCTACTCTGGAAGTCAATGATTTCAAGTTTATAGCTTTCTTTGAAATATCTTTTTAAAATATTTTATTCATTAGTGTTCAACAAAATAAAGAAACAAAGAAATGGAACCACTTGAGGGTGAGTAAATTTAAATGTTTGGGTGAACTTTCCCTTTTCAATCTTTTATTTTTGTTTGAGTTTCTTTTTCTGTTGAACAAAATAAAATATTTTGAAGAATGTAGGACACACTGATAGCCGCTGACTTCCATAGCTAGCCTATATGTACATGTTTTATAGCTTCAATTGACATTATATATTCTGTGTGACTGCAAAAACAAGAGGGCAATATTTTTTATTTTTTATTTTCTTTAGCTAACTTATTACATAGTTGTTAATCAGGAGGATGTTAGCAAGACAAAATAGCCTATTTGCTTTTGAACTTTTGGATAAATAGCTGACGTTAAATTTGAGCCTCAGGTAGTCTTTTGTTAACCGTTACGCACCTCCACACAATGAAGATGAATGACGGATGAATTTAAATCGGCGGTTCTGTCGATCATATCGCGCTGCTGTAACAGAGGTCAGCTAGTAATATATGTTTTACACACACTCCGTCTGCAGTGTGTGTATGGGTCAGACTGTAAAGCTATGGCCCAGATGCAGTCCATGTGCAATGCGGATGCAGGAGTTGGCATAGGCGCTGATAGACTGCTGTTGACACCTTACTTTTGAGGCAAGGGAAACAATGTAAAAAGAGTCTTCGTTAGAGCATTCGCCTCGCATATGGCTTTTCTTTCCAAATCGTCGGTTCAAGGCTCGCTTGGAGCGGCTAGACTAAAACCAAGATATACTTAAAAAAAATTTTTTTTTTTATTGTTTGACAGGGAAAGCTGTCCTTAAATAGAACACGCATTAACATACATATATTATATTATTAGTAGTATTTAAAAAATAATTATTATCCCCAGGAAAAAAGGGCACTTTCTCTCCAGAAGAAAAAAGGGCATGGGGCTCAAGCACCCAAAGCCCCCACCTCTGCACATGCCTGAATTCAAATGAACATGTCTAAGTAATATTTACTTAGTGTTTCGTAATAATGCAAAAAAAAAAAAGACATACAGGAGTAAAATTTACTTCACAAAGTCAGGAAGTCTATGCGCATGCTCTCTGATTCAAACATGTCGGGTGGAGCAGATGAGAGCAACCGAACATTTCTCCACACAGACTAATGTGATATTTACAAGGTAAGTTACATTATTTGTATATTGATCAATTTGGATTCGTTTGCAGAAAGGTATAGAGCTCCTGTCTGCAGTTTTGGTGGTTAAAGAGAATGCATGAAGTGTTATTTGAGTGAGTTAGCTAAAGCTCCGATTAGCATAAGCATATTAGCAAATGTTCCCAGAGATGGATTGCGGCTGGAAGGGCATCCGCTGCGTAAAATCGTGCTGGATTAGTTGGTGGTTCATTCCACTGTGGTGACCCCGCAAGGGACAAAGCCGACAAGAAAATGAATGAATGAATGAATATTAGCAAATGACATCTGTGTCTAAAACAACTGGCTGCATTCTAAATATAATCTACGGAAAAGTATAATCTACAGTGAACTTTAAGATGATTTTTTACTAATACGAGTGTCCAAGCATCGGTAAATTACAATAAGGACATAATTAACAGAACATTAAAGTTACCCTCCCTGCTGTCTGCTCTATAAATAAGAGTTTTCTTAGATTGGACAGCCTCAGATCTCATTTGAACCCAGAATGATAAGTTACCTGAGCCCTGAGAGGCCAAAACATGATGTTTAAAGACGTATTTATTAATCCATCCACATTAACATATGCGAATATACTCCTTATTAAACTATAGTGATATATATTCTAGTAACGTTACTGAGGATGTTCAGGCAGCCTCTATACATGTGAACATTTATTGCTGATAATTGAAGAGTCCAAAATAAATGACCTGATCAAATTTTAAATTAGTAATATCATTATATGTTCATTCAATTTTCTGACATTAACATTTCTAATATGTTCATTAGATTGCTCTCACCATTTAAGCTCATGCAAGGTAAGTTGGATAACACATTTATATAGATATACTAATGTATTCAACATATATGTGTGTGTGGTTGGCAAAAATTGTTGATTTGACTGCTAAATCGTAAATGTGTTACATTTTATTTCATTTATCTTAGATCAATAATGAGAACAGAAGCATAACCACAACCCCCTGTAGCCAGCCTTTCTGCAAAAACTGGACTACATTTACCAGGTAAATATATATATATATATATTGCACATTCGGGCAACCCAGTGGCGCAGTAGGTAGTGCTGTTGCCTCACAGCAAGAACGTCACTGGGTCGCAGGTTCGAACCTCGGCTGGGCTGGGTCAGTTGGCGTTTCTGTGTGGAGTTTGCATGTTCTCCCTGGGTTTGCGTGGGTTTCCTCCGGGTGCTCCGGTTTCCCCCACAGTCCAAAGACATGCAGTACAGGTGAATTGGGTAGGCTAAATTGTCCATAGTGTATGAGTGTGAATGTGTGTGTGGAAGTTCCCAGAGATGGGTTGCGGCTGGAAGGGCATCCGCTGCGTAAAATCGTGCTGGATAAGTTGGCGGTTCATTCCGCTGTGGCGACCCCGCAAGGGACAAAGCCGACAAGAAAATGAATGAATGAATGAATATTGCACATTCAATATGTAGATGGAGATTTACACTGTTACTGGTTAATGACCACTGAAGTTTACTTTTGTTTTAATTAGCAATTTGAAGACAAGTGAGATGCTGTGTTCCACTGCCTGCTTTCTGACCTGGGAGAATCATCTCAGGAGCTCATTGAACACCACCAGGTACATTAAAAATGTCTAAAATAGTTTTTACGTTGGACATGTAAGGTAAGTGTTAAAGACATGCTAGTATTTTTATCCCCCAAATGTTTTTACTTTTGGTTAACTTTTAAAAACTTTAATGACTTTATGCAACAGAGCACAGGTCTTAACATCAATACAGTCTATTATATCATAAAGCAAGAGGTAACATTGATAACATTGCAACTAACTGTACAGTATTTTAATCACTTTGCACTTATTTGTGTATTTGACAGGATGTCGAGAGACCTGCTTAATGACTGCTTCACTAATCGTTGTGAAGATCATTGTACTGGGCAGTACTACAGAAGAGGAAGATGACAACATAGATGACCCCATCATTCTCTCTGAATGGACTTTTTAAATTTGTTTTTTGAGAAGTTTAATTCAAATTAAAGTACTCAATGAAAATGTCTGGTAGTGTTTTTAATTCAGAAACAGTTTAAATATATACATTTAAATATATTACTATTTTTAGATTTATTTTTATCCAGTATTCCTAGTTATCTTTTTTAGTTATCCTGAGTAAACTTTACTTCAAAATCTTAAATATAATATGGTGATGAAAATTTATTTAAAATTTTGAAGTAAAGTTTACTCAGGAAAACTAAAAAGATAACTAGGAATAATGGATAAAAAATAAATAAAAAAATTGTAATATATTTAAATGTATGACTTAAGTAAATTTTACAAACCAAATGTCAATAAAATCTACTTAGAATTTCCCAAGTAAACTTAACTTAACATTTCTACTTAAATGTACTAATAATTATGGTTAATCTTTTACTTTTTACTTTACTTTTAAAGCTTTGAAGATTTACTAGCCTTTTCTGAGTGAAAAACATTTCCAAGCTTTTTTCAAGTAAACCCTACTCCTCATTTTTTACATATGCAAAACGTTTTGACATATTCTCTTTTTTTTCAACTATTGGTATTTCAAATATATACATATGGTATATGTACAAAACATATGCTAAACTGTCATTATTGCAATATTTCAATACATGTTGGATTTATGACATTTTATATATGTGAAATCCAAATATGAATTTGTACGCCATATATTTAATTTGCATATAGCCATATATTAGATTTCTATTTGCGCCTCTGGGTTAACCCATCTCTTTAGTTGGCCCCTAAAAATTAGATTAAAAAAATCACCCTGTGTATCATAAATATCAGTTTTGTACTTCACATAACTTTATTACTGTAAGTAATACGTTCAAATGATTATTATCTGTTTGATTCACAAGATGCCTATGTATTTTTTTGATAAATACACTATGTTAGCAATAATAGCATTACCTTCTTGATGGATAGTAAAGTCTACAACAGGATGAACTAGCAGTCCTCTCTCAATACGATGCAGAATGCCATGACGTGTTTGCCACAAACTAGTGGAATTCACCTCAATCACATCTTCAGGGCAAGTTCAAATAATTGAACTCAAGCTAAAAAAAATGTGTGTGACAGGAAAAACATCCCAGGAGTAAACCAGAGCTAGTGACACAGTTCTCTATGTCTGGTCTAAATTGTATGAGGGGAAAAACATCCCGTGAGTAAACCAGAGCTAGTAACGCTGTTCTTTACGTCTGGTGTAAATTGTTTAAGGGGAAAAACATCCCGTGAGTAAACCAGAGCTAGTGACGCAGTTCTTTAAGTCTGGTGTAAATTGTGTGAGGTAAAAAACATCCTGCAAGTAAACCAGAGCTAGTGATGTGGTTCTTTGCATCTGGTGCAAATTAGGTTGGGGGAAAAACATCCTGCGAGTAAACAAAAACTAATGATATGGTTCTTTACATCTGGAGTAAATTGTGTGAGGTTAAAAATATCCTCTTAGTAAACCAGAGCTAGTGACGTGGTTTTTATGTCTGGTGTAAATTGTGTGAGGGGAAAAACATCCTGTTAGTCAACCAGAGCTAGTGACACAAATCTTTACGTCTGGTGTAAATTGTGTGAGGTGAAAAACATCCCACGAGTAAACTAGAGCTAGTGAAGTGGTTCTTTATGTCTGGTGTAAATTGTGTGAGGGGAAAAACATCCTGTTAGTAAACCAGAGCTAGTGACATGAATCTTTACGTCTGGTGTAAATTGTGTGAGGTGAAAAAACATCCCACGAGTAAACCAGAGCTAGTGCCGTGAATCTTTATGTCTAGTGTAAATTGTGTGAGGTGAAAAACATCCCACGAGTAAACTAAAGCTAGTGAAGTGGTTCTTTATGTCTGGTGTAAATTGTGTAAGGTGAAACAACATCCCGCGAGTAAACCAGAGCTAGTGACGTGAATCTTTACGTCTAGTGTAAATTGTGTGAGGTGAAAAACATCCCACGAGTAAACTACAGCTAGTGAAGTGGTTTTTTATGCCTGGTGTAAATTGTGTGAGGTGAAAAAACATCCCGCGAGTAAACCAGAGCTAGTGAGGTGAATCTTTACGTCTAGTGTAAATTGTGTGAGGTGAAAAACATCCCACGAGTAAACTAGAGCTATTGAAGTGGTTCTTTATGTCTGGTGTAAATTGTGTGAGGTGAAAAAACATCCCGCGAGTAAACCAGAGCTAGTGACGTGAATCTTTACGTCTGGTGTAAATTGTGTGAGGTGAAAAACATCCCACGAGTAAACTAATGTAATGTAATGTAATGTAATGTAATGTAATGTGTATTTATATAGCGCATTTTATTGTGTATGGCCATACACCCAAAGCGCTTCACAATCACGAGGGGGGTCTCTTCACACCACCACCAGTGTGCAGCATCCACTTGGATGATGCGACAGCAGCCACAGGACAACGGCGCCAGTGCGCTCACCACACACCAGCTATTGGTGGAGTGAAGAGACAGTGATAGAGCCAATTCGGTGGAAGGGGATGATTAGGAGGCCATGATGGGTAAGTGCCGATTGAGGGACTTTGGCCAGGACACCGGGGTTATTCCCCTACTCTTTACGAGAAGTGCCATGGGATCTTTAATGACCACAGAGAGTCAGGACCTCGGTTTAACGTCTCATCCGAAAGACGGCGCCCACTGACAGTATAGTGTCCCCTTCACTTCTACTGGGGCATTAGGACTCACACAGACCGCAGGTTGAGCGCCCCCTGCTGGCCTCTCTAACACCACTTCCAACAGCAACCTAGTTTTCCCATGTGGTCTCCCATCCAGGTACTGACCAGGCTCAGCCCTGCTTAGCTTCAGTGAGTAACCGGTCTTGGGCTGCAGGGTGATATGGCTGTGGCCATTAAAACTAGAGCTAGTGAGGTGGTTCTTTATGTCTGGTGTAAATTGTGTGAGGGGAAAAACATCCCGCGAGTAAACCAGAGCTAGTGACGTGAATCTTTACGTCTGGTGTAAATTGTGTGAGGGGAAAAAAATCCCGCTAGTAAACCAGAGCTAGTAATGCAGTTCTGTACGTCTGGTGTAAACACAGCATTACACGAATAATTTTAGCTTATAATTTTTGTTATTTGTGAAAAATTACTCCTGAGAAAGTTTGTTTATTGTCTCCCCTGCTGTTGATGAAAGATTAAATTTAAGCATCTGAGCAGCAGCTGCTATCATCATGGAGATTAATAATATTACTTTCAAGGTGGTGGGTCAATGGTGCCCCTCATTAAACCTCATTGGTTCTTGTATGTCGAGGAAAGTTTGCTTGAGTGTCTTTGACCACATGTATAAAAACTACTTTTAAAAATGTTTTACAATTATTAGCTGATAAATAATTGTATGTGAACGTAAGCCTAAAACATATCTGTGGGCAAAGGGACAGAAACGTATCCCTTGAAATAAGAAATATGATTAAAAACATCTCCATTTTAGGATGAGAAGATGAACAAATCTCTTATAGATCTGGAATGACATAAGGTTGACCAAATTATCATATATATATATATATATATGTGTGTGTGTGAGTGTGTGTGTGTGTGTATATATATATATATACAGGCAGTGCAGAATTATTAGGCAAATGAGTATTTTGACCACATCATCCTCTTTATGCATGTTGTCTTACTCCAAGCTGTATAGGCTCGAACGCCTACTACCAATTAAGCATATTAGGTGATGTGCATCTCTGTAATGAGAAGGGGTGTGGTCTAATGACATCAACACCCTATATCAGGTGTGCATAATTATTAGGCAACTTCCTTTCCTTTGGCAAAATGGGTCAAAATAAGAACTTGACAGGCTCTGAAAAGTCAAAAATAGTGAGATATCTTGCAGAGGGATGCAGCACTCTTAAAATTGCCAAGCTTCTGAAGCGTGATCATCGAACAATCAAGCTTTTTATTCTAAATAGTCAACAGGGTCGCAAGAAGTGTGTGGAAAAACCAAGGTGCAAAATAAACTGTGAACTGAACCATGAACTGAGAAAAGTCAAGCGTGCAGCTGCCAAGATGCCACTTGCCACCAGTTTTGCCATATTTCAGAGCTGCAAACATCACTGGAGTGCCCAAAAGCACAAGGTGTGCAATACTCAGAGACATGGCCAAGGTAAGAAAGGCTGAAAAACGACCACCACTGAACAAGACACACAAGCTGAAACGTCAAGACTGGGCCAAGAAATATCTCAAGACTGATTATTCTAAGGTTTTATGGACTGATGAAATGAGAGTGAATCTTGATGTATATATATATATATATATATATATATATATATATATATATATATATATATATATATATATATATATATATATTTGATCATTTTGTGTGAATAAAGAGTTTAAACATGCATGACATTGGTAAAATTTGTCAAATTAAGTATCATTCACAAGTAACAATATAAGAAAATATTTTCTGAATAACATCATAAAGGTTAATTGACAAAAGTATGCATCATTACACAAAATAAATAATGTACGGTCCAACTGATTAATAAACTTAACATAAGATCAGCAGTTTGAACTGTGACCAAAGCCTGGAAATGCCACCAAAATAATTGCATTTCATTAATGAGAGATTTCCGTCTGCAAGCTGTGACTGACAAACTTTAAACCATCCAAGGACCCTCATGAATATGCATCATGTGCAAATGTGCGACAAGATCAAGAAGTAACCTTTAACATTGAGCTTTATATCATCATCAATATTTTAACCAACACCTATCATGTCTGCTGCAGGTTGAGAACAAACAGCTTACTTATTATTAATGCATGCAAATGAATGCTTTGTTTATTCATCTTGGAAGGCTTCTGAGCGTCTAAGTTCTGACTTTGTATTTCTTGCATAAAAAAAGACTAAAAGTATTCGGAATGATTTGTTTGGTTCCCTAAACTGACCGAGTTGACCAACTCAACAGGCATCATCCATAAATGTAACTCAATGATTGTCTGACTTTCTGTTTTGCCATTTTGACACATGTATGCCAGCCAAAATATGCATCAAAAGAGACAAAAGAAAATAAGCCACATTTATTCAGCCTGGGGTTTCATCTTTTTAACTATCGGGACTTTTGGGAAAGTGGGAAGAATGTCTTCTAGTAACAGGCTTATAAGGTCGAAAATGTCAATTTATTCACAGAAACTAATGTTTCTATAAGTCTTCTCCCTCTGTGCTATAATTACAGTGTTTTGATGCTATTTTCATGGCCCTTGACATGCACTTAAAAAGCTTTTATTTTTGCAGCCCGGGAAAGCGTCTCAAGAGTCAAAAGAACAAAACATTTCTCCTTTGTTTCTTCTCTATTTTACTGAATAGTTTTCACACTTTCTAATGAAAAACTAATTTTCATACAATTTTTGGCTTGCTGAGTGTTTTTGTGTTGCCTCTATGCTGTCTCGAAGTACAGTTCTTTAAAAAAATCCATTCAAAATTACAATGCTACTGCTTGCTAACAAGAACATATGAATTAATGGTGCAATAGGTGATTGTTTTCAGAAACAATTTTTTTTTATGCTGGTTAAAAGTCTCTTCATATCCTCATAGCAATAATTAAAGTATCTGCTGCTGCTTTCAGTAGTATGGCAATAAATGTCATGTAAATTGGCATTCAAGCTTACATTATTAGGGTTATTAACACTGAATAAAGCACATGAGTTGTACTTGAGGTGATCATTGTCAGTTAATAGAAGTCGTTTCTAAAAAATAAACTTCAGGTGTCGGTTGGAAAAAAACTCCTTTTAATATGGAAAATATTCCTTCTATCGCTTACCGTTGCGTTTAGTTAGAACACGATTTAAATCAGTCATTAGGCTCAAGTTGGTGTCGTCAGTCTGGCAACTTGCGCTTGCATGTGTTTTTAAACCAGGCGTGCAATACTTAGTTCAACCCCAGGGTGTCAGACTTACTGCACCTTCTCCTCAGATCTTGAAAATAAATTTGAAATTGAAGTTTAGAACTGTGCAAGCCAACACATATCAGTGATTCAGCAATGTTTAGTGAGGTTTAATGTTTAGTGAGGTTCAATATGTATTAATTAGATTATAAACCTTACCATTTCGTTGGAGTGCAGTAAGTGCACTATTCTGTGCATCTGAATGGCTGTATTTAAATTTCTGTCATGTTTCATTTAGTGCAAACAGCCAAATTGCTTTTTACTGCAAATCTCACGTAGCATGTTGTTAGGACACGGGGTTACAATGTAACCTGCTCAACTAATGTTTACGTTCATAATATTTATATTATTTGCTAATTAATAACCTCCTCATGTAGAACTCTGAATCGGCATCTCAATTCAGAGTCTGCTACTGTCCACCGGAGGTCACATTTCAGTCACGGACACACACTTTGAGAGCCCTTCTGACTGAATGAATGAAATACTTGGTTTTCTACCAAGGCAACCCGGGGTGCTGAAATATAATTGGCTAAACTGGCATTGAGCGAGTTAAAGGGACCAAAACAAAGACAGCGTTCCAGTATTTAATGCACATTTTCAAAGCGGAATATCTGACTTCAGCATTGTTTTTCAGATAAACAAGAATGTTCACTTAGCATGTTTCTTAAATATCTGCAAACATATTATGGTATTTTTATGCTTTAGAGGAGTCAAAAACGTTTATACAGAGGTCCAAATTTAGTTATATATAATTTAATTGTCTGTGAAAGGTGTTGGGACCAATAAAAGTTTGTCCAATTAAAGTGCTTAGTCCGAATATTACCATTGGCTATTTGACCTGCCTGTTAAAGTATGTAATTCATACCTCTGCAGACCCTGATTGTGCAGTAAGGAATACGGAGGCACTTCAGACAGAGAATGGCAGGCAAACATCAACAATCAACCTACCTTCTTTTTTAAGTATATTATTTACTAACTGTACTACAGTTTTCCCTCTCCTGAATGTTACATTATATATTGTAGTGATTTTAGTGCACGTGGTGATTGAGGGTGGGACGCATTGGAAATGTTAGCATTTTCCAAGAGCTCCTGTTGCACCTTTAAGTAATTCTAAGAAATTTCCCGTAGTGATCTTTCACTGTATATGCTGCTAATACTTGACCCTTGATATCTTGCTTTTTCACAAAAACTACAATAATAATAATTACATGTTTCTCCTTCGGATATTCACATAACAACCAAACGCTGTATGAAAGCTTGACATCCCAATAATGAGTTGTTGTCTTTGATCACTTACTATCATCATTTACCATTAGGTATTCCATGCTTCTTTGACCCAAAATGAAATTGCTAGACAACAACAACAACAAAAACGCCTCCTAAGAGGTAAAACGACACCGAGAGCATCATCATGTTTCTGACACTTACATTACGGCTCTGGCAGAACAATCTTACTTTCATGAGATCCAGATTCATTGATATGTGAAATGCACTTTGGAATCATATTGTAACATGCTCAATTTGAGGATACAACAATATAAAAGACGACAGAGGAATAGTAATTATGCCCTACCTGCCTATATATGCTCACCGGCCACTTCATTAGGTACACCTTTCCAATTGCTTGTCAATGCAAATTTCCAATCAGCCAATCACATGGCAGCAACTTAGTGCATTTAGACATGGTCAAGATGATCTGCTGCAGTTCAAACGAACATCAGAATAGGGAAGAAAGGTGATTTAAGTGACTTTGAACGTGGCATGGTTGTTGGTGTCAGACGGGCTGGTCTGAGTATTTCAAAAACTTTTGATCAACTGGGATTTTCACGCACAACCATCTCTAGGGTTTACAGAGAATGGTCCGAAACGCAAAAAATATCCAGTAAGCGGCAGTTCTGTGGGCACAAATGCCTTGTTGATGCCAGAGGGCTGAGGAGAATGGCCAGACTGGTTTGAGCTGATAGAAAGGCATCAGTAACTAAATAACCACTCGTTACAACTGAGGTATGCAGAGGAGCATCTCTGAATGCACAACAAGTTGAACCTTGAGATGGATGGGCTACAGCAGCAGAAGACCACACCGGGTGTCACTCTTGTCAGCTAAGAACAGGAAACTGAGGCTACAATTCTCACAGGGTCACCAAAACTGGACAATTGAATATTGGTTTCCTGGTCTGATGAGTCTCGATTTCTGCTGCGACAATCGGATTGTAGGGTCAGAATTTGCCATCAACAACATAAAAGCAACAGGAAAACATGGAAGCAATGGTGTGGGGGTAATTTTCTTGGCACACTTTGGGTCCTTTAGTACCAATTGAGCATTGTGTCAACGCCACAGCCTACCTGAGTATTGTTGCTGACCATGCTCTTCCCTTTATAACCACAGTGTACCCATCTTCTGATGGCTACTTCCAGCAGGATAACGCGCCATGTTATGAAGCGTGAATTATCTCACACTGGTTTCTTGAACATGACAATAAGATCACTGTACTCAAATGGTCTCCACAGTCAGCAGATCTAAACCCAATAGAGCACCTTTGGGATGTGGTGGAACGGGAGATTCGCATCATGGATGTGCAGCCTACAAATCTGCAGCAACTGCGTGATGTTATCATGTCAATATGGACCAAAATCCCTGAGGAATATTTCCAGTACCTTGTTGAATCTATGCCACAAAGTACTAAGGGAGTTCTGACGGCAAAAAGGGGGACCAACCTGGTACTAGAAAGGTGTACCTAATAAAGTGGCCGGTGAGTTTATTTTGATTACACTAGGAAGACCTACATACTACACCCTACAACAATGACTAGCTTTTGGATTCTAAGCTTGTACTGTAGCTTTGTAAAAAAATAAATAAATAAAATAATAATAATTATAATAATAATTATACATAAGACAAGGAAATAGTTCTGCATCAGGACTAGAAAGACTTGGAAATGGTGAAAATATGGCAGCAATATCAAAGAAAAAAAAAGAAGATTAAAGGTTAAATAAAGGCCTTGAGAGGCTCACCCAAACTATACACACCGACTGAACCTACAGTGGCCTGTTATTGATCCTTACAGCTTTAACTTGAGGAATGAAAGGGATGAAGAAAGAAAAAAAAGACAGTGTTATCTGATAGACTTAAAGCAAATGTGAAGAAGTCAGATACTTCAGTTACTCAGCTGACAGTCTCAGTCTTTGTAACTATTCTATTATATATTTTAATATTAATGCGCTTGGCAGTTTATGAAAGCCCTTTATTTTCCTGTGCAGTAAATCAACAGAATGTGCATTGAAAGTAGTTCAAGTATTCTCTGGGAATTGAGCCCACGACTTTGCGATTGGTTGCACAATGTTTGAACTATAGAAATGCCCATGAGACAAATTATAAGTCTACATTGAAACAAAACAAAATCTTGTTTGCATGGTTTTCGCTTGCATATATACTCAATGCGAGTGAGATCATTGTATTAATTCCCACTGAATGCAAGCTCTGAGAATGTACAACATCAATGCAATGTAGCTCACCGAGGAGATAAGCATTTGCCAAATTAATAAATGTAAATGCTGAAGTGCAGATATACACTCACCGGCCACTTTATTAGGTACACCTCTCAACTGCTTTTTAACGCAAATTTCTAAACAGCCAATCACATGGCAGCAACTCAATGCATTTAGGCATGTAAGCACGGTCAAGATGATCTGCCGCATTTTAAACCGAGCATCAGAATGGGGAAGAAAGGTGATTTAAGTGACTTTGAACATGGCATGGTTGTTGGTGCCTGACGGGCTGATCTGAGTATTTCAGAAACTGCTGCAAAAACGTTCTGATGAGTCTCGATTTCTGTTGCAACATTCGGATGGTAGAGTCAGAATTAGGGTCAGAATTTGCATAATGGTGTGGAGGATATTTTCTTGGCACATTTTGTGCCCATTAGTACCATAATGCGCCTTGTCATAAATAGCAAATCATCTCAGACTGGTTTCTTGAACATGACAATGAGTTAACTGTACTCAAATGGCCTCCACATTCACCAGAACTCAATCCAATAGAGCACCTTTGGGATGTGGAGGAACGGGAGATTCGCATCATGGATGTGCAGCCGACAAATCTGCAGCAACTGCGTGATGCTACAGTATCATGTCAATATGGACCAAAATCTTTAAGGAATATTTCCAGTACCTTGTTGAATCTATGCCACCAAGGATTAAGGCAGTTCTGAAGGCAAAAGTGGGTCTAACCCAGTATTGGTAAGGTGTACCCAATAAAGTGGCCGGTGAGTACATATTGACATAAAGACATTTATCATTTTATAAAGGATTTATATTTCAAACTAATGTGGTTCTTTTAAACTCCATTCATCACAGAGTCCTGAAAGAATACAAACACAAATTACACAAAAATAGCAGAGGAATGTTTTCAGTATTTAAGGTGCTAGAAAAAGGGTGGTATGGTGGCTCAGTGGTTAACACTGTCACCTCACAGCAAGAAGGTCATTGTTTCGAGTCCCGGCACGATCAGTTGGCATTTCTGGGTGGAGTTTGCATTTGAGTGTGACCCATACACACTCTCATTCACACACACACACACGCACACTGATAAACTACAGACAATTTAGTTTATTCAATTCACCTATAGCACATGTCTTTGGACTGTAGAGGAAACCGGAGCACCCGAAGGAAACCCACGTGAATATGGGGAGAATATGCAAACTCCACACAAAAATGCCAACTGGCCCAGCCGGGACTCAAACCAGTGACCTTCTTGCTATGAGCCAACAGTGCTAACCACTGAGCCGCAGTAACCACCTAATTATTTAAAAATAGTATTAAATAATACTGTCTGTGCGGAACAACTCAGTCTGAATAAGTCTGTGGCTTAACCAAATAGCGTCTAGGGTGTATTTATCAAATCCAAAGATCTCACCATGTCTAAACATGAGAGAAAACCCCCACATTGTCCATAAACTGCTACTAGGAGCAAAGCATATCAGAGACTCTGCCTTAATGAGCATCTACTCGATGGGTGCACGCTCAATCAAACTCTTCTAGCTACAGATATGTGGGAAAACTACACAAACAAGTAATAAACAATATTATGATGACGATTTCTGCTTCGTCGATAAGAAGAAAACAGTGAAACGGTGAGTAGCACCAAATGACCTTGACATCGATTATTGAACATACATGTATTGAAGAAAACTTCACTTTTTTATTCTTCTTCTTGCATCTTAACTTACTAATGTGGTCTGAGGGAACCAGCGGGAGACTGTCTGAAACAAATGATCCGTATTTTCTATCAGAGGCGTCTCCGCACCGTGGACAGATGGTTAGGGACGTGCGTGTCTCCAATAGCAGCGTCAGATTATTTTTTTTATTTGAAAAGGCATGGCACAAACAGATGTAAGACATCAAGATTACGTCTCTGTATTGAGATGTTTCCCGAAGAATAAAAGGGTTTTTGATGTGGTTTCAAACGGGCTCTTATTTTTGCCGAGACTGAACCACAAGTGGTTGTCAAAACAATGTTTTCTCCTGTTGAGTGAATGAAAGGAGGAATAAATAAATAGACAGGAAAAAAATAAATAATTAACGTACAAATTGCCTATTTGAAATGATAATGACTGAGATGAGGCTATTGAGGTTGTAGCCAATATCTCTGTGATATCAGGGTCTTGGCAAATGCGCGCAGACCATTATGAACCCTGTCCAAATGCTCTCTGCATGCAGTGAGCAAATTTCTCCTTGGGAGATAATTACAGAGATTAATCTTGTGTTACCAGCCTGCTCCAAAATCGGTTTGTCATGCTTACCCGAGACCGTCTTCCAGCCAGAAGACTCCTCGTCCTTTGAGGCATGGTCGGGCACCTGTCCTTGGAGATGTCAAAGGAAAGCATCTCAGAACTGATTTAAAGTCTCTTGCTTGACTCAGAGACTGACAGTTCAATCATTGGAGAGTTTTCAGAGAAAGGGTTCTGGGTCTAGTGGAGTCTGCAGTCCCCTCTTTTTGTTGTTATACCGTATGGTGCCAAATGGCGCTTGAGTACAGAACTACAGAACAGTTCATCAATACGTAATTGACTGGCCGAGAGTCAAGCTCCCCGCGAAAGTGAGCAATCGGCAAAGAGTCCTACCGCTACCAGAGAGAATATTTTGAGCGCCTGCTCTGCCAAACGCTTTCTGCGAGAAGTAATTTTCCCTATTGACTTGTATTGTTGTCGCGGGAGCATTTGGCTTACCGTTCTGCTCTATTGTTGGCGTGTCACGACTGAGGTGACACTTGACATGACGAAAGGTTCTCTGGTGAGGAAAAAGAGGCATGGCAAATTGAAACGGTGAACCAGGCACACAATAATAATAAAAACAAAACTTTTCAAACTCTGCGAGAGTTCAGGCGTACACCCAGGTACTTATTTTTTTTTCTTTCCCATCTCTCTCTCCCCAGACAGAAATTGTATGTCAGCAGCAAATAATTTATCACAAGAAATTGTTGGATCCATCCGGAGTGGAAATGACACGGCATATAATAGAAGCAATTATGCTGTGAATGAGGCGTACTTTTTGCATTGTGTCAGAAGAAGATCTTTTGTTTTGTGGCGAGGATTTGGTCTGCATGTCAATAAGCTCATGGCCAGATCTTGTTTGTAAAAGCTCCAAATTGTTTCCTGAGATATATTTGAAGGGCATTTAGCAAATCAAAATGTAAAAAATATGTGAACGTGAACCTTTTTTTCCTAACAGACCTTGAAACTGTATTTTAACAGTATTATCAAGTATATTCATTCATTCATTCATTTTCCTTTAGCTTATTCTCTATTTCTGAGGTTGCCACAGCGGAATGAACCGCCAACTTTTCCAGCATATGCTTTAAGCAGCGGATGCCCTTCCAACCACAACAAAGTATTGGGAAACACCTTTTAACATTGTGTCAAATCGTTCCCTAACTCAGATATATTTAAAATCCATTTAGCGAAATTAAAATGTAAAAAAAAAAAAATGGACCTTTTTCCCAACAGACCTTGAAACTGCATTTAGCAGTATTATCAAGCATATGTTTACATATGCAGTACGAATAGTTCAACACATTTTGAAGCTAAAAGTTTTAATAACAAATTTTCAATAGCTAATTTAATTTGTCTTTGCCATTTGTCTTTACTCTAACAAACATCATTTGGGAAATAATTTTTTTGTCTTCAACTATATACAGTTGAAGTCAGAATCATTAGCCCCTTGTTTATTTTTTTCCCCAATTTCTGTTTAACGGAGAGATTTTTTTAACTCATTTTTAAACATAATAGTTTTAATAACTCATCACTAATAACTGATTTGTTTTATCTCTGCCATGATGACAGTAAATAATATTTGACTATATATTTTCAAGACACTTCTATACAGCTTAAAGTGACATTTAAAGGCTTAACTAGGTTAATTAGGTTAACTAGGCAGGTTAGGATAATTTAGGCAAGTTGTTGTATAACGATGGTTTGTTCTGTAGACTATTGAATATATAGCTTATACAATATACAGCTTATATATATAAATCAATATATAGCTTAAAGGGGCTAATAATTTTGTCCTTAAATTGTTTTTTTTTATATTGAAAACTGCTTTTATTCAAGCCGAAATAAAACAAATAAGACTTTTTCCAGAAGAAAAAATATAATCAGACATACTGTGAACATTTCCTTGCTCTGTTAAACATAATTTGGGAAATATTTAAAAAATAAAAAGAATTAATAATTCTGACTTTAACTGTATATACACTGGTCAAAAGCTATAAGTGAAGTTTCACAAACTAATTTCGAGAGGAGCACGTGATATGATTGATCGCAGCTGGTCTCTCATCTGTAATCATCAGTAAGCCAATCCAATTATTCCAAACTCACTATAAATAACCCGTCTTGCATTACTCCCTTATCGTCATTTTTTGAAGAATCCCCCCCCCCCCCCCCCATCCACCCTTTCTCCCCCTTTTCCTTCTTTACCAGAGGGAGCTTTTGAGAACTACCTGATCTCGTACCCCCTTACATGCTCATTGACCTGGCTCAATTATCTCCGAGCTCAGGGTTCTCTCCCAGAACAGCATGCTAAACCTGCTATTATTATCAAGCAATATTTAAGTGTAAACTCTTGAATGGGTAATTAAGTGTCATTAAGACCAAATTTATTTATTCAAAATACAATAAAATCTGTAATATTTTGAAATATTATTATTTTACTGCAATTTATTCAGTATTATTCATTATCATAGAAAGGTCAAAAAACCTTTGTAACAGTATACATGGTTTAATACTTTTGATAAGTTTTCTTCTTTTTTTTTTAACAGTGTTTGGATTGTTATGATAATATCATAATTATTTTAATAATTTGTGAGCAGACAATATTGTCATAGCAATACTACTACTACTACTACTACTACTACTAATAATAATATATGAATAATGTGAATAATATGATTAGAATAATATGATACCACTAATAATAATAATCATTTATATAGTTTATAATTCAACAAACTATTATTATTGCTATTCTTGAATTAATTATGCTTTAAACACAATACTGTCTAGGCATACAAGGATTAACCTATTTCACAATTAACCATGATTTAATTCATTCATGCATTCATTTTCTTTTCGGCTTAGTCCCTTTATTAATCTGTGGTCGCCACAGCAGAATGAACCGCCAACTTATCCAGCATATGTTTAACGCAGCAGATGCCCTTCAAGCTGCAACCCATCACTGGGAAACATCCATACACACTCATTCACTACGGACAATTTAGTTTACCCAATTCACCTCTACCACATGTTTTTGGACTTGTGGGGGAACCGGAGCACCCGGAGGAAACCCACGCCAACACAGGGAGAACATGCAAACTCCACACGAAAACGGTAACTGACCCAGCCGAGGCTTGAACCAGTGACCTTCTTGCTGTGAGGCAAACATGCTACCTACTGCGCCGCCGTGCAGCCCCATGATTTAATTCGTCATGGTTCATTAATCGTAAAGGCTTGTCAACACCACGTTTCTGCACAGAACAAAACTGTTCCGAGCCTGTACACCGAGGCTAATACCCATGCACATTGGATATAGTTGATATTTGTAATACAGTTGATCAAAAGTGCCTTTCAGACAGAGGTTCAGCAGCCTTTGACTACATTTTATCTGTATGTCAGTACAACAACAACAAAAAAAACATAATTCTTATTTCCTTTCGCTCTTTCTTGTTCACTCAACTTTTGAAGACATCCGCTGCACTGACCTAAAATTATTTGTCAGTAATACAAAAAACATTTAGTTGGGTTAACATAAGATTATTAGTTTTCTGGAGAGGTGAGCTACTCTGTAACAAAATGTTTTAAGTTGTGCCAACTAAATATTTTTTGTCTGCAGAACTGGAATGCCTGAAATTGAGTGAACAAAAAATAAACCTCATAATCCTTATTTCCTTTCGTACTCAACATAGAACCTTGAGGTGGGAATTGAACTCGGGTTGTCGTAAACACCAGAGTGCCATGTATCGATGCACTCACCACTACACTATTGGCGCTGACGTGTACTCAACGTTTGAGTGAACAAAAAAAAATCTCTTGTGGAAATTGGTACTAAGAAATAATACATTATCAGAACAAACATAGTTCAATCGATAAAACAGGAAGGCATGCTTCACATGTGAAGCATTACAAAGCATTTTCCCGTTTGTCCTGCCATGTTTTGATCCTTGTCTTGTTTACCGTTATTGTTGTTTTGCCTCCTGTCCTGTTTCTAATTCTGTGTCTAATAAACGTTTTGTTAAGGTTTGTCTCTGTTTTAGCTTTTTTTTTTTTCAATTAAACTATGTTTGTTTGTTCTGATAATGTATTTTGATAATGATAATGTTATTTCTTAGTACCAATTTCCACAAGAGTTTTTTTGTTCACTTAACTTCAGACATTTTAGCTCAGTGCAACTGATGTTTTCAAAAGTTGAGTACATGTCAGCGCAAATGGTGTAGTGGTTAGTGCATCGACACATGGCACTCCGGTGTTCATGGTGACCCGAGTTTGATTCCAGCCTCGAGGTCCTATGCCAGTCCTTCCCTTCTCCCAACACTTTCCTGTCTATAATCTCTACTGTCCTCTCAATTAAAAGTGTAAAAAATAAATAAAATGTTCAACTTCAGGCATTCCAGTTCTGCAAACAAAAAAATGTTCAGTTGGCACAACTTAAACGTTTTGTTACAGAGTAGTTCACCTCTCCAGAAAACTAATAATCTTATGTTAACCCAACTAAATGTTTTTTGTATTACTGACAAATCATTTTAGGTCAGTGCAGTGGATGTCTTCAAAAGTTGAGTGAATAGGAAAAAGCGAAAGGAAATAAGGATTATGTTTTTTTTTTTTTTTTTTTTTTGTACTGGCTTAATTTTTTTTTTTACAGTGAGGGAAATACTTAGCTAATATGTAGCTTAGATTCACATTAAACAAATACAATTTTGTTATTAATTATTTTTATTTATTTATTTATTCATTCATTCATTCATTTTCTTTTCGGCTTAGTCCCTTTATTAATCTGGGGTCGCAATTATTTATTTATTTAATTATGGTTTCACGGTTATCAAGATTATTATGCATTCATTACTTTCAGAACACTACTAGTTTAGAAAATCACATGAAAACTCCTTATATTTTAAAGTGTTATTTATTGCTGATCAGTAACCAATTAATTAATATTAAAAACAATCAATAGTCCATAGTCCATATTATTTATTTATTTATTTATTTATTTATTTATTTATTTGTTTGTTTGTTTATGTATTCATTTATTCATTATTTTGTCATTTTTAAGTCCAAAGAGAAATGGGTTTTACAGTGTATAAATATTAGAAGAAAGGCCTTATATATTTTTATTTTAGCCAAATTAGGTATATGATTGGATAACACACACACACACACAGACACACACACATACACAGAAACAAAACAATACAAAATAAAAAAAAATAAAAAAAACAGGGATATCTGTCGTTCCCCTAAAACAATAAACCTCCTCCCATGCTAACGTGGAATAAAATGGAATAAAACATGAAAAGAATCCTTCATAGCAGATCTCTTTTTTCGATTGAAACCAAAAATTAAAATGCTGACTTCATCTTCACAGAACGCATCCGTCTGCCGATCGACTCTCATTCTGTGTTGTTCCTATTGTTAAGAATTGAAAATCCAAAGGCATATACAGTACAGTGCCATACAGACTTCTGAGAGCAAGAGAAATGCAACTCAGAAAGCATAATTCAACACACACTATGCTGGATATCAGCAAAGGAAGAATGTCCCTACCGCTACTGTTTCAGCAGATCTATGATGGCTTGGGTACTTTGTGACCCTGTATGCAGTAGGTCGGTATAATAGACAGCAAACAGTGTGCAGTGTGTACAATGTACAGCTTTTTTTTTATGGACACAGTATTGGTCAATAGTTCTCTGTGCTAAGACGACCGAAACCTTTCTTTGCAAGCAAGATCATTCATTGGGGATGCAGCCTCCACGAAGATTGTTTGTACACACAGAGAAAAAAAAAACGATTGTGATGAAATAAAAGATCGGCCATTCAGCTGCAGCCTCCATCTGAACTGAAATAAGAAACACGAAAACCCAGGCTGACCTGAGATGGATTCTGCTAAAGACATAACACACACACCCACACACGCTTGCATATATGGTTTACAAGGACTTTCCATAGGTGTAATGTATTTTATACTGTAAAATCTGCATATTATTGACCTTATTCGTCAAGTGCGCTTGTTTTTGTGATTGTTTTAGAACTTACACTACGGCCGATTTAGCTTATTCAATTCAGCTGTACCGCATGTCTTTGGACTGTGGGGGAAACCAGAGCACCTGGAGAAAACCCACGCGAACACTGGGAGACCATGCAAAGTCCACACAGAAACGCCAACTGACCCAGCCGGGGCTCAAACCAGCAACCTTCTAACTGTGAGGCGATTGTGAATGGCAAATGAAAACGTCCCTTACCTCAAAACTGCATTATAAGAAAAAGAAAACACACTGTACAGTAGGAAGTGTAGCATGCATTCATAACAGTTTTTTTTTTGTGCAGTGACGCTACTTTGAATGAGTCCGATTTACTATAGCCTACATTAACGGCAACACTGTTTCAAGAAAGACGAAGTTAAGATTCCGTTATTTTATTCTACATGAATGATAAACAAGAGACGAAAAAGAGACCAAGACCTTGAGTATTGTAACCAAGGATATACGCTGACAACAGGATGCGGATCCAAATGCAGGCTTTTATTAAAGGGATGGTCAGGCAAGCAATGATCAACACAGGAGCAATCAGGTGTATGAGGGAAATCCAGAATCGTCGTCAATAAAGCAGGCAAATGATCACAAGGATGGCAGCAGACAGGGAGAAACAGATAAACAAGGCGAAGGTCAAAACACTGCAAAAACAAGACAAGGAAACGCTTTGAATTGACACTGTAAATAGGTAACAAGACTCGGCAATGGAATGAGTGTGTGTGCCTCTTGACTCTTGACAAGCCTCCGGTGGTGTGTGTGCAATCAGTGGAGATGAGTAACGTGTGTGAGAGTGGAGTGCATGTGTGGAGATGTAGTCCATTATATGGTGGATTTGTAGTCCATAGAGTTTGTGCATGTAAACCAGCGATCTAAGGGGAGAAGATCGCTGGTGATCGCGACAAGTATGGTGAGGATGAATGAATGATAGCTACTAAAAGTGTCTGAGAGACATCCCCTTGTTGCCCAGTATTAGATCTTGTGTTTTATTTGCTAATTTAAGCTATTTTTTAAAAGATAAATATAATGTATAAAACTATACATTATTTATATTACTTCATAATACCTATAGGTCTGATAAGCTTTTTATATTAATGGACAATGCACAGATATTGATGTTTCACTATGTTTTCACACTACATTATTTGAATCTACCAAGCTTAGCTTACAATGTTTACAGTGTTTCCATTGTTTTACTTACTTTAAATCTAAATCCAAAATATCAGAAATGACAACAGATTGTTAAGATTTTATTAATGTCAGTTAATAATTTAATGTTATTGATTAATGCACTTACTTGACAGATTTAATTCATTTTCCTTCTGCTTTCTCCCTGGTTTATCAGGGGTTATTACAGTGGAATGAACCGCCACTTGACATATTTATTTATTTTTAATTTTAGGTGGTTTGTGTTTGGTAAAATAATTTCTAATTGCATCTTTAGTGATTTTTCAACTTATTACAATGTCTTGTCTCAATAGGTGGATTGAGATGTTTTTGCTAAAAAAAGCACAAGTGGATTTAGCTGGTTTTGATGCAAAAGAAAATCTACCTTGTTAAAAACCAAAGAATTGTCTAAAAGTGACATTTTTGGAAAAAAAGGTATTTTATTTACTAGCTAATAACTATAATAATGTATTATCTTTAAAATGAAAGTTTTGAACCTAATTATAGGAGCCTGATAGAAAATGCTCATTTACAAAAAAAAAGAGGTCTGATGGATTTGGAGGGTTTTGCATCTGAACCTGTCATATATACAGTATACAGTATATATATATATATAATTTTTTTTCTTTCTTTTAAATATTTCCCAAATTATGTTTAACAGAGCAAAGAATTTTTCACAGTATGTCTGATAATATTTTTTCTTCTAGAGAAAGTCTTATATGTTTTATTTCGACTATAATAAAAGCAGTTTTGAATTTTTTAAACACCATTTTAAGGACAAAATTATTAGCCACTTTAAGCTAATCTTTTCCGATATTCTACAGAACAAACCATTATTATAAAATAACTTGCCTAATTACCCTAACCTGCCTAGTTAATCTAATTAACCTAGTTAAGCCTTTAAATGTCGCTTTAAGCTGTATAAAAGTGTCTTGAAAGATATCAAGTCAAATATTATTTACTGTCATCATGGCAAAGATAAAATAAATCAGTTATTAGAAATGAGTTATTAAAACTATTATGTTTAGAAATGTGTTGAAAAAATCTTCTATCTGTTAAACAGAAATTAGGGAAAAAAAATAAACAGGGGGGCTAATAATTTTCAACTTCAATTTCAACTGTATATATATATTTCTTTTTTTTTTTGTTACATTTAGATATTTTTCTAGAGTCATCCACTATAATTATGTGGCTCAAAAGTATCGGTTCAGGCACCATTTTGGCACCAGTACGATTATCAGCACCGGTATCAAAATAACCCCAAATGATACCCAACCCTAGTCACAATACAAAAAACAAACAAACAAACCAAAAACAGTCACAGCTTCTGGTTCATGTGGGCTTGATTAACAAGGGCACAAGGCATGTCCTCATAAACCACTTTAATAGAGAACAACTACAGGTCACATCCATGAAGGAGACACTATACTGTCAGTGAGTGCTGTCTTTCAGATGGAACCTTAAACTATACCTTCCAACATTTGTCCCTGAAAATCTGGGAGACCAGGGGGGTTAGGTTCGAGGATAAGGTGTCTGAAATTACGGGAGTTTTCTGGGAGAAATAACAAAATGGAAGGGTGGCAGGAGATGGGTCTGAAATACGGGAGACTCCCAGGAAAAATGGGAGTGTTGGCAGGTATGTCTTAAACCGAGGTCCTAACTCTCTGTGGTCATTAAAAATCCCATAGCACTTCTCGTAAAGAGTAGGGGTGTAACTTCGGTGTCCTGGCCAAATTCCCTCCATCGGTCTACCAATAGCTGGTGTGGGGTGAGCGCACTGGCACCATTGTCCTGTGGCTGTCGTTGCATCATTCAAGTGGATGCTGCACACTGTTGGTGGAGTGAGTGACCCCCCTCATGATTGTGAAGGACTTTGGGTGTATGGCCATACACGATAAATGTGCTTTATAAATACACACGACACTACAAAATACACACTACCACTACACCACACTACTACCACTACAAAATTGTCCCTATACAATTATGTGTCCTCATAAACCACATAAACAAGTTCTCTCACACAAAAAAAATCTTTAAAATGTCAGATTGAAAAGGCAGATTTTGCTAAAAACCCAGCAAGATTGAGGCTCTCAAAGCAGACTGAATATCAAACAGTCACTTGAATTCAAAAAAGGAAAGTAATTTTTTGAAAAGGAGTGTGCACAAAGTTCAGCAATACTGCAGCACTACCCTTTTTATTTATTTAGTGCAGAGGTATGCTTTTACCTTTCAATACTAGTGCTCCAAAAAACAAAAACAGAAAAAAAAAAACAGAACACATGTTAGAAAACTCCAAGGGCAAATTGCTTGTCAAGGGCACTTTGTGGGGACAGAAGCAGCAGTTTGTCATTTAGTTATTTGTCATTTAGTTGCGGTTATTTTGTCATTTAGCTGTCACTATCTACTGAATGGAACTTTGATATCTAGGGTCATGGATGCCTGTCAAGGAGGATTCTGGGAAAAAGCACACACACACGGCCAAGGACGCAGTGGCAATGGGGCATTCAAAGATCTTAATAATTCTTCCACTTGGAATCAAAACATGAAGCTTTTGTGACCACCAACATCACATGACGAGCTCCAGAAACTCATCTGCCAAGTCCCATTTCTCAAGCCAGAAAGGAGCTCGAATCTCTTTCTTCCAGAGTTTAATTGAACGAATTATCGATGTTTCTCTTCGTATCCAAGGCTATGCTTCTGTTTAAACAAGATCCATGTGCTACTTATGCTTCCAAATTTAAAGAAATAGCTCACAAAAAATGGCATCGCTTAAGCTTTATATTATTTATTTCCAAATCCATTTCTTTTAAGCATTGGATGAATTGTACTGCAAAATGTCCTTGAGTAACTATACTTTTGAAATAGCTATTTGTAACATTCTGTATGTAATAATAATTTTTTTACTGTTTATGTATCAACAGTTGGTAATTAAAAACATAAATGAAACATAAATAAATAAATAAATAAAATCTTCACCAACTATGAAAGCCTTTATTTTTGTGTAAAGGACTTCAAATCACTATTTGATGACACTAGGTCTGGGGGTTAATTAAATTTTTATGATATATTGATATTACAGTATATATTTGTATAAGCAACATACGGTATATGAGGCAATACCTTTTGTATCAATATATAATAGCGTGATTGGAGCACATCAGGAAAATAGCGAAGGACACAGAGTGAGGTTTACAGTTACAGTACATAATGTAGCTTGTCCTAAACATAAGTCATACTTTATATTAAGGGCTTTAAAATAACTTATAGGAATATAAGTATAGTGGTTTGCTGCTGCGGTGTAACTTACATTACACAAGAATCTAAAATTGTTAAAAAGAAGAAGATATTTTACTTTTCAAGAGTTCACACTTAGCTGATGATTGATTATAAAGCTTGTTTGGCATGCTGTCCCGGAAGGGAGCCCTGAGCTCATAAGATCCTTGAGCTCGGGGCTGCCTTCCGATTGCAAGGCGAGAGGGGAGTTTGAGCTCAGGTAGATCTCGAGAACTCCCCTGCTGTAGTAGCTAATAAACAGATAGTGATTGCTCCTAAGAGATAACTACTTACTAGGAGCATGTCTATGATGCCGATTTGGATTAGTCAATTAACTTAAGTTGCATGTTTTTGGACGGTGGGAGGAAACCGGGGAACCTGGGCAAAGCCCACGTGAGCACGCGGAGAACGTGTAAACTCCGCACAGAAAAGTCGACTGGCTTGGTAAGAACTAGAACCAGTGACGTTCTTGATGTGAGGCAACAGTGCTAACCACTGGGCCACTGTGTCACTCATCTAGGAAAGGATGAGGAGTAGGGGTGGAAGGGGGGTTTCATTAAAACGAAGATGGATGTTAGAGGGAACTTAGGGTATTTAAAGTGGCTTAGGCTCATCTGATTGGTGAATCATAAATTGAATAATGCGGGACCAGCTGCAAGCAATCATATGCACGTGATCCTCTCGAAAGTAGTTTATAAATAAACGTCACTTGTTGAGCTTTTTGTTTACAAGTTTTTATTTACAGGGCACCTATTTTACCCCTTTACTGATTTAAGATAAGTCTTTTGTGCCCAGAATGTGTCTGTAAAGTTTTAGCTCAAAACACTCATCAGATTGTGTATCAGAATATTGGAATTTTCTGCTCTGAGTACATTGTAGCTGTTTTTTTTGCCTGTGTCTTTAATGCAAATTAGCTAGTTCTCCCCACCCACCACTCCCACCTGTCTGTCAGGGGTGCGTTTCCCAAACAACAACATAACTCGCTGCTGAACTATCATAGTACGATGCATTATCTGTGAAAAGAATGATGTGGTGAGGAATGTTTCCCAAAACTGTGGTTCTCTGTCGCAGATCCATCGTATAATTTGACACATTCAAACCACTGCAAAAACAGGCCCATGTCAAATACAGTACAGATACTTTATAAATAACCTACTATAAATTAAAACCATTAACGTATGCTATATATTTTTGTTTTCACACGCTTTGGAGATGTAACGTAAATTCCTCTTTTAAATAATAGTCACCTATAGCTTTCGTCATGAGCCACGGCTGTGTTCAAAATGGCATAGATGTTTTCAAAGTGCACTGCGAAGGGAACACAATTGTAAACATGAAGATCGCTAAAACTGAACTGTAAAAATACTTTGAAAGCAAATTACATGTAGAAGTCCATCTATTAGCCCAATGATGAAACTAACAGCATGGTCGAAGGTTAAATGCATGTAAGACTTTTCTAGTGCTTCTGAAGAGAATTCTGTTATTTATTAGAATCTATTTATATTTGTAGTCACACTTTATTTTGATGGTCCGTTAGTTGAATTTAAGACACATTGCAACTAATTCTCAGTAGATTATAAGTAGGTTGTTAGGTTGGGGTTAGGGTTAGGGTTAGTGTAAGTTGACGTGTACTTGCAAAGTTTCTTATAGTCAGTTAAATGTCTGTTGAAGGATTGTTAAATGTCAGTATCAACAGATATTAAGCAGAGAGTCTACTAATACTCAAATGGACCATCAAAATAAAGTGTTACCATATTTGTTTTTTTAGCTCCGAATTTTATCTGACTCCAAATTTAAGTGACCGTCTAATGTAGACTGTATTTCTAATTGTAAGAACGGATCACATTCATCCTTTATGGCTCAATTTAGAGTTTTGATCTATATCTGTTCCTATACTCTTCAGTTATACGTTCATTAGGGACCAAACGCCGCTCAGAGTTTCATGCCCCATGTTTGCATGTCTTCTCACGGACAGTATGTCGACACTCTGAAGTTAGTCAGAGGGTGCAGGATTAACTAATATTCAAATAGACTGGTTGCAAACGACTCACTCATCCTAAAAGAACAGTCGATTTAGCCAAGCTCATGCAACTTGCTAAAATCAGCGATTAGATGATTAAAGATCTCCATGCTGCCGTGCCACACTGCTCCGTAAAGTCAAATGTGTCTTAGGGTGCCTTCACACCTGCCTTATTTAATTCAGTTGAATCGCACTACGGTTCGTTTTCCCTCTAGGTGCGGTTCGTTTGGGCAGGTGTGAATGTAGCAATCGTACTCGAGTGCGCAACAAAAGCGGACCAAAAAAGCGTACCGAGACCTCCTTTAAGAGGTGGTTTCGGTACGCTTTTAAACGAACACTGGACCGGTTTGTTTGTGGTGAGAATATGATCCAAAGTAAAACAGACCCAACCGACCCAAAATACAGCGCCTTTTTGGACTAATCCAGCTGCCGTAGGCCAATACGCTGTGCATTATGGAATGTGGAGGAAAAATATTTGTTGACAGCACTTTACCAAAAAAGAGAGAGAGAGGGGAAAAACATTACTTGATAGATCGTTGGTAATGTTTTCGGAAGATGTCGCAGTTTAGCTAAATTAATTCACGCCTTCTTCTGAAGTGACGTACGACGTGCCTTTACCGTTTGCAATGCCTTAAAACATTGTTTTCAGCCGCAGCTGCACTTCATTCTCGAAATGTACTGTATAGTTTGTCTAAAGTTATGCATACAAACTATATAGTTTACTATGAGCAGGAATACAATCAGCCAGCGCAGTCATAGCTCCATAGTCAAAAGCGATATTTGGTGTCTGCCGGTTTGTTTACTTGTGGGAGTTCCATTGGCATTTTCCCACACGTGAATTCTGACCAATCGATAAGCAGTTTCAGAAATACGTTTAACAACATCTGGCCAATGAGTGGTGTGGGCTTTGTCAGACGACTGCATTTTGGTTCTTTTCAAATGGTTCGGAGCAAAGCAATCAGTGTGGTGTGAAAAGAACCCAAAGATGGCAGAAAATGCTACAATGTATCATTTGTTGCCCTTGGTCCGGACCAAATGAACTGAACTAGCTTCTACAATGTAGATTGTGACAATGGAGCTTAAAATAGAAGTTCTAGTAACTTGAAAATGTGTCAGTCCAGTTTTCAGAGTTAAAGTTCAGTTTAGTTCAGTGTGGTATACATTTCACTGCTGTAGTAGTTGTAAGTGTACAAGTTTGCAACGCAATGTGGTTTAATTATCGTTTTTTACAATAACATTGCTTTAATATGAGGTTACCTCCCCATTTATGTGTAGTTAACTACTGATCTGGAACTTTTGGCCAGGACAGACTGCTGAGCATATTCTACATGACAATAATTATTTTTAATGTCTTTTTTAAAAGAAAAGTTTTGTTGAATTAAAATGTGCATGTATACAGCTATATTTTGCTTGTTTTGACACATTATTTAAAATTTATGGCTAAGAAATAATAATTTATTTCTTTTTGGTGTGGTCAGAGATAAATTTGGTAAATCTTTAATTTTAGGGTCTGAAAAGCCATGTGAAATAAAAACTAATTGCAATGCGACAACCCATTCGCTTGTGCACATTGAGCAAGCTCATACAAAAAAAAACAAAGTGAATACAAACACACACAAAAAGTGAAATGAATGAGGAGGCATGTGGACATAACACAAAATCGAAATCAAGTAATTATAGCATGCCAAGGTCAAATTTATGTATATAAATATATTTTCCCAACAACAAAAGTGTGGCTAGTGAAAATGGCTAGTGGCTAGTAATGTTGATAATCTACTAGCCACAGTGGCTGGTGATCAAAAAAGTTAATGCCTTTGTGTGTTACTACTGTACTGTACGCATAACTACTGAGACGTAAATATGTGGCTGTTAATCAATTCGGTGGGTGGGGAAACTGCACTTCTACATCACGTTGCGGTAGACCTCAATATGGGAGGCATTTGTATACTACTTTAACGTCAAACAATTAAAAAAAGAGACTTATTGTCTTTATATCACCCTAATATGACTATGGACACACTATACTTACTCACAGTTCTGCCCAAATAGCTTAAAAAAGATGCTTTTCCTCATGGGTGCCCTTTAATCAAGTTCTGTTGAGAACTCCAAGAAAAAGTATGTCAATCATAGCAATCAATATAATCCTAATGTTGGTGAACCTAACAACCCAACCCCCATGTGATTAAGCAATACGTTACTGGCTGCAAATTTCTTGATAACCACTGGTGTCACCATAAACAATAGTTTCATAATTCCACATACAGACCCTTAAAGAGATAGTTCAGCCAAAATAAATGAAATAAAAATACTCACCCTTCACATTCATAACATATTTGAGTTTCTTATAGTTTAAAAAATACGGTATTTTTATGGAAGTCGATGAGTGCCGGCAACTAGCATTTTTTCAAACTATCCTCGTTTATGTTCAACAGAAGAAAGAAACTCATAAAGGTTTAAAATCACACGAGCTGAGTTTTATTTGTGTGTGTATATGTGAACTAGCCATTTAAAGCATCTGTTTGTCCTGCAAAAATAATAATCTGCATTATCATGGTGCTAGCCATATTTGCAAACATTAGTATGCGAACAACAAATCTTTAACAAAAACCATCCGACCTGCCTGAGGGTTAAAAAAATTGCCAAATCCCTCACGCTTCTTCAATTCCACCATAATTCAATTATTAAAAAAGTGAACACATGAAGAAAAAAAAGAGATATTCTCATTAATGTGCTGGAGGAATGTGGTAATTTCTCTTGGTTCCGGCTAATATTTCACACTGTGAGTATTAAAGGGCTTGACAACCATGTATGCATCTCTAAATTAATGTATCCAACCCCCAAAATACAATTTGAAATTCTCATCTCTCACACAAATGACATGCGTCTCCTCGATCATATGTGCCTCTGTGCTGTTTATGAAGTCCCTTGTTTACATAGCTGGGCAGTGTGTAATTATTTTATTAACGACTCGGGTTATTATTGATCTCTCAGTCTATCAGGAATTCATTATTTCCCAGCATCGCAACCTCTTGAGGTACAAATACCTGCCAATTAAAGGAACCAAGATGTGCCCAGCATCTAAATTACACAGACAGGCATATCAAATCCAGGCTTCTGTAGAGATACGAGACTGAGGATTCTGATATCCATTTGGAAATAAAAAGATTGGAAGCAATTAAAAAGCTGTTTGTTTGATCATGCTTAAATTAAAATCCACTATTCATAATTAATGGTATTGATATGTTGTAAGATGATTTAGAAAATTTAGGTGCGCTTAACATGTTTCCTAAACAAATCATTTTGACTTGTAAATAATGCACGGGAAATTCTGTTTCTGAACACACATACACACTGTTTTGAATACACACACTATATATATATATATATATATATATATATATATATATATATATATATATATATATATATATATATATATATATATATATATATATATATATATATATATACACACACACACACACACACAGTTAAAGTCAGAATTATTAGCCCCCCCCCGTTTTTTTTCCCCCAATTTGTTTAACGGAGAGAAGATTTTTCTTCAACACATTTCTACACATAATAGTTTTAATAACTCATTTCTAATAACTGATTTATTTTATTGTTGCCATGATGCCAGTAAATAATATTTTACCTGATGTTTTTCAAGACACTTCTATACAGCTTAAAGTGACATTTAAAGGCTTAACTAGGTTAATTAGGTTATCTAGGCAGGTTAGGGTAATTAGGCAAGTTATTGCATAACGATGATTTGTTCTGTAGACTATCCAAAAATATATAGCTTAAAGTGGCTAATAATTTTGACCTTAAAATGTTTTTTAAAAAATTAAAAACTGCTTTTATTCTAGCTGAAAAAAAAACAAATAAGACTTTCTCCAGAATAAAAAATATTATTATTATTATTATTATTAATATTTCCCAAATGATGTTTAACAGAGCAAGGAAACTTTCACAGTATGTCTGATAATATTTTTTCTTCTGGAGAAAGTCTTATTTGTTTTATTTCGGCTAGAATAAAAGCAGTTTTCAATTTTTTTAAAACCATTTGAAGGTCAAAATTATTAGCTAATTAAAAAATTATTAATAAAATATTATTTACTGTCATCATGGCAACAATAAAATAAATCAGTTATTAGAAATGAGTTATTAAAACTATTATGATTAGAAATGTGTTGAAAAAAAATCTTCTCTCCGTTAAACAAAAATTGGGGAAGAAAAATAAACAGGGGGGCTAATAATTCTGACTTCAACTGTATATGTGTATTAGGGATGCACCGATACCGATACCAGTATCGGGTATTGGGTCGATACTTGGTTAAAATAACTCGTACTCGTATTAGACATGAAAGGCCGATACGACACACTGATACCGCTGAACAGTAATTCACTATGGATGTGATTTGTTGCCCTACCTGACTTCAGTGCCTTAATGTATTAATTAGCCTAATGTATTATATATTAATAGCTTAGTCCTTTTAAACAATCTGTTTATAAAATACATTATTAACGAATCTATAACCTAGGCTACTGAAGAATAACCCGAATATAAAAATATGATCCTTGCATAATGATCACAACTAAGCACTCAAACAAGCTAGCACTCATTTTATATATAAACTATAAATAAAAAAATGAAATAAATTTTAAGAAATGGAACATTATGTAAAAAAAATAAATCTAAAGACTACAGGCTAAATAAAAGCGCATGAGTTTAAACATCACTGCGGTTACCGCGCGCGTGTCAGTTTACAGCTTCTTTAAAGATCAGAAAGCTTTTACAGACCACACAATCTCAAACACCATGTAAATGTATAAATATTTCGATAAGTATCGTTAATGTAATATTTATAACGATATGATCTTGCTTGTGGTTAAATCGATACCGGCTTTGAGCTGTCACGCGCACTTTTTCAGCAGCTGTTGACGCGCACTGCGGCGCTATACACACAAGACAGACAGCAGCATACACTGGCAAGACAAGTGCTGAACTTCACTGGCCCGTATATTTTATTTAGGGGGGATTGTGTTGATGTTGCAGATGAAAGTCAGTACGTTGGGGGCGCGTTTGCTGCCCTCACTATTATATATTATAGGTCGCCTCTATATGGACGCGCCGGCCCTGGGTGCGCAGTATGAATATACCCGTACGTTTACACACTGCATACACAGGCCTACAGATCTGGGGTGTTATGAATTGCATGTTTTAAATGACAGTAAAATATACCTATAACCTATAACTCAGTACACAGTAAAATAATATTTTTGAATGGCTTGCCTATTGGCAGCGCATATAACCGCTAAGCTTAAATAGGCTAAGCATATTTTTATTCATATTAAAACAAATTAATACAAACTAGTCACCCTTTGATTTTTTTCGTTTCCGTATATTTTTTATCAAACGAAAAATGCAATGAATTGTTGATTTTGGTTTTCATTTTATTAGAATTAATATAATTATTAGGCTACACAAATTGTACATACCATCGGCTCTGATTGCGTCAGATATCCTACAGATAGACTTTTTGGCTCAAAGACATTTATGCCTATAAATTTCAGTGCTGTATTTTGACAGATTTCGCAAAGGCTTTCAGCCTCCGTTTTGCGGCTTGACTTGTGCGGCGTCTCCGTATCATTGTCTGGATGACAGCGAGAGAGAGATTAGATCAGACCTCAGTTTCGATGTGTGGCCGCACGTCACAGTTACTTTACTGCAGTTTTTAAATATTGGCTTATTTAAATTAACTTTTCATTCGATTAAAAGCCGAAATATTGCCTGACATAAACAACTTTCGGTTTTAGAAGCGAGAGGCTTCAGTGAAGACGCACACACAGGATACACTTTTGAGGTCTATTCATTATTGATTTTTTAACATTAAACGCATAATAATCAAGTGCAAAAAAGAACAGCTGGACTTCGGAAAAAGAGATCACTGCGGTTGCAACGATGGTTGCTTTGTTTTTCTGCAGTTGGCTTTGTCAGTGGCTCGGCATTGCGAAATCACTTTTATTTTAATAAAACAAGATTATTTATTAATAAACATTGTGAGATGATGGTCGCGTGATTTTTAAAATGAGCTATTAACCGCAACCCACCCATAAACATCTAGTACTTTTTGATTAATTGACCGCGGATCAAAGGCAGGACTCATGAATATGAAAGAATGGTGCAAAACAGGGTTTAATTCGTCCCCAATATGCAATGACAGTGACTCTATAAGGTAACGTACACTGCACACACCTTGTGTAATGTGTGAAGTCGTGCACACATGTAAGCCGCAAGGATATCTCATCCTTTAAATGTCCATGCTTAATCGTTAATAGACAAGGTCTGGGTTAGCAGGGTTTTCAACAATGTGTATATTTTTGGCTTAGAACAGCCTTCTGTTAAAGATTTTGGTGTTCATCCTTGCTACAGGCAAAAAACAAAAAACTAAGCAAAAAAACGAACAAATAAACTTAGTTGAAACCAAATCTATGAAGTATCGGTATCGGCGAGTACACGCATCAAAATACTCGTACTCGTATCGGTTTGTAAAAAAGTGGTATCGGTGCATCCCTAATGTGTATATATATATATATATATATATATATATATATATATATATATATATATATATATATATATATATATATATATATATATATATATATACATTAAATACATTGTACAAAAACAATAGATAGATAGATAGATAGATAGATAGATAGATAGATAGATAGATAGATAGATAGATAGATAGATAGATAGATAGATAGATAGATAGATAGATAGACAGACTTCTGACTGAAAATAACATTGGTGATTACCTACAGCCAATGACAGATCAGCATCCACTAGTATGGGTACCTGCAGGCCAGCGGGAGGTTGGGAAGAAGTTAAGGGCTTCTTTTCCCTCTATTTGAACCCAAGAAATGGAAGAAAAACTAGTGGAAATTTGGCAGGAGCACCCATGTATATTTGATGTATCATCTGAGCAATATCACAACAGGATCAGAACATAAAAAAGTTGCTAATTCCTTTCAAAGCCCAGGCGAGCAAAATAAGTACATTTGCTACCCTAGTAAAGGCTGCTTTCTCATTTTGTAGTTAATAACAAAAGATATACTACGTGAACTGCCGTTGTTTCCCGTCACTTCTCGGGTGAGACATAGTTTGTGGACCGAGACAAAGTTGCTGGCGATTCTTCCTATTCTAAAGTCATGCATCATGATCCATCTTGCAGCAAAACGCTACCCCAGATATTCATGCAGTGTAAAAACATGTGTTACGATTACTTTGAAAATCATGCAGTCTGAACTAAGCATAAGCGCCATTTACGTGAATCGCTTCATTCGTGCCGCCTTGTTTTTGCAAATTGCACAGCAGGACATCTATTCACGTCACTGCATTGACTTAACAGGTAAATCACTCGCACTTGACACTTCATCTGTGTCTGGTGTGAACGCAACCTAAGCAACCAAAAATATATATGTATTATCACCACCTTGTGAAACTCTGGGTTCCAACCTTTGTGCAAAGTTTCAAGAGTTTTTAAGCATGTAAAGAGCCCCAAAACCTTAAAAAAAATAGAAAAAATCCTTAGAAGAACAATAGGGCCTTTCATCTGTTGGGCTTGGGCAATAATAATAATAATAATAATAATAATAATAATAATAATAATAATAATAATAATAATAATAATAACAAGAACAACAACAACAACAACAACAACAATAATAATAAAACAGGCAGCACGGTGGCGCAGTGGGTAGCACAAGTACAAACACAAGAGTTTGCATGTACTGCCCGTGTTCGCGTGGGTTTCCTCCAGGTGCTCCGGTTTCCCCCACAAGTCCAAAAACATGTGGTACAGGTGAATTGGGTAAGCCAAATTGACTGTAGTTTAGTTGTGTGAATGAGTGTGTATGGATGTTTCCCAGTGATGGGTTGCAGCTGGAACGGCATTCGCTGCATAAAAACTTGTGCTGGATAAGTTGGTGGTTCATTCCGCTGTTGCGACCACAGATTAATAAAGGGACTAAGCCGAAAAGAAAATGAATGAATAAATGAATAATAATAATAATAATAATAATAATAATAACAGTAATAACAACAACAACAATAATATTATTAAAAATAATAACAATAATATAATAATAATAACAACAATAATAATAACATTAATAATAATAATAACAATAACAGTAATAACAACAACAACAACAACAACAATAATATTATTAAAAATAATAACAATAATATAATAATAATAACAACAACAACAATAATAACATTAATAATAATAATAATAATAATAATAATAATAATAATAATAATAATAATAATAATAACAGTAACAACAACAATAATATTATTAAAAATAATAACAATAATATAATAATAATAACAACAACAACAATAATAACATTAATAATAATAATAATAATAATAATAATAATAATAATAATAATAATAATAATAACAGTAACAACAACAATAATATTATTAAAAATAATAACAATAATATAATAATAACAACAACAACAATAATAACATTAATAATAATAATAATAATAATATGATATTTTTTATAATTTTAATAATAATAATACAATAACATAATAAAAATATTAATATTAATAATAATAATAACAACAATAATAATAATATAATAACAATAATAGTAAAAATAATAAAATAATAAAATATTAATAATTATAATAATAATAATAATAATATTCATTCATTCATTTTCCTTCAGCTTAGTCCCTTTATTCATCAGGGGTCGCCACAGCGGAATTAACCTCGAATTTATCCAGCATATGTTTTTCACAGTGGATGCCCTTCCAGCTGCAACCCAGTACTGGGAAACATCCTTACACACTCATTCACTCACACACACACACACACACACACACACACACACACACACACACACACACACACACACACACACACACACACACACACACACACACACACACACACACACACACACACACACACACTACGGCCAATTTAGTTTATTCAATTCACCTGTACCGCATGTCTTTGGACTGTGGGGGAAACCAGAGCACCTGGAGGAAACCCACGCGAACATGGGGAGAACATGCAAACTCCACACAGAAATGCCAACTGACACAGCCAGGACTCGAACCAGCGACCTGCTTGCGACATTGCTACCCACTGTGCCATGGTGTCGCCCACATTGTAATAAATTAATAAATAAACTGCTTTTATTCCAGGCAAACTAAATGAAATACAGCCTTCAACAGAAACAAATGCTGTAAAACGTCCTTGCTCTGTTAAACATCATTGAGAAATATTTGAAAAAGAATTAGAAATTCACAGGAGGGCTAATAATGTTGTCTTCAACTGTACTGTACATGCTATTAATCCACTTAAATTAACCAAATTCAACTGCTTCTTTGTTTATTTATAGTTTCTATGCAGCTCTTTTCCACCCAAATATAACAGATCGAGACATCTGGTAAAAAACAACAACCCTGTTTCCAAAACAGAGATGTTAAAATGAAGTTCAAATCAGATTAGAGATGTTGCTTCATTGTCTGGGTCATCAGAACGTCTCTGTGTCTTGGCTCATCCTGCGCAGCTTTGTGCCAGTGACCTTTAGCATGTCTGGGTCGAGTTTGTGGATAGTGTCTTGTCCTTATGCTGCTTTCAAACAACACATGGTTGATGGCAGACGGCAAAGCAGATGTCTTTGTTTTCGACGAGTGCCTAAGCGCAAATGTTGCTGCGCTCAGCGGACAGCTCTGTGAATGGAGTGAAATAGATAGCTAGCAAGACGACTGCTTCGCTAATCACTTGTATATTTGACTGATACCGACGCTGTACTGTTGTTATCTTGTCAAATGGCTCGGCCTAACAATATGCACACGGTAGTTTTCTGTGACAGACAAAAATCATTGATGAGGAAACTCTACAGGCTTTCATACAGTACAGTTGAAGTCGTTTTTTGAAACAGTTGGCATAGAGAGAAAACTACATATATGTTAGCGTGTTTCTACTATGGATCGGCAGGTTTCTTGCTAGGCAGTGGATCAGGTGTTCTAGGTGGTTGCTAAGGTGTTGCTAGGCAGTTGCTAGGGTGTTCTAAGTGGTTGCCAAGTGGTTGCTAAGGTGTTGCTAGGTGGTTGCTATGGTGTTCTAAGTGGTTGCTAGATGGTTGCTAAGGTGTTTCTAGATGGTTGCTTGGGTGTTTTAGGAGGTTGCTAAGATGTTGCTAGGTGGTTGCTAGGTTGTTCTAATTGGATGCTAAGGTGTTGCTAGGTGGGGTCACACTTTATTTTGATGGTCCGTTAGTTGAATTTAAGATACATTGCAACTAATTCTCAGTAGATTATAAGAAGGTTGTTAGGTTGGGGTTAGGGTTGGGATTAGGGTTAGGGTTAGTGTAAGTTGACATGTACATGCAAAGTTTCTTATAGTCAGTTAAATGTCTGTTGAAGTATTGTTAAATGTCAGTATCAACAGATATTAAACAGAGTCTACTAATACTCAAACGGACCATCAAAATAAAGTGTTACCCTAGGTGGTTGCTAAGGTGTTGCTAGGTGGTTGATAGGGTGTTCTAGGAGGTTGCTAAGGTGTTGCTACGTTGTTCTGATTGGACGCTAAGGTGTTGCTAGGTGGTTGCTATGGTGTTCTGAGTGGTTGCTAAGACACTGCTAGGCGATTGCTAAGGTGTTGCTTATTGGTTGCTAAGGTGTTGCTAGGGCAATTGCTGAGGCATTGCTTAGTGGTGGCTAAGATGTTGCTAGGCGTTGCCAGGCGGTTGCTAAGGCGTTGGTAGGTGGTTGCTAAGGTGTTGCTAGTGTGTTCTTTGTGGTTGCTAGGGTGTTGCTAAGGTGTTTATAGACGTTGCTAGGGTGTTTTAGGAGGTTGCTAAGGTGTTGCTAGGTTGTTCTGATTGGATGCTAAGGTGTTGCTATGGTGTTCTGAGTGGTTGCTAAGGTGTTGCTAGGGTGTTCTAGGAGGTTGCTAAGGTGTTGCTACGTTGTTCTGATTAGATGCTCAGGTGTTGCTTGGTGCTTGCTATGGTGTTCTGAATGGTTGCTAAGACGCTGCTAGGCGATTGCTAAGGTGTTGCTTAGTGGTTGCTAAGGTGTTGCTAGGGGGTTGATAAGGTGTTGCTAAGGCAATTGCTAAGGCATTGCTTAGTGGTGGCTAAGGTGTTGCTTGGCGGTTGCTAAGGCGTTGGTAGGTGGTTGCTAAGGTGATGCTAGGGTGTTCTTTGTAGTTGCTAGAAAGTTGCTAAGGTGTTGCTAGGCAGTTGCTAAGGTGTTCTGAGTGGTTGCTGAGGTGTTCCTTGGTGGTTGCTAAAGTGTTCTGTGTTATTGCTAAGGTGTTGCTAGGTGGTTGCTAGGCTGTTCTAGGCGGTTACTAATATGTTGCTAGGGTGTTCTGAGTGGTTGCTAATGTATTGCTAGGCAGTTGCTATGATGTTCTAAGGTGTGTGGTGAGCGCACTGGCGCCGTTGTCCTGTGGCTGCCGTCGCATCATCCAAGTGGATGCTACACACTGGTGGTGGTGTGGAGAGACCTTGGGTGTATGGCCATACACAATAAATGCGCTATATAAAAAAATACACATCACATTACATTACATTCTAAGTGGTTGCTAAGGCTTTGCTAGGTGATTGTTATGGCGTTGCTTAGTGGTTGCTAAGAAAATTGCTAAGACATTGCTTAGTGGTTGCAAAGGTGTTGCTAAGGCGTTGGTATGTGGTTGCTAAGGTGTTCCTTGGTGGTTGCTAAGGTGTTCTATGTTATTGCTAAGGTGTTGCAGGTGCTGCTAGGCTGTTCTAGGCTGTTACTAAGGTTTTGCTAGGGTGTTCTGAGTGGTTGCTAAGGTGTTGTTAGGTGGTTGCTATGATGTTCTAAGTGGTTGCTAAGGCTTTGCTAGGGAATTGCTAAGGTGTTGCTTAGTGGTTGCTAAGGCAATTGCTAAGACATTGCTTAGTGGTTGCAAAGGTTTTGCTAAGGCGTTGCTAGGTAGTTGCCAGGGTGTTCTGAGAGGTTGCTAGTCATTTGCTAAGGTGTTGCTAGGTGGTTGCTAAGGTGTTGATAGGGTGTCTCTAGGCAGTTCCTAGGGTGTTCTGAGTGATTGCTAAGGTGTTGCTTGGCGGTTGCTAAGGTGTTCTATGTTGTTGCTAAGGTGTTGCTAGATGTTGCTAAGGCACTGCTAGGTGGTTGGTAAGGTGTTGCTAGGCAGTTGCTAGGGTATTGATAGACGGTTGTTAAGGTGTTCCAAGTAGTTGTTAGGCAGTTGATAACATAAATTAGCATGGTTCTAGCATGACTTAGCATGTTGTTAGCATGTTTCTACCATAAATTATCATGTTGGTAACATGGTTCTAGTATAAACTAGCACGTTGTTAGCATGAATTTAGTATGAACTAGCATGTTGCTAGTATGTTTATAGTATGAATTAGCATGTTACTAGTATGATTGGTATGCCGTTAGTATGTTTCTAGTACAGATTAGTATATTGTTTGTATGGATTGGTTTGTTGTTAGTATGTCCAATGTAAAGTCAATAGCAGTTTTTTTATAATGGAAGTCTATGGGACAGACGCTAAGGTGCCATAAGTGGTTGCTAGGATGTGGCTAGTAAGTTGAAAGGTCATCAGTGGTTGGCGGATTGGTAGTCTAAGTTAACCCTTGTGTCGTGTTCACATCGTGCCCCTTACTTTAGTGTTCCTGATCAAAATTGACTGCTCTGTTTTAACTGAACAAAAAACATTTTCACCACCAAATTTTTATTCAACATTCTTTAGCTGTGATGAATGTCTCAAAGTAGTGTTTAACATGAATTTATAGAATAAGACATAAAATAACTGCACTGAAAATACAAATAAGCACTGAAAATGCATTACAAAATGAACAATAGATGAAAGAAATCAAAATACTTTGTTTTGTTACCAATAGACAGCTCGCTAAAATAACTATCACAGGGTCTGACCAAAGAAATTAAAAATTTTAATCCATCTGAATGATTTATTAACCAGCAAAGCACAAACAAAACGGTATACTTTCCTGTGTATTGAGTGCTCGAATTTTTATTCAGTCCTTCAATTGGACTATATTATGTACTAAATAGTGACTGGGGGTATAGACGGTGAGCATGGACAAAGAACTAGCACTAGTTATACTTTGGTGAGTGAGTGAGTGAGTGAGTGAGTGAGTGAGTGAGTGAGTGAGTGAGTGAGTGAGTTGGGGTAGTGTGTGTGGGGATATTTTCTGTCTGATGGATGAATATAGTCTGGATACCCATTCATTGGGTATCACTTTTGACCGGGAACACCACAGGTGTAACAAGGTTGATTAAAACACTCAAAATTGAATGAAAGAGGTGATCATCACTTTTATATGTTCAAGTGCACAGTGTGGAGGATTACATAAGGCCTTGAGGCAATCAGATGTAAAACACAGTATTTATGAGTGTTTTAAGTTGTAAGTCGGTCAGATTTGACCCAAACATGACAGGAAGGTTAAATAAGCCCAAACTTAAGTCTGTATGACAGTTATGGAAGGTTATGAGGTCACAAAATTTGGTTCAATGTTACGTCAATGGGACTTTTACGAATTTTCCGGGTCGGTTCTCGGAAAACTGTAAGTCTGATCAGTTGGAAAAGATATAGCAACTAGATATAGCAAATAGTTTGGAGGTTTGGAGTTAGTTTGGTGGTTGTAGTATGTACAGGAGGAGATGCAAAGAAGAAGAAGATGGAAGAAGAAGAATAAATTTATGTAGTACAAAAGTATTTCTCAAGCCACCATAATAATACTTCCAATATTATATTTCACACACACACAAGGTATTTTAAAGAGTGCTGTAAATATTTTTGAACCGCTTTGGCTTCCATTGCACTGACAAACATAAATACATAAATCTTCAGTATTTCACAGAAGAATGAATGACATACATGTTTGGTTTGACACAAAGTTGAGTAACGATTGTGAGTAAATAAGGACAATTATCATTCTAGAGTCATTCATGCCCCAAAAATAGAACTAAAACAAGAAAACGAGGGAAAGTTTTAAGTAAACAACATCCATCAATCATTAAAGTTCTTACAATATGTGAAAATAAAAACTGCCTTTCAAATGTTTGTGGAGACACTGTAAATTATCCTCTCTGCTGGTAATTACACACCTGCAGAACAAATGCTGGGGCTGTATAGCATTGTTTATCCTCTGTAGTTCGGTTGCTAGGAAACATCTTTGTTGACATCAAACAACTGCTCATCATGCGTTGGATGTCAAAGCTTTCAAACAGGAATATCCTACACTCTGAATCAAGCTTCTAGATTGGAGTTCCACATTCTAAATATAAATACTAAAGCTCTATTTAGAAAAAAAAAATTAATTGTATTCAATTTAATTATTTCTAAAGCTCTTTTACAATGTAAATCCTGTCAAAGCAGCTTAACATAGAAGTTTTATTAGATTGAACTGTGTTAGTCCAGTTTTCAGAGTTGAAGTTCAGTTTATTTCAGTGTGGTTTAATTTTCACTGCTTAGAGTCCAAACACTGAAGAGTAGGGATGGGCATTTCTGACCATTCTTCATTTCGGTTAATCCACAGGTTTGACAAACAAGTACTCTATTAATCAGGGGCGGGGCTTAAGCAAGAGGCGGGGCTTGCTGCATCATAGCGACAATTAAATAACATTCAATTAAAAAAATAAATATATATAGAAAAAATATATATAGAAAAAAGGATTTTTTTTTTTTTGTAAAAGGGTCTCAAAAATAAAGTTTCACCAAAACTTAACCAAACTACTGTTAGGTAGTACATAGCCTAACTAAAATTATAGCATAATTTGGCTGCATAAACTTAAAATAAAAATAGCCTGAATATTTTTACCTTTGAATATTTTTGAGTCGGTGGAGGTAAATAAAATAAAGCCAGCCTAATTCAACTATGTGTCACGCTGGTAGACAAAGAAGACAGAGATGGTTATCTTTTCACAAGGTTCATAGATATATACACTAGACATCGCATAGGGACCCTGAGCATGCGTCAATAGCGCCGCCACATTGGTACAGTGCTCCTAGGACAAACGTCATTCAACCGCACTAGTCAAGACAGTGTGCCAATGTGAAGATGCTGGACTTTAGCGCTGTGTTTGCGTTGTAGTAACGAGCAAACAAAGAAAACAAAGCACAAAGGCAGAACATTTCATAGGTAAGATTTTGTTTTTTATGTTTTTGTATGTTATGAACTTTTGTGCTTAAAAAGTAGTTATTGATGATAATACAGTCTCTTGCATTCACCTTAAGGCAAAGTAGCACCAACTCGCACTAAATTCTAGACTTATGCTAGTTTTGTTGAATAAAATAAGCAAACTATGTTCTAAAATATGACAAGATGCTGCCGTGCTAGAAACTTTTTATTATTGTCAGCTAAGTGAACGAGTCGTTCATAACGGAGATTCATTCACAAACGGATCGCTCCCTCCGTCAGAATGAGAAGTGAAAGCAGGAGAGGGGGTGTGTTTCAGGACATGGATTAGATCAAATTAAACAGGGAAGGAGGGTAATGCATTTCCATGCACACAAACACTCACTTTTTGTCAGGAATGCCCGTGCGGTCACATCCATCAATGTAGAAAAGTGATGTAAAATTATAATATTTCGTAATTGAAAAAAATATTTGCATACTGACCACCGGGGAAAACTCCCGATCATAGATATATGTGTATATGTGTATTTCTCTGGCTTTGGATGGCCACAGTCCTCCGCTTCACCTTGGTCCCGCATTCATTTCAAAGGAGCGCTACCCTGTACTAAAATGGCGGCTCTATTGAGGCATTCGTTCTAATAGACAATAGCAGGGTAGGCGACATCTAGTGTATATATCTATCCACAAGGTTTATTCAAGGTAATCAATATAGTTATCACACAGGCTGTATGATAGGCAGATGTCATGTGCTGGCGATCACGCTCACAGCACGGCTGGAATAGAGCTGGTGTTAGAGCTTGCCAGTGCTGTTTGCGGTATCCACAGCAGAAAAAAAAAAATAATAATAAATAAATCAGTCATACAGTTCTGGGGGAATGGAAGATCATACGAGGAACACCACACAAGTCTTCGCCTTGTAAACAGCGAGAGATAAGAGATAAGCTAGAGATAAGATAAGATAGAGATAAGCATGGGTTAACATCCAAAACCTCCATTGGTGGTAACAGGCAGAAAGTTCACGAGGGTGAATACAGATCTACAGATAAAGCCAGATTGTAAAGACACAAATTTATCAGTGCGATGGGTACGAAGACTCAGAAGGAACATCCTTGGAAGAAGAGAAGAGGAAGGAGCTTGGGTGAAGACAACCATTCGACTTCAATACCAGTCGATGAGTGAACGGAGGAGGTGAGTATAGATAGTGTCCAGGCTGATGATGAACAGGTGCGGATGGTTAATACTCAGGAGAAGGTTCTGGTGATTGGATGGGACTGGTATGAGGTGGTGAAACTGGATTGGGTGAGCAGGAACGAGCCGGGGATGTGACACTATGCTGTTTAAACTTAATACAAAAACAGCCTGAATATTTTACTATGCGTGGCTAATAAAACTTAACATAAGGAAGGACTACATATTTTTATTAAAAAAGATCCGTCGGTCTATATGCTCCGATGAAAGCCGAGTGCGAAGTTTATTTACAATTAGACCGCCGGAGGAAAAAAACGTGCTCAGCAGGTACAGAAGTTGCAGGAACAGCCAGGTACCACTGGGCAAGGGTGCTTAGCCTTGATAATCGAGAATCATTTACTTGCACCACAATAAAGGATCCGGGTTTAGAGAGATGCATGGCTCCCTGAAGTAGCTTTAGATTTTGGTGTCATCCGGTGAAACATCACTCATGCCGCAGGCTAGTCCTCCCCGAAAAGAGTGTCAAGACATTGCGCGCTCATGACAGCTGACATTATCACACACCAGACGCGCACAGTCGCATGGTATTTAAAATGAAACTATTCAGATGGCGCTCTCTGGCGCGGCAGAAATATGAACAGTGTCCTGAGTTGTGCTGGGCACCGCTGTGTACCCTGATAAACCTATGTTTAGAATTCTGAAATGCGGCACAACGCGGCGCTTCTGGTGTGTGACCCCCTATACTAGATCTGCGCTCAGGTCTTGTCTCTAGACCGCAACTCCCTGCAGCCATAACCAATCAAATGTCAAACTACCGCTTAAATACCAGCATAACCAATCAGAAAGATTGAAAGTCATTTAACTTTAGAGCCAATCGATCATCGTTTTCATGCTCGATCGTCGTTGATGCGTTCGATTAATCGATTGATCGAATAATTGTGCAGATCCCTACTGAAGAGCAAATCCATTGTTCATTTATTCATTCATTTATCAGAGGTCACCACAGCAGAGTGAACAGCCAACTATTCCAGCATATGTTTTACGCAGCAGATGCTCTTCCAGCTGGAACCCAGTACTGGGAAACACCCATACACTCTCACACTGACACATGCACTCATACACTGCATGTCTTTGGACTGTGGGTGAAACCGGAGCACCTGGAGAGAACCTACATGAACATGGGGAGACCATGCAAACTCCACACAGAAACGCCAACTGGTCCAGCCAGGACTTGTGCCGCCTGCAATTCTTCATTCAACACTATTTCAAAGACTGCATCTCCTATAGTATTAATACAGTAAACGTAAAAAAAAAAAAAACATTCAACCCTAAAATCAAAGTTTCTGCAATGCAAGATAAAGCAGTGTGATGAAAGTTACCGCCACACCAAATAAACACTTTGTTTTTGAATCCCAGCGCAGTCCGCAGCACATATATGCCAACATAAATATCTCCTCAAGCAGGTGGTCTGGTTTAAAACAATAAAATCTTCCAGAGATAGCATTACCTCAAGGGCAGCTCCGAGTTAATCCAATAAGAGTAAACTGATATGATCTGGCTCCGCAGCGCTGCAGAACACACACAGAAAACATTAGAGGTCAGAACGCAACATGGAGGGACGGAGCCGCAATCTGGCACATGTCAATCATTATGCCAACCACAGCTGCTCTCTCCACCTCCATTTCAGAGGCCGAATTGAGATCTTCTTTTCTCACCTGATGCCCGGTGTCCCTGGTCAACAAAGATCAGTTGGATAATTGCATTGGATGACTTACATTAAATTAACCTTTCACAATGCATGGCACATCTGCAAAAATCCTGATCCGATACTATAAATAAATACGGTCATGTGCTTCCTATATGGTACATCTATGTTACACTTTTTTCCGATAGTACTTTTTCACGTAGCATGTGATGTAGCATTTTGTAAATGTAACAAGTCTTTCAGAGTCAGAATGAGAAATGAGTTGTCTGAATATACGGTAGCCTCCATTGACATGCTCATAACCAACTGAGGCTCTACTTTGATCCTCAAACACTCTGTTGTTGACATATTTAGAGGACATTATTTTCTGAACTGCATAAGCTAATCCACTTTGCATTTATGAGGACTCACACTATAATCAATACGATTCAGTTTATATCACTGTGTTTACAAGCTCTAATGCTGCGTTCACACCAGATGCGGAAGAAGTGTCAAGCACGTGTGATTTACATGTTAAGTCAATGCAAACACGCGAATAGGCATCCTGCGGCGTGATACACGCGAATGGCGCGGCGCGGATGGTGCGATACGCGCGAATGGCGTCGTGCGAATTAAGCGTTTTGCGCGTTTGACGCACTTAACGCGTAAATCGCGCGAATCACTCGAGTTAAAAAATCTAAGCTTCAACTTTTGCGCCGCGTTAACCAATCAGGAGCTTGCTCTTGTGGGGGCATGATTGTGACGTAGCACCTGTTGTTGCTGTCCGGGGTAAATCCTCCAGCCGACACCGACAACAGTTCATCAAACTGGGCTCGGCTCAGTCAGAAGCACCGCTGAAAGCCTCCGTCATCCAGGCCAAGTTTCTGGAGGAGTTTATGAGCTCACAGAGCTGGTGCACCTCTGAAAGTATCTAGTGGACTCAGACACTGCTCCAAACCTATCAACGCTGTTTTACAGCCTTCATAAAGCACATAAACACAGTTATTTTATCAATAAAATCCACGTTAGTCATTTAGCAACGAAGCTACAGTCACCGGGCAGATGACTGATGAATTTGATGAACTGTTGTCGGTGTTGGCTGGAGGATTTCCCCTGGACAGCAACAACAGGTGCTACGTCACAATCATGCCCCCACAAGAGCAAGCTCCTGATTGGTTAACGCGGCGCGAATGTCCGCAGAAGTTTCGATTTTTGAACTCGAGCGATTTGCACGTTAAGCGCGTCAAACGTACAAAACGCTCAATTCGCACCTGCGCCATTTGCGTGTATCGCTCCATCCGTGCAGCGCTATTCGCGTCATTCGCGCCGCGCCAATCACGTGTATCGCGCCGCAGGATGCCTATTCGTGCATTTGCATTGACTTAACATGTAAATCACTTGCGCTTGACGCTTCTTCCGCCTCTGGTGTGAACGCAGCATTAGGAAGCTTCTGGAGCTGGAATGGTTGTTTGAATTCTAACATGTTGTAATTTGTGGACCAATCACAGCAGATTAAGTCACCTTATCAATCAGAAATGAGTAGGCTCTCAGAAAGGAGACAGTAAGGGTTTGTTTACACCTGGTCACTTCATGCGTTTTTTTTTCTGATCGGTCATATTATGGGCAAGTGAACATGCCCTCTGAAACGCAATCGGGACGTATAAAAATGCAATCGCTCAGACCAATTCATGAGGTGGTCGGGGGACGCATTTCAGATGAAACTGGACAAGTCTAAAGGCACCTGCTTGTTGAAACCATGTGTCAGTTTTACTCCAAAAAATGAATAAAGAATAATTGTAGGAAGGCACGTTTTGTGGGCTATATGATGTACAAGCGCAAATGTATAATCAACTGAAGGCCACAAGAGACAGTTTGAGATTATTTACATGTTTTTCATTTGGTTTTATTTTACGAAATTATGAAATTAAATTGTTAAATTCTTATCAGATGGCAAAATTAACAGCAGTGATGCAGCACGCACCTTTAGATTATCTCTGTGAAAAGAGAGGAATAATAATAGAATATATTGATGTGTTTATTTATTATGGCATGCTGTTTTGTGTTCAGGAGAGTTATAAACAAATCAGTTTAAACCCTTTACAGTTTTGAATGTCTTGCACGTTTCTTCATAAAAAATAGCTGTTTTGAATGCCAAATTTGAATGTCAAATAAGATATATAGCTTACGTTTCACATGTCTTATCTACTTTGGAAAGGTAATATGGGATGGGACGCATGTATGGATGGAAAAAAAGACCAGTGGATGGATGGACGAATGGATGGATGGATGGAAAAATAAGGCAATGGATGGATGGAAAGGATGGAAAAACAGGACAGTGGATGGATGGATGGATGGATGCATGGATGGATGGATGGAAGGATGGTTGGATGGATAGATGGAAAAATAAGGCAATGGATGGATGGGAAAGATTGGAAAACAGAACGATGGATGGATGGATGGATGGATGGATGGATGGATGGATGGATGGATGGATGGATGGATGGATGGATGGATGGATGGATGGATGGACGGGTGGGTGGATAGATGGATGAGTGGATGGATGGATGGAAAAACAGGACGATGGATGGATGGAAAAATAAGGCAATGTATGGATGGGAAGAATGGAAAAACAAGACGGACGGATGGATGGACGGACGGACGGACGGATCGATGGATGGATGGACGGACGAACTGATGGATGGATGGATGAATGGAAAAATAAGGCAATGGATGGATGGAAAGAATGGAAAAACAGTACAGTGGATGGATGGATGGATGGAAGGATGGCTGGATGGATGGGAAAGATGGAAAAACCGGACGATGGATGGATGGATGGATGGATGGATGGATGGACAGGTGGGTGGATAGATGGATGGGTGGATGGATAGATGGAAAAACAGGACAGTGGATGGATGGATGGAAAAATAAGGCAATGTATGGATGGGAAGGATGGAAAAACAGGACGGACGGATGGACGGATAGATGTATGGATGGATGGATGGATGGATGGATGGATGGACGGACTGACGGGTGGAAAAAATAAGGCAATGGATGGATGGGGAAGATGGAAAAACAGGACGGACAGATGGACAGACAGATGGATGGATGGTTGGCGGAGGGAGGGATGGACGGACGGATGGACGAACGAACGGACGGATGGACTGATGAATGGATGAAAAAATAAGGCGATGGATGGGAAAGATGGGAAAACAGGACGATGGATGGATGGATGAATGGATGGATGGATGGATGGAAAAATAAGGCAATGTATGGATGGGAAGGATGGAAAAAAAAAGGATATATATATAGTCACCAGCCTTTAACACAACTTTTAAAATAGCAAAATAGCACAATGGAAGCTATTATTCATGACCCTGTGAATTAATACAGGTGTTTTATGCTGCATTGCCTTTTATACTACCAAATAAATGCTCTGACTGCATCTAAGGTCAGCTATTTGAACATCATTACTGGCATGTACTATAAATGTGAACAGTCTAACATTCAAATATCTCCCAGAGCATTTTCAGTCCCTTTCTTCAGTTATGAGTTCTAAAGGTTACAGTCCTGCTTTTCTTGTACAAATATTCTAATCTTTTACTAAGAACTCCAAAAAGAAGTGATTCTTCACAGCATGATTCTTTAAATATTTTCTAAAAGAACTCATCCTCAGAAGAGCTGCTACGGTACGCTGTGTCAAATGCCGGCCAGAAGGTACCAGCATGAATAGGACTGGAATGATTTACTAGCCTTCTTAGAAACTGACAAAAAAGAAGAAGAAGAAAAAAAAAACATTTCCATCAACATTGGACAAAAGAGAAAAAAAATACTGCAAATTTAAAGTATGTGAACAATCAGAAGAATGGCAGGAACGTACCTACTGTGCTCAGAACATTCTGTAATGAAATGAAGTCCTTTCTCTTGTTTTCTTTAAAACAATAATTGTCTTCCCGAGGGCATGTTGTCTAAATTATTTGATGTTTTAATATTCCGACTGTAAGACGTGCTGGTGAGGAACGCTTTCAGAAGCTAATGTAATTGCAGGTAGCCATGACTGCACTTTGTGAGATTACGGATGGTGAACTACACAGGAGGATAGACAAGGAGAGAGGTTTATATCCTACAAAAGGAATTAACATAATACATTTAATACACGCAAATGAAAGGCTGAGATTGCGCTGCATGTACATACAAAGGACGAGTCATTTTCGTGTTTTTTTTTAATTCCTCTTGTTGAGATCACATCATGCGTTTTGAGCACAGTGCGTTGGATGCATGGTCCTTTGTGGCATGTGGTTATTGCAGTATATCTTTTGAAAATATGTGGGTGGTCGGTAAAAGCCACAAAGTCCTGCCTCATTGACTCTGGGTGTACTGAGACCTGGCTGCTATAGAGATTCTGACAGAAGAGAAGAGAAATGGAAAAAGGCATAGATGATAAATGAGAGTTTTGAGGCAGTCTGTTACACCAGTGTCTTTTCTAGTTTGGAAAGGTGATATTTCAGTACAAATTATAAACAAGTCTAATAAATAAGAAAATTCTAAGCAATGGATGGATGGATGGAAAAACAGGACAGTGGATGGATGGATGGATGTGTAGATGGAGAATGGATGGATGGAAAACAAGGCAATGGATGGATGAATGAATGAATAGATGGATGGAAAAACAAGATAATGGATGGATGGGTGGATGGATGGATGGATGGATGGATGGATGGATGGATGGATGGATGGATGGATGGATGGATGGAAAAACAAGACAATGGGTGGATGGGTGGATGAATGGATGGATGGATGGATGGATGTATGGATGGATGGATGGATGGAAAACAGGACAATGAATTGATGCATGGAAGATGGATGGATGGAGGGAAAACAGGATGATAAATGGATGGATGGATGTGTAGATGGAGGATAGATGGATGGAAAACAAGGCAATGGATGGATGAATGAATGAATAGATGGATGGAAAAACAAGATAATGGATGGATGGGTGGATGGATGGATGGATGGATGGAAAAACAAGACAATGGGTGGATGGATGGATAGATGGATAACAGGACAATGAATGGATGGATGGAAAAACAAGACACTGGATGAATGAATGGATGGATGGATGGATGGATGGATGGATGGATGGATGGATGGAAAACAGGACAATGAATTGATGCATGGATGAATGGATGGATGGATGGATGGATGGATGGATGACAGGATGATGAATAGATGGATGGATGGATGGATGGAAAAAACAAGATAATAGATGGATGGATAGATGGATGGATGAACGAATGGAAGGACGGAAAGATGGAAAAACAAGAAAATGGATGGATGGGATAGATGGAAAAACAGGACCACAGATTGATGGATGGATGGATGGATGGATGGATATATGGATGGACGGAAAAACAAGACAATGTATGGATGGATGGAAAATAGGATGTTGAATGGATGGATGTATGGAAAATAAGAATGGATGGATTGGAAGGATGGAAAAACAGGACGATGGATAGATGGATGGATGGATGGATGGAAAACACGACAATGGATGAATGGGATGGAAGGATGAATGGACTGATGGATGGATGGATGGAAAACATGACAATGGATGAATGGGATGGATGGATGGATGGATGGATGAATGGATGGATGGATAGATGGATGGAAAAACAAGACAATGGATGGATGGGATATATGGAAAACAGGATGATGGATGGAGGATGAATGGATGGATGAATGAATGGATGGAAAAACAGGACAGTGGATGAATGGATGGATAACAGGACGTTGGATGGATGGATGGATGGATGGATGGACAACATGACAATGGATGAATAGGATGGAAGGATGAATGAATGAATGGATGGATGGATATATGGATGGATGGATGGATGGATGGAAAAATAAGACAATGGATGGATGGATGGAAAGCAAATGCATATAAATGATGTAAACAAAAAGCTGACAAATATAAACAAACATATAAGCAATCAAGCAAGAAAACAATCATGTAAGTAAATAAATGAATGAAAAATGCATGGAAAAAAATTGTGAAATAGCAATCCATTACTAATATATCATTGTAAATGTTTTACTATCACTGCATTTTTATAACATTTTAGAGGCTTTGGGTTATTTTTATGTTTTTAAATGACAATGCAACCACTCACATGCATAAATATATTGTTTTTTTTTTTATAACAACAACAACAAAAAGAGATAATTGTCATACTAAGTGTTGTTTTGTTTATGAAGATACAATGTACATATTTTTATTAAATTAAGTAATAATTCATTTTAATTAGTACATTTAAAACACAAATCATCTAATCACAAAACATCTAATAACATTTTTTTTTTTCCACACACATACATCTTTCTTTTATAGAACGGCTCAAGAGAGCTAAATTCAAGCATCTGTTGCAACACTATAGTCAGAAATCCTTGCGAGAAAGGTAAGCTGCAGCCAGGTCTGTTCACCGTGAATATAATGAACTCTGTCAGCTGTGGACTTGAGAAGGAGGTAAAGAAAAACAAAAAAATATATATTTAAAAAAATACAAGCATAAATGTTGAAGAAGAAAAAACTAGTACTGGCACGAGAACTTACGAGGAGAGCTCAGCTGCAGGCTGGAGACAGGCAGTGACTTGGCCACCGCCGCAGACCCACCAGCTGGAGGGCATTTTGGATAAGGGTCAAAATACATGATGAAAGTTATCCTGAATCTGATGACATCTACCCTCGGCCACAGGCAACACACAGTGAAACCAATAGCTAAAACAGGCAATAAAGATACACATGGATTTAATGGTTAATGAGGACAACACATATTCTAAATAGCGTGCAATACAGTACAGTGAAAGTCACAGATAGTGAAGTGTTGTCTGGGCAACTTGTATCAAGTGTGATATTTATCATCTATAATAATATCATAATATAGTTAAAGTTTTATCAATGTATGGGCTGACAGAAAAAAAAATACTTCATACGTTAAATTGTAAATCAAAGTACTAAGAAATTTGGCAACTTATATGTGTATTTTAAATAAGAAAATTAATCTATTCAAAACAAAAGCTGTATATATTTTTTTATCTTGAAATTGACATATTTCTAAACTAAAGACATTTTTATATTTCTCTTACAATTAATGAACTAATTTTTAGTTGCGTAGCTATTATTTTGATAACTGCTGAGCATCTGCATCGTATCGAGTCAAAAAGAAAAACATAAATAGGTATTTCAGCAAAGTAAATCAAAGCTACGTCCCACAGTTTTTGACAATTTTGGGTATTGCTTAAGAAACAGCCTTTTTCAATTGGGTTGAGATCAGGGCATTGAGCTGGCCACTCCATTACCACTCTCATTTTTGCCTGAAAGCAAAATCATTGTCTTGGTGAATTTCAGGGGCATGTCTTCTTCAGCATAGGGTTAAATTAAACTGATCCCTGATACTTTGTAAATAAAGATTAATAGGCCAAATGCCATACCCTAATTTTACAGCTGGAAAAAATAAGAAACTGATAGAAATAGGTATTTCAGCAAAGTAAATTGAAAGCATGGTTTTTGACAATTTTGGGAATTGCTTCAGAAACTGCCTTTTATTGTAAACCCCACAAGTTTTCAATTGGGTTGAGGTCAGTGCATAGAGCTGGCCATTCCATTACCTCACAAATTTTTGCCTGAAAAGCAAAGTCATTGTCTTGGTGAAACACTCATTTCAGGGACATTTCTTCTTCAGCATAGAGTTAAAATAATTTCTTAGTTAAATTCAACTGATCTACGATACCTCGTAAAAAAAATAGGCCCAATGCCAAAGTACGCAAAAAAAAACATCCCATACCCTAATTTTACAGGTGTTAAAAATAAACTGACAGAAATAGGTATTTCAGCAAAGTAAATTAAAAGCATGATTTCTGACAATTTGGGAATTGCTTCAGAAACTGCCTTTTATTGTCACCCTACAATTTTTCAATTGGGTTGAGGTCAGTGCATTGAGCTGGCCACTCCATTACCTCACAAATTTTTGCCTAAAACCAAAATCATTGTCTTGGTGAAACACTAATTTCAGGAGCATGTTTTCTAAGGCATAGAGTTAAAATAATGTATTAGTTAAATCAAACTGATCTATGATACCTCGTAAAAAAATAGGCCCAATGCAAAAGTGCGCAAAAAAAAAAAAACATCCCATAGCCTAATTTTACAGGTGGAAAAATAAGAAACTTACAGAAATAGGTATTTCAGCAAAGTAAATTTAAAGCACGGTTTCTGACAATTTTGGGAATTGCTTCAGAAACTGCCTTTTATTGTCACCCCACAAGCTTTCAATTGGGTTGAGGTCAGTGCATTGAGCTGGCCACTCCATTACCTCACTCATTTTTGCCTAAAACCAAAATCATTGTCTTGGTGAAACACTCATTTTAGGAGCATGTTTTTCCGGCATAGAGTTAAAATAATGTATTAGTTAAATCAAACTGATCTATGATACCTCGTAAAAACATAGGCTCAATGCAAAAGTGCGCAAAAAAACATCCCATACCCTAATTTTACAGGTGGAAAAAATAATAAACTGACAGAAATAGGTATTTCAGCAAAGTAAATTTAAAGCACGGTTTCTGAAAATTTTGGGAATTGCTTCAGAAACTGCCTTTTATTGTAAACCCCACAAGTTTTCAATTGGGTTGAGGTCAGTGCATAGAGCTGGCCATTCCATTACCTCACAAATTTTTGCCTGAAAAGCAAAGTCATTGTCTTGGTGAAACACTCATTTCAGGGACATTTCTTCTTCAGCATAGAGTTAAAATAATTTCTTAGTTAAATTCAACTGATCTACGATACCTCGTAAAAAAAATAGGCCCAATGCCAAAGTACGCAAAAAAAAACATCCCATACCCTAATTTTACAGGTGTTAAAAATAAACTGACAGAAATAGGTATTTCAGCAAAGTAAATTAAAAGCATGATTTCTGACAATTTGGGAATTGCTTCAGAAACTGCCTTTTATTGTCACCCCACAATTTTTCAATTGGGTTGAGGTCAGTGCATTGAGCTGGCCACTCCATTACCTCACAAATTTTTGCCTAAAACTAAAATCATTGTCTTGGTGAAACACTAATTTCAGGAGCATGTTTTCTACAAACATAGAGTTAAAATAATGTATTAGTTAAATCAAACTGATCTATGATACCTCGTAAAAAAATAGGCCCAATGCCAAAGTATGCAAAAAAACATCCCATACCCTAATTTTACAGGTGGAAAAAATAAGAAACTGACAGAAATAGGTATTTCAGCAAAGTAAATTTAAAGCACGGTTTCTGACAATTTTGGGAATTGCTTCAGAAACTGCCTTTATTGTCACCCCACAAGCTTTCAATTGGGTTGAGGTCAGTGCATTGAGCTGGCCACTCCATTACCTCACTCATTTTTGCCTAAAACCAAATTCATTGTCTTGGTGAAACACTCATTTCAGGGGCATTTCTCCTTTGGCATTGGGTTAAAATAATTTTTATTTAAATTAAACTGATCCATGATACCTCGTAAAAAGATAAATAGGCCCAATGCCAAAGTACACAAAACCTATATAAAAATAAACATTTTTGAGATAGTACCAACAGAGTTACAGAAAACCTTGACATGTTACTTGTTTTTGTCCCGTATTGTCACATTATTATCATTTATTTATTTATTTATTTTTTACTCTGACAACACTTCTGCAGTACAAATGCAAATGTAAAAGAACAATCAAGAAGACACATTTTGAATTGAGATATAAACACATAAAAATCTTGAACTGCTAAATAAATAAATATTTGCAGTAATGAGAATGACATTGTCGGTGCAGTAATGCCTGGAGCACCTATCCGAGAGATAAACAAGACTCAAAATGGGTGCATTTTCTGATGGCGCTGGGACGGCGAGCTTGCTCTCTCCTTTAAAGAGCGATGACACTGCGATCGGACAGACAAGGCAGAGTGAGGGGAAATTAAAGTGGCTGACCTATTTGGGCAACCAAACTGCCGCATACCAATGGGAAACAATGACTGACGAGACCAAAAAGCCAGGGAAGTGGATGAGGAGACGGAACACTCTGACTTGCTGACGCATTTGGTCCTTGAAAAAAAAATTGGGGTAAAAGAGAAAGCAATTTTGAGCTGGTACTTTCAAGGAATAGTTCACTTCAAATGAAATCCTGTCATTATTTACCTCACTCTCATGTTCCAGCACCCGAATTCAGCTTTTTTCTTCTTCTTATTTCCCCCCCAATGCAACATAAAAAAGCCCTTTCTATACAGTGACAGTTCATAGGGACCACATAGACACAAAAGCATGAATAAACGCTTTCTGAACATTTTCTCACAGCTCCAAGTTTTAAATATGGCTTTCGTTGACACTTCACATTTCATTAATTTACAGTTCAGGAGAACCTCAAACTTATATTCAGCGTTGCCAGATTTCCAAACAAGAGCATTCATGATGCATTTTCAGCATGATGAGTAATCCAATTTTGAGCAAATCACTGTTAACCCTAAAAAGATTTCTGCACTAATTACGGTGCTCATTTTGTTGTCTGTAGTTAAATATGTTTGATTTGCTATCGATGATATCCATTGCTGCAACACAAGCTTATTGGAGCCTAGATTTGTTGATACTGCAAAAACACACTCAAACATCCACTAACCGGCCACTTTATTAGGTACACTTTACTAGTGCCTGGTGGACCCGCTTTTGCCTTCAAAACTGCCTTAATACTTTGTGGCATAGATTCAACAAGGTACTGGAAATATACCTCAGAGATTTTGGTCCATATTGACATGATAGCATCATGCA
>LR812530.1:44802727-44865227 GCA_903798195.1 Danio kyathit
AGCTACATTACCTCTATGCTAAAAAAAATTAATCTTTCAGATGGGGTGGGATGCACAAGAAAAGAAACCAATAAGCCACTCTGGTGACATCCTTAGAACCAGTCTTTTCACTGCTGCTCATCAGGGCACTCATTTTCACGTGTGTTGTTATTCTGACCTAAAGTGGCGATGACACAACCCAAAACTCACACGTGAAAAGCACGAGTGTGTGGATTCATTCACTATTTTCAATGTGCTTTGCGTTCGCACGCACCTGGCGTCTCTCGTAACTAGACGACCATCAACCGTTTTCTCAGATGATGACAAACAGACAAACCATTGCTGCAGCCCTGATAAAAAATTTATTGAGAAAATTAAAAGCACTGCAGTGTTTGGGTGCGCTGTGTTTATCTGAGGTAATTAGTCCATCATTATTACTGAAATGTGTTTATTCCATACAAAGTGTGAAGCAGATTGGTTAGTTCTTCTTACAATAATCGCAGTGCGCTCGAGGCATTCGGAAAAGTTTGGATGTTTTTCAACTAGGTGTACCTGGAAAATGCACGCCCTGCTTGCACACCATGTGCGCGTCGCTAACATGTGTGCGTCACATGCCTCCATTGGAAATGACAAAAGTACACCCCAATAATAAGTTATTATTATTATTAGTATTAGTATATTAATATTATTATATAAATTAAGCTTATTGCCATTGCTTTCAAGGCCCGCACTCAGCAGCCACATTTTAATAAAACTATAGCCTTCGTACCGAACTTTCCTTTTTTTTTTTATCGTTATTGACAATGGTGTTCGGTCAATAAATATCGATTTTAGTGAAACAGCCCTAACTACTACTAGTACTACTACTACTACTACTACTACTGCTAATAATAATAATAATAATAATATTTGTGTTGTTGTTATCAATAACATTATTATCATTATTGTTATTATTAGTAGTAGTATTATTATATTAATATTATTATATAAATTATATAAATATATGCATTTTTATTATTTTATTTTATTTTTTACAATAAAAATAAATCAAAAAAGCAAATTGCTTATCACTAGAAACTTCTTTGCCTCTCGTAAAGATACATAAAGGGCAGCTTTATAACCTTTTTCCAGCTTTGCAATCAGGAGAACCTTGAGACGGACAAAAGCGCAATCAAAATCATTTACTTCTCCTTGCTATTGTCCAGGTCAATAGCTTCTGCAAGACAATTAATAACTACACTCTGACCTGCTGATTGTGTCAAGATTACATGGAAGAAGGGACGTCATCCACACATTTAAGCGCTGATTCCTTCTCCATTGCAGACCGAAATACATAGAGGTATGTCTGAGGGGTGGGGGAAGAACAAGACAAAGCTAAACTACGAAATGACCTCCATCCTCATTTTTCTGCTGGACATATTAGACTCCTAATCAAATTTCACTCTACAGTGGAGGACAAGCCGACCGGGCCCTCGGCCTCCAACCGAAAGGGCCTTCTCAGTATTCAGGGCACATAATGATCAGCCAGAAGCTGAGGTGGGCTGAAAGACTCACTTTTACAGCCTTCAGCACAATTACTTTCAGCTAAACAGGTAGGAACTCCCTGCACCATGGCCCACAACAGGCATCGAAAATTAATGATGGAATAAGACGCGATGACAACGAATACATCACAGGAATCCCTGCCTATTAAAGCTCCAATGTTTTGAAGTTTTTTACACTGCCGGAGAGTACAGTAGCGATAGCCAACAATCCCTGCAGTCTTCAAAGAAAACTATTCTCAATGAAGTCTAATTAAAGTTTTAGAGCTCTGTGCATCTTCGGCGCCATGCAGCGGGATGTGCGCGGGTTATTTGTGTTTCGTCATATCTGCAGTGAGGACTAGACTGTGTATGGAGAATGAAAGATGTCCTGACTCACTTTTTTTTTTTTTTTTAAGGTGGTAAGCCAGGAACCTCTGTGGGAGATGAGTTTCCCTGAGGAGTTGGATGGTCGCCTCAGGCAAGGTCTCTGAGGGTAGAGGTGATAGTACCTACAGGCACACAGTTTTCCTTCAATAGACGCCACTCTCCCGGCATTTCTTCCACAAGTGGGAAGATTAAGCATTTTTTTTTTTCATTTACCTGTCACTCTCCTTTAGTCCTGCATAGGGACTGAGGTCAAATTCTTCAGCCGTTTAAGGTTGAGTTTAACTCGATTTGCTGGAAGATCATGACATTCCCCTTCATTTTTTTCCTCCGGCTCAGTTCAGCAATTCTGTCCACGCCGGCACCGCTGGGACAGTTCTGTATGGAGTAAAAAAAAAAAAACATGTTTTATTAAAAAGTACTTTTGCATATGTAGAACTCAGGGCATTCCTGTAGACATTATTATTTAATTCTCAATTCAGAGGCAGCATTCTGAAATGTAATTGTTCTATTTATATTTACATTCAAATTGGTGGTTCATTCTGCTGTGATAGTGAGGCCGAAGATTAGTGAGTGAGTTATATATACATGATGCATCACGGTGGCGCAGTGGGTAGCACGATCGCCTCACAGCAAGAAGGTTGCTGGTTTGAGCCTCAGCTGGGTCAGTTAGCCTTTCTGAGTGGAGTTTGCATGTTCTCCCCATGTTCACGTGGGTTTCCTCCGCATGCTTTGGTTTCCCCCACAAGTCCAAAGATATGAGGTATAGGTGAATTGGGTAGGCTAAATTGTCCGTAGTATATGTGTGTGAATAAGTGTGTATGGATGTTTCCCAGTGATGGGTTGCAGCTAGAAGGGCATCCGCTGCGTAAAACATATGCTGGATAAGTTGGTGGTTCATTCCGCTGTGGCGACCCCAGATTAATAAAGGGACTAAGCCGTAAAAAAAAATGAATGAATGAATGACTATTTACATTCAATCATTTAGCAGACGCTAATGAAGAAAGCATTAAAGACAGTGCTTAATTTAGGGATGCACCGATACCATTTTTTTAACCAATCCAATCCCGATACCAAAATTCCAATTATGATACTGTGCCGTTTTTTTTTTTTTTTTTTTTTTTTTTTAATAATACAGTTTTTTGTGATAAACTCAAAAAATATATCTTCTTTAATAAAAATAACAGACCTAGGCCTACTGTATATGACAGTATGGTTGTGATGACAAAAATCTAACTAAAAACATGCTTGTTGTAAACTAGGTTACATCACATGATCTGTTGTGGTACAGCTTATGTTTCCTTTTTTAATATTAAGATTTTTCTTTGAAACCTGTCATAGGCTACCACTATTGTCCCTAATCAAAACACAAACTGGTCTGTTAAATAAAATATTAATATAAATCAAATTACTGTGAAATATTCCGTTTCAGAGTAGCCTATATTAGGCTTAATAATTTTCTGTTAATAACAATCCATATTCCGCCCATCAGTTTCACTTTTATTAATTAATAATCAACTATTTGACCACAATGAGCCAGACTTTACAAACTATTCCCACCACTGAAAGTATTCCACTTGGAAGAATAAACTTACTTACACATTGCAAGCGAAATCAGAGCGTATGGAGAACAGAAGCAGCACGCAGGGCGTTTGCCTTTCACACCGACTGCGTCCGCAGCGGCGCAGCTCTTCGGCAGCTGCTGCACAGATCAATCTATCTCTGTCTATTCTATCTAGTTACCTATCTCTCTCCATACACAAATACACTTTTTGTAACTTTTCACATCTGCACCAAGGCCCACAGCAACTTCCTCCTTTGCTGTTTCCTTAACCTGCAAGTCTTTATTTATAAACTGTATAGATCATACAGTAAGTTACTGTATGCTTCTCAAGCTCTATGAGGAGTGTCATTCATGTCTGGTGCACTCAGAAGACAATCGCCTGTGACATCATGTCATTTTGTTTTTGATTGTCAGGATGTTGTAGGCCTAGTTATAATAATATTTATACAATATAGTTCTAATGATATTTATACATGATCAAACTAGTGTTACTTTCTCCGCTTCAGCGATGTCCAGCGTCAGAGTAACAGCTCGTAAATTCATGCTCTTGCAAAGGATGAGACAGATAGAAGTAATCAATGCATGCCCTTCTTTTACTTATTTTCGTGTTGTCAGGTTCACAGTGCAAACAGCTCCTGGGTGGAATAACTTGAGTGAACATAAAACAAAGCCGAATAAAACTTTCTTCCTCTGTTTCAACTGCACAGCACACAGCGAGCTCACATCATCCAGCATGCGTGTCGAACTACACTACTCACAATACACTTCGCTATGGACTACAACTCCTGTAAATAGCAGTCTTAAAGCGGCCACTTCTATTTCCCCTCTCCTGCAACACTAGTGTGCAATATAAACAAAACTGATACTAGAATTGTTTTACATTTGGTTTTGTAGTTCGGGCCTAAATAAATATTTATTGCTGCTTTTAAACGTTTAAGTTCATTTGATTTACTATAGATAAATCAATTGATTTTATTGATGCATTTATTGGGTAAAATTGCTTTTTACGGTCATTCAATGTGTTATTGGTCATTATCAATGCACTGTCACTTTAATTGATCGTGAGCAGCGCGGCAAAAATAGACCTAGTGCCGAAACTATCGCGGCACTGCTGCTTCAGCGACGCTCACACCTCGCGCTGCTTCTGCGTGCTGTATGAAAGCTCTAATCTGTTAACATGGACGCCGAAAAAACACACGCTGCTCATGCGCTGCTTACACTTGCGGTGTGAAACAGGCTTCAGTCGGAGGGATGAGAGAACTGAAACTTTTAATATTACAGAGTCATTTTACGGAGCGGCGCACGTCGACCGGTGCATGAATGAAGCACTTGATGCATCACTGAGACACAGCGCGCAGCCCTCCAGTCTCTGCGGACACTTTCGAAACTTAGCAGCACAAAGAGAAGAAATCAGTGCATTGAGGATCTGTCCATTGTATTATTGAGCCTTTTCTAAGTTCAAGTTTCAGGTAGGCCTACTTTGTTTGTGAAGAGCAGGTAATAACCCTCTCTACTCCAATGTTGCGAATGTGATCTGCTGATCTAACAGACACATCGCAACATGATTTCGAAACAGCAATGAACTTCTTGTTGCAGGTCAAAATGAACACATTTAATGCAAAACTAAATGCATTTCTCCTCTGATTACTTATATTAACAGGAACAATTAGTCTTGGAGAAAGTTTTTCGACATGCGGCATGCAGTTTGAATTGTGAATGAATGGAGAATGATTGACAGGAGCGGCGGAGGGAAGCACTGAAGCGAACATGAATTTAACCACTTGATTTTTCATCTGTGCTTCACAATAAACTGTAGAATGACTTCAAAACATTTGGGATATAGTAGGCCTTCATGACAACTTTCTAGTGCGTTATAATAGGCTACCTTCATGGCTTTTGTTGACTTATAAATTACACAGAATATAGCGCACACGCAAGATCGGATGTGAATCGGTACCAGCTGACGGATAAAAAATCCAGCAAAAATATGCGGTATCGAATCAATATTCAATCCAAGTATCGGCATCGGTAAACCCCTAGCTTAATTTGAGACAGATCTTTCCGGATCCTGTTCCAGAAAATGTCCGATACTCGTGTTTTGCATTCCGGTATTTATTTTAATGGATCCGGCGTTAACTTGTGTGTGGTGAATACCTAAAAGTGGCGTTTAACTATTGGCCCTCAACAATATTTTCAGCCAATCGGCTTACTTATGTTTGCAATCACTCTCATTGGTTGGTGATTGCTTCACGCGCATTGAGCAGCGAAAATAAATTATGGCATAGTGGCCAACGTAAATAATATTTGTATTTTCAAAATGGCAAAGATGCAGTCAAGCATATTTTCATATTTTAAAGCCACGAGTAAATCTGATAATGAGCCTGATCAAAAGAGATCTCGAGAAGATGAAATTGTGCGAATGGATCAGGATAGCGAGAGGCAGAAGCAAACCGATCTCAAGTCAGCCAGACAACATGACAGAAGAGGTAACTGTGGGCTCTTCTTGAAGATTAGACTGAGTGAATCATTTAATTATTTGTTTTTTTTTTACTTAGCGCATAATAGTGGAGTGAACTGAATAGTGGTTGTTCATACGATTTATGTTTGTAGCTACATGTATGATCCATGACTTTACTATAATGTTATATGGTACAATATAATTAAAGACCTTTTTTTTTTTTTTTTTCGCTATCACCGTTTAATGACACCATGGAAATCTGAAATTGTGTGGACAGTAACTTTTATTTCCTGGTGTTGTTCATTTACAAATTAAGCACTGATTAAAGAGATAGTTCACACACAACTGAAAAATTATAATTTACTTACCCTTCACTTGTTCCAATTTCTGATTTGTTTTTTCTAAGAAAGAAAGATTTTTTGAAGAAAGACTGAAAGCTGTAACCACTGACTTCCACAGTATTTGTTTTTCCTGCTGTGAAAATCAATGGATACATGTTCGCAGCTTATTTTATTTTACTTTAGTTTTCAACAAAATAAAGACACACATAAAGATTTGGAATCAATTCAAGGGTGTGTGAATAGTAGTGAGTAAATGTATTTTTTTGCGTGAACTATCCCTTTAAGTGAATGTCCTGTTCTTAACATACTGTAATTTTGTAGTTTTTGTTTTGACAGTCAGATAAACCCCTTTCAATGACTCTGCAGACAAGAAGCCACATGTTTAATTGTCTTACTTATGGAGTGAAACTACAAATAAACATAAGGATACATTGGTAATAATGTCCAAAAGTTACCAAAAATCACAGAAGCACAACATTTACATGAAATCATGCAATGCTTCGTAGTAATTAAGATCCTTTTCTTAAGTAAATACGCAATACTGCTATACTGTATGAAGCTAAGCGGAAGGCGGCTGACGCAAAAGCTCTGCAAATAGACTAATAGGTCACTTTTAAGCTCAACAATTCACATTATATACTGCTATAAGGTACATTAATACAAATAAAATAAGTACAGTACTTACAAATGAAGCTGGTGAAGGTTTAATATTACAGAAATCACAACAAATAACGAGCGCTTTCGTTATTGCTGTCTGTGAAACTCACTTCCTGATTCACGTGAGCTAGCGTGCAATAGCAATAAAAATTAGCCACTAGGTGGAGCTGTAAAACAATAACAAAATGAAAGTAAGATTACTGCTAGCAAGAAGTACTCAATTAATGCACAGTACATATCTTAATTAAACATTAAACATGAATTCTGTTCATGCATTAACCCTAAACACAGAACTTACTGGCCACTGTCAGCTACCTACAGTACTGTAGGTCTACATCAAATACAAAACACTTGGATGTTCCAGTGCAAATAATCATACCTGTCAACATTGGGATGTGATAATAAGGGATATGCCCACCATAATAAGGGATCCCCCCCCCCCCCCCATTAAAAAAATCCCCAAATCACTAAATATATTTATCTAGAGCTGTTTCATTGTAAATAAACAGTTAAACGGTCAGTAATATGTTTTATTATTATTATTTACAAAAGAAAAAATAAATATAGTACACATTAGCAGCAAATAAATTAGCAAACAGTTCAGCTTACTAAAATTAGCTATTATAAAGAAATAGAATCAAGTTATCAAATCTCATTAATCTTCACTGTATTACTTACACATTCTTATTTAAGAGCAATGAATGAATCTCATTAATTTGGATTTTTTTTGTTTGATTACATTAAATAACAGGTCTCACTTTAAAAATGCACACATCTAACGTTTATAATGAAAGCATCCCTAATTTTTATGCTCATTTAGGACAAAATTTGTTGTGTTTGGAAGAAAAACCCACCAAGATTGACATCTTTAGATATTATTATTATTAATTATGTGTATATGTCTGTTCAAACACGCACCCAAAACTCAGACTTTCGCTCCACTTCAAATCGCTTGATCAGAATCTGTCTGGGAAACAGCGTCTGTTTATCACTCTGAAGCGCGTCAGCTGACAGGTCATGCACCGCTATATGACTGTTTCGAGGATTGCATAGGAGGGGCGATGGCACATGTAATAAAAAAGGAAAGGGAGTCCCGTTTTTTATATTTATTTCAATGTGTTTTCATGCCTAAATAAAATGAAAGCACAAAACAGACTCACATTTAAGAGCAAGCGGCGGCCCCCGGCTTTAATGATTATTGCCACCCTTCAGATAAAGACTGAAATACGGGAGAAATACGGGAAAATACCTTTACGGGATGATAGCGAGATAGAACTGTAAAATACGGGAGAATCCCGGGAAAAACGGGGGGGTGGGGGGGGGGGGGGGGGGTTGACAGGTATGCAAATAACCTATTGCATTTGCTACTTTAAGTGTGACTAAATATCCCTAGAAGTTTTACTTCTGTCAATACAGCCATATTAATACCCAGGTAGCAAAGAATTCTGGCCCAGATTTGGCATAAAGCTGGCACAGCAGGCATTCATCCAGCACTGGCATACAGCATGTTTTGGCATACAGCATCGGGTTTGGCAGAGGTGGCACCGTCTGGCACACAAGATTTGGGCCAGATGTAAAATGTAGTTTTTGACCCAGATGTTAAAAATTGACATGTGGACCATGTAAGTTTGGCCTGTCTTGACCAGCATTTAAAATACATTACAATAATGTTTGAGTAAAGAAAAAAATTCTACCAATCAGGTTGCTTTGAGAAAAAGCACGCCCATAGTTTGCCTAAAGCGAAATGCTTCATAGGTTTATTAATTTCATTGCAATCGGGACACACCAACATATCTGGCCCAGTTGAGGCCCAGTTATAAGTTAATAACTTGGCTGTGACTTGGCCCAGATATGGTCCATGTTTGGCCCTTGTCTGGAAGCCAGACTTTGTCCAGTCATGTACCGTAATTCACTGCTGCATGTGGGCCAAGCAAAACCTGATTGTGTGGGCCAGAGAAATTTTGCTATGTGGGTAAGCATTGGCCTGCTTCTGCCTATGCAACGCTATCTCACAGCAATATGTAACCTTTTTAATTTAGTGGCTAATTCCTATATATTTTTACAATCTCATTCATACGTTTTAGTATGATTTTCTGATCCCCCAATGAGAGGTAAGGTTATGGGTGGGGTTTGGAGACACTTCACATCTTAAAAACCAAATGTTTAAGTTTGTTAGCTCTCTGATACAAAGCACAGGTTAAAGCTGAAACAGTGTTGTAATTCTCCATGACACAAATTACCAATATTTACCACACTCTGAAAAATACTTATTCATTTGAACCCAATTATGGGTAAAATATGGGGAAACCCAAACATGGGTTAAATTTGGTTTGCAAAATTAGTAAATAAATAAAATAACCCAGCAGTTGGTTTTGACCATATTTCACAAAAATTTGGGCTGAAGTAACCGCTGAGTGCATGATTTTATTTTAGCAACACGTAATGGGAACCATTAGCAAAAGTGATGGGATATAAGAGTATAGTCAAATTCATATTATTATCACATTATAAGGGTGCACTATAATGTAGACATAGCCATTGTAACTTCATAACAAGTCTTGGGTATTTTTTTATCATTATTTAACAAGTCAAGTACCTTTTTAAAACCAGAAAAGCACTTGACCTAGACAATTACCATATTCTTTTGTCTGGCCAATTAAAACCATTAGGAACATCTAATAACTGCACTTACATTTTGGTTTCATCCGATATCAACAACTGCAATAAACCAACAACTACTTGCACTTGACCTTGAGGTGATTTTTGTAAAAGTTCTTTCATTAAGAGTTAATTCACTTAACTATGACCACAGCATTTTTGCAAAATAGCCTGTTTTCAATTGTGGTTGTTTAGCAACATCTTAACCGCAGAAGCCTATTTTAAATTGCAGATATAAGTCACAGAGCCATATACAGTGTGTCAAAGGTCTTTTGTGGTTTAACATTACGTTTTTCCAAAAGTGTATGGAAGACACAAATATTCTAGAGCTTAATTCATGTTCCCCTGGCTGGCTTGAAAGTATGAGTAATGATGGCTGGACGCTATTAGCTTGTAATTGTGCAGCTTGGGCTGTAACTCACTCTCATCTTTTATGGGAAGTGTAATCAAATGGTCACTCTATCGCCACAATAAATCACACACTCTCCTCATCGCTTTCCGCTCATTTTCATTTCATAACTGCAGCTGCTCTCGGCAGTCAGTGATGCATTGAAAAAGACTAACACAACAAGCAAAATTGAAACATTAAAAAAAGATTTAAAAAGAAGCAAAATCGCTTTTCGCCTGACAAATTAATTCATGTCGCACCAGATTAAATGATCTAATAAAAAAAATCAGCTCAAATGCTTAAGAAGTTGTTTTTTTTCCGTTTATTTTGGCATTTTTTAAAATGTTTTCATCTTTGTTTAAAGTCACATATTATAATCACAGGCTTATACGACCTTTCAGATTCCCAACAAAGCCAAATCATTTCTTAATTTTTAGCAAAATATCTAAAGGATGAAACATTGATACTGACCCAGCCCTACTGTTGTTCTGAAAAACTTTGGAGAACTAGTTTCACATCTATGCATGGTGTCTAAATTAGGGCTGCAGGATATGGGAAATAAAATTGATATTGGACAGAATGGTTTGAATAGCTCTATTTAACTTTTTTTTTTTTTCTGGGGAGTCTAATAGTTGTCATGTACAGAAATGCTTTTTTTTTTTTTTTACTTTGCTTTGTTTCATTTTGTCCAAATATCTAATTAATTCTTAAATCAAGTGAAAATGTTGTTTTGTTTTCACCTTCAGAAGAAATAAGTAAAAATTAAGAGTTTTTCCTTAAAACAACTGTAATGGAGGCCAGCTAGCGAAGTGCTATATAGGAAAACCTCACTCCTCTGGTCTCTGACACGGTCTTTAGCCTCCTTGTTAAAGCAACCGTCTCCCTTGGGGGCTTGTCCGGGATGGGATTGAGGTTTAGGGGGGTGAGTGTAACTGAGGACAGCTAGCGAAGTGCTATGCAGGTAAACCTCCCTCCTCTGACCTCTAAAGGTGCTCTAGTGACAAACGCTATAAGCCATGGTCTTTAGCTTTCTTGTTAGTGCAACTGACTCCCATACAAAAAATTGCTGATTCGATCCCAGCTCAGACCGGGTTGGGTGCAGTAGGACCGGTGGGTTACATGTTGGGGCTCGTCTGGGATGAAAGTGAGGTTTAGGGGGTGAGTGTAATGTAGCCAGCTAGCAAAGTGCTATGCAGGTAAACCTCACTCCTCTGACCTCTAAAGGTGCTCTAGCGACAAACGCTAGAGGCAATGGTCTTTAGCCTCCTTGTTAGAGCAACTGACTCCCATACAAAGAATTGCCGGTTCGATTCCAGCTCAGACCGAGTTGGGTGCAGTAGGAATGATGGGTTACACGTGGGGGCTTGTCCGGGATGGGAGTGAGGTTTAGGGGTGTGAGTGTAACGGAGGCCAGCTAGCGAAGTGCTATGCAGTGAAGCCTTACTCCTCTGACCTCTAAAGGTGCCCTAGTGACAGACGCTAGAAGCCATGGTCTTTAGCCTCCTTGTTGGAGCAACTGACTCCCATACAAAGAATTGCCTGTTCGATTCCAGCTCAGACCAGGTTGGGTGCAGTAGGACCGGTGGGTTACATGTGGGGGCTCGTCCGGGATGGGAGTGAGGTTTAGATGTGTGAGTGTAACGGAGGCCAGCTAGCGAAGTGCTATGCAGGTAAGCCTTACTCCTCTGACCTCTAAAGGTGCTCTAGTGACAGAGGCTAGAAGCCATGGTCTTTAGCCTCCTTGTTAGAGCAACTGACTCCTATACAAAGAATTGCCAGTTCGATTCCAGCTCAAAGCGGGTTGGGTGCAGTACGACTGGTGGGTTACACGTGGGGGCTCGTCCATGATGGGAGTGAGATTTAGGGGGTGAGTGTAACGGAGACCAGCTAGCAAAGAGCTATGCAGGTAACCTTACTCCTCTGACCTCTAAAGATGTGATTTGTTTTGCTGACTTTTACTTATATAACTCAATCTTCTTTTCTACATTTTTTTCTTAAAAACAAACAAACAAAAATAAATAAATAAAAATAATAAATAAATTGTTTAATTTTTAAAACTAAATCTTTATCTGACTTTGACTGCTGAACTGCTCCATTATTGGGGGATGGGGGACAAATTTGCGCAGATGTAATAATTATGATACACTTTTATTTATTAGACTCTCGATTAGACTAAATATGAGAGAAAATGATGTTATATACATATAATTTATAGATATAATGTATACTTCTAGGTATTTATTGGGGCCCGCAAATTTCCTGGGGCCCTAAGTGGTCGCTTGATTAAATCTGCCCCTGGCTAATGGCTATGGTCTCTAGCCTTCTTGTTAGAGCAACCGACTCCCATACAAAGAATCACCGGTTTAATCTCAGCTCAGACTGGGTTGGGTGCAGTAGGACTGGTGGGTTACAAGTAGGGGCTCGTCCGGGATGGGAGTGAGGTTTAGGGGGATGAGTGTATCAGAGGCCAGCTAGCAAAGTGCTATGCAGGTAAACCTCACTCCTCTGAATTCTAAAGGTGCTTTAGTGACAGATGCTAGAGGCCATGATCTTTAGCCTTCTTGTTAGTGCAATCGACTCCCATACAAAGAATTGCCAGTTTGATTGCAGCTCAGACAGAGTTGGGTGCAGTAGGACCGGTGGGTTACACAAGCAAAATTATCTGCCAATGATGTAAGTAAAATAACCTTATTTATTACTTTAAAATGTAGAAATTTGAACTGGAAACAAGACAAAAAATTCTAAGAAAACTTTTTTGCATAAATTGTATGGATAATTAAATACAAATAATCTTTGTTACACATCCAAACATAATAATTATGTGTGCCCAATTATTTAAAACACTCTTAAAAGGCACAGTCACAGGCCTTAAAATCACATGCAAATGATAAACTTTCATTCTATTATGGTTACACTTAGAAGTGGCTCTACAAATCACGTGTTCTGTGGCACCTGGTCAAGTATGATTCAGACTCAACACTGCATATCCTGCATTGTGATTTTGGATGACATATTGTGTAGCTCTAGTCTCGATCATCAAAAGCATGTTAAATTTTAAATGCACAATGACCATCTAAAGCCAACAGGCTTCAAGGTTCATTTTACTAAAATGACTAAAACTCAATGGGATAACTAGATTTTATAACATGCTATACAGGACATCTTTCTTTAAAACAACAATGTTAAAAAAAACTTGGCCAGTAAATTGTGCTTTATCAATCACATATCTAAAAAAGAAAGTCTAAAGATCCTCTCCAAACTATATTCTGAAAAACGTTTCAGCGCTTTGGATCCCATGTACTTAAAATATCCTTTTTTTGGTTTCCACAGAATAAAGAATCTGCCTTTGAAACAACCCTCATACAGGTTTAAACATGAGCGGAAGTAAATAATGACAGAATTTTATTTTGGGTAAACTATTTCTGGAAAAAGCAAGGCATATATATTTAGATAACAGAGGGGAAAGGAGCCTTCATGATTACATCCAAAATATGATTAATATGCAGGTGGTTGCGCAATATTTATTATCTACATAAATCTTTGTCATTTTTGACAGACAGTATGTCAATCACGTTACAAAGTCAACAAACATTAAACATGTTCTTAAAAGGAATTATAATGACCCTATAATTGAAGTTATGGAAGCAAAAACTATCTCTGTATATATTTTTTCAGATATTTATTTAAATATAATATTTTTTTAAGTATTATCACTAGATTTGTTTTTTTCAAATACTAGCCTGTAAGTACGATTGCAAATGTGATATTGATTTTATACAACAGTTCACCATTCAATAATTCAATTCAATTCAATTAATCATTATTTGTATAGCGCTTATACAATGTAGATTGTGTCAAAGCAGCTTCACATGGAAGATTATAGTGAATTGAAACAGTGTCAGTTCAATTTTCAGAGATTAAGTTCAGTTCAGTTTAGCTCAGTTCAGTGTGGGTTAATAATCACTACTGAGAGTCCAAACACTGAAGAGCAAATCCATCGATGCGCAGCTCTACAGATCCCGAACCATGCAAGCCAGTGGCGACAGCGGCGAGGAAAAAACTTCACCAATTGGCGAAAGTGAAGATTTAAAAAACCTCTAGAGAAACCAGGCTCAGTTGGGCACGACCATTTCCCCTATGGCCAAACATCTTGTGCAGAGCTGCAGTCTAGGCGCAGCACGGTGGACCTCGGCGAAGACTCGTCTGTCCTTGTCCTTATAAGTTAACATAGACACAATAATATAATATTAAATTTTTAAATAAATTACTAGAATCAATGATTCAATTCATTCACAGAGTAGCTTGCTTGATTTCTTAATTAATAAACCATGAATCATTTGAATTGATTATTAAGTGAATCACCTAATAAGAATATTTGTGGTGTTAGCGAGGCTAGCAGGGGGCACTCAATCTGCGGTCTGTGTAGGTCCTAACGCCCCAGTATACTGATGGGGACGCTATACTGCTCAGTGAGCACCGTCTTTCGGATGAGACATAAAACCAGTGTGCAGCATCAGGTGGATGAAGTGGTGGATGAGGAGATTTCCCCAAAAATGTGTAAAGAGCTTTTAGTGTCCAGAAAAGCACTATATAAATGTAAGAATTTTTATTTATTTATTTATTTATTTATTTATTTATTTATTTATTTATTTATTTATTTATTTATTTATTTATTTATTTATATTGCATGATATAGTCTCGCTTAGCCAGTATGACTGCTGAAGTTCTGGAAATTTTAGCTGCTCTGAATGGTTAAGCACTGCCCACAATGGTGTTTGACTGACAGGGTAACCCACCAATAATCATTAGTTTTGTGTCACGAATGTTTAGAGGCGTGGAAGTGTCGACAGAATAACAGCCTGGCTGGTATGCAATCATTCTCATCATTCATTCACGAAGGTCTTTAAAAGTTTATAATGGCGATGCATCAATATCCTTAATGATCTGTCAGCAAAACATATAGGAAATCAGTAGGACATGCTTGTAGACACAGACTGAGATAAATATTGTAGGTTTTTTATTTTTTATCTGATCCGACTTTTTTCAGGTGGACCGGTTAAGATTTCTCCACACATCTCCCCCAAAACATTGTTTGTGATATCTCGCTGAATGAATAATAAAAGGATATGTAGCTACCCACTAAGTCCAATATACATGACAGAAGTCTAGAAATATATATATATAGTAGGTAGTGCTGTCGCCTCACAGCAAGAAGGTTGCTGCTTCGAGCCTCGGCTGGATCAGTTGGCGTTCTGTTGGAGTTTGCATGGTCTCCCTGCGTTCGCGTGGGTTTCCTCCGGGTGCTCCGGTTTCCCCCACATTTCAAAGACATGCGGTACAGGATTTTTTCAACATGTTTCTAAACATAATAGTTTTATTAACTCATTTCTAATAACTGATTTATTTTATCTTTGCCATGAAGACAGTAAATAATATTTTACTAGATCTCCCTGACTAAGGCCCTTCTCCCCCGATCACTCAGCTTAGATGGCCGGCCAGCTCTCGGAAGAGTCCTGGTGGTTCCAAACATCTTTCACTGGAACTTTCAGAGCAGCAGAGATTTTTCTGTAACCTTCCGCAGCCTTGTGCCTCAAGACAATCCTGTCTCGGAGGACAACAGACAATTCCTTTGTCTTCATGCTTAGTTTGTGCTTTGACATGCACGGTCAACCCTGGGACCTTACATAGACAGGTGTATGCCTTTTCAAATCATGTCCAATCAACTGAATTTGATTAAGTGATCAACTGAACTCCAATTAAGCTGCTGAAACATCTCAAGAATGATCAGTGCCATTGAACACCAACTGGAGACCTACTCACACCTGCGGCTTCTCCATGGTGGACGTCCAGTGTTTTCCAGCCTCTGGCACCTAAACTGCAGCTCTGCACAAGAAGTTTGGCCAGAGGAGAAATGGTCGTGCTCAACTGAGCCTGGTTTCTCTTAAGGTTTTTCATTATCTTTTATCAATTTATCAATCAAGTTTGTTTTTCGCCACTGGCTTGCTTGGTTTGGAAATTGTAGAGCTGCCCATTGATGGATTACTCTTTGGTGTTTGGATTTTCAGCAGTGAAAATCACACTAAACTGAACTTCAACTCTGAAAACTGGACTGTCAGTTTCAATCTACTAGAACTTCTATGTTAAGCTGCTTTGACACAATCTACATTGTAAAAGCGTTATAGAAATAAAGAAGAATTGAATTCAATCAGAACATTAGAAGAGACTAGAAACCTTAAACGAATGGTTCAGATGAGGAAGATTTCCAAAATATATACTGTTGGTGTGCCTCCAGGAACAGTGTTGGGAAACACTGGATTTAGGCCCGTACTCACACTATGTACAGTTGCCTTGAACCGGGCCGAAAGCACGATTGCGCCCCCTCCCCTCTCCCCCGACGGCCGCACTCACATTACATTCGGGCCTGGGCACGGTTTCGTCATTGATGACGCGCAGTTCAGTAAGCGATTTCGCTCAGCACAGTGGAGATTTCTTTAGTAAGTTATAGTTATATCGTTTAAGTAGTTTCATATGCGGTGACACGCAGTCAAATATTTCGCTGAACAGATCAGCCACTTTTGACGCTCATAAACAACCATAAAGTCCTCGTGCTGCAGGAATTAGGAGGTTTGCTGAAGTCGCAGCTGTAGTGGCAGTGAGGGTTTGCGTCTTTAATAAACTTCGACAGTTTGCGTCATTGAACAGTAACGAATGATTAATAAATCCATATCAAACAGATTTGTGTAGGCGAGGACTTTTTTTATTTACGAGGACTTTAGATGGGTAATTTAAGCGCAGATGGGTCATTTAGGGCATATCACAGCCTCATTTCTCGCTTTCAGTTTCAGGCTTAGGCACGCTTGCACTCACACTGTAAGCGTACCGCGCCTGAGCCCAAGTGAAACCGCGCTCTGGCACACCTCTGTTCAAACCGGGCCAGGGCCGGCCAAGTGTACCGTGCCCGAGCCCGATTCAGAGCACTCACACTTCTTAAACGATCCGGGAAACGGGCCTGGGCACGGTTCGGATAGCATAGTGTGAGTACGCCCTTAGAGTGCTAACAATTTCCCTCAAGCTTTACATCTCTCTGAATGACAGTTGTATGGGATGATAGGCTAAAAAGACAATTGAACTTTGACCCGGACATTGGCATCTTGTATATACATTTAAACAGTTATTTTGCTCTCCTAATCTAATCAGGGTCAACAAGGGCAATGTTTTCTTTATCAAATCTGCCCTCATGGGGTAACAGATGTTTGATGGGGTACAGCTTACTTACCTAGCATTACTGGAGCCACTCTGTGTTTTGTGCTCTGATTGGGGGCCAAAAAGGCCAGTGCCTGTTCAAGGATGAGACAACCTGTCCTCTGGCACCGGTCCTCTTTCCTGGTGTGTAATTAGCTTTGATTTAAAGATGGAACACAGACCTATTATTTAATATAACTGCTGCTAATGGTGGCAAATTGTACTAATAATCTCATGGTGGAGTTTAGGGAGGTCAAAAGAGGCAGCAGCAGGAGGAAATGGATGTCAGAAAAGTGCTGCTTCACTCAGAGGAGACAGAAACTGACACCACACACACAAGCAGACTACCTGAAACTGAGTGTAATGTCAAATATAAAATGAAAGAGATCAGCTTTGGTGGGGCGGAAAATGAAAGGCTGATGACAAATGAGCCATAGAACACATAAAACTATAGACTACAAACAACCCAAAGAATATTGAGATACTGTGAATTATTCTTCCTATTTTTGTCTTTCTCTTCAAAGGTGGTGCATTATGGTTTATGTTGTGCTCGTGTGTTTCTTTTTTCACCGAGAAAATTGGGTTTAAAAGTAAGATGCTACGCATGAAGCCATTACTGGCACAATAATGGAGGGACATTCGCTGAGGCTAGTCTGGGATGCCATTCAGCAGCCTTGATTGAGCACCCGCTCTAAAGACACAGGTTGATTGCCTCAATAGCCACTTACCACCAGAGAAACGCACAGCCATTTTTTTCCCCAACAACTGCAAGTTTGTACAGCCCGAAGATTACATAGAGCTTCATTTTATACAGTGGGGTGGCATGTTGTCACAATGCAAGAGGAAATTAAAGACTTTAGACATACTATAATTAACAATAGGAAATAAAGCAGTTGAACTATTGTATTACGTACAGTATGTGACAGCTTCCTCAACCAGAAACTCATGATGCAAACACAACAGATTGTCAAATGTGGTTGAAAATGGATTGACAGACAGACAGACAGACAGAAAGACAAAAAGAAAGAAAGAAAGAAAGAAAGAAAGAAAGAAAGAAAGAAAGAAAGAAAGAAAGAAAGAAAGAAAGAAAGAAAGAAAGAAAGAAAGAAAGACACATTGTTTTCCTGCATTTCATTTTGCGGTTGTTCCTCAAAGAAATATCTAAAGTGCCACCCATTCAAAACATGGTCAAAACTCTAAAGTTTTTGTTGCTTCAATTTTGTTTAGTTGTCAATATTACAGTTTTTCTCAGTCGCTTTGGTGCATTTCTCACAACATTATTACATTTGCACAACAGTTAATGCATTTATCAAAACAATTAGTCATTTGTGCACATCATAGTAGCAGTTTCTCATTCCTTTAAACAAATTGCAAATGCTTTTGGACATGCATCAACTGCTTTCATACAACTCTCTGCTGTTTATAACATTATCATTTGCTTATGTCATGTCAGTCAAAATTAACTAAACTTGTGGATGCTGAATAGTCATTCCATATAAAACTAATAGTCCTCATTTCATTACTTGAGTCATTACATACAAAAATGTTGAACTAGTTGTCAAAATCTGTCAAGCTCATTTTATTTAAAAACTTTAAATCTTTTTTTTCCACTGAAAATGTCTTCTAAATTGAACAATTTGATGAATGATTTACAGACCTGTGTATGTTGTAGGTTCAGTTCCAATATGTACTGCAATGTTGTTTACAGTTCTGCACAGCTCTACCCAAAGGAAGTTTATGTTTGTTGTAAATAAGGGTTTATTTATTCTTTTGCACAATACTGTAAATAAATTAGAATTTCAAAAAGCAAATGCAGTTAAACTCTGAAACATACATATTCAGTGTTTTGTACTCAGATACCTCACTAAATGCAGTGAAGTCTAACTTTACTGTAGTTTTCAAATGGCTGTGCAAATAGTATATAGTATAGTGCTGTCGTGAGCATTTTCAAGACGTGTCACCAAAATCTGACTTTTAAACTGTCATAATGAAAACATGACAAAGCCATTTGACTATCTTGTTCATAAACAATGGTGTCAGGACTTTTCATCTTGATGACACTGACACTTTCATTGACATGAATACTTGCTTTTGAGGAATGAGCTCTCCATTTTGAGCAAGTGACACTCTTTTGCAGGTTATCCACTAGGTTTTGTAGTTTGCACTAATTGTTTTGAGAAATGCATTAACTGTTGTGCAAATGTGAATAGTGTTGTGAGAAATGCACCAAAGTGACTGAGAAAAACTGTATTCTTTTGCACAATGCTGTGAATAAATTAGAATTGTAAAGAGCAAATGCAGTAAAAATGTGAAACATACATGTTCAGTGTCTTGTACTCAGATACCTCACTAAATGCAGTGATGTCTAACTTTACTGTTGTTTTCAAATGGCTGTGCAAATAGTATATAGTGCTGTCTTGAGCATTTTCAGGAAGTGTCACCAAAATCTGACTTTTTTTGCATTGGAAAAAATGTCCAGAGTAAAGTGTCATAATGAAAACATGACTAAGCCATTTGACTATCTTGTTCATAAACAATGGTGGCAGGACTTTGCATTTTGATGGCACTGACACTTTCAGTGACATCAATACTTGCTTTTGAGGAATGAGCTATCCATTTTGAGCAAGTGACTCGCTTTTGCAGGTTATCCACTAGGTTTTGCAGTTTGTACTAATTGTTTTGAGAAATGCATGAACTGTTGTGCAAATGTAAATAGTGTTGTGAGAAATGCACCAAAGTGACTGAGAAAAACTGTAAAAGACTTTCAGATCAAGCTCAATGGACCAAATGACCTCTAAAGACCAAAAAGGTCCCCTCTTAGATAGTATGGAACAACACATTTGGATGACTTTATATTTACTGATATTTCACTCTTTAATTATCTCTGAAACAACAGTGTTGAATACCAGTAATTGACATCAAATGGATGGACGGACAGACGGATGGACAAATGGACGGACAGATGGACGGATGGACAGGCATACAGACGGGCGGAGAGATGGACAGACGGATAGATAGATAGACAGATAGATAGATAGATAGATAGATAGATAGATAGATAGATAGATAGATAGATAGATAGATAGATAGATAGATAGATAGATAGATAGATAGATAGATAGATAGATAGATAGATAGATAGATAGATAGATAGATAGATGGATGGATGGATGGATGGATGGATGGATGGATGGATGGATAGACAGATAGATAAATAGATAGATAGATGGATAGACGGACTGACACATGGATAGATAGATAGATAGATAGATAGATAGATAGATAGATAGATAGATAGATAGATAGATAGATAGATAGATAGATAGATAGATAGATAGATAGATAGATAGATAGATAGATAGATAGATAGATAGATAGATAGATAGATAGATAGATAGATAGATAGATAGATAGATAGGCAGGCAGGCAGGCAGGCAGGCAGGCAGGCAGGCAGACAGACAGACAGACAGACAGACAGACAGACAGACAGACAGACAGACAGACAGACAGACAGACAGACAGATAGATAGATAGATAGATAGATAGATAGATAGATAGATAGATAGATAGACATCACCCCTTAAGAATAACATTATCCTATTGCAAATTGCTGCAGGGACAATTCTTAGTGGTCTGGTTAAGCAGTTTTCTTATTGTTCTGCAGTAATGTAGCGACACAAGCTCTACAAAACCAGAAGCCTTGCTGGTGTAATAGAATCTAAATGTAATGTGTGGGTCTTGACTCTTTTGTGGAATATGATATTGTGGTATGCTTTCAGGCTATGCTAACAAGGACCTCTAGAACTCGATATGCCCGCTTTAGTCCCCGAGTGGGCAGTTCATGTCCCATAGCAACAGTGTCATACTTCATGGGTGTGAGTGTGTGGGTGTGCATGTGCAGCGCTGGATATGAACCTGATATTCTCTGATTTGCAGGTCCCTCTTTCTCTGAGGTAATATCTACCCGCTTATAGCTGCAGACAATAACTGCTCTCCAAAAAAAAAAAAGAAGAGGAAATTACAATGCTAATAAAATCAATATTATGCAGTTATTTACTCTAAAAAACCCATTTGGTTGCAGAGGCAAATTTCGTCAGTTTTTAGAAAGTGGTATGGGAATGTTGTGGCATAATATGATAGTCCAATATTTTGGAAATGAAGGCGCTCGCAGAGAACCGGACTAATGATACACTAACATTGTCGTTCAGGAAAGGCCACCTCATTACTAACATATATTCTCTCACAGACCTCAATCTCATTTAATTATCATTAGGGCACTGGAAGACCTGTACACCTTACCGTTAAGTTAATTATGATTAATAATCCTGCCAAGCGAGGCGTACAGCCAAAGTCAGTCATGGATGTCTGCCAAAACCAGTGAAAGACTGGTTAATAAAGATGTCCTACAACTACTCTTTTCAGATAAAGTCAAACATAATACCCAAAGTATATCTCAGTTCTTGGATGTTCGGTGTCTCTGAAAAAAAGATTATAGAAAATTCTTAAGGCCCTAGCATACACCCAGCGCAATAAGGCACAAGACGTTGATAGCGCAATTTGTTGCTATTTTTAGACCAGCACAACCCTAATTTTCATGTTTTGTGCCACGTTGTTTAAATAGCAAATCCATTTGACCCACTTTGTGGACTATATAGTGTGCCGGTCTATAAAGGAGATGTGTTAAGGCGCATTGTTGGCGCATTGCTATTTTGAGGAACTGAAATAGAGCCATTGACCAACTAAAAGCTACATTTGTATATTGTTATTACTATTATTATTACCACACTTCGTTATTATTTATTCATTTATTTATTTGCTGGAAATTAGAACTGAATTTAGAAATAGTTTTGAAACAAATCTTTGACCTTAGCAACCAAAATTAAATATGTAGGTTAATGGATGTCTTCAGTGGAGTGAGTACTACATCGTTTCCTTATTCACGAAAGTAAAGGAGTAAAATAAAGAGTAAAAGTAAAGAGAAAGTAAAGAGGCCGAATGGAGGAGGCTGGTTCTTTATCCTCGTGTTGCAGATGGTCTGTTTAACCAACGCAATCTCACGGCAATTCACAACTTTTTTGATTGAGTGGCTAATTCGTATGAATTCGTGCGATCGTACAAATTACTACGATTTGCTCATCACCCAATGATGGTTGGGGTTAGGGGTGGGGTTAGGTGCCATGCCTCCTTTTTAAAATCGTACATTTTCGTACAACTGAACTCGTACAAATTTGTACGAATTAGCCACTAAACTGACAAAATGTAAAATACTTACGTTTCCTCGTGAGATTAGGCTGGTTTAACTGATTTCTTGCTGGTGAAGCGTTCAGTTTTTCCACTTACAAAGTCCGCCATGTAAATAGCAAATGCGCCATGGTGCATTACAACTGACTCTTAAAGGGAGTGGGAGATGAGACTCTGATTGCTTTAATGCTAAAAACACACTCATAACTCATTAAGTGAATAAGCACAATCCTGTTAGACCATGTCACGGCACAAACCGCAAAAGTAGATTCGAACACGCCCTTAATGCTTTTGCGCCATGCTTAAGACTTTGTGCCTAGATTATTAAAATAGAGCCCTTCAGGTGTTTCTTTATGAAAGAAATCTTACGCTGATTAGAAACTGCAAACATTCCCCAAATTGTGATGGCACTTATGCTGGCAATTTCAGTCACATCTCTGCTGATCGTTTTGAAATCCCATTGAAATACATTTGAATAACAGTATTACTCTGTTGAGGTAAATGTCTTTCCCTTTTCTCAATTGTTAGCAATATAACATTAGATGAAAACAACAATTATATGATAATGGACATTTAATTGTTAACTGAAAGGAAAATAGAAAATAAAAAGTCAGTTATCTTCATCTGATGTTCTGATAAAAGGAACACATTCGTGAGTTAAAAAAAGCTACACTCTAAAAACATTGAGTTATTTATTTAACCCAATGGTTGGGTTAAAAATATTTGGTGCTTTGTTGGGTTATTTTAAACCTTTATTTGGTTATTTATTAATAACTCAAATAGTTGGGTTAAGTATTTGGTGCTTTGTTGGGTTATTTTTAACATTCACTGGGTTATTTATTCAATAACTCAACCAGTTGGGTTAAAAATTTGAATTTCAACATTCAACTGATTTAACTGACACAGAACAGCTGTATGTTTATATGAGTGTGTAATGTTGTGTTCCATTATAACCTTTATTTAAGCTCCAATGCAATAATATTTCTGTTATTTTTATCATGTTTGCCTCTCTCCATGAGTGATTTTTATATCTGTTTTATCAGCACTCTTAATTAATGATGATACAAATGCTTCGTAACTGATCTATGCATTATCATGGAAGGAGTGTCACCAAACAGGACCATCTTTTAGTAAGTAAGTAATTAATTAAGTAAGTAAGTAAGTAAGTAAGTAAGTAAGTAAGTAAGTAAGTAAGTAAGTAAGTAAGTAAGTAAGTAAGTAAGTAAGTAAGTAAGTAAGTAAGTAAGTAAGTAAGTAAGTAAGTAAGTAAGTAAGTAAGTAAGTAAGTAAGTAAGTAAGTAATGTGTATTTATATAGCGCATTTATTGTGTACGCCATACACCCAAAGCGCTTCACAATCATGAGGGGGGTCTCTCCACACCACCACCAGTGTGTAGCATTCACTTGGATGATGTGATGGCAGCCACAGGACAACGGCGCTCACCACACACCAGCTATTGGTGGAGTGAAGAGACAGTGATAGAGCCAATTCTGTGGATGGGGATGATTAGGAGGTCATGATGGGTAAGTGGACTTTGGCCAGGACACCAGGGTTACACCTCTACTCTTTACGAGAAGTGCCATGGGATTATTAATGACCACAGAGAGTCAGGACCTCGGTTTAACGTCTTACCTGAAAGACGGTGTCCACTGAAAGTGTAGTGTCCATTTCACTTTTACTCAGGCATTAGGACTCACACAGACCACAAGTTGAGCACCCCCTGTTGGCCTCTCTAACACCACTTCCATCCAGGTACTGACCAGGCTCAGTCCTGCTTAGCTTAAGTGAGTAACAGGTCTTGGGCTGCAGGGTGATATGGCTGTGGCATAGAAGCGTGGATGTGGTTAAAATGTATTGTACACTGTGGACACTGAGTGAAGCCTGCTGCAGCTGCTGGACAGTCTCTACAGCACACAGAACTCCACATTCTGCTCCATCAACACATGATTTTCTGCTTGCACAGTTTATAACTGTCTGGACTTTGTTCTGTTTCTTCATTGTTTGTGATTCTTGTTTTATTTTAATAAAAGTGTCTGGAATTTAAATGTAATGGAAGTAAAGCATTTTCAGTATTTTTAAAAATTGTATGTTATTTATCAACACAATCATAATTATAAAATTAAAAGTACTAGTAATAGTAGCAATAGCAATACCAGAATGAAAAAAAAAAATACATTTAATTAAAATAACCCAATGCATTGGGTTAAAATAACCCATAGTTGGGAAGGTGCTATAATAATCTATAATTGGGTTACATGTTGGGGTATTTTTAACTCAACTATTTTTACAGAGTATATATTAACCCAATTAACCCAAGATAGTATTGCATAAGTTTCATTTAAAGGTCTGAATTAATTTCATAAATCTGTCAAATTATTCTTTTAGTCTATGATATTTCTGCTGATGTAACTAAAATCACTATATATTGCAGCTCAGTATTCATTCAGTATTCTTTCAATATAAACAAGTCTCATATTTAAAATTCTGTCCATTTTATTGCTAAATAAAAACTGTTTCAAGAGTTCACGTTTAGCTGATGACGGATTATAAAGCGTGTTTGGCATGCTGTCCCGGGAGAGAGCCCTAAACTTATAAGGTCCTTGAGCCTGGGGCTCCCTCCTGCTTGCAGGGTGAGAGGGGAGTTTGAGCTCAGGTTGGTTTCAAGAACTCCCCTGCTTATTTATGGCTAATGACAGATCATAAGGATAGCTATAGAGACATATATTGCTCATTAAGAGCTCTCATTTATGGTGTTAATTTGGCATGGTCAACTCACTTATGTCGCATGCTTTTGGACTGTAGGAGGAAAACCGGGAAAAAACCCATGCAAGCAGGAGGAGAACCTGTTAATTTCGAAAAAAAAAACATTGACTGGTCTGGTAAAAACTTGAACCTTGCTGTGAGAAAACAGTGCTAATCACTGGGCCGCAATGTCACCCTATCAAGAAAAAGATAACTGAGGTAAGAAGCTCTGGTTATTTATGGTGAGTTAGGAATCATCTGATTGGTGATGCACGTGTTAGCTAATGTGGGACCAGATGTGGTCAATCATGTGATCCTCTCGAAATTAGTTTATAAACAAGCTTCACTTTGAGAGCATTTCTCTAAATATTTGCACTACATAAGCCAAAATTTGAACTGCATTTTAACTCGCTAGTGATATTTTAAACATTAGGGCCCTATCATACACCCAGCGCAAGACGTGTTTGTCCCGACATGTTGCTATTTTCAGACCAGCGCAACCTTAATTTTCCCATTTTCCGGCTCGTGGTTTAAATTGCAAATCTATTTGCGCCACTTTGTGGACTCATGGGTGTACCGGTCTAGAAAGGAGATGTGTTAAGGTGCATTGTTGGCATGTTGCTATTTTGAGGAACTAAAATAGACTGCGCAATTGACCAGCTGAAAGTAGGTCTAAAGTCCTTAGAGCTCCTTAGTTGTGCGCCTCGCTTACACATTGCTTAAAACACGTAGGGTGTACAGCAATACACTAATATCTTTACAAATGAAAAAGAATTAAAGGATTAAAATATTACAAAAACTATTACTTTCTACATAAATATAAAAACCACTACCTCCATGACTTCTACATCCTAGAGGGTTATTTTTAGTTTATTCATGACAATTTGCATTTGTATGTTATTATTTTTAGTAGTATTATTTATTATATGCATATTTATATTTGTTTTATTTAAAACAAGCTTAGATTTGTCCACCTGTCGGGTTTTGGACCATATGGGTCATAGCCCATTTGAATATTTGGATATAACTCAGTTTTTTCACCACACTTTGTTATTATTGTTCATTTATACGTTTGCTGGAAATTAGAAATGAATTTAGAAATAGTTTTGAAACAAATCTTTGCGATTAACAAACAAAATTAAATATGTAGGCTAATGGATGTCTGTGTGTACTACACCGTTTCTTTATCTACGAAAGAGAGAAAGAGAAAGTGAAAGTAAAGGCCAATTGGAGGAGGCTCATTCTTTATCCTTGCGCTACAGATGGTCTATTTAACTGTTTTCTCGCTAGTGATGCGTTCAGGTTTTTCCACTTACAAAGTCCGCCATGTAAATAGCAAATGCGTCATGGCTCAACGCAACTGACTCTTAACATGCATTTTTATTTCTATTTGCTATTTAGGCTTATTGGAACCTAATTAGAATAAAGCATAAGTATCATATTTTGATCATCTTTTATTAGTATATTCATCTTTTGATTTGGTAGTTTTAGAGAAAAATTATGTCCATATATGTGGACTCGTGGTCCGAATTTCCATAAAACACAATAAAGTCACCTTTGTGTAATATAATGAAAAACTCTTTATTTCTGCCTTGAACACAGCAGTACTTTCCCTGACTGTTTTAATGCATTAATGACACATACACACATATTTTTTGAACATGTTTTGACTATCAGTAAAAACAAAAACATTTGCCCATTTTGGACTGTTAAAATAGTGTTTGGGACATTTCATATGCTGCAAAACAGTTGCAGGTTGACACTGTAACAAAATATAAAACATAAGTCATAAGAGCTAAAATGTGCTGTCCACGTATGTGGCCACTAAGCCCTAGGAGGTTAAAGGGAATGGGAGATGAGACTCTGATTGGTTTATTCTCAAAACACACCCATAACTCATTAAGAGAATAAGCACAACCCTGTTAGACCATGCGCCGCAGAGCATTTTTCCATCCTTAAAATAGCAAAAGTGGATTAGGACACGTCCTTAATGCTTTTGTGCCATGTGCTTTAGACTTTGCGCCTAGATCGTTAACATACGTAGACTTCTTAATATGTTTATAAAAATCTGCCATTAAAATTAGTTATGAAAACCACAGTGTAAGGTATTATTTTAACAATGTACCTTCAAATATTAGTTTATAATTGGATTAAAATGTAATTAAAAAATGCCTTATGTGTAATATGCATTTTATTATATTATATATAGAAATAAAGAGCAAATTAGGTTAAAAGTTTGGGTTGTGTTGATAAATGTAGCCTTTAATATTTCAGTAATGTGCAAGTAATAGACCCTTTTCACATTTCCGGGTTTTTCAGTAGTGGAATGCGTTATAGCTGGGTAAACTTAGAGCACAGTGAATAGGAGAGTACAACAAATATTTTTTTTTTTTTACAATCCTATTTGCTGAACTAATAAAAGAAAAACTCCATGATGGTGTTATCAAGACTTTGAAAAAAGAAACTGTGTGAGACTGATAACCGCAGCCAGAGGAGAGAATAACATAAAATTTACTCTCACCCCCACAGACGCTGCATCGGAAACACCTTGAATAAGCGATAATCAGGGCCAGACGGAATCTGCGGACGTTTTTTGCTATTTCTGCGGAGAATTTTGGTAAAAATCTGCGGATTTCTGCGGAATTATTTTGGGAGTATCATAACTAAAACCCTAATATGTTAAATAAAAAATAATATCTTTTAACTTGTATTTAATGTTTAAAATGCAAATCCAATTAGATTCACTGTAAATAGTTAACTTTAAGTAAATAAACAGAATTAATGACGGGCTAAAAATCTGCGGAAATCTGCGGAAAATCTGCAGAAAATCTGCGGAATTCTGCGCGCGCAGATTCCGTGTGGGCCTAGCGATAATTCATTTTTTGTAATTTGATGCAAAGATGATATAATACATATATAAATGCATATAAATGTCCATACATTTTTTTAAAAATCTAAATTTTTAAAACTTTCAAGGATTTAAGACCATGATGACCGTTAAATGCGTCATAACAGTCTTGTGAAAAGGGTCCATAGGGCTTCATACTTTAAATAGCTGGAGTATTAATGCTTGCTTAAGAAAATTCAACTAAAATTGTATTAAGTTTATTTAGAAATATATAAATAAAAAATTGTATATAAGTTTTATTTAAAATAAAATAACAAATAAAAAATAATAATAATTTATTTTATGTTTAGTTAAAATGCCAAAACAAAACAAGGTAACACTTTATTTTGATGGTCCAGTTGAGTATTAGTAGACTGTCTGCTTAATATCTGTTGATACTGACATGTAACAGTCCTTCAACAGACTATAAGAAACTTTGCAAGTACATGTCAATTTACACTAACCCTAACCCCAACCTAACAGTCTACTTATAATCTAATGAGAATTAGTTGGCATGTAGATGCCATGTAACTTAAATTCAACAAACGGACCATCAAAATAAACCAAATTATGACTTCAGAACAGAAAAAATACTGACTGTCGATTATCTTTTTTTTTTGTCTACTGTTATATCCTTATTAACAACAACAACAACAACAACATAAATAAATAAATAACATTAACAACAGCATAATGCTATTTATAATAGAAACAATTAAGGGAACATTATTCCACTTTCCCCTCAGCAGTGGACAAATTATGTCATTTTAGAGTTTTAAACCTCGGGTTGTTCATACAAAGCAAACCACAATGCTATTCACAGCGTAACTTAATAATCATAATAGCCTTCATTTGGAAAGCCTTTCAGTTGTCCAGGAAACACATGTTTGAATGGGATTATTGAATCCATTTTCACTATTCCTCAAATATAAAGCCCTAAACATACCCTTGCCCATATTTTTCGTAGCTCTGCAGCTGATATCAGCTTTTGCAATGGGCAATGAGCGAATGGGCGCCAGCATTATAAAACACTGCGGCAGTCTGGAAGGTAAATTATCACTTTGTCTGTTTGAGAAATATTGCACAGTTGTGAAGTTATAACCGCAGGTAAATTATCCATTCGGCTCTATGTATTTGATCCTCATTGTGCCTAGGAAGTTATTACCTCTTTACAGGACTTGCATAAAGAGAAGATACAAGAAAACTTGGTTAACTATATGAAGGATTTGATGTAAACCAAAAGCAAGCTCTCATAGGTGAAGAATAAAAAAAATTGCTTTGCTCATAAAGAGTAAATTAACATTTAGCATTTCATAACTGTATTCATATAGAGAGCTGCAGTTCAAAGAAAGCATTTAGGAACATATACATCATTAAGCTAGCTGTTCAATGTTTTCTAAGTAACTGATTTAAAGTTACTTTAAATGTTTTTTGAACTTTTCAGACAACAAAGTAAAAAAGCGTGGGCTGTTTATGAAGTGTATTGTGCTGTAACAGAGAGAAAATTACATTTTATGCATGTTATTTACTCATCAAAAAATCAAAAAGTTATAAATTATTGTATGTCCATTTTTTTGTGCTCAGTGATAGTTTTAAAGAACCCCTATAATAAAAAACCTGTGTATAGCAAGGCATAGTAGAACAATAAGAGATCAGTATATGGAAATGGTCATACAGTGAGCCCCAGAGACCATTGTTTACTTGTTATCATGAAAATTCCATGAGTGTAAAACCCTGATGGCCAATCAGAAGACAAAACAAACTGTAACGAGACTCACGGGCCAGACCCTCCACATTTGCATGTTTGACTACTTTAGGTAATTCATCCAGACCTGACATCATCAAGAGGACCCAGATTCATGTAGCTCTGAGAGCGTTAATATGCATGCCTCAGTCTGTGTTTGATAAGCAACAATGTTTTCTAGTGAGAAAACAATGATACTTGTGCTTTCAGGATGCACAATGCAAGATTTACAGATTATAAATGTATTCATCTCCATTTTGAAGAGGCATAAGGTATGTTTAATTGTATCTTTTGTTAATGTATTGTGTTTATTGTAAAATTTGATGTGTATGTTCAACAAACAAGTGAAGACTGCTGAATCATGTCAAATCACTCAGCTCAACTGTCATCTGTAATGCAGAGGCTGATATTAATTCCTGGCTGTGTTTTCATCTTATTTTTTTCATCTTAAAAATGTTGCCAAACTTCGACATATGCTATCAATGTCTGATGCCAAAAAGCTTATTCATGCTTTCATGACCTCTCAATTAGATTATTGTAATACGTTACTAGGCGGTTAATAAACAAACAAACTTCAGCTAGTTCAAAATGCAGCTGCTAGAGTGCTTTCTAGAACAAAGAAATATGATCATATTACTCCAGTTATTTCATCATTGAATTGGCTCTTTATTAAATATTGTATAAATGTAAAAAATTTATTGACTACCTACAAAGCCCTGAATGGCTTAGCTCCCTAGTATTTGAGGGAGCTCCTGGTGTATTATAGCCCATCACGTCCACTACACTCAATTAATTCTGGACAATTAATTATTCCCAGAATATCAAAATCAACTGTAGGCGGTAGATCTTTCTCATATCTGGCACCTAAACTCTGGAACAGCCTTCCTAGCATAGTTTGGGAAGCAGACACACTCTTTTAGTTCAGTTTAAAACTAGATTAAAGACACATCTCTTTGCATTAGCATACACATAAAACACAAATGCTGTTGAAATCCAAATCCTCTAAAGCATTGTTAGTCTGCATTATTTAGGGCAACCGGAGCCGGGAACACTTCCCAAAAGACATTATAATTTGAACGACATCTGCGCTTATGTTAGTCTTTTTTTATTATTCCCGAGATTTCCATAATCCTGGACCAGGCCGTATCCTGAGCAGCTGCTGTGGTGGTCATGGAGGAGTGACAGACGTGTCCTCGCATTGATCCCAAAGGGCCAGCCTGTACACCAGCCGGTGACCTCTCCCACCTGCGTCCTGTGTTCTCCAGACTCAAGCTGCAGCTCTGCACAAAACTTTGGCCATAGGAGAAATAGTCATGCCCAACTGAGCCTGGTTTCTCTCAAGGTTTTTTTTTCCTTCACTTTCGCCAATTGGTGAAGTTTGTTCCTCGCCGCTGTCGCCACTGGCTTGCATGGTGCGGGACTTGTGGAGATGAACATCGATGGATTTGCTTTTCAGTGTTTGGACTTTAAACAGTGAAAATTAAACCACGCTGAACTGAACTAAACTGAACTTGTTGTAAAAGCGCTGTAGAAATAAAGATGAATTGAATTGAATTTTCTTAGACATTATAGTTTAAAAATACAATGCAATATAATCTCTAGCGCTCTCTTTTGTCAAGATTAATCATAATTATAATAATTATAATATAAATTTTGTTGGCAAGGGTGTGCTAGGGTGTGTATGCATTTGTGAGAACTGCATGTCAGAGCAGAGCTCATTAATATTCATGACACAACCCACATATGGTCAATCATGGACCTTCTGATTCTAGGAGTATTTTATGGAGTAATAAATGAGCATATAAAACCATTTCTGGAGATTTTTTAACTTACCGAAACCATAAAACTACTATGTAGATTTCAGAAAACAATTTAACTTATTAAACCAATGCAAAAAACAAACAAGGTTATATCCACCAGATCCAGTCTGTCCAACAGCATTAATTAAAGAGATTAATTAGTTGAATTAGTCAAAATGAACCACTGTAATCCATATGGTGCCCAATTTATTTACGCTAGCATTTAATGAGGTCTATTTTGGAAGAGCTTGACAGAACGCTTTTCAAAATAGTGTAATTTTTTTTGTTTACGAGTATCCGTGATGCTGTCAGATTGTATTTTGCACTCGCGCAAAACCAAACCAGTGATCATAAACAATCTCAGTCCACAAATAATATTGGGAAGTCCAATTTGTTTTAGTGAATGATTCATGAAAACAAATTTGTATGATTAAAAATCACTTAATTGTCATTGAACATCTTTGCACAAAAGTGTGTATCTTTTCGATATATATAGAATAGAACCAAGTTTCAGCATCAAGTGATTTTATATACGGTAAACATGCAATAAAGTACCTAAAATAAAATATAAGTCAACATGAGTGAAACTGTGAAGCTTACTGCAGAGCAAAAAATGTTGGATTTCATACAATTCTTTCATGTTTTCCCAACACAAATTGATTGAGTTAGCTTAATTGTTTTTACAAATTTAAGCCGGGACTCAAATTCAAGCCAGGACTCAAACCAGCAATCTTCCTGCTGTGTGGTGAAAGTACTAACCACTGAACCACCATGCTGCCTATTTTATCCACCTAAACAGTATAACAGTAAGCCCTATACTTGCACATTACTGAAATATTAAATACATTTACCAACAGAACTCAAACTTTTTATTTAATTTGCTCTTTATTTCTATATATAATATAATAAAATGCATTTTACACATAAGGCAGATTTTAAATGACATTTTAATCCAGTTATAAACTAATATTTGAAGGTTTATTATTGAAATAATAACTTACACTGTGGTTTTCATGACTTATTTTCATGGCAGGTTTATTTAAACACATTAAATGTTTAAGAGTTAAAAAGCAAATATTTAAATAATATTTTGTATTTATTTTTACAAATTTAAGTGAATTGAACATAAACCAATTAACCCCCCCCCCCCCCTCTTCAAAAAAGACTCAAGAATTGAAATGTGTCAAATAAGACTAAATATGTGTCATTTTAAATAAGTAATTTGAACAAGTAGTAGAAATAAATGTTTGAGTGTGTATAATTACCTAAAAAAAGTACACATACTTATTAAGACCTGTACTAAATATGTTAACAATAAGAAGTGTTTATACTAAATTGTATCATATTTTTTAATGAATATAAATTAATGCATACAAATGGGTAAAACCTATTGATTTTTTAAAAACTAAAGTCTTTTAATATTTCATAAAAAATATTATTATTGTTATAAACGTGTCAGGTCTTTGGTAAGTATACAAATTATTGTCCCTCTGAATGTAAATTTTAGTGGGTGTAAATAATGTAAAGATGTGTGAAAGTCATTAAGTAAACTAATGATTTTAGATGAAATGATGGAAATAATTGTGCTGAATCACTTGGAACAACATGTAAAAGACAATGCACATCTATGAAGACTGAAGGCTTTATTTTGCGAAAAACCACCAGATAGATTTACATTATCCCCCGTTGCATAGCTCCTTTCCACAAATGTAAACAGTTAGACGGAAAACATTGAAGTGGCCTGTATTAATTAAGAAAACAAAAGAAAAAAGAAAAACAGTTGAATGCAGCCTACTCTAACCTATGTGTTATTCAGTCACAAGATGGCGCTAAACTGTAGAGAACATCAGAATGGTTCCAGTGTTTAGATATAAAAAAATGGATGTGAATGTATTTGCTAATGGTCAAGATTAAAAGATTAATCCGAATAAACGAATGAACCTGTGTTATTAGTTTCATCGGTTCTTAGTTGGGAATAAATTAGCTCAGAGTGTCATGATTCGGCAGAATCAAGTATTTCAGAGAGCTGTGTAATAACAAAGTCCCTTTAAGGCAAGTCATTTCACTCAGCGGCCATCTTTGACATGCCTCGTGGCCAGTATGCTCAGGCATTCTGTCTGAATGGGGAAACATCAAATTTTCCAAAACTGTTTGACAAACTTACGATTACATTACATATTTGGAATCACCATTAAAATGAAACAACAATCATCTTATAAGTTTCGTTTAAAAAATTAGAATCAAACAAAATGTGCATTTTTTCAGGTTGCCCGAGCTAATGCGCATGCGCACTCGAAAGGAACGAGATCACGACACCAACCTCATCTATAGCCAACATTATTGTCCAATGGATAATGATTGTCTCATCTCGCTTGTCTTCAGAAGTAATTCATAACTTGGTCTTGTTGGCGAATCGTCTCCAGAAATAAAAGTGACTTTTTGATTACAAGTTTGTGGGCGTTTGAGTAGTTGCTGTCATGTGATGTGCATTTGACAGGTCAGATGCGTTCGTTTCATACAGAAAAAGAAACTTTTGTTTTCAAGTGTAGTTGGTTCATTTAAAAGTAGAGATTTCAAGCTTTATGTGGATATATTTCTTGTCTATGAAGCAAGTATTCGCTGAGATTCCAGTGCATTTGTTGACCACATTAACTGCAGTAAAAGCACATGTCTGGTCTGAGCTTCTCTCCTGGAGAATCGTCAGTCTATATTGATTGATGATTGGCTCTTGTACTAGTAGGCGAGGCTTCAATTGCCACATTGACCGTTTCACTTTTTCCCATTTAAAACTATACTGCTGTGTTCACACCAGACGTGAAATGCGCGAATAAATTGCAATATTCACGCGTAAATAGACGCATGAACATTTGGAGATTACTCGCTTCATTCGTGTGTCAAATCTGCTTTATTCGCTTGTCAAATTCACTTCACAAAAGATGCGGATTCGCATCATAGGCAGGGCTTCTGTCTGACCTATGACTCAAGCTTCGTTGCTAAATGGCTAACATGAATTTTATTGAGAGAATAGCTGTGTTTATGTACTTTAAGTTTGATAAACAGTTTGGAGCCGTGTTTGAGTCCACTAGATCCATTCAGAGGTGCACCCAGCTCTGTTAGTTCATAAACTTCCTCAGAAACTATACCTGGACAAGGCTTTCAGCGGTGCTTCCAACTGAGCCGAGCTCAGTTTGATGAACTGTTGTCGTTGTCGGCAGGAGACACCAACAACAGGTGCTACGTCATAATCACTCCCCTACAAGAGAAAGCTCCTGATTGGTTAACGCAGCGCAAATGTCAGCTGAAGTTCAGATTTTCCAATTGATTTGCGCATTAAGCGTGTTAATCGTGTAAAACGCTCAACTCGTGCCGCTTCATTGAAGTGAATTGCGTCATTCGAGCCGCTATACGCGGATCGCGTCGCAGGACGTCTATTCACGTCTATGCATTGAGTTAACATGCAAGTCACACGCACTTGACGCTTCTTCCATGTCTGGTGTGAACACAGCATATAAGTGACATGTCTTGTGCATTCTATAGTCTTTGGTAATAAGTAGGCCCACACAGAATCTGCGCGCGCAGAATTCCGCAGATTTCCGCAGATTTTTAGCCCATCATTAATTCTGTTCATTTACTTGAGTAAATGTGTGTAAATCTGAATTTATTCAGTTTTTAAATTACACATATTTCACATATTAAGGTTTTAGTTATGAGACTCCCAAAATAATTCCGCAGAAATCCGCAGATTTTTACCAAAATTCCCCGCAGAAATTGCAAAAAACGTCCGCATATTCCGTCTTGCCCTAGTAATAAAGCATAACATAAGGTATCTTAAGGCAACATACAGCTGAAGTCTAAATTTTTCTTTTTCAAATATTTTCTAAATTAAGTTTAATGAAGCAAGTAATTTTCACAGTATTTTTTTATATATATTTTTTTCTTCTGGAAAGTCTTATTTGCTTTATTTTGGCTAGAATAAAAGCAGTTTTTCATTTTTTAAAAACAATTTAAAGATCAATATTATTAGCCCCTTATCCATTTTTTTTTTTCAATTGTATACAGAACAAACAATCATTATACAATGGCTTGCCTTATTACTTGCCTAGTTAACCTGATTAACTTAGTTAAGCCTTTAAATTGCATTTTAAGCTGAATACTAGTATCTAGTAAAATATTAAGTTCTGTCATCATGGCAAACATAAAATAAATCAGTTATTACAAATGAGTTTTTAAAACTATTATGTTTAGAAATGTGTTGAAAAAATTGGTTAAACAGAAACTAGGGAAAATATAGAGGGGGGTAATAATTCAGGAGGGATAATAATTCAGACTTCAACTCGATATGGAAGAATGTTTTAAAATTGATGAGAGAAAAAAAAATCATGCTCATAACAACTGAAAACAAAGACCAAAACTATCAATAATGCATGCCCAGACTTCTAAATATACACTTAATTTCTGCATTTCAACACACACTCACAAACACACATGCGCGCGCACACACACAGTGGGGTTGACAGAATTACCTCAGCTTTCCCTTTTAGCAGACCACAGATATCAATACACGTTAAGTGATCTACCCCAAAACACACTGTTTTCAGCACATCTTTTATTTAGCAGCTCATCCAGCGTTTCTCAGTGAAGACGGGCTCTAAACCCTGCACTTCCGCGCTTTATTGTAGTTATGATGTCAGACGCTGTTGGGAATTCACTCACCTCTGTGGTTTCGAGTACATCAGATAAAGAATCAAATTGAATAATTTATCTTGCGTTATTTATTTATTTATTTATTTTGCATTTGATGCTGTCATCTTTTTCGGATACCCAACACCATTTCTATCAAGGATCAATCAGCTTGATGATCAACATCTCTTATGTACAGTCATGACATTGTGGGTCACAAAGCTATAGATAACCTAATCCTCTTCCTTCCTGTTCGAGCAGGAACTCTACATCCAAAATGCGGCCATGCGGATTGGATGTCAACATTCGCTGCTACATCACCGCCCTTTCTTTCTCCTCTCTTCCATCAGTCCTGCACAGATTGCGAAGTAGCGTTTTCATCATAAGCAGCAACAAGGGAAATAATCTGATCAAAGAGTCCCAGTGAAGGTTACAGGCGGTAATAACGGAGGAAAAACCCTCAGTCTGGAAATGAAGCATTTTCTAATCAAAGGACTCCACACTCTTCACTATTGTGTGCTTAACTAAGGATGTGCGTGTGAGGGAGGGAGGGAGGGCAATGCAATCTCATAAAGAAACAAAACTTTAGTGATTTTTTTTCTTCTTCTTCTCCTGAACCACTGCTGCGGTGCTGTTTCTGACGAAATTTCTCTCATCATGTATTCACATTCAAGTTGTTCAAAAACCTGTATGGTTCTCTGTCTTTTGAGTTCATCTTTTCTGTCAAGAATATTCAAGCTGCATTTTTCACCACAATGAAAGTTCCAAAAAAAATGACAAAATCACCACTAAAGTAGCCCATTATAAATGTGTAAAATAACTAAATAAGTCCTCTCTTAAATCTAACCAGGGATGGGCAGTATTTATGATACAGTTAAAACCAGAGGTTTACATACACTGTATAAAAAAGGCACATAACCATTTAAAAAAAAGTCAGATGTTAATGTGACTAAACTTTTTCTCTTTTAGGAAAGTGTCGGATTATCAAATTTGTTTCTGTTATGCTTAATAGCAGAATAATGAGAGAGATATTTTTTGAGACATTGTTATAACTTTTCTTGAAAGTCAAGTTTACATACAATAAGATTATTATGCCTCTAAAAAGCTCAGATGATGGTGTCAAGGTTTTGGAAGTTCCTGATTGGCTAATTGACAACATTTGAGTTAATTGGAGGCTCAACTGTAGAATACTATTTAAGGAAAACCTCAAACACACTGCTTCCTTGTGTGACAACATGGGAAAATCAACAAGCCAGAATCAACAAAAAAGCCACATTACAATTTGCTAAATTACACTGGGAAAAATAATAATTTTTGGAGACATGTCCTGTGGTCTGATAAAACTAAGATTGAACTGTTTGGCCATAATGACCAGTGTTACATTTGGAGGACAAAGGGGAAAGCTTGCAAGCCTAGGAACACCATCCCAACTGTGAAGTATGGGGGCAGCAGCATCATGTTGTGGGGCTGTTTTGCTGCAGGAGGGACTGGTCCACTTCACAGCAAAGATGGCATCATGAAGAAAGAACATTATGTAGAAATACTGAAGCAACGTCTCAAGACATCAGCCAGGAAATTAAAACTTGGCCACAAATGGGTCTTCCATACAGACCATGACCCTAAGCATACTGCCAAATTAGTTAAATGTGCTTTAAGGACAACAGAATGAATGTTTTGGAGTGGCCATCACAAAGCCCTGAACTCAATTCTATAGAACAGGATTCTCTAGTGAAATGGTGAAAAACAGAAACGCGAAATTCAAAAATGATTTGATTTTCATTTTTTATTTTGAATAACAAAAAATAAAATCACCAGAAAACAAAAACGAATAAAGACTTGTTTTTTATATTCCGAAACCAGATAGGCCGACTCATTCACAGGCTAGCCTACTATAGGCTATTATAAAAAAATACTAGGCTATTATTTTTTTCCACTTAATAATGTTATAAACGTATTTTCTTGTGATAACAGGATTTTGTTAAGACATATTTTCCTCTCTGAAGCCGGTTATTTATAATATTGTATATATAATAATAATATATAATATATACATATAAATAGTCCATTTTCTAGCATAACCTACTGATTTTTAATACATGAATTGAAATTATTAAAAAAATACCCTACTGATATATATATATATATATATATATATATATATATATATATATATATATATATATATATATATATATATATATATATATATATATATATATATATATATATATATATATATATAGTTGAAGTCTGAATTATTAGCCCCCCTGAATTATTAGCCCCCTGTTTATTTTTTCCCCAATTTCTGTTTAACGGAGAGAAGATTTTTACAACACATTTATAAATATAATAGTTTTAATAACTCATTTCTAATAACTGATTTATTTTATCTTTGCCATGATGACAGTAAATAATATTTGACTAGATATGTTTCAAGACACTTCTCTACAGCTTAAAGTGACATTTAAAGGCTTAACTAGGTTAATTAGGTTAACTAGGCAGGTTAGGGTAATTAGGCAAGTTATTGTATAATGATGGTTTGTTCTGTAGACTATCGAAAAAAAATATATAGCTTAAAGGGGCTAATAATTTTGTCCTGAAAATGCTTCTTAAAAAATTAAAAACTGCTTTTATTCTAGCCGAAATAAAACAAATTAGACTTTCTCCAGAAGAAAAAATAATATCAGACATACTGTGAAAATTTCCTTGCTCTGTTAATGCGTATATGTTTCATGAAGTTTATTTGTGTATTAAGTGTATGTATTGTCCTGGAAGTCCTCTGTGTTTGGCATCATTATTAATAATGTTAATTAAATGATTAACTCATTTGGAGTTTTGTTTGGATGTAATCCATATGGTGTATTGGGTAATCCATAATTAATCCATATTTATGCAATATATAATGAGATTTAATTTTAAAGAACTTTATAGTAGTACCGGTCACTTTTCAAAATGATAATAATAAAAAATCTAACGTTTGATCACTTTAAGGGGTGGCTCACAGCGAGAAGGACGCTGGTTTCTGTGTAAAGTTTGCATGTTCTCCCCGTGTTGGTGTGGGTTTCCTCCAGTACTCCGGTTTCCCCCTCAGTCCAAAGACATGCGCTATAGGAGAATTGAATATGCTAATTTGGCCGTAGTGTATGTGTATGAATGTGAGAGTGTATGGGTGTTTCCCAGTGCTGGGTTGTGGCTGGAAGGGCATCAGCTGTGTAAAACATGGATAAGTTGGTGGTTTATTCTGCTGTGGCGACCCTAGATAAATAAAGGGACTAAACCGAAGAAAATGAAAGAATAATCATCTTTAACTGTTTCTGTCAGATTGTTTTCATCAGATTGCTAGCTGAAAAAAATCGAGATGATGATCAAGCACGATCTCATAAATTAGTTCATTAAGTTGATTCCACTCAATACACAACAATATTTCACATAAAGGCCCAATATAAAGCCAAGGACACATGGTGTCCTCATTAAACCTTAGATTTACAAAAGTGGTTAGTTTATATACATGGAAAATGCAAGTCGAATGTTCTTAATATTTCAAATATCAGTAAACAAAGTGGAAATGCAATGAATAAATTGCTATTATGGTGATTACATCTTTCAAAATTAGCTGAATTCACTGCACTACACTCTTAATAAGAGTTTATGTCTGTTTACTTGAATGTGGTAATAAAATATGATGACCATGTACAGTATATGTCCTTGACTAGTGTAATTAATTAAATATAATAAAACCAATGCCATAACTTTAAAAGTCAGAAATGCTGCCATTTTTCACATTTTACTTCTAATATGTGATAATACACAAGGATTCCCAGCGGCCTTGATGGAAACCTCTAAACCGAGGTGAGAATGTCAGGAGGGCAACATTATTAACAATAGCATTGCGCTATAAAAGTTGCAGCAACAAGATTTTCCCTAATAAAACTGCCCTGTGGGAGATGAATGTATTTGCGATGTGTTTAGGCATGATCTCTGGCTCTTACTTAATCAAAGGCTACAGTAAACACACAACCATCAGTCATAACCTCGCCATAAGTGTCAATTATTTCCCAAAGCAATCCTCTGATTGCATCCCGTTTTAGAGGACAGAGAACGAGAGAGGGAGAGAAAGAGGCACTAAAATGTAAATTTGACCTTTCTTCATTCTCCAAATCTGATCTGAGGTCAGTGCTTTATCTCTTGTAACATTTATCTGCATTCAGTAATGACCTTCCCATCATGCTCCACTGGAATACTGATGGGACTTAAACTTCACTAGCTGTCAGAGGCCATGAATACTCACACTTAACATGATCATGTCCTGCAGTATGTAAAAAAAAAAAAATCCTGACTAGTCCCCATTATGTCAGCAAGTGCACAGTTTTTCAGTATCTGCTAGCCTAATCTTCAGCAATCCTTTCCAGTTCTCTTTATGAACACTAATGGTGCTGTTTCAGCTCATTGCAGATGATGCCATTTTGTCTTGAGGCTTATTCTCTTGTCATTTCTTCCCCTCGCTCTCCTTCCCTGTGACAGCGAGTGTAAGGCATCTATTTTTGAAGTATGTACTACGATAAGCAATCTAAATATGCGGCATACTGTAAGACTCGGAGATGACAGAACGTGTTTATAAATGCGGAGGCTGCTAGTTAACCTTATTAGAGAAGTCTTCATAGGATTATTTTAAACCCCGAGAAGGACTGACCAATGAACTCTATATAAATACGGCACGCTTGAAAAGCAGGAGTTTGTTAAAAAGATACAGTTAATTGTCGCTATACAGCATCCTTCAAATGAAATAACACTCGCGGTGAATTTAGGGGAGGCATTTGGAAGTGCATCAAGGCTGGCATTATGCACCGTAATGACAAATAATCTACACTCTGGTCAAAATTGAAGTAAATTGGTAGTTAATTGAAGCTGAGTAGATGACTGGAACCCATCCAATTAGATCTCATTACTTCAGCATTCTCTTCATTTTCTCCTCGTTGGTGTGCAAATTGGACTCTAATGGTTGTAAGTTTTCTTTTGGCAGGTATATTTTAAAATAAGAAGAGGCTTGGGATGATTTATGGGACTCAAACCTAAAAAAAAAGTAAAGTTTGTACCCAAGACAATGGATGATGCAATGGATATTTTGTTATGAATTATCAATCATTATTTTTTCTTATACCCTGAAGAGAACATTCTGGACAGGCTACTTCCAAGATGTCCCACATGACAATTTCCATGAGACACATGTCATCATAACGCCATGTCATTTTCCTGAGGCTGGTTAGACTGTCGTTGATACGCTCTGTCACAGCAGACTAATAGTGGCTGACAGAACCCAATGAAAATAGATTTGTTTTCCTGGCCCTTTTAACCTATGAGCTTTAAGTTTTTCTCTTACTGACCTGGAGTGGGAAGGAATTTAACAGATATGATCATTTAGAAACAACACAAAACGATATGACATTTAATTAGTTCGTTTTTATAAATGACCACCGATAACAACATTCCCAAAATCACCATCTGAACAAATAGTGTGACTGACCAAGTACCCGAATGAAATTTTGATTCATTACATTTTGCTTTGGCTTAGTCCCTTTATTCATCAGGGGTCATCACAGCGCAATGAACCGCCAACTTATCCAGCATGTGTTTTACACAGTGGATGCCCTTGAAGCTGCAAATTATGATTCAGTAAAAATAAAAAAGTAATTTGTTTGGGAATCACTACATTACATAGAGATGATGAGCTATGAAATGTGTATTTTCCCTTTCTTCTACAAGGGGCTTTTACAGACTAATGGTAAAAAAAAAAAAACATAAATAATATGATTATTTAAACAAAAATAATTATTATTCAGCTTTGTACACTATACAAAAGTCTTGACAACCTGACAAAAGTCTTGTTAGCTATCCAAGTTTTAGGAACAACAAAAAATCACTTGACTTCTAGTTGATCATTTGGTATCAGAAGTGGCTTATTTGAAAGGCAAAGGCCTCTAGATTACGCTTATTTTACTAAAATAAAATATAATCATGCCTTCATTTTTAATTATTTAAGACAGTAAGGTCTGACTTTGCTTAGACAAAAGTCTTGTCACTTAACAGAAACAATGTACAGTATAGAATACAGTATAAAGCCATGGTGTAATGGAAAAATAATTCATATTGTGTATGACTCCCATGAGCTTGGAGGACTGCATCCATACATCTCTGCAAGTACTCAAATAAATTATTTGGATTCATCTTCAATGCCTCCTTCATCTTACCCCAGACATGCTTAATAATGTTCATATCTGGTGACTGGGTTGGCCAATGCTGGAGCACCTTGATCTTCTTTGTTGTCAGGAACTTTGATGTGGAGGCTGAAGTATGAGATGGAGCGCTATCCTGCTGAAGAATTTGCCCTCTCCTGTGGTTTGTAATGTAATGGGCAGCACAAATGTCTCAATACCTCAGGCTGTTGATGTTACCATCCACTGTGCAGATCTCTTGCACTCCCCATACTGAATGTAACCCCAAACCATTATATTTCCTTCACCAAACCTGACTGATTTCTACAAGAATCTTGGGTCCATGTGGGTTCCAATAGGTCTTCTGCAGTATGTGTGATGATTGGGATGCAGTTCAACAGATGATTCATCAGAAAACTCTACCTTCTGCCACTTTTCCAAATGATCAACTAGAAGTCAAGTTATTATTTGTTGCTCTTACAACTGGGATCGACGACAAGACTTTTGTCAGGCAGTGTGTATATATAGGGTGATTCAAAAAGAATACCACTACTTTGAAAATCTGTATTTAATCAAAGAAACATGATGGAACCTTGGGTAATTAATCAATGTGAAGAGTACTTAACAAAGTTTTTTTTTTAATAGAAAACAAGAAAACAACCGGAAACTCAAGAGACAACAACCCAAAAGTTGTGGTATTCTTTTTGAATCACCCTATATATTCATTTGACTTGATTTAAGTTGAGTCAACTCAAAAAGCTCTGCAGCAAGTTGCCTTACTTTTCAAGTTGAGTCAACTTTTGACAGTTTATAATTGAGTACAACAAAATATAAATTGAAGGGCGACACAGTGGCGCAGTAGGTAGTGCTGTTGCCTCACAGCAAGAAGGTTGCTGGTTTGAGCCTCGGCTGGGTCAGTTGGCGGTTCTGTGTGGAGTTTGCATGTTCACCCCGTGTTCGCGTGGGTTTCTTCCGGGTGCTCCGGTTTCCCCCAGAAGTCCAAAGACATGCGGTACTGGTGAATTGGGTAGGCTAAATTGTCCATAGTGTATGAGTGTGAAAGAGTGTGTATGGATGTTTTCCAGAGATGGGTTGCAGCTGGAAGGGCATCCGCTGCGTAAAATATATGCTGGATAAGTTGGTTCATTTTGCTGTAGCGACCCCGGATTACTAAAAGGACTAAGCCGAAAAGAATGAAATGAATGAAAACATAAATTGTGTGTTTCTATGTTTTGAAGGAATTGGCTGATTCATTTGGTCTTCAGTTAATCAGCTTTTTTTAAGGAGCAGATCAAATTAATGATTCAGTCACTCATTTCTATGAGCTGCCATTTGTTTAGCTGTAGAAGTGATTCAGCGTATTTGAACGAATCGGTTGAGGGATGACTCAATGATTCATTATGACTCACTCAAATGAGTCACTTGTCATTTTACTAAGGTTGGTCTGTCCTTGATTTGCTCTGTCACAGCGGACTAATAAGGGCTGACAGACTAAATGAAAATAGATTGGTTTTTTTGGCCTCCTGAACCTAAGAGAGAAGCCATTCTTACACTCTATGAATGTTAACAATATGAAAAAAAATACAAATAAAAATTGAACAGTACCGTACAGAGATGATTAAGTGATTTATTTTCTTTACAGTATATACTGATTAAAAATGTATAAAAATTTTTTTTTCCTTAGTGCTGTTTAAATCAGTCAAGAACTCTAAAACTCCAAAACATGAAATTTTGAAGGAACTAGTTGATTAAGCGAATCACTAAAAAGCAATGAATTTGTTCCAGAATACATGACATTTCCAATTAGTCAGCGTAGTGAATCATTCAGTGACTTACTAACATGAACAGTCACTTGTTTTGTTTGAGTAATGATTCAATACATTTGGAGTAAACTGAGCAATGACTCAGTGATTTACTTCTTCAGTAAAAATCTATCGGTTTGTCAATGTTTTTAAGTTTTTGATTTTTTCCCCCTGAACGTTCATTCATTCATTTTCTTTTTGGCTTAGTCCCTTTAATAATCAGGGGTCGCCACAGCGGAATGAACCGCCAACGTATCCAGCATATGTTTTTTTTACGCTGCGGATGCCCTTCCAGCTGCAACCCATCTCTGGGAAACATCCATACACACTCATTCACACTCATACACTACGGACAATTTAGCCTACCCAATTCACCTGTACCGCATGTCTTTGGACTGTGGGGGAAATCGGAGCACCTGGAGGAAACCCACGCGAACGTGGGAAGAACATGCAAACTCCACACAGAAACGCCAACTGACCCAGACGAGGCTCGAACCAGCGACCTTCTTGCTGTGAGGCGACAGCACTACCTACTGTGTCACCGTATCGCCTCCCCCTGAACATTAAAAAATAAATGAATAAAAAAATGCCAAGAAAAGTCATATATTTAAATAGAGTTTTAATAGTTGGTGTTTCAGTGGGGGTTTTAACAAATCATTTGTATGAATGATTCAATGACCCACTGATAAAAAAATAAGATCAACATTTCAATCCAATCGTCTTCTTGAATGATGCACTTAACATTTCATTTTGTTATTGTCAATATTGTGATTATACCCTAAAAACTATTTGTACACTCTCAGAAATAAAGGTACAAGAGCTGTCACTGGTGTGGTACCTTTTCGAATGGTACATATTTGTATATAAAGGGTATATATTGGTACCTTAAAGGTATATATTACTACCTAAACATTTTAAGAGGTACACTTTTGTACTTTTTAGGTATTAACATGCAGTGGTGGAAAGAGTACTGAAAAATCATACTCAAGTAAAAGTACCATTACTTGCCTAAAAATGTAGTGCAAGTAGGGTAAAAGTATCTGTTGTAAATATTACTCAAAGTATGAGTAAAAAGTAGCCCTCAAGAGTAAGGCAAGGCAAGGCAAGTTTATTTATATAACACATTTCATACACAGTGGCAATTCAAAGTGCTTTACATAAACAGGAATAAAAAAGACAAGTATAAAAAAAAAAATAAAAACAGATAATAAAAAACAGATAAAAACAGATAAAATATGTTAAAACAGGTTGTAAAAGAAGAGAAAAACATAATAGTGCGATTTGTCGGACGTAGCACAGTGCTCATTCAGTAAAGGCACAGCTAAACAGATGTGTTTTCAGTCTGGATTTGAATGTGCCTAATGTTGGAGCACATCTGATCATTTCTGGGAGTTGATTCCAGCAGCGAGGGGCGTAGTAGCTGAAAGCTGATTCACCCTGCTTTGACTGAACTCTTGGAATTTCTAGTTTATATGATCCTAGAGATCTGAGTGTACTTCTAGGTTTGTATTGAGTGAGCATATCTGTAATGTATTGAGGTCCTAGGCCATTTAGTGATTTATAGACAAGTAGTAATACTTTAAAATCTATTCTGAATGTAACTGGGAGCCAGTGTAAAGACCTGAGGACAGGTGCGATGTGCTCAGATTTCCTAGTTCTGGTCAGAATCCTGGCCGCAGCGTTCTGGATAAGCTGCAACTATCTGACTGTCTTTTTGGGAAGGCACGTGAGGAGGCTGTTACAGTAATCCACCCTGATGCTGATAAAAGCATGAACAAGTTTCTCTAAGTCTTCACTGGATACAAAGCATCTAATTCTTGCAATGTTTTTGAGATGATAGTATGCTGATTTACTAACTGCTTTGACATGACTATTGAAACTAAGATCTGACTCCAGAGTCACACCAAGATTCTTGACCTAATTTCCTAGTTGTTTGACCTTTAGAGCCAAGGTACGCATTCACCTTGAGAACCTCATCTCTGTTCCCAAATGCAATGACTTCAGTTTTCTCTTTGTTTAACTGAAGAAAGTTTTGGCACATCCAACTGTTCATTTCATCAATGCATTGGTGAATGCATTGCATAGTGAGTAGTGAGTATTATGCTGTCAAAAGCTGATATGTTTACATGTAATTTGTGCATGTGTGTGTAAACGTAACATACTGTAGTGCATTTAGTTATTGCCCAGAGGGCACACAACATCATGAGACATTAATATTAGGTTAGATTTAGGTTGTAATGTCAGGTGAACAAAATAATTGTCAAGCCAGCAGCTAAGGACAACGTTATTTTGATGTCCAATAATGACGTCAAATGATGTTGATATTTGGTTAATTTTAGGTTGTTAGAAAGTGACCAAAATGCAGCGTCGAGCAAACATCCTAAACCAACGTCATATATGACGTCAAATACTGACATTTATTCATCAGGCATGGCAACCAGAATCCAACGTCTGATAGACGTCATAGGGGTAACGTTCACACAATGTCAAGCTGTAACATCATTAAACGTTGATATTTGGTTGGTTTTAGGTTGGACATTGACATTGGCCTGACATTGAGTTCTGACGTCAACCCAATTTTCATTTCCAAACAAAATGCAAAGCCCCCATGATGTTATGGTTCAACGTCAATCAGACGTCATGTTGACTTCCTGTGCTTGCTGAGGGTTAGGCCATTTCTTTTATCATACAGTAAACATCCGTCATCTTCTCATCAGTGACATGCATCTCTTGGTCAATGCGCGTAAAGATTTTGAACATCTTCATGGACACTTTTAATGCTTCCAAGCAGTTTGCTGCAATTATAAAGTGCACACGTCATGAGGTAGTTCATTATGATGCGATTTACCTTCTACGGTATGTGTGATTTGATTGGACAGGAATCTCAGGACTGATTTTTCCAATCCCCATGAAAGAAAAAATAAAGTAGTGACTGCAGGTTGAAGGAAAGTAGTGGAGTAAAAGTACCAACACTGTAGGGGTGTCAAAATTAATTGTTTCTTCGGTGCACCGCGATGCAGACGTGGACAATTCGGTATCGGTTCAGTAATAATCATAACCGGTTATTATGTACTGACGTCATTTATCTCATATGCGCTATGTCGCGGTAGCTTACTATGGCGAGGGAGGCGAGCGTGTGTATTTACAACTCCACCTACTTGACGCACAAACTGTGCACAATTTCACTGCGTGTGTGTTTTCTGGACACTCTTTCACTGACACTTACAGCAGAAGCCCATATTTCACTGCGATTGAGAGAAGGAAAGTAAACTCCATTACTCTCTCTCTCTCTCTCTCTCGCTGTGGCCCATTTGACATGCTGGCGGGACTTTTCCTCTCCTCTCAGCTGATGCGGCGATACTTCTGGATAGAGGTCTGCATTCCTGCGGGTGTAAGGCGGGAGCCGCTGGACCAGACCAGATTTCTTGCGGCGCGGTAATAAATTTCCGAATAAAGCGCAGGAGCGGTCGGTAACTCTGGTGTAAGTTGAACGGGAGCGGGCGGTCTAACAATATTGCACCCGAGCGAGCAAGCACGTGTGTGTGTGTGTGTGTGTGTGTGTGTGTGTGTGTGTGTGTGTTTATGTGTGTGAATGAGAGAGAGCGATGCTGTGTGTTGCTGTCTATGTTTGTGTGTGCGTGTATGTGTGTGAATGAGAGAGGGCGTGATGCTGTGTCGCTTGCTTGGTGCTGTGTGTCTATGTGTGTGTGTGTTTATACAGACAGCCCCCCACCCCCAATTATAAAACTGTGTTTGGGGAAAGCATCGACAATGCACCGTGATGCACCGAGATATCGAATTAAACCGAATCGATGGCATGATAATCGAAACCGAACCGAACCGTGAGACCAGTGTAGGTTCACACCTCTACAACACTGCACTAAAAATGTACTCAAGGAAAAGTAAAAGTACACATTTTTAAAACTACTTAGTAAATTACAATTCCTGAGAAAAACTACTCAATTACAGTAATTTGAGTATTTGTAATTAGTTACTTTACACCACTGCTAATATGTACCCTTAAGGTATTAATAAGGACCCTTTAAGTACAAATATGTACCTTTCAAAAAGCTACCACCCCAGTGACAGCTCTTGTACCTTTATTTTTGAGAGTGTCATAAATATTGATAATATCAAATGTAAAGCTCTGCAACCTCAAATGTAAGTTTAACAACCAATTAAAAATGTGTAAATGTAAGCTTTATCTTTCTTGAAAAGTACATAACCCTCAAGTACACTGCGAAACACTTTCCACTGGCAGTTTCACTCACACTCAGTCCACGCGTGTGGCAAAGCGATGAGAAGCCTCAAACCGGGTTATTCACAGGTAAACATGGCAGTGATATACGACTTCCATCTCACACACTTACGACTCTATTCCACATTATGATAGATCACCTCCTCCAGATTCACATTGTCCTGTCAGCTATGACAATAAAAAACGAGGCTCACCAAAATAAAACAAACAAACCAGAAAAATCCACATATTCCAGTCAGCTATAACTGTAACAAATGTGCTGTGCCAGAAACACAGTCTTGATCCGCAGTGAAAATTTAAAAATACTGCCGACAATATGTTCTTTCTGTCTTTACCTCACTTTGTCTTTTTCCCTGCACAATGTGGAAACTCAGACAAAGAGACTTTTGTTATAATGACAGTTCTGAGACAACAGCGGTTATCGGGACTGTTGATTTGTGGCTGTAATGATGAGTGCTGCTATACACAACCCACTGTTCACTATGACAATATGTATGGACATTTTTCTTACAGATAATCACAACAATTTACCTCATACCGGCATACAAAAGCAAAACCTCAATCCTCCAGAGTCCTGCAAGGTATAACCATGAATAATGTCATGTTTTGTTGAATATGGGACCAATGTACAACATTGTTGAATGAATGAATGAATGAATGAATGAATGAATGAATGAATGAATGAATGAATGAATGAATGAATGAATGAATGAATGAATGAATGAATGAATGAATGAATGAATGAATGAGTGAATGAATGGGATGGGGGATAGAAAATATTAGCTCAAGTTACTAGGTATTCGGTCTTACTTTCTGAATACACAAATTGAATATGAGACAAAAAAAAACACTGTTAGTGAGGTAATAAATTAATAATAAAATAAATAGTTATGCAAGAGAATATAAATACATATAAATACACGTTGGATTGCAGAACATACATTTCTAAAAACATAGTAAAATGCTTCATTCATTCATCCATCCATCAATTCATCATCCATCAAATATTAATTACTGTATATGTGGTAATAAATTAACATCAAATTCTTTATTATTACTTAATGCCAGTGGGGGGAACTCTACACTCTACCCCTTGCAGTATTCTGCAATAACAGCACTCATACGACCTCTTCACTCTTGTGTGTTACTCCGCCCACATAGTGACAGCAGATCAATAAACTCACTACAGTTTGACAAATACTGCAGCTGTTGGACAACATCATGTACTTTTGAGGATTTTTTAGGCAGAATGTAGTTTACATTGCAAGTATGCAGTTTATTTACAAGGACAGTGTCTATTTTAAAATATGTATAATTTCTGAGAGACAGCACGTCGGCGGCCATCAGCCTGCCATACTGAGCTGACCAAAGATGGTTTAATTTGTCTGTCCAAAAGATGGCAACAGGACCGGATAATAAGCCCTTAGAAGATTAAAACAGCCTAATTTTTAACTACAGCTGATCAAATCATTAGTAAACTGGTAAGCAACACATCCATTTTTCCCGGGAGTCCTGTATTTCAGATGAATTTTCCACAACCCTCCCGTTTTGTTATTTCTCCTGGAAAACTCCCATAATTTACACTCTGTAACAAAACCTGGGTTGCCGACTTTGGTACAGTATTTGATCCCAGCGGCCGCCCAAAACCCAGTGCATAATACAGTTACTAACACCAAAGTACAGTTACTTTCCTATCTCGGTTCTCAACAGTGTTATTCAGAGACCTCACCCCAGGACACCCCTTCCCCCACCCTCCAGTTTTCCGGATTTTATGAGACAAATGTTGGCAGGTATGCTGGTAAGTGTTATTCTATTGTCGATCTCTCTTTTGTATGTTGCAGTGATGTATTTATACCAATTTATACCATATAATTGTAGTGTATTGTGTGCGAGATGGGACTCGCATATCAGGCCTGCAGCACGCCTCCCACCAGTGCTGATATACAGCCATATCACACTGCTACTGTACATGTGTGTGTGTGTGTATGTACTGTATATATATATATATATATATATATATATATATATATATATATATATATATATATATATATATACAGTTGAAGTCCGAATTATTAGCCCCCCTGTTTATTTTTTCCCCATTTTCTGTTTAACGGAGAGACGATTTTTTTCAACACATTTCTAAACATAATAGTTTTAATAATTAATTTCTAATAACTGAATTATTTTATCTCTGCCATGATGACAGTAAATAATATTCGACTAGATATTTGTCAAGACACTTCTATTCAGCTTAAAGTGACATTTAAAGGCTTAATTAGGTTAACTAGGCAGGTTAGGGTAATTAGGCAAATCATTGTATATAGGATGGTTTGTTCTGTATACTATCGAGAAAAAAAAAATAGCTTATAGGGGCTAATAATTTTGACCTTATAATGGTTTTAAAAAAAATAAAACCGGCTTTTATTCTAGTCGAAATAAAACATATAAGACTTTCTCCAGAAAAAAAAAAATATTATCAGACATACTGTGAAAACTCCCTTGGCCTGTTAAACATAATTTGGGAAATATTTAAAAAGAAAAAAAAATCAAAGGGGGGCTAATAATACTGACATATATATATATATATATATATATATATATATATATATATATATATATATATATATATATATATATATACTGTATATACTGTATATACTGTATATATATATATATATATATATATATATATATATATATATATATATATATATATATATATATATATATATATATATATATATATTAGTGCTGGGCCGTTATCGGCGTTAACGTGCTGCGTTAACGCGAGACTCTTATCGCGCGATAAAAAAAATATCGCCGTTAATCTATTCTCAAATTTAGGTTGGGAGCTGGGTCTATTTTACCCAAGCTGTGATAACTTTCACCTATCAGCGCGGATGGATACCTGACCGGTGAGCCGTCTGCCCTTCTGAATCAAATCAGCAGGCTGCCTGACTCTAACTGGAGGTCGGCAGTTTCATATTAACTCACGGATATTTCATTCATTCCTTCGTGACAAAGTGGGGTATTTGACGCAAATACGGAGAGAATGTTATGGAATTTAATAACGCATGCCAAATGGTAAGAAAAAAAACTTCCGCATTTCGCGATGTGTGTGTGTGTGTATGTATGTGTGTGTGTGCAGTCCTTTACTGACAGCCGCGTGTGGATCTTGTCGGAAAATATGGCGAAAGGTCCTAAAGACCGCCGTGTTTACTTCAATAATGCCACTAATATCTGCATACTCCACATCTTAATTCCATTTCTGTTTAGTTCAGTAATGACTTTAGATGGATTAAGGTAATAAAAAATCGCTGTTTGGAGCTTATGTGGGCCTACAGTTCAACATTGATGTTTAACTGAATAAACAGTAAACACAAGTACATCTTATTGAACATCATTTATTTTCATCACCAATTATCATAGTAGAACAGTTTCTCAAGCAGTTTGTGATGCATTTTTGAAACAGCAGATGAGCCCCTTGTCTAATGCACCACCTGGCTTGAGAAACCTGTTCTCAAAGACTTTGTTTTTGGGTAACACACATATTTTGAATGCCTTCGGCAGAATTCAAATGAGCCATTTTAATCTAGATTAATCTAGATTAATTTCGAAATTAATCTAGATTAATCTAGATTTAAAAAATTAATCTATGCCCACCTATAATATATATATATATATATATATATATATATATATATATATATATATATATATATATATATATATATATATATATATATATATATATATATATATGTATGTATATATGGTTGTACCTAAGAGAGAACGGTTTCTCTCATCTTTATTTTTTTCCTTCACTTCGTCAGTTAGTCAAAGGATTTGCTCTTCAGTGTTTTGGACTTTCAGCAGTGAAAATTAAACAACGCTGAACTTAACTTAACTTAACTTAACTTCAGCTCTGAAATCTAAACTTTACTAGAACTTGTATGTTAAGCAGCTTTGACACAATGTACATTGTAAAAGCTCTATAGAAATAAAGATGAATTGAATTGCGTTGAATATATAATTTTTAAAAAGATAACTTTGTTTATTTATTTTAAGTAAAGTAAATATTGTTAAATGAGTTTATTTTAATGTGTTTCATACTTTATTAATATGACAATTAAACAACACTAGGGATTTTTTATTTTTTTTTCTACAATTACAATCCCGTCAAGTCATTGAACCTCTATACTTTTGTAAGGGCCATTTTTCTTGTCAGGCCTACCTTTAGCTAAGAAGAGTCAAATAATACAACAAAAATACATATAATTTCCTGAGCAAAATGACAAAGACATTTCCATGATCCAAATAACATAGTTCAAGGTAACATATGCATGGCTTTATTCTTGCAGTCTCGCAAGTCTCGATATGACAATCAAACAATACCATGGTATTTTTCAAAGGTAACATAATGTTACCATCACTGAACGACAATACTTTTTTCCCTAAGGTCCATTTTTCTTGTCAAGTCCAAAAGTAGCTCACTAGTGTCAAAAAAGGCAATAAATATATAATTATTCTTGTGATTTTGTAGTAATTGCTGGGTTCAAAAGCTTTTAAACGACTAAAAAGCCATTTTCGCCGTCCGCTCTGCCATCTTCCCTTCACATGTGTTTGATCTCTACAAATAAGCCTATCAGTGCTGGTCTGACTAATTACGCAGTCAGGTCTAATTCACAGTGGAGGTAGGTGTGTGTCGGCCTCTTTCAGTCATTGTCCTAACGTGAACGTGAACTGACAGCTGAAGGAAGGATGAAATGAAACACGCTTGACTGCGGCTGACGGTGCTGAAGATGAGAGGTGAGGAGCTCAGAGAAACATGCAGCGCCATTCATTATTCCAGCAGCACTTGTCCTAATGTTTTCTTCTGCAAAACTCGAGGAGAGCAGCCATTAGTCAGCATAATCTCCGAGAAATGTCCGATTCGCAGTGGCGGGCAAAAAACACAAATCTTGAGGAAACGATCAGATACCCAAACAAAATATTACTCCAACAACATTTTTTTATTATAGTTGAGGCAAAGAACTAGATTTTTTATATACTTTAATATTAAAAGTACTTACTGATTACTGTAAGTTATTGATTAAAAGTACTTCATTCATTCATTCATTCATTCATTCATTCATTCATTCATTTTCTTTTCAGCTTTGTCCCTTTATTAATCCGAGGTCACCACAGCGGAATGAACCGCCAACTTTTTAAAAATTACTTAATTAAAAAAAAAAAAAATACTGTAAAAATCACTCTACTGTAGACTCACTCTAACCAAATCATTTGAATCAGTGAGTCATTTATCTTTGACTTTCTCTGACTGGATCATTTGAAACAGTGAGTCCTCAACTGTAGACTCACTCTAACCAAATCATTTGAATCAGTGAGTCATTTATCTTTGACTTTCTCTGACTGGATCATTTGAAACAGTGATTCCTCAACTGTAGACTCACTCTAACCAAATCATTTGAATCAGTGAGTCATTTATCTTTGACTTTCTCTGACTGGATCATTTGAAACAGTGAGTCCTCAACTGTAGACTCACTCTAACCAAATCATTTGAATCAGTGAGTCATTTATCTTTGACTTTCTCTGACTGGATCATTTGAAACAGTGAGTCCTCAACTGTAGACTCACTCTAACCAAATCATTTGGATCAGTGAGTCATCAACTCTAGATTCACTTTAACCAAATCCTTTGAATTAGTGAGTCATTAACTATAGACTTTCTCTGACAAGATCATTTGAAACAGTGAGTCGTCAAACTCTAGACTCACTCTAACAAAATCATTTGAATCAGTGAGTCTTCAACTCTAGACTCACTTTAACTAAATAATTTGAATCAGTCAGTCATATATCTTTGACTTTTACTGACTGGATCATTTGAAACAGTGAGTCATCCACTGTAAACTCACTCTAACAAAATCATTTGAATCAGTCAGTCATTAACTGTTGACTTTCTCTGACCAAATCATTTGAAACAGTGAGTCGTCAACAGTAGACTCACTCTAATAAAATCATTTGAATCAGTGGGTCATTAACTGTGAGTCATTGCTTTGACTGGATCTTTCGAAACAGTGAGTTGTCAACTGTAGATTCACACTGAGCAAATAATTTGAATCATTGAGTCATCAACTCTTGACTCACTCTAACCAAATCATTTGGATCAGTGAGTCATTAGCTGTTGACTTGCTCTGACTGGATCATTTGAAACAGTGAGTCGTCAACTTTAGACTCACTCCAACCAAATCATTTGAATCAGTGAGTCATCAACTCTAGACTCACTCTAACCAAATTATTTGAATCAGTGAGTCGTCAACTCTAGACTCACTCTAACCAAATCATTTGAATCAGTGAGTCGTAAACTCTAGACTCACTCTATTCAAATCATTTGAATCAGTGAGTCATCAACTCCTGACTCACTCTAACCAAATATTTTGGATCAGTGAGTCATTAACTGTTGACTTGCTCTGACTGGATCATTTTAAACAGTGAGTCATCAACTTTAGACTCACTCCAACCCAATTATTTGAATCAGTGAGTCATCAACTCTAGACTCACTCTAACCAAATAATTTGAATCAGTGAGTCGTCAACTCTAGACTCACTCTAACCAAATCATTTGAATCAGTGAGTCGTGAACTCTAGACTCACTCTAACCAAATCATTTGAATCAGTGAGTCGTCAACTCTAGACTCACTCTAACTAAATAATTTGGATCAGTAAGTCATTAGCTGTAGACTTGCTCTGACTGGATCATTTGAAACAGCGAGTCTTCAACTGTTGACCGTTTCTGACTAGCAAGTTGACAACTGTGGACTCACTCTAATTAAATCATTTGAATCAGTAAGTCATTAGGTGCGTTCGACTTCATGCAGCGCTGCGCAGACCGATCGAAATCTGTCTTAAAGCGGTGCATGCCGGTTAGAAATTTTGTCCGGATTGTTGCTGCGCAGACGCCATGTGACTGTCACATGTGGCATCAAAGTACCGCGACAGCACTCCGAGATCAGACGATTGAGTCAGCCCGCGCAGCACCTGAAGAGCGCCTGCTGGAACTGCGATGACGACACTGATGTTACACGATTGGCCGAGTTCACAGCATGACAACAACCACGTGTGTTTCGGGTTTATTACTGGACAAATTCCATCTCACAAATTTCAAAACAAACAATTCACTGTTCATACCCTCTCTATCTTGTACACACCATGCTTATTAAAAGACTACAGATATTTTACTGCAGTATCATCATCTTTTGTTAAATAATTTGTTCATAATGTCTAGATTGTTTGAACAGGTTTATTCAGCCTTTTTATACAGACTACTGTATTATACATTTTAGTGAATGACCAAATATTAACTCAAATAAGTCTTACAGACTTATAATAAAATAATTATCATCATTGATCCTGACACCCCTATCAAGATTTCTTAACAAATTAAGTAAAAAATATTTGATTATATGATTATAAAATATTTGATTTCCTGTTAAGCCGTTTATGCAGAAATGTTAAAAATGACATTGATGTCCCTGCTCTTTCTGGGTATTTTCTATTTAGTGTAGCTCATTTATTTTGGTCCTTTTGTTCAATCTCTATGGATTAAAGTGCTTTTTAAAAAATGTTTTTATTATCCAAAATAATCTTAATCATTGTTTAAGACTTAATCAAAACACCTTGTTTTGGCTTTTACATTATTATATATTTGAAAGTTTTATATCTATAAATGTAAATAAATGTAAACCCTTTTTAGCATATTCAAACAAGCACTGAAACAGTATTGACATCCCATTCAACATCTAGTAGCCCAAAGACTGATGCTTAAACTCCAAGAATTTGTGCTTATTGTTTTGTTTATTAGGCCTATTTGTGGATATTTATTTCCTTTTTATGTGCTCTCTCGTTTTCCACTTATTTCTCATGCGCTTGTAATATAAGCTATTTAAATTTAATTCATAATTCCTTTGTTTAAAATGAACTATAGTTTGTAGAGATTGTATTCAGTTTTATGTGTACTGTAAATCTTTTGTTGTTATTGCAATAAATAAACAAATAAACAAATGATCCCGCCATGTGATCGGTCATCATGACTGCAGCAACTTTGAGCCCCGAAGTGTCCGGCTTGACGGCTCCGTTTAACCTATTAACTGTTGACTTTCTCTGACTGGATCATTTGAAACAGTGAGTTGCCAACAAAAGACTCACTCTAACCAAATAATTTAAATCAGTGAGCCATCAGTTGATTTTCTCTGACTGGATTATTTGAAACAGTGAGTCGTCAACTCTAGACTCACTCTAACCAACTCATTTGAATCAGTGAGTCATCAACAATAAACTCACTTTAACCAAATAATTTCACCAAATCATATTTCACATAATCATTTAAATCAGAGTCATTAACTGTTAACTTTCTCTGACCAGATCATTTGAATCAGTGAGTCATTATCCATTGATTTTCTTTGACCGGATCATTTGAAACAATGAGTTGTCAACTCTAGACTCACTCTAACCAAATAATTTGAATCAGTGAGTCATTAACTATAGACTTTCTCTGACTGGATCATTTGAAACAGTGAGTTGTCAACAAAAGACTACCTCTAACCAAATCATTTGAATCAGTGAGTCATTAACTGCTGATTTTGTCTGACTGAATCATCTGAAACAGTGATTCGTCAACTATAGACTCACTCTAACCAAATCAGTTAAATCTGTGAGTCATTAACTGTTGAATTTCTCTGACTGGATCATTTTAAAAAAATGTGTCGGCAACTGTAGACTCATTTTAACCAACTCATTTAAAATCAGTGAGTCTATTAACTATTAACTTTCTCTGACCAGATTATCTGAAACAGCGAGTCATCAACCGTCGATTCACTCTGACCGAATCACTTTAAACGGTGAGTCGTCAACTCTAGACTCACTCTAACCAAATCATTTGAATCAGTGAGTAATTGACTGTAGATTTTCTCTGACCAAATCATTTGAATCAGTGAGTCATTAACTGTTGATTTTGTCTGACTGAATCATTTGAAACAGTGATTCGTCAACTGTAACTAATCAAAAAACTCACTCTAACCAAATCAGTTGAATCAGTCAGTCAAACACTGTTGAATTTCTGTGACTGAATCATTTAAAACAATGTGTAATCAACTGTAGACTCACTCTACTCAAGTCATTTGAATCAGTGAGTCAATAACTATTGACTTTCGCTGACTAGAGTATTTGAACCACTGAGTTGTTGACTCATGAACAGATGCAATCAGATCAGTTCACCAATAAAGGAAGAATTCAATTTATGATCCAATTCATCACAATAATTGATATGATTCAGATCGTTCACATCTGTGAGCAGGTGATGATTCCTTTACCACAAAATAACTTTTTACTCTGCAACATTTATGGAATGTTGAGATCAAAAAGTGTGATATTTTGTTTTGGTTGTAATGAAGTAAAGCTGTCTAAATTACAGATACTCCCATGAAGGATATTATTAACTGTAGCTATTTAGAAAATGTATTTAAGTACAATACTAAAAAATACTTTCCACCAATGATAACTGACACCAAAAAATGGCTCGGGAATTGATTTCACAAGCACAGTCTGATAAAGGAAGCATCACTTCAGCATGCGTTGTCTGGCAAACTCTGTTGAAAAGAAGAGGTGTTTTGTGTTGACATCTGCAGCATATGGTTTAAATCGCAGTGTAAGATTGATTGTCTGACTGTCACTGATGGAAGTGACGCAAGAAATTCAGCTGAATGACACGCAAACCATCTGTCTCAACAACGTCAACCTTTCTGGAAAACGAAGAACTTCACGGTGAACTTTTTTAAGATCAATATGTCATGACAGCATATGTTTTTAATGATGGTAGGTTAATAGGTCAATCTATTTTATCTTCCACGTTTTATATTGAGTTATAAGAGATTCAACTTTATTTAGTTTAACGAAATGATAATAATAATTTACTCATTCATTCATTTTCCTTTGGCTTAATCTCTATTTCAGAGGTCGCCACGGCGGAATGAATCGTCATTATTCCAGCATTATTCCAACTATTCCAGCATATGTTTTACACAGCGGACACCCTTCCAGCCGCAACCCAGTATTGGGAAACACCCATACACACACACACACACACACACACACACACACACACACACACACACACACACACACACACACACTCATACACTACATGCAATTTAGTTTATTCAATTCACCTGTACTACATGTCTTTGGACTGTGGGGAAACTGGAGCACCCAGAGGTAACCCATGCCAACACTTAATTGAGCGCTAATGGTTCACTTAATGGTAACACTTTATTTTAATGTGTCCTTGTTACGAACATATGTTACATGCATTTACTGTAGCAAATACAATTGATTTTGCATCATTGCACGTAACTAACCTTAAATCTAACACACATTCCAACCCTAACCATATATAGTAAGTACATGTAATTAATTGGTATTGTTCAGTAGTTCAATGAATACACTGTAATAAAGAAAACCTTAAAATAAAGTGTGACCATGCTTTTTTTTAAAGAGTGTATCTAGGATGTTTGATTGTGTGGAATATTCCTGATTGTGCTGACATTATTTAATTTAATTAACATTTTATTTAATGTTTTATATCATTTATTTTGTTTTATAATGTATTACATATTTTATTACATGATTTTTAAATATTAGTTCATTTAATTTTATTTTACACACATTACATTTTCCATCAGGTTTACAATATCATCAGGCACATTTAGTACAAAAAATATTATTAAAATAAATAATTGTACAATTTATCTAATAATAAACAAATAAATAAATAAATAAATAGTCATTAAAATAAATAAATAAATAAATAAACAAATTAATTGTAATTTGAAATATTCAAACAAACAAATAAATAAATAAATTGTCATTTAAAATATTTAAATAAATAAATACATAAATAAATAAATAAACAAACAAATGCATAAATAAAATTGAATTTAAAATATTTAAATGAATAAATATATAAATAGGTAAATAAATAAATAAATACATAAATAAATAAACTAATTAGTTGTAATTTAAAATAAATAAATTGTAATTTAAAATATTTAAATAAATAAATTAATAAATAGTAATTTAAAATGTTTAATTAAATAAATACATACATACATAAATAAATGAATAAACTAACTAATTGTAATTTAAAATATTCAAATAAATAAACAAACAAAGAAACAAATGAATAAATTGTAATTTAAAATATTTAAATAAATGAATAAATAAATAAATAAATAAATAAATAAAATTGAATTAAAATATTTTAATAAATACATTAATACATAAATAAGCAAATAAATTGTAATTTAAAATATTTAAATAAATAAATAAATATTTCATTCATTCATTTTCTTTTCGGCTTAGTCCCTTTATTAATCCAAGGTCGCCACAGCGGAATGAACCGCCAACTTATCCAGCACGTTTTACAACAGCGGATGCCCTTCCAGCCGCAACCCATCTCTGGGAAACATCCACACACACTCATTCACACTCATACATTACGGACAATTTAGCTTACCCAATTCACCTGTACCGCAAGTCTTTGGACTGTGGGGGAAACCGGAGCACCCGGAGGAAACCCACGCGAACGCAGGGAGAACATGCAAACTCCACACAGAAACACCAACTGACCCAGCCGAGGCTCGAACCAGCGACCTTCTTGCTCTGAGGCCACAGCACTACATACTGCGCCACTGCGTCGCCTAAATAAATATTTAAATAAATAAATAAATAAATAAATAAATAAATAAATAAATAAATAAATAAATAAATAAATAAAATTGAATTTTTACATATATTTTTTTAATCGTTTAAAATTAGAAAATCTGTTAAATGAAAAGTGTTGTTAATGTTTTTAAAAATGAATAATAATATCATGAGTAGATTTTCTTTAACACAGAAGCAAAAACAAATATACAGCATAGTGTTTGTCTTGAGAGCCCAGAGATTTTTTTTTTCTAATAATAAATAAATAAGAGAAAAGACACTGTTAGTAATAGAATGTCAAGTGTCTTACAAAATAACCTTTACTATAACAGTAGTGCAAATCATCTAAAGGAAATGTGCAGGATATTAACATATCTCAAAAATAAACACCTTTAGTTATCTTTAGCACGTCTTATTTTAAGCCTGAGACATTCATAACTCATTCTCAATCCCAGAAACCCCTTCTGGAGCAGCTGACAGCACCGAAGCATCTGGTGAAGACAAACACACATCTCCCAGTCGCCAACAAAGACAGTGGCTGTGCTGAGTCTCCATCACCATGCCAAACATGTCCTTCCAGGATTAGCTCAGCATCTGGGCTGGTTTACTCAATCCTCTCTATTAATCCACGCAAGCTGAGCTCACCAAAAGGTTAAAGAGCTAACCGCAGATTCACAGATGATTTCCCCTAATAGACAGTAGAGCATGCTGATTTATAAAGCAATTGTGAAAGTGGTCTAGCGGTTAAGGCTCATGTGCTGACACTGTGAGATGTGGTGATCGTTTTCTCTATTCAGTGCCAGAAATTAAAGATGAAAAAAGGGCAGAAAAGTTCTAGCGGCTCATTTTGATGCTGACATTGGAAATTAACATCAGCTATGAAGGGTGAAGTCTAGAGAATTCTAAAATTGTGTGTGAAAGATGGTGGACTTTTAGGGCCAGGGTTTGGAGTGAGAAGGAATTTTTAAAAAGGAAGTTAAATAGAAATATTTCTGCAAAATAAAATAAAATAAAATAAAAATGCAAAATAAAAATGATAAAAAAAAAAATTGTAAAAAAAAAAAAAAAAAAAAGTAAAAAGATCAAAGAACAAAATACAAATACAAACTGAATTATGATTTTTTATGATTTAAAATGAATACTACTACTATTACTACTACTACTACTACTACTACTAACAATAATACTAATACTAATAATAATAATAATAATAATAATAATAATAATAATAATAATAAAATAAACCTTCCTTATTATTGAATTTTAAATTAAACTGGTTATTTATTGTTTATTTATATTTTCAAAAATGTATTTATTTGATTGCCACCATTTTTGTTGATAAACCTTAAATCATGAAACAGTCCAGAATAAAAGTTCTGGGGAAAAAAATATTTAAAAAATGATCAATAACTGATTAATAACATTTAATGCAAACAAAAAAAAAATTGAAATAAGATAAAAATGTAAAACGATAAAATTAGAATAAATTAAAATAAAAATAAAAAATACCTAAATACAAAATAAAATAATGAAATGAAATAAAATTTATTCTTTAAAATGTAAAATGAAAAATAAAATAAAATAAAATGAAATAATAATAAAAAATAATAAAATACCATTCATTATGACTGCATTTTAAATGAAATTGTTTATTTATTGTTTATTTATATTTTTAAAATATATTTATTTGATTGCCACCATTTTTGTTAATAAACCTTAAACTATGAAATAATCCAGAATAAAAGCTCTACAAAAAATAATGAAAAAATTACTAATAACTTATTAATAACAATTAATGCAAAAATAAAACAATTAAAATAAAATAAACATGTAAAAGTATAAATTGAAAATAAATGAAAAAAAGCTAAATAAAATAAAATGAAATAAAAATTAATTATTTAAAACTTAAAATGATTAATAATAATAAAATACACACTATTATTACATCTTAAATTACATTTTTATTCATGTTTTTAAAATGCAAACCTTTAATAGTATACCCTATAAAAAACCTTAAATAATGAAACAGTCTAAAATAAAAGTTCCACAAAAAAAGAAAAAAAAATATTCATGACTGAATAAAAACATTTAACACAGAAAGAAAAAAAATAAATAAATACATACACTGATAAACAAAACTAAATAAAATTGAAATTGGGGTGAAATGTTGTTTTGTGTTTTGGTA
>LR812530.1:44870227-45050121 GCA_903798195.1 Danio kyathit
TTGAGCCCATCACTATTCTGAGACCAACCTTCAGTATTTTGTTTTTTTATAGACATTTAAAATGCAATCATCACTGAAGTTTTCCTGTCCGTGTGCCTTTGTTAATGTCCCCTATTAACATTCCCTATTCCTTACCAGGCACCCAGCAGAGTCTGAAAATGCTGCGTGACATGACGGTCAGAAAAGACTTCATGTTGTCTTGGTTTTTATTATTACGTGTGATATTGCATATATTACATATTACAAATGTAGATACAATCCCAAATTAGGAAACGTTGAAACAGTATGGACAACGCGAATAAAAAAAGAAAGTAATGATTCCCAAATTTACTTTGACTTGTATTTCAATGCAGACAATATGAACACAAAATAGTTTATGTTTTGTCCGGTCAGGTTCATTTCATTTGTAAATATACCTTTCTTCCTGTCATTCAGACCTGCAACACATTCCAAAAAAAGTTAGGAAAGGTGCAATTTAGGGCTAGTAATTACGTAAATTGGTTAAATAATGCTACATAAAAGGTAATGTCAACAAGTGATTGTAATTATGGCTTGGTACAAAGCAGCATCCAAGAAAGGTCTAGTCCTTTAGGAGCAAAGATGGGCTGAGGATCGCCGGTTTGCCAACAAATATGTGAGGAAATTATTGAAATGTTTAAAAACAATGTTCCTCAGAGAAAGATAGGGAGCTATTTGGATATTTCACCTTCAACAGTACATCATTTAAAGATTCAAGGAATCTGCAAGAATTTCAAGCCTAAGCTGAACAACCGTGATCTCTGATCCCTCAGGGGGCACTGAATCAAGAATCGTCTTTCATCTATAAGTGATATCACCACATGGGTTCAGGACTACTTTGCCAAACCTTGGTCAAGTACCACAATACATAGGTACATCCACAAATGTCAGTTAAAACAGTACTGTGCCAAAAGGAAGCCCTATGTTAACAGTGTCCAGAAGTGCTGTTGACTTCTCTGGGCTCGGAGGCTGCTGGGATGGACCATCACACAGTGGAAACATGTACTGTGGTCAGATTAACCAATATTTCAGGTATTTTTGGGGAGAAATGGGTGCTGTGTGCTCCGGACCAAAGAAGAAAATAATCATGCAGACTGTTACCAGCAAAAAGTCCAACATACTGTCCCAACTTTTTCAGATTTTTTTCTGATTTGGGGTTGAGGCTGATATAAGATGAATGATTTCATTTAAAAGTTGAAATGTTTTACTGAATACATTCAATTCAATTAATTTCAATTCAATTCACCTTTATTTGTATAGCGCTTATACAATATAGATTGTGTCAAAGCAGCTTCACATAGAAGATTATAGTAAATTGAAACAGTGTCTAACTTTAACTACTTTAACTACTTTTCAGAGTTTAAGTTCATTTCAGTTCAATTTAACTCAGTTCAGTGTGGGTTAATAATCACTACTGAGAGTCCAAACACTGAAAAGCAATTCCATCGAATTCAAGATTTGTTAAATATTATAAAGTATTATAAGTTTTCTTTTACATATCTACATATTTTTTATTTATTTACACATTTTAAAATTGCATTTATTACTGTAATAAAACAAGTGTCACATTATCCTTAAAAAGCTTCTTATATGCTGATTTTAACAACATTTTTTATCATTAGCAATGCTAAAAAACAAGTTTGGCTTTCTGTGAAGACGGACGGACGGACGGACGGACAGACAGACAGACAGACAGACAGACAGATAGACAGATAGACAGATAGATAGATAGATAGATAGATAGATAGATAGATAGATAGATAGATAGATAGATAGTAAAAAAATGCATTATTTTACGTTTTTTTCTGGCAGCTAGGGTGCCGTAAAAAAAGCATAACTTAACGGCCGGTAAATTACAGATATTTACCGTAAAAATAACAGATGGTAAATAACAGACATTTACCGAACATTTAAGGACATTTTTGTAATTTAAAGTCTGTTATTTTACGGTAAATGCCTAATTTACCAGCCGTAATTTTACGTTTTTTTTCCGGCACCCTAGCTGTGGATTTTTTTTTTACAGTATGGATGGATGGATGGATGGATGGATGGATGGATGGATGGATGGAAGAGAAAGAAAGAAAGAAAGAAAGAAAGGAAGAAAGAAAGAAAGAAAGAAAGAAAGAAAGAAAGAAAGAAAGAAAGAAAGAAAGAAAGAAAGAACAATGGATGGATGGATGGATGGATGGATGGATGGATGGATGGATGGATGGGGATGGATGAATGGATGGATGGATGGAAAAGAAAGAAAGAAAGAAAGAAAGAAAGAAAGAAAGAAAGAAAGAAAGAAAGAAAGAAAGAAAGAAAAAATGATGGATGGATGGATGGATGGATGGATGGATGGAAAAAGAAAGAAAGAAAGAAAGAAAGAAAGAAAGAAAGAACAATGGATGGATGGATGGATGGATGGAAGAGAAAGAAAGAAAAAAAGAAAGAAAGAAAGAAAGAAAGAAAGAAGGATAGATGGATGGAAACAAAAGAGGTATAGATAGAAACAAAGGATGGAGGGAGGGAAAGATGGGTGGATGGATGGAGAATAAAGAATGGAAGAAAAGAAAGAAGGATGGATAATGAATGGATTGATGGATGGATGGATGGATGGATGGATGGATGGATGGATGGATGGATGGATGGATGGATGGATGGATGGATGGATGGATGGATGGATGGATGGATGGATGGATGGATGGATGGATGGATGGATAGATAGATAGATAGATAGATAGATAGATAGATAGATAGATAGATAGATAGATAGATAGATAGATAGATGAATGGAAGGGAGATAGAGAGCGGATAGAAGTGTTGCTCGTGGTCAGTAATGACAGTCTTGTACAACTTTTAACTCTGATAACACACATGATCTCCTTAATTTGTCTGTACCGCAATAAAAGCATTGGTCTTTCCTCCACAGGTTTGGTTTGTGTGAGGTGATGGACTGATATGAACCGGAGGAGAGAAGCGGCTGGTAATGACGCCCCTGCCGAGAGCCTGGACACCTCCACCCTTTCCTCACTCCTGCCGGTGTTGATTTACTTATTATGGGCTCTTTCTCCTTCATTCCACTGTCATTGAACCCTGATTAGATCAAGCTCGGATCGCTTTGGACAGTTAGCATCGACGAGTCCATCCATCACGCGACGTCCATTAGCTGTGGATCACTACCGCCATCTATTGCCTGCGGTACCAGCGCCCGTGGCCCTCATCTCCTTGACCTCTCCTCCCGGTCGCGGGCAGTGTGTCTTTCTAACCCCCCTCCGCCACCCACAATCTGTGGCAAGCGAAGTCAAAACCGCAGCTCCAGGGGAGTAAAGCCTCTTCTTTTCTCTCTCTCGCTCTCTCTACCCGTCTATTTTTCTGCTGTCTTTCATGAGTGGCAGCCAATCATGGGCTCAATCCTGCTGCCTGGCACTCAAAAGGACGCACGTGAAAGGAAAAAAAGGGGAAATTGGAAGAATTTAGAACAAAAGGGAGTTGAATGAGAAAAATAAATGACTAAAAAATAAAGCAGAGAGACTTTTAAAGCAGCTTCAGGACAATTATAGCAAAAACCAAAAGAGGGAAGGTGACAGGCGTAGAGCTTACGCTAAGAAGATATAAAAGTGTGGCTGAAAACACAGCAGAAAACAATGGAGTGTAGACGACTGAGGTAAAACTCTCTCTCTTTCTCTCTCTCTCGTCCGTCCCTCCCTCTCTCTCTCTCCAGCTCTGTTGCTCTTCTGCTCTCGGTCCCTCACTCCTGCTCAGACGGATGAGGAGAGTCCGGAAAGAGAGCAGTCATGTACGTAATTTTCTCTCCCGCTCGCCGAATCTAAAGGTTATCATTAAGACAGATGTGCCCTGCAGAGTGGTTGCTGTGGAGATCATTTTACACTGGAGGAACTATTTGATTAAAGAGACGGATTTAAAGCAGCTGAGAAAGACGTGGCAAGCTCAAAAAGAGAGTGTGAGTAGACGGTTGATTAGTTTCTTTTGCAGGTGGTTTCGGAGAATGTGGGAATAAGGTCTAAAGAGACAGTTTGGGAATGTCTCAATGCTCGTTTTATGTTCAAGGACTTGAGGATTTCGGTGAATCGAAAGAGAATTAGTAGCTTGAACTATTGAATTTTATCTTTAGACACTTCAAGTCACCTGCAAGAAGAGGTGCGTTGTTTGTACTTTCAGAATATTTGAATGGTTTTCATTCCTAGTGAGGATGGAAATTGCTTTAGATCAAATACTACATTGAATAAGATGAAATAGGTGAGATTGATTGTTCTGGGTGCGATTTAAAAATTGAGCTTGCAAAAGGTGTGTCAAAAACTTCATACATGCTGGCAGCACTGCAGTGATTTGATTTGAGCGTCGTTCTGTTATGAATCCTGCAATTATAGAAATGCTTTTGATTTCGGTAAGCCGATTAATTGCCTTGACCTGTGTGTCGTCTGGCAGCTATTTTACAGGCTGCATCAGTTTGAAGATAATCGGTGTGTGTGTGAGAGAGATGTGCTGGAATATTTCATAAATATGTATTGCATCGGACACAGCGAGAGTCTATCCCACTGCTCATGCCTAATCACTCACTGTTTCTTTCACTCACACACACATATACACACACACTGCTGAATACAGCCCAATCAACTGGATCTCAGTATTGGAGGTCATTAGCGAGTGGTCATTATTGTCCAACACAAATTAACCTCTAAAGTGCTTGTCGCATTTCTGCTTTCTAAATTTGCTACACTAATAGCATCTCTTTCAGTGCAATACGATTCACTTGCAAACACACTAAAGCCTGCGGATAGAAGATCTGTCACTGACAGAACAAGCAAACTCACACACATTTAGCGAGACACAAGTCTAGATAGAAATGTATAGACATATATAAGTTGTGTTATCCGTTTGAAACAGTTTTCGTCTAGTGCTGAAGAAAAATTACAGATAATATATCATAATCGTCTTAGCATTTTCTCAACGAGCTTCAAACTGGATGCATATATGAAGAATTCAGATGCAAAAGCCTCTAAATTCCATCAGAAATCTTCTAAAATGAGCAATGTAGCTTTGTGTAGTTTTAAATATTTTACTTTTATAGTGACGAATAGGTAATTTTCATTGCCTTTAAAGTCTAATAAGAGCATATAAACCTATAGATTGAGAAAAATGCTCATTTTAGAACATTTCAGATGTCATTTAGAGGTTAATTTGCTAAAACATCATGTATCCCATTTTATTTAAGCAGTCTGGTTTGAAAGAGATGTCAACAATGTCTCGAATTTTCTTCAGAATCATGAGATTTCAAAGATGGAAGTGTCAGGATAAGTTAAAATATTTATCATTAAATGATTCTCACAATAACTGCATAGTTCTGTACTTTGAATTAAACGATAAAAGAGAGAGAGAAAGTGTGAATAAACCTGACTATATAGTCTTTAAATAATGAACATACAAATCTGACATGATTTATCACATTATAAACGTAATGAAAATGAAATCTTAGCCTGAAAATTAAGATAAAACGTCAGCATCCGCCACATGGGTCTTGCCTTTGAGACAAAACCATTAGCATTTATCCTTACCATATTAGACTGAAAACGCATGATAAACACTGGGAAACAGAGCGAGACACAGATAGAGAAGTTTCAGTGTTATCTGAGAGAGAGAGAGTTAGCTCCACCAAGTGGCTCAAAAATCAGTGCCGAGCAGCAATGAAACCCAGTCTTCATCATAGTTCATCTTCAATCATTTTAATCCGCCTTGACTCTGCTTTCACAAGCAACCATTTAAAACCACACAATCTTTCTTATACCAACCTGCAGCATTGACCTAATCTGACAGAAAAGCTCTGCCATGGTTAAAAAAACCAAACAAAAAACCTTCTGTCAATCATTATTTAGGTTGACGCTCTGCGAGTAATCTGGACAGACCAGGCGGCTGCTTCGATTTTCAGATATCAGACAGGCCTCTGGCAATATTTCAATCTTTTAGCATGTTTGCAGTCTATTCATTATTAACCTATTTGTTCATCCGGTTTCCAGGAGTGAAGTTCTCCTGTCAAACTCACGACCAGTCTCTTCGCACTCGAGACGTCAAAATCATGAGGTCACGAAAAAAGAGGAGCGCTGTAAAACTTTCCCCCAGCAATAATAAGCACGACAAATGCACAGACACAAGCTGCCGTATCCCACATATGGCTCCAGACATCCATCAGAACACAGTCAGGTGTGGACAGAAATAACCCAGTTTCCCTAAATGATCCGTGTCTGATATGGTCTTAAGGGGAATATGCTAGGGAGGGAACAAGAGAGGGGGGTGTTTGGAGCCAGATAGCATGAGTGAACGAAGCTGTGCTGAACTCTGGCAGATGTATTCCCTAAAGACAATGCTGGCCCAGACTGCTTTTATAATGCTCTGGAGAAATATAGCAGTAACTTGCAGACAGGACAACAGCAATTACATTGAAAGACTATGGCGGGTTTGTGTTTTCGCTAACAGACTTGAATGGTTTATCACTGTCGGTCAAGTCTGCAAATTATAGAAGATTCTCATGATAAATATCACTATGGCTGTGCACACAAGATTTTTTAGGAAATAGGCTCATTTTACAAGTTACCTTGAGTTAAACAGTTGAGTTTTAGCATTTTTGAATCCACTTATGCCTAGTTCACACTACAGGATTTTAAGCCTGATTTGAGCCTGATTTGGAAGTTAATAAGCTCGCCGACAGTTCAGGCTGTGATCGGGGAAAAATCTGCGGGTGCTCGGCGCTCCGCAGTCTTTATGTGTGAACTACTGAACAATGCGTCAAAGACACCTCGCAGACGGAAATCCAATATTTAGCATGCTGAATATTCCAGAGCAGTCGGCCGACTCGACCCCACGTGTGGTCAGATGTAGTGACGAGCTGCAGCCAATGAGAGAGCATATCAGCATGAGCTGAATGGCTGTGTGTTCAGGAGCTGAACAGAAACTTATGTGATTGGCCAGAATGGGCATCCATGCACTCGCTTCATTCTATGTTAACACGGACACGAGAGTAGGCTATATTAACAGTGGAATTAGAGTTCTGTAGCTATTAGAATTACCATACTGGTCATTCTGACCTTTCTCACATCATATTCACATTCAAAACTTCTATTGCGATATTAAAATTAAGCTTTGAATGTCTGTCATCATATTTTATGACAGCATTACCCTAAAAATATTATATTTTTTGGTAATACTGTACAGCCTATAAATATGTAGTTAAGATACCAGAACATGCAAAGGTCTGAGCCTCGCTTTCATTTTCACTTTCAAACAGGAGCTATTTCTCGGCACAGAATATGCTGTTTTGAAATATATATCTGAAGTAAATTTATGCTTTTGCTATCAGAAAGTTTTGTTTATTTTAGCAGGAAGTTGCGAGGTAAAGAAATACATGTATAAATAAAGTCACAGCGACTATGCAGATATGCATGCAGTCATTTTGACCAATATGGTAATTAAAGGTAGAAATGTTTAGTTCTTTACTGTTTTGTAATTTAAAAAAATAACAATGTTAGAAAGAAATACACAGATATTTAGGAAATGTCAGGGTGTTATATATATGTTAGTATTATTTCAAAGAGTTATAAAATTACAAAAATTAAAAACTCTGTGTATCTTTCCACTTGAACTTTGCAGATGAGTGATTGATCCGCTGATGCATCAGCTGACTGATGGTGTTTTTAAATGCTCCCTTAAAAGCTTGAAACGCTGTCAGTGATGTAATCAGCACACAAGCAGCCAATAGTGTTCAGCTTTTTCTGATGACTCCTCCCTGAAAATTTAATTGGCTGTGGTATGATAGCTTGACAGAACTGTTGGCGAACAAGTTGTTGTCAGATCATGTAGTGTGTGACCCCCCTCTTGTGGATCATTCACGTAGTGTCACGTAGTGTTAACACCACAGTGATTAAAATACACAAAATCAAGTCATGTAGTGTGAACTGCACAGCGATCTGCTGATGCTTAAAATCCTGTAGTGTGAACTAGGCTTTAGCTGATCTCTCAGTCTGGTGAGAACACTTTTAGCTTAGCTTAGCACAAATCATTGAATTGGATTAGACCATTAGCATCTCACTCATTCATTCATTCATTCATTTTATTTTCGGCTAGGCCCTTTATTAATCAGTGGTCGCCACAGCAGAATGAACCGCCAACTTATGCAGCATATGTTTTGACGCAGCGAATGCCCGTCCAGCCGCAACCCAAGCATCTCACTCAAACATTTATATAAAAAAAAAGAGTTTTGATTTTTAAAAGGTGCTATTTTCTAGGTCTATTTTCCACACTGTAAAAAATTATATGAATAGTAAGTCCTGACAGCATGTTTTAAGGCTGTTTCTCAATATGCGTTCTTGCATCCTCGTGTTCTCGTGTAACGTCACCATCAACCGCCAAAGTTCAGTTCCAAAACTCAACACCACAAGAACGGAGGATGCATAAAAGGTTTCGGATGCGTTCTTGGTATTGAGGATGCGTGGATGCAGACTTGAGCACCGACCTCGCTCGAGGTTCCAGATGTCATTGCGGCTGAATAAAGGAGGTGGGAAGAGCAGCATTTTGTATAGATTCATTATTAAAGTTCAAAGATATAACTTATTTATCTCAGGAGTTTTCCTAAATGAGACAGTGAAAATAAACATTAACATGGAAATCTTAATAAAGGCATAAACACATTAAGGGTGTATATTTGCTGAAATTCGTATTAAAATCAGTTTTATTTGTATTGTGCAACGTATATTTGTAAGGTTTTTGTGCATGATATATATATATATTTAAAAGGGAAATCTTTGTATGAATGCTGTAATGTTTAAATAATTTTCTGTTAAAAATGTGTGACCATCAGGATAAACACAGCATCTCATTTCTCAGAAGACGCGTTCTGTGTTCTTGCAGTCTCCCGAGTTCGTTCTTCCGAGGTAACCTGGCAAGACCGGTCTCCACAAGAGCGCAAGTCCATTCTCTGCACTCTTGGAATTGAGAAACAGCCATTGCAATTTATTAAACTTATTTAATCATGTTGTAACTTAATTTTTAGTTAGTTTAAAATTTTAAGTTCAATGAACTCATGGGGTTAATTTGATTCAGCTTAAAAATTAAAGGCAACCAGGATTTTTTTTTTTACAGTGTAGGCTAACTATGTTCGCATTTCAAGGAACTTTGCTGCCGGATCATGGCTGCAGCAGGGACAATGATATTATGTAGCACCTGAACTGCGGATACGCACATCAATATAGCATACGTTTTGTTACACTGCACAGTAATAATAATTATTTTTACATTCAACACAGGCTCATTGTGAAAACGTATCCCTGTATACATTTTTGGAGAGAGCGAATTATGTAGCCAGAGCTATGTATGGCTGCATATCATCTTTAAAATGAATGCTACGAAGCTGTATGATGGCGCCGACAGCTTCTGTTTCTTTTGGCGCTACAGGCTGACCGCTTACCTCTGTATGGACGGCTTTTCGGCTGTTACTAGTTTGTCCAGCAGCTCACCATGTACGTCGGCGGACTTGAGACACAGACGAATTGACCACGATGGCGGGGGTTTGAGTTCGGTGAAGAACGGTTCCAGTAAAACAAAAACAAAAAGCACAAAATAAAATAAACAAGTAAATAACAGGGTGAGAATGTGGTAAGATCTGAAAATGTGGTAAAAATCAGGTGGCCGAGAGGGCTTTTCTTTTTCTGCATTGCTGTTGAAAGCACTATCGGTTGGGTTTAGGCAAGGGGGTGGGTGGGGTTATCGGTCAGTCAGTCAGTCGACAGCGGCCTCTGGTGGATTTACATGAGAACAGCAGGCGCAAATGGCACTTTTGAGAGAAATTTGACATCAGAAAAAGCGTATACAGTGGCCTCTGGTGGATTCCAGAAAACAAAAACTGCAAAAAAATAAATAAACTACCTCCTGGGATGTATTTCGCAATCTCCAGAAATGTATACAGGGGTACGTATCATTGATGAGCCTGGGTTGTTTACATTGCTGTGCGGGTTGGGTTTAGGACTGGGGTAGGGATAGACGTCAATGAAAAAATCAAATCAATTAATTTAATAAATAATATGAATAATACTCATTATAATTATTGTTTTTACATTACTGTGGTGGTTGGGGTAGGAGTATTCATTCATTCATTCATTCATTTTCTTGTCTGCTTTGTCCCTTGTGGGGTCGCCACAGCGGAATGAACCGCCAACTTATCCAGCACGATATTACACAGCGGATGCCCTTCCAGCCGCAACCCATCTCTGGGAACTTCCACACACACATTCACACTCATACACTATGGACAATTTAGCTTACCCAATTCACCTGTACTGCATGTCTTTGGACTGTGGGGGAAACCGGAGCACCCGGAGAAAACCCACGCAAACGCAAGGAGGACATGCGGGGTAGGAGTATATGTAATAAAATACAAATAATGCATAATTTATTAAATAATTTTAATAATTTGTGTAACTTCTGGCAACAGCTGTATCTCTTCTAGTAGTAGGGTAACAGAGCTGCGTAATATCATTGCGCTTGCTGCAGTCATGGTACAGCAGTAAATTTCCCTGATCATTACACCAGAATTAGAGTATAGTTTCCAGTCATAATGACATACAATTCATTTTCTGTCAGTTTTAGTACACAATGTAACTACAGAAAAGTCTGAATGGATAAAAAAATGGTAAAACTCAACTGTTTAACACAAGGAGAGGTATAAAATGAGCCTATTTCAAAAAAAAAAAAAAAAATGTGGAGTGTAACTTTAAATGAGTGGAACAATGATCAACAGAGTCAATGTTTTGTTAAGGACATTGAGTCTGTGTTATCCTCTCGCAGCTGTATCCCCTCTACCAACAACCCTTGAAAACAGTCCCCAGCTAGGTAACAGCGCTGCATTATATCATTGCGTTTGCTGCAACCATGGTACGAAAGCATATTTCCCTGATAATTACACCAGAATTAGAGTAAAGTTTCTAGTGATAATGGCAAACAGTTAATTTTTTGTTGGTCTTAGTAAACAACGTAACTACAGAAAAGTCAAACATTAAATGTGCTGTTTTTTGAGCAAGATGCTAATGGTCTAATCCAATTTAATGATTTATGCTAAGCTAAAAGCGCTCCCATCAGACCCGAAGATCAGCTAAATGGATTAAAAAAAATATCAAACTAATCTGAATAACGCAAGGGTGGTTGTCCTGTTAAACGAGTCTATTAAAAAAATAATAATAATAAAATCATAGAGTGTTTCTTTAAATGAGTGGAACAATGGTCAACAGGGTCAATGTTTTGTTGAGGACATTGAGTCTGTGTTGTCCTCTCGGCCAATTAATTCACAATTATATAGCATTACCTCATTACGTCTCGACTAGCATGTCCACACACACCTAGATTCACACAAACACACTAATTAGGCGCTTATAATAAGACAAGTGAGAAGATTCTTCCTCTTTGCTTGACTCCCTTATGCCACCCCCTACATAGTATCAGGGATCCTCCCTTGCAGGCTCGCATAAATAAGTTTTTAATGCACTAATCAAAGTGAGATAATTAAGTGAGAGTCCTAAACGTCTGGCAAAAATATAATATATATACAGTGCATCTGGAAAGTATTCATAGCGCTTCACTTTTTCCACATTTTGTTATGTTACAGCCTTATTACAAAATGGATTAAATTAATTTATTTCCTCAACATTCTACACACAATACCCCATAATGACAATGTGAAAAAAGATGTTTTGAAATTGTTGCAAATTTATAAAAAAAAAAAAACTGAAAAATCACATGTACATCAGTATTGACAGCCTTTGCCGTGAAGCTCTAAATTGAGCTCAGGTACATTCTGTTCCCACTGATCATTCTTGAGATGTTTCAGCAGCTTAATTGGAGTTAATCTGTGGTAAATTCAGTTGATTGGACATGATTTGAAAAGGCATACACCTGTCTATATAAGGTCCCAGAGTTGACAGTGCATGTCAAAGCACAATCTAAGCATGAAGACAAAGGAATTGTCTGTAGACCTTCGAGACAGGATTGTCTCGAGGCACAAGGCTGGGGAAGGTTACAGAAAAATGTATGCTGCTCTGAAAGTTCCAATGAGTGACCTCCATCATCTGCAAGTGGAAGATGTTTGAAACCACCAGGACTCTTCCTAGAGCTGGCCGGCCATCTAAGCTGAGTGATCGGGGGAGAAGGGCCATAGTCAGGGAGGTGATCAATAACCTGATGGTCACTCTGTTTGAGCTCCAGCGTTCTTCTGTGGAGAGAGGATAACCTTACAGAAGGACAACCATCTGTGCAGCAATCCACCAATCAGGTCTGTATGGTAGAGTGGCCAGACGGAAGCCACACCCCGCCTGGAATTTGCAAAAGGCATCTGAAGGACTCTCAGACCATAAGAAACAAAATTCTCTGGTCTGATGAGACTAAAATTGAACTCTTTGGAGTGAATGCCATGTTTTTAGAAAACCATGCACTGCTCATCACCAGGGTAATGCCATCCCTACAGTAAAGCATGGTGGTGGCAGCATTGTGCTGTGGAGATGTTTTTCAGCAACAAGAACTGGAAGAGTAGTCAGGATAGAGGGAAAGATGAATGCAGCAATGAGACATCCTGACATGAAGACCTGCTTCAGATTGCTCTTGACCTCAGATTGGGGCGACGGTTCAACTTCCAGCAGGACAATCACACAAAGCACACCGCCAAATTATCAATGGAGTAGCTTCACAACAACTCGGTGAATGTCCTTGAGTGGCCCAGCCAAAGCCCAGACCTAAATCCTATTGAACATCTCTGGAGAGATCTGAAAATGGCTGTACATGTCACTTTCCATCCAACCTGATAGAGCTTGAGAGGTACTGCAAAGAGGAATGGGCAAAAATTCCCAAAGACAGGTGTGCCAAGCTTGTGGCATCATATTCAAAGAGACTTGAGGCTGTAAAATGTGCATCAACAAAGTATTGAGCAAAGGCTGTGAATACTTATGTACATGTGATTTTTCAGGTTTTTTATTTTTAATAAATTTGCAACAATTTCAAAAAAATCTTTTTTCACATTGTCATTATGGGGTATTTTGTGTAGAATGTTGAGGAAATAAATTAATTTAATCCATTTTGGAATAAGGCTGCAACATAAAAAAATGTGGAAAAAGAGAAGAGCTATGAATACTTTCTGGATGCACTGTATTTTTTGTTTGATGTAACGTAACAGACAAAATAACAATAAAACGATTTGCTGGCCTAATGCTTAATAGGCATGCTGTATCAAAGATTAATATCCAGAATGCTATTAAACCTCAAGGACAGCCTTGAATGATAATTAGAAAATGCAATCATGAGAATCACCATGCATAAATTGGTGCACGCAATTTTGGACACTTTTCTTTTCTCTTCTCCCCCTCTCCCCAGAACATTCTTGACATTGCAGTGGAAGAGTGCACTTTTTCTTCTTGGTCTTTTTTTTTTTTAATCTCTGGATTTCTGGCACCCTGTGAGTCCTGCAGTTATCACAGAAACACACATCTCCTGTCTGGGCCTTTTCACAGGCAACATCATTTCACCGCTGTAGTGTTAACATCTCTCCGGCTGAGCTGGATATATACAGCTCCTCTCACTACATTATTATGTTGTGTAAACTTGCAAAAAAACGTGTACAGCGTGTGATTTGATAACTCGCCTCGCCATGCCTAATGAAAACAAAAGCACCCTGAGGAGGTAAACGTCAATTCTTGAACAACACCCGTGAACAATGAGAACAGCAAATCATTTGAGCATTCTTCCATTCAACGTGTACAGTAAACATATGCACGGATACAAATTTTTAATAGCTCAAATCTCCTGTTTATCAGATTTTCCCAGTAATCACATTTTGTAATCTCATAAACTGCTTTTAGATTTGCCAACATTCCAAAGTCTGTAATAAAAAGTCAAGCATCTGAGCTATGCTGACCACTTTTGAAGCTGCATCCTCTCACTGTATTCCAGTGTTCATTTGTGTCTATTTGGTATCTTTAAAAAAGTGTGTATTGAGATTAAATCTTTTTGGTCACTTTATTTTGATGGTCCGTTTGTTGAATTTAAGTTACATTGCATCTACATGCCAACTAATACTCATTAGATTATAAGTAGACTGTTACTGTAGGTTGGGGGTAATTGCAAAGTTTCTTATAGTCAGTTAAATGTCTTTTGAAGCAGCAGTATCAAAAGATATTAAGCAGACAGTCTACTAATACTCAAGTAGACCATCAAAATTTAGGGCCCTATCATACACCCGGCGCAATGCGGTGCAACGCAAATGTTGTTTGCTACGTTCAGCTTGACGCAAGAGTCGTTTTGACGTTTTGCACCACGCTGTTTAAATAGCAAATGCATTTGCTCTCATATGTGCGCCCATAGGCGTTCTGGTCTAAAAAAGGAGGTGTGTTAAGGCGCATTGCTGGCGCGTTGCTATTTTGAGGAACTAAAATAGACTGTTCAATAGACCAGCTGAGATGAGGTCTAAAGTCCAGCGCAGAGCACGTTAGATGTCCGCCTCGCTTAAACATTGCTTAATACACACCGGATGTACAGAAATATGCAAATAACTTTACAAATGAAAAAGAATTAAAGGATGAAAATATTACAAAAATTATAATTAATAATTATTATTAAAAATTATTTTCCACATAAATATAAAAACCATTGCCTTCATGCCTTCTTCATCTCGGGGGGCTTTTCAGTTGATTCATGACAAATTGCTTTTGTAATGTTATTATTATTAGCAGTATTATTTATTATACTGTATGCATATTTATGTTTGTTTTATTAGAAACAGGCTTAGATTTGCCCACCTGTCAGGTTTTAGACCATATGGGGCATAGCATGTGTATTTGGATATAACTTAGTTTTTTGACCACACTTCATTATTACTGTTCATTTATTCATTTGCTGGAAATTAGAACTGAATTTAGAAATAGTTTCGAAACAAATCTTTGCGCTTAACAAACAAAATTAATTATGTAGGCTAATGGATGTCTGTGTGTACAACGCCGTTTCCTTATCCACGAAAGAGAGTGAAAGTGAAAGTAAAGAATGAGGAGGCTCATTCTCTCATTCTCACACTGGTCTGTTTAACTGTTTTCTCGCTAGTGAAGCGCTCAGTTATTCCACTTACAAAGTCCACCATGTAAATAGCAAATGCGCTATGGCGCGATGCAACTGACTCTTAAAGGGAATGGCAGTTGAGACTCTGATTGGTTTATTCTCAAAACACATCTATAACTCATTAAGAGACTAAGCACAACCATGTTAGATCATGCGCCGCGGCGCAAAGCGGAATTTTACATCCTTAAAATAGCAAAAGTGAATTCTGACACACCCTTAATGCTTTTAGCTCTTAGCATCAGGTAGCAGTTTTTGTTTACTGCACCTTTAAGGCTAGTCCTTCACACCCACCGTTTCCATGTGCCTGTGAGCGTGCCTCAATCTCCTCCCTCGGCTGCGTCAGACAACAGACAGACACGAAGGAATAAGATCTTACGTAACATTTGTGAGAAATACTACAGTAAGAACTTTACCAATGAGTATTTGATACATTTGTTGTGGAGTTGCAACGATGAGTCACACACAATGTCGTTACAAAGTTCACGCACACACAGATATACACACACACAGAGATGGGGCAAGCGTTTAGCTTTGCACTCTTTTTGCATGCAAATGTGACAGGATACAGGTTAATATCCACTGCTGTATGGATATCTGTTATGCTAATGTACAAAATAAACCTGATTTAACGTCCACAAACTGGGATTGAAGCGTCTTCTTTTATAATAGTTCTGACACGCGGCTGTGGTGAAGTAAAGCTGAAGTGAATCGCTGTAATTCATTACACACATGCACTGTTTTAAAACATTTTAAACTTGTAAAATTCACTCTTGATCACATTTGATGATGATCCTAGCAAACTGAACAGAGCTTTTATTCACGGTTGCTTTCCGACGTCCTGACTTGTTGATATGATTACACACGTTACTACGGAGACATGTTAATATGCAGCTGTCAATCAATTCAGTGGGCAGGGGGACCCGCACTCCTATGTCAAGTTGCGGTCGGTCTGAAAACCGCTCTAATTGATTCACCGTTTTTATGTTGTTAAATTGGAAAAAAAAAGGACTGGGTGTGTTTATATCACCCCAATATGACTGTATATATACACTATACATACACATATGTCTGTCCAAAAAGCTTGAAATGTAGATTTTTCACCATAGGTGCCCTTAATTCATTATTTGTTAAGCATTAACTCTACATTAATAAGTGTTAGTAAGCAGTTAATAACTACTTACAAGGGCTTTTCAAATTTACACATTAATAGGGATTTGTTCATTTACGCCTGAATAATAAGATATATAAATGTTAATTTGAATAGTTTATTAATCATGTAATTATGCACTATGAATGATCTAAAAAAAAAAAGACCGGATATTCTTAAATAACTGGTTTGTATATAAAGCAATAACAAAGTATGAAAACCATCTTTAAGTGCATTATACATGTGTGTTGTCAAGAATAGAGCATTTGTAGATGTAGTTATAAACTGCTTACTAACCCCTATTATTGTAGAGATAATGCTTAACAAATAATGAATTAACTATATGCTAATGCTTAATAAATGATTCATAGTGTGTAATAAAGTGCTAACAGTTATCGTAATGAAATACATCGGTAACACTAGAATAACTGCACACTATGAATCCTTTATTAAGCATCAGCAAATAGTGAAATCATTATCTGTTAAGCATTAACTCTACATTAATAAACAGCAGTTTATAAATACAGCTTCAAATGCAGTATTCCTGTCTTACAAGCACATGTGTAATGTGCTTAATAATTATGTTTTCATACATTGTTAATGATTCATTTTTCATTACTAAATTAAGTATTGCATTATTTACAAATCAGTTATTTAAGAGAAGTTGCTGATTTGTAAAGATTATTCAGAATGCGTACGTAAATGATTAATAAACTATTCAAATTAACATGTATATATTTGATTATTCAGGCATATACTAATAGTTAATTTGTATGTTAATAAATGCTTTATTAACTCCACTTCATCCAGTTTTGTGGCCTAATCTAAAGTGAGGACTATTTACGCTTTATAAATCCCTTATAAATGACAATTAAAGGCTCAGTTACATTCTAAATAGGAAAAAAGACATTAAACGACTTCATTCATTTCTATTTATTTGGAGATACACAAATGAAACTGTACTAAATAAAAAAATAATTTATGTAAAATAAAAATGACTGTACAGTTTAAACATTGCTAAATAACCTTAAAATGTTGTATTATAATATATTGTTAAATTATTATATTGTTGTTGTTTTATCCAGTTTTATGTTGTATTTTGACACTCCTGTTATTTGGCAAACTTTACAGTAATTTTATTTTTTAGATACAATTGCAAAGATTATTGTTCATTTAATACTAAGCCTTTAATTGTCATTTATATAGGATTTACGGAGCATAAATAGTCCTCACTTTAGATTAGGTCACAAAACTGGATGAAGTTGTGTTAATAAAGCATTTATTAATATACATAGTAACCATTACTATATGCCTGAATAATAAAATATATAAATGCTGATTTCAATAGTTTATTAATCATTTACTAATTCATTCTGAATTATCTTAAAAACCACCAAATACACTTAAATACAAATGATTTGTAAATAATGCAATACTTCAGTTAGTCATGAAAAAGCAACCAGTGACAAATTATGAAACTACAATTATTAAGCATTGTATTTTAAGTCAAGAATAGAGCATTTGTAGCTGCAGTTATAAACTGCTTACTAATGTCTATTAATGTAGAGTTAATGCTTAACAAATAATAAATTCACTATGCTAATGCTTAATAAATGACTCATAGTGTGTAGTTATTATGAAGTGTACTAATAGATCAATTAATGAAACCTTATTGTAAAGTGTGACCATTAAAAGTATCTTCTATTGAGCTTAAAATAAGAAATAAACTCGATTAAATTTGGAACTTAAATGTGAAGAGTGAGTAAATTGTATGCGCTCCTTTTAAATTTGAGATAAAGCCAGGCGTATCTATTTTGTGGCTGTTAGGGATTTTAGGAAAATTGTCTGAGACAAAATATAATGCTTAAATGAAACAACTCAATGACTGGGAACTAAATGCATTCAATAAAAGGATAGAAAGCACATAAACAAAAGATAAAGGACTCTTGCTTATTATATTTTTTCTTATGAAAAATTCTAGACTGTACTACTATAGATCTCTATTACTTTCCACATTCATTTCATAGATCTATACTTTTATGGCTCACTTCCACTGAGAGGTACAGTACGGGTCGGTACGGGTCACCTTTATCAGGCTTGCATTTCCTCTGCCAAAAGGGTACCCTTTTGGTGTGCGTGGTGCAAGACAGAAAGTTTTAGACGATGTCATTTTTACTCGAGGAAATGTCACAGTAAAGCCGTACGGGTCGTTCACATATCATATGAGAAGCACTTCTCACAAAACAGATGCTTTATACACATAAATACTTGTGTATAAATGTTCATTACTAACCTTTCTATGAACATAATTTGATTATAACTGCAGATCAATGATCAATGATCAGTGCAAAATAGCCTACTGTAACGTCCGCAATTATATGAAATAAATAAATAAATAAATGCAACATACAGTTGAAGTCAGAATTATTAGCCCCCCTTTGAATTTTTTTTCTTTTTTAAATATTTCCCAAACGATGTTTAACAGAGCAAGGAAATTTTCACAGTATGTCTGATAATATTTTTCCTCTGGAGAAAGTCTTATTTGTTTTATTTCGGCTAAAATAAAAGCCTTTTAATTTTTTAAAACCCATTTTAAGGTCAAAATTATTAGATTTTTTTCCATAGTCGACAGAACAAACCATCATTCTACAATAACTATCCTGCCTAGTTAACCTAATTAACCTAGTTAAGCCTTTAAATGTCACTTTAAGCTGTATAGAAGTGTCTTGAAAAATATCTAGTCAAATATTATTTACTGTCATCATGGCAAAGATAAAATAAATCAGTTATTAGAAATGAGTTATTAAAACTATTATGTTTAGAAATGTGTTGAGGAAATCTGCTCTCCTTTAAACAGAAATTGGGGAAAAAATAATAATAATAATTCAGGGGGGCTAATAATTCTGACTTCAACTGTATATGAACAAACACAGACCCTTACAGTCTCTGATATGTTACCAATTACAGAAAAACTACACACAGCATACATTTAGTCCTTATTTGGGTTCAAAAACAACACGAACAATAGCCCACAGTCAGTGCAAACCTCTCATATGTGTCTTTAATCTTCACCAGCACATGTAACCTCTTGTTAGAAAGTAATTCTGTCATTCCCACTTCATAATAGTCCAAAAGGCGATGATAAACATGGAAGTTTGGTCATGTTATATGTTGCAGAAAGCATCTTTTGCTGCTGATTTTTCCGGCTTCTCCTTTGTTTTTTCGTGCTTTACTCTCACGTATGTCCCTTTCTGAAAGGATTGGATATCAAAAGCGCTTCAATATTCACGCGTGCTTTATTAAATATGAGCTCAAGAAGTTTGTTATTTCAAATATAGATGCGAGGCGAGCTCTCTGGAGAAAGTGCAACCGCTTGCACTTTTAGACGGGCGCGTAAAACAACAACAGAACATGGCAGATTATGTTCTTCATAGCTTTGTGGCAGTTCATCAAGACGACGACAAGGTTTGATTGAGCTCGGTCGACCATGGCTTGTTATTATTTGTGTATACAGTATTATTACGGTGTAATGTCTCGGCTGTGTTTTTTTTAAAATTGTGGTTCCTTTGTTTTCATTCTCCTGCTTCTACGAGTGACGTATCTCTGTCTAATAGCGTTCAGCTGCACGTCTTGCTCCGCCTTTTGTACCCTTTTTTCATGCTAGGTACCATTTGCAAAAGGTGACCAAAAAGTGGTACGGTATGGTTCGCTTTTAGGTACCCTTTGACAGTGGAAATGGCCATAAAAGCGTACCGAATCGAACCATACCCTACCACTCTGTGAAAACGGGCCATTATACTATTTTTCAACAACTTTATTAGCTATTTATTTCGTCTGACGGATTTTAGGAGAACCCAATGAAAATACTTCAAAAAGACACATCTGAGGAAAATAAAAACAGCTATCTATGAAGGAGCAGGAGGGTTGAACTGCAATTAATTTCATCAGACTTCATCAGAAAATACATGGAATATAAACAAGTACATAAAATATAGAAAAATCTAAAATGATAAATGCCTTGTACTTCTTAGAGTTTTTTTTTTCCTCCTGAGAAAGCCTTCAGCAGTATGAATAATCTACTGCTCTACACTTAGTAAACGCAAACATTTTCTAGCCACTTGTTTTTATTTCCTGGAAGAAATTTTAGAGGAGATGCATGGGATACAATTAATAGTTAAATGTCTTGTCAGTGAAAGCTCCAATAAATCAATCAGTCCCCTGAAAGAAGCGGGAGCTATGAATACTCAGACTTCATCAAGCTTCTGAAAAACATGCGTGACTCAGAAGCCATTTTTATGACTCTTTTCTCCACGTTCGCCCTTGAGCTGAGACCACGGATGGAAAACGTGTCATAGAAAGCGTTAAATCAATCAAGTCGGTTGCGGACCATGACACTGACAGATGGATATTTATCTGGATCTGTCCGCCAAGGTCACGCCAGAGCTTGATGGGGGTTTTTCCGATGCCAGCTGCTGATTACATGCTTCTGTATGATCGCTACGACCCTTTACTCCAAAAAAATCTAATGTGGGCGTCACTTTCCCTACATAGACACAGACTGCCTCAGTTCGTGCCAATGTATGATTCATACCGGATGTGAAAGGCTCAGCTTTGTCTCGTGAAAATAAAAAATCATGTTTAATTCATGAGGACCTTCAGAATGTCAAAGTTCTGCCCTGCTTGCTCACCCTGAGCTGCATTGAAACATATGTCTGAATGGAAGATTGGCCCACAAAAGGCCTCTTCTGCTGGGGCTGACAAAATTCATTACTCGCATTAGCGAAGCCAGTGATTCCACAAACTACAGTAGTCTGCGCACTCCGAAGCCGTCTAGTGAATAATTCCTAACTTCATCCATATCTCATTAAGTAAATTATTTGATTCGTATTCACAAGACAATGTTCATTTACATGCATAGCTTCAGTCACATCAAATAGAAACCAGAGCCCTAATTTGCTCTTAGACAAAGAAAGGAATCGCTTTGTTCGTTGAGATGGCCCCACTGACACTGTGTGTGTTTTATTTCTTTCTTCCCTTTCCCCTGGCCTCCACTTCTTTTCTGTTCTTTGATTCAGATCGTTAAACAAAAAACGCCACAACATTATGAATCTGCTCCTCGTTTGCTCGCGAGACCCCTGGAGACGCTTGCCGTAATGAATGCCTGTCAGGCTAACCTGGCTTCCTGGCCTTTTCCAGCAGACTCCTGGAAAATGGGCTTTTGTCAAATGAGGGAAAAAAAGATTTATTAGGATTAACTTCCAAAAGCCGATAAATTATGCATACATCCTCCAAATTACCTATCAGGACTAGTCCTAGAGGAGAGACCGCTTTGGCGAGCCACTGTCTTCTTTTATGCTAGTTTGTGGTATAGCGTTGGAAGTTCGTAGGCTATTGCACACTTCAAGTCAACACATTCTCAATCCCAACTCGTCATATACTGTATTGACGCTCAGTCAGGACCCTGTCTTATCACTCTATGATACTCTGGGTAACCCTTTGGCTTCATTTTTCATTCTGAAAACGTAGCCCTATATATGTTTCTGGAGATTGCGAATTATGTAGCCAGAAATATGTCTTTAAAACGAACGCTACAGGGCGGTATGACGGCGTTCCTTTTCACGCTTACCAACTGACTGCTTACCTGCATGTGAACAGCTTTTCCACTGTTAGCAGTTTGTTCGGTAGCCCGACATGTACGCCGGCTGACTTAAGATGCAGAAAGGAGTTGACCGCGACGACGGAGTCAGGTTAAGAACGGTTCCAGAAAGCGGGTAAGAAGCCAAAAAATTAAATAAACAAGTAAATAACATGGTGAGAATGTGGTAAAATCTGAAAACATGGTAAAAAAAATCAAGTGAGGGCTTTTCTTTTTCTGGATTGCTTTGCAAAACACTGCGGTTGGGTGTAGCGAAGGGGGTGGGTGGGTCAATCTGTGCTTTTTAAAATACTATTGGTTGGGTTTAGGGTAGGAGGGGTCGGTCGATTGGTCAGTCAGTCAGTCGACAGAGGCCTCTGGTGGATTTACGCGAGAAGAGCATGCACGAATGGCACTTGCGAGAGAAATCTGAGGTCTGAAAAAACGTACACAGCGACCTCTGGGGGATTCGCAAAAACAAACACTGCAAAAAAACAGCTTCTGGCACGTATTTTGCTTTCTCCAGAAATGTATATCGGAGTACGTAATCGGTTGCATTTTACAATCTGCAGGGTCCTCTGTTGTTTTAAATGAGAAACCTATGGCATCAATATATTGATGTAAAACAATTTTATTGTTATGATTAAATTACATAATGCACATGGATTAAATATGCATTGTTGGATTTGTTCTTCAGTGTTTCGGCTTTTAGCGGTGACATTTATATTACATTGAATTGGACTGAAGCAGATACAAAATTACTAGAACTTTATCAGTGAGTATGTTTACATGCGTATACACTTATTCAGATTAAGGCAAATAATTCAATTACTGATGTCCATGTAAACCTAGTCAATGTTAAGCTGCTTTGACACAATCTAAACTCTAAAAGTGCTATAGAAATAAAGATGAATTGAATTGAACATAATTTGCCAATATTGGGCTGTGAGTTTTTCTAAAGAGTGAACAAGCAAAACTTTTATTTACATTACAATATTACAATATGGACACATTTATGAGCATGTAAGCCAGCTCCTAGCAGTAAACCTAGCCATTTGTCAAATTTAAACACATGATAAAGCAGGTAGATACAACTACAGTGGCACGATGGTTAGCACTGTCGCTTCACAGCAAGAAGGTCACTGGTTTGAGTCCCAACTGGGCCAGTTGGCATTTCTTTGTGGAGTTTGCATGTTCTCCACAGGACATGCACTATAGGTGAATTAAATAAACTAAATTGGCCATAGTGTATGAGTGCCTGTGTGAGTTTGAGAGTGTATGGGTGTTTCCCAGGACTGGGTTGCGGCTGGAAAGGCATCCGCTGCGTAAAGCATATGCTGGAATAGTTGGTGGTTCACTCAGCTGTGGCAACCCCTGATAAATAAGAGACTAAGCCAAAGAAAAATGCATGAATGAATGAATGAATATGGAAAATCCATCTTTCCGGAGGCGGCACATTATTTCTGCGAGGAATTAATATGATCACCATCTCCATCTGCCATGCAAGCTCTTATGTTGATGATGAAGCCTTTATTCGTCACATACACTGTTTCATATAGCGAAATGTTGTCAATATCAAATATTGTCACTGGAAATATTTTTTTTTTTTTTACGTCAGCTTCAGTTGTCAAACGCTATTGGCTCCCACTGTGTTTTGTGACTGATCACTCCACGCTAATGTAGAGCATCTTCTATCGAATAATATAACGAGGGGGAGACAGACTGTTTTCAGCGACTAAAATCTTATAAATTACTCATATAAATTACGCTTCACATAATGACATTGGAGTGACACAGTAGCTAAGCTTGCCTCACAGCAAGAAGGTTGCTGGTTCGAGTGCCGGCTGGACCAGGAGGCATTTCTGTGTGGAGTTTGCATGTTTTCACCATGTCTGCATGGTTTTCCTCAGGGTGCACCGGTTTACCCCACAGTTCAAAGACATGCACTATAGGTAAATTTGATAAACTAAATTGACCGTAGTTTATAAGTGGGCGATTATGTGGGTGTTTCCCAACACTGAGGGTTGTACTATCACTGTTGGGATTAGGCCTGTCACAATAATCAATATATCGACTTATCGCACAACACATGGCCTGACATGACCTCAATCATTTTTGTTGATGCAATATATATCGCCCATACATAAAATCCAATTTTAGCAACATTTTAGCTGATTGCGCAACATCTTTGTCTTTTAGAGGTGTCAGTGTCAGTATGGTTAAATAAACACTATAGTATTTACTATAAATTACTGTAGTATATTTTTATGTGTGTGTCTGACAACTGAAAACAGATCTGGTAGCAGATATCACAGCCTCTGTTCATTTTTACCTTGCACTTATTTGTTCATTCATACATTTACTTCTTAGCTTAGTCCCTTTATTAATCAGGGGTCGCCACAACGGAATGAACCGCCAACTTATCCAGCATATGTTTTGCGCAGCGGATGCCCTTCCAGCTGCAACCCAACACCGGGAAACACTCATACACTCTTACATTCACACACATACACTAAGGCTAATTTAGTTTATCCAGTTCACCTACAGCGCATGTTTTTTGGACTGTGTGGGAAACCGGAGCAAACACGGGCACCTTTTTGTTAATATTTATTATTATTATTTATGTAGGATATGCGTTTCACATTTTGATTCCAATGCCTGATTATTAAATTGTTAAAATGACTATAATTATAATTCATTTCTAAGAATAAGAAATATGATGTGTTCTTTGTAAGAGTGTACTTCCATCATGATGCTATTATATTGTCATTCTGGCATTATATATAATGAGTGGCATAAAATGGTCATAAAATGACAATAATATCGTTTATCGCGATATATTTTGGTGCAAAATATCGTACAACAAAAAATAGATATCGTGAGAGGCCTAGTTGGGATGTGACTGGAAGGGCATCTGTGTGTAAAATAATTGCCAGAGAAATTGATGGTTCATTCTGCTGAATGGAAGTAAGTAGGGATGGTATCGTTAAGGTTTTAACGGTATTACTACTTTTATCGATACCACTTATCGGTTCGGTACTTTAACGGTTCTCTTATCGGTACTTTTTGTATGTTTTTTTTTATGGAAAAAAAACAAAACAAATTGAACAGAATCAACAACACTGTTTTATTACTACGTTTTTAATGTAAAATAAAACGAAACCAATAATTGTAAAACAAATAAATATTTTTTTTTCCTTTAAAAGACTGTACAATGGTTTGAAGGAAAATGGCAGAAGTCGGGACCTTTCTTGGTTTTTTTGTGCTCCATGCAGTTGAAAATACCCTCTTTGAGTTGCAAAATGCAGTTAAAAGAGATGATGTTTATGATTTCATTAACGCATTCATATAAACGAGTTAACAGTGTTTTGGGAGTTAACTGTGTTTTTAATACAGTTTTGGAGCATCTTGCAATGTAAAAATAAGCTTTCTTAATAAGCATAGTTTATTATTAGGCTATTATAGGCTATATTTTTTTAAATACAGCTGATGTAAATGCATTTTTAATGTTTAAGATGTATTTAGGCTACTGCAGAAAAAAATACTGTTTTCGTTGTAACCGAATGTGTGTGTTTATTTAACTATTAATGTTATACTAATTTAAGTGATTAACTGCGTGCAGCGATGTGGATGATGTAACGTTACCGTTAGTAGCAAGGTAGTCAAAAACTTTTCATTTGTCTTACTGCAGTTAATGCACTTTTGAAAGACACTTTCGCTTAGCCAGATTGCTTGCGTTTCCACTTATACAAAAAACAACTTGTTGCGTTTGTTGCAACGGACATTGTCGCTGTCCACTCGGGAAATACAACCCGTTATACAATCCACTCCGCAAGCTTGAGCTGTGTGTGCGCAAGTCTGTCACAAGCTATGTGTGTGCGCTTAGCGCAAGTCGCGAGCTATGTGTGTGTGTTTAGCGCGAGCCTCCGCTGACCACGTGCGTACAGCCGAGAGCTGTGAAGGCTTTTATACTTGATGCGCTCGACAGAAACAGGAGCATTTCTCACATGAGATGCCAACTGTGCAGACAAGGTTGGTCAGTTAAATTAGGCAACTGTAAGTAATGTTTACTCAGCAATAATTGTCCAATACTGATAACAGAATCGTTAACGTCAGAACTTATCGATACTTCGGTCTTTGATAATTTAGCACCGATACCGATAAAGTACAGAGTTTCGATACCCATCCCTAAAAGTAAGTGATAACATCATTGTATGACTTTAGAGGACTTTGATGCAACTAATTGCAACCCAACGTCTTTTGATTTGTTTTGCAAAGTGTCTCCACTTTTATAGGTGCTCCAAATTATTTCTAAAATTGTGCATGTTTATAAAATGATTAAATTAAAATGATGCAGAAAGAGTACTAAGAGTGCCACAAAATGAAGGGAAGGGGAAGAAACCTAATGTCAATATTTGACTGGTCGGGAGTGAGAATCTGTTGGTTTTGGTTTGGTTTTGGGAGTGAGTGCAAATCTATTAAAGTAAATGTTTATAGATGGTCGACCTTGTGAAGTTCGTCAATTAGAGACCACAGAGTGACTGCTGTGTGCTAAAAACACTTAATCTTTGTGTAATCAATCTTTACTAACGATTAGGTTTCTAGTTAGCCGACACGATTTTTAGTCAGCTAACATAAATTTAAGAGCAGGTAATTTAGCTAGGTTGCTGCATTGGAATAGTCTCTTAAAGATCTTTTTTTTTCCATCTGTCACAGGCCTCAAGAAGACAGAATTGAGGAGAATTAAGGATAAGATGCCCCATTTCGTCAGTCCTGCCATTCAGCAGTATCTTCGACGCAGAGCTCTGTTTCTTAATTGATTTCTTATCAAGGACTCTCCAGGAGTGATCGGATACAATGATAATCAATCAACTTACTTTCCTCCTGTTGTTCTGCTTGCTGGGCTGGAGCAGCGCAATGATCCGGCCGGTGCCTGGAATTAGCACGTCGGATCGGGATGGACGGACTCTACACCGCACTAAACGAGGATGGATGTGGAATAGTTTCTTTCTCTTAGAGGAGTGGACAGGAACTGGAAAGCAGTATGTCGGAAAGGTATGGGCTGTCACTCTTTCAACCTTTTTTTTCTTAGCTTTTTTTAAACATTAACCGTGTAGATGTGGGTGTCATTTTGTACAAAGTGAATATATAGTGAATCTCTACTCAGTGGATGTACCATGGCATCACTATGGACAAAGATCCAAGACTATAATACAATGATGTTCTTTCAAAAACCTCAATGTTACGGCAAACTGATATAAGACTAGAGTAGTGCTACTGCATATGAGCAATGTCAAATGAGTAGCAGTGCGATATGGTTGTATATAGTGTCCCGCCAGTGACAGTATACAGCCATATCGCACTGCTATGAGTGTGATATTGCGTTTATACAACAGTTCGACGGCATAATCGTGTGCATAGAAAAGAAAACCAATCATGAGAGTCTAAAAACCCTTTTGTATGAGGAACTACTTTCTTCTGCCACTCATTCACATCTGCAGCTGACGCCAGAAGAGTAGAAACCATTGCTACTTGTCACTTTAGAGCTAGTATTTGAATGATTCTCTAGCGTAATGTCTAAAGTGATGACAAAACAAATGGTTTTGCTGACATTTTAAGATTATAAGGCTGAACGTCATGAAATTCCATCAGTCTACAAAGATTCCCCAGTATTTCTCTGTTGCAATTGGGAGATCACAATAATTATCATTGAAAAACGCAAAGCAAACACTACCAGATTAGTGAGAAATTACGCTGTTTTTCTCCTCTAATGGCTTATTATTTGGTCTCTGTCGCCATGTTGTGGATGGACAATGTCATTAATTATTATAATGATGTTATACATATTTAAAATAGGCACTATCTTTATAAATAAACTGCATAGTTGCAATCTTAACAACTACATTCTCATCTAAAAAAGCCTTTAAAGTACATTGTTGTCCAACAGCTGCAATATTTGTCAAAATGTAGAATGTCCTCTGCTTGTTGCTGTATGTGGGCAGAGTAATACACAAGGGTGAAGGGAGTGGAGTAGTGCTATTTGCAGATTATCACACGGCTATCAGCCAATCAGATTCAAGAACCAGACAGAACTGTTGTGTAAATCAAAATAGCAGGATTTTGATTCATAGTACTCTTACAGTACACAACATGAATGTGCACATATAAATACAAGGTCAATGTGTTTCTATGTTTGCGTGGGATTGACTTAAGAGAAGGAAATGGTGACAATTAAAGTAATCTTAGGTGTTTAAAGTTATTAAAAAAGACTTAAGAGTTTAATCTTCACGTTAGTTTGAAGATATAAAAGAGTTTCAGAGTAATGAGTTTAAAGAATTTACTGTAAAAAATTCCACACATTTAATTTATGTTGTCCCAACACAAATCAATTAAGTTAGCTTAACTCTTTTAACAAATTTATGTGGATTGAACATAAAAAATAAGTTGTCTTAGTGAAATCCCAAGAATTGTGTTGTTTCAGCTCATTTTAAATAAGTAGTTTGAACAAGTAAAAAAAAAAAAAAATTTTGAAGAGTAATGTGTATATGCTGAAAGAGTAATGCTTTAAGTTTTGAGGTTACCACCTTGCAGAAACAGCCTTGCTTTGGGTGTTGGCAGTTTAATTCCCAAAAAGGCAGTTTGTTGCTTTGCTCAGTGAGCAATAGTTGTCCTAAAATAGGTTCAGTCTTTTTGAGATCAGTCTCAATCAAATGTATATGTAACTCATGAAGTATGCTTAAAAATTGCACTTTAAGTTTATTTAGGAAAACTTCAAATAAAACTAAGAGACATTGAAATGTATGACACATAACAGACATACATAACATTATCAGACTTTTGAGTTTAATTAAATAAAAACACAAAATTATTTAAACTTTTATTTGATAAAATCATGTTGGACCAACTCAATTGCATTTAATCGTGTAAATAGTTTTTGGTTTGATTGGTGCTAAACAAATTTATTGGATGGAAATCCTGCCCTTAATTAAATTGATTTCATTCAATGAGTTATTTTTTGAGTGTAGGACTCAGGGCACTGTTCATATTTCTGCCGCACCACAGAACACCATCTGAATCATTTTAAATAACATGCGAATGTGCGCCTTCTGTGTGTGTTACTTCCAACTGTGTGGTGCATCAGGTGTGCGACCCCCTTAAAGATGGAGTGTGTGCTTTAGTTTTGTGAATCAATCACTGCAGGAAAAAGAACTTTATGCTGGATGCCAACATTATCCACACAAAAGCTAAAAATCTTTATGAACCTTTTGCTGACAGCGATGAATGTTTGCGCCTGGCATCTTTGGTTTCATTCTATAATACTAGACTTATTTTTCTACAAAGGTTTGAGCTGGGGCGACGCGGTGGCACAGTAGGTAGTGCATGTTCTCCCCGTGTTCGCGTGGGTATCCTCCAGTTTCCCCCACAGTCCAAAGACATGTGGTACAGGTGAATTGGGTAAGCTAAAATTGTCCGTAGTGTGTGTGAATGAAAGTGTATGGGTGTTTCCCAGTGATGGGTTGCAGCTGAAAGGGCATCCGATGCGAAAAAACATGTGCTAGATAAGTTGGCGGTTCATTCCGCTGTGGCGACCCCAGATTAATAAAAGGACTAAGCCGTGACGAAAATTAATGAATGAATGAAGTTTGAGCTTTGAGAGTGTTGAAAACAAGAGAGAAAAGTGTGAAAATGTTAATGCATGTCTGAGAAAAATGTATAAAGTGTATGGTGGGGGGTTTTACAGTCTTGAAACATCTATGATAATTGTAAAAATTGAAGATTTCGCCTATTGCGATCATTTTTTTAGAACATAACTCTTGCGAATGACCACTGTATAGCCTATTTTAGGCTATTAGAACAAAAATGAATGTCTGCATAAGCATTAAAATGCTTGAGTATGTTCCCTCTCCTTAGTACAAGTTGGTCCTGGGGTTGATGCCCAGGAATACAATATTTATTCTTCTCCATCTATATTATAATACCACCACAATACTTTTTCTGAGGTTTTAGCACAGCAAATATGTGTAAATTTCATTAATATGCATACTTAAATGACTTGAGCAAGGGAATGCTCATTCAAGAGAATGCATGAACTCATAAAACAAACAGAAAGTAAGTCTCAAACCCATCCCCATGCTGTTTCTAACATGATGCTTTAACACTTAGTCTGAATCCAGTCAGTCCGACCATTAACACACAACACAAGCAAGCACTAAGGGTCAGTTACAAACATGAATCACAAACATCAAATGAACTCATGCCTAGCGGCTGATGCTTTCAGCATGCTAACTAATGATGTATTAGGACAAAATCAATGAGAATGTAGGCTATTAAATGAATCGATGTGTGGGATACAAAAAGCAATAATAACCCTCTTTATATTAATGACCACATCCTGATGTTCCTAACCCGAAATGATTGTGTGGGATGAATTCGAAGTCTTACTTTAAAACCTGCTGCACGAATTATGTATTTTAGCTTAGATCAACTCAGGACACGGATCAAATCAGCGGTTGAAAGGTAGGCCTAATAGCACAATAAGATCCAGTTAAAATCAAGCACAAATTGTGTGGCGTCAGATCAGAATGCTTTTTTAACCCACCGGTGTCAGACGGCAGAATTTACAGCATCAGTGCAAGCGAAGACCCATCGGCAGACAATTTTGAAGTCGAACACATCGTCTTTCATCGTCGTCTACAAGTAAACGTGATGCTTTGAGAGGAGAGGAGCGTGAGCGCAGACAGATCGACATCTCTTACGACGCAAGGGTTGTTTTTGTAGAGAATGCTGCAAGAAAAGAAACACGCGGGCACATGGCAACAGAAAGGCGAGCAAGCAAGAGTGGGTTGAGGAGAAAACAATAAATCAATCAAAAACGAGAATGAGATTCCGCCCTCATAGCGTTGCCTTTTACGTGACAAGGCAACAAAACAGCGCTGACTGCGAAGAGTCCATCGGTTGAGGAAGTGTCAGACTCAGCAGTGTCCTGGCCTCCTTCCCAGAGCTTTGATGCTTTCTCTCTTTTCTCTAGCTCGCTACCTCTCCCTCTTTTCCTGGCTGCTCCGCTTCTCTGGCATGACAGCAATCGCATGCTTTTGGCCCGCTTCTCATCTACCGTCCACTCTCGTTCCCAATTAAAGTGCCAGAAAGACACAGGGCTCCCATAAATACTGTAGGAGGGCGAGGGAGAACGAAACACCCACATGCTGCTTCGGGGAGATCACTGCGGAGCGACTTGATCATCCATTCCATCTATTTCCCCCAATTTCTGGCACACGAGATCTGGCGTAGTCCAATAGACGGGTACTTAGAGCCTCAGCGAGGAGCCATCAAAGCCATTGATGGTTCTCCTCATAAAGATAATTCACAAACCTTTACAGAGCCTTGTGGGATACCATATTTATGTCTATCCAACCAAGGCCTCCGCTGGCCCCCTGACACCGACGAGCCCTAAAAGAGGATTTATTTTCCAGTGTGGAGCCAGAAATAATCCATAAAATGGGAAGAATATTTCCAATAAAACAACAGTCCACTCATCGCCTGTGTCAAAGCACTTTTTCTTACCGTGTACATGACAGGTATATCATGAAACATCTATATTAGGGGTATCAAACACAGTTCCCCCTGCTGGGCTGCAGCTTTAACCCTAATGTAAACACACCTGATTAAACTAAATGAGTCTCCCAGGCTTGTTAGAAACCTTGAGGTAAATGAGTTGGATCTAAACTCTACAGGGGTGCTACCCTCTAGAAGTTTGACACTCCATGATGCTTGTTCTAGTTTCAAGCAAATTGATGGCCAGTAGACAAGATACAAAAAAGTTTATACTTTAAAAAATGGGTTGTTATAAGCCAATGCTAGGTCAAATATTGGAAACCCAATAGTTTGGTTACAAACAACAGAAAAAAAAAAAAAAAAAAACAATGTTGGATTGGTCCATATTTGACCGAACACTGGGTTGGAATTTTTATGAGTGTAATTAAATACATTATAGTCCTGGTCCTCAATCTTTTTATCACCGCGGACCGGTCAACGCTTTTACCACAGGACCGGGTGGGGGTGGTGGTTCGTAGGTTGCTACCATTTTCTCAGAGGATGACAAGCTGACAAAACATTGCTGTCACTCTGATACAAGATTTATTTATGGAGAAAATTACAAAGCACTGCAGTGTTTGGGTGTTCTGTGTTTGTCTGAGATAATTAATCTACCGAAATGTGTATGTTCCATACAAGCAGAAGCTGATTGGTCAGTTCTTGTCACGTGACTGGCGGTGAACTTCCGGCATCAACTGTGAGCGTCTGGAGGTTCCACCTCCATTGGAAATAACGAACTTGTGTGAACTCTAGAAAAGACATGATATGCGAACGGCCCTTTAGGCCACCATTATTTACGATCTCCACAGTTAATCTTCTTGCACAGACATGGTGGATTCACCTGATTTGTTGACAAATGGGTCGCGGATCTATTCCTTAACAGTTCGCAGGTCCTTCACTGGGCTTAGCACAGAAACTTTCCAAAGACGTCTGTTTCTTACTCATTTTGCTGCTTGTGGGTTACACTTGGAAACTCAAGTGACTAAGAGAATAAGGTCATTTTTCAAAATAAAAAATGTTTCAAAATAAAAGATTGTTCAGACTCAGATAATAAATAAATCGGAAATAATAAAGGATTTTTTGTGCGGCCCGGTATTAATTGATCTACGGACAGGTACTGATTTGCAGCCCCATAGTTGAGGACCACTGCATTATAGAAATTACACAGTAGTCAATATTTGAAGCATAAAAAATTGTCCCAATACAAGAATGGGTCGTTCAGCAGTTTTAGGGCAACTTTGAAGAATGATTTGATCCTCTGCAACGATTGACTACTGTATAGCATAGAGAAATAAAACATATATTTAAAGTTCATAGTCAACTCAGAGCAGGGGTGTCCAAAGTCGGTCCTGGAGGGCCGGTGTCCTGCTGGCTTTAGCTCCAACTTGGTTCAACACACCTGCCTGGAAGTTTCTAGTATACCTAGTTAGAGCTTGATTAGCTGGTTCAGGTGTGTTTGATTAGGGTTGGAGCTAAACTCTCCAGGACACCGGCCCTCCAGGACCGAGTGTGGACACCTCTGACTCAGAGTAATAAACTGATATTTATTTTTGTAAACATAAGTATACTTTCCAAAAAATTATTGGTTGTTGAAGTCCAACATTTGATCAAATATGGGAAACTCAACAACTCAATCAAGACTGATTTAAATTCCAACATATGTGGGCTCATTCTGAAAATGTAGCCCTATATACATTTCTGAAGATTGCAAATTATGTACTCAGAAGTACGTATGGTTCCTTTTCGCGGTTACCAGCTGACCGCGTACCTCCGTATGGACGGCTTACCAGTTTGTCCAGTAGCTCACCATATATGTCGGCAGACTTGAGACAATGAGAGGAGTTGACCATAACGACAAGGTTTGAGTCTGTCGAAGAATTGTTTTAGAAAGTGGCTAAGACAATTAAAAAAATAAAATAAACAAGTAAATAGCAGGGTGAGAATGCGGTAAAATCTGTAAAATTCAGGCGAGGCTTTTCTTTTTCTGGATTGCTTTTTAAATCTTTCAGTTGGATTTAGGAAAGTGGGTGGGCGCTGGTCAATCGGTGCTCTTGAAAACACTATTGGTTGGGTTTTGGGAAAGAGGAGGGTGGGTCAGTTGATCAGTCAGTCAGTCAGTCGACAGTGGCCTCTGATGGATTTACGCGAGAACAGCAGGCGTTAATGCCACTCGCAAGGGAAATTTGGGGCCTCAAAAAGTGTACACAGCGGCCTCTTGTGGATTTGTAAAATCAAAAACTGCAAAAAAAATAATAATAATAATTACCTCCTGGGACTTACAGTATTTGACACTCTTGAGAAATGTATACAGCGGTACATTTTCAGAATGGGCCTGGGTTGTTACATTTAATTATTTGTTGATATTGTCCATATTTGACCCAACATTTGGTTACGACACCCCAACATTTTAAAATACATGTATATAAATAGATATATTTTAATAATATTAAAAATGTACTTTAAATATTAATAGTGACTATCACAATTTGGAATAAAATCATACAGTTGAAGTCAGAATGATTAACCCTCCTGTGATATATTTCATTTTTAAATATTTCCCAAATGATGTTTAACAGAGTAAGGAATTTTTCACAGTATTTCCTATAATATTTTATTCTTCTGAAGAAAGTTTTATTTAGGCTAGAATAAAAGCTGTTTTTATTTTTTTTAAATCCATTTTAAGGTCAATATTATTAGCCCCCTAATGCAATATTGTTTTTGATTGTCTACAGAATGATCTGCCTAATTAACCTAGTTAAGCCTTGAAATTGCACTTTAAGCTGAATCTTAAATAAGTATAAATAAGTATCTTACAATCATCATGGCAATGATAAAATAAATCCGTTATTAAAGCTATTATGTTTAGAAATGTGTCGAAAACTTTTTATTAAACAGAAATTGGGGAAAACATATAGGGGGTTGGTAATAAATTAGGAGGCCAAATAATTCTGACTTCAACTGTAGATCTATCCATAAGTCACTGAATGATTGCACACTACCATCACTGCGACTGTGAGATGAACATAAAAGTGTGAGATTCAATATTAGTGCTCTAATTCATAATTCAGTTCGTCCAATATGTGAAAGCAGCTTCTGCTTTGAATTAATATGAAGGCGCATCAAGCAGAAATGCAAAGCAAACAGGATTAAAGAGTTAATTTTCAAAAATGTAATTGCCAATGACTCAAGCTTAAAACTAGAAACATTTCGGACTCAAACAGCACAGGCCATTATATTTCTGACAGAGAGAAAACTCAGAGTCCAGAAGCCCTTTTTCTGGTCATCTGGTGGTCATTATAAGCGTCCAGGCGGCTCAGGCCCTGTTGTGCAGAAAGAAGCTCAGAAGTGCTGAAGCCCGCCATGCATTTGCTGCTTTTGTGTCATGAGTTTGATGTGGGGGCAGTGGCTCACATGGCGTGCCATCAGCGCTATTGATGTGAACAAAATCCTATTAACCTTCTCCAAGCCCCATAATGCATTGTGCAAATAAACCTGTTCATACTGTCCTGTTTTCCCGGTGAGCTCTCGTCTTCTGTCTACCTAACCCTTTTGATCCTCTTCACATAAATACTCAGTGCTTTAAGGCAAGGCACTGCAGGTGAATAGGGTTAAAAAAATAACTATACGCCAACAGTTCATTGATTAAAACATATCACTTTAAAAAAAAATGTTAGATTAAATTCAGACTAAAAACACTTCTGTTTTAATCACTCTATAATTTAGAAAATACTGCAAACAACCAGAAAAAGTCAAGCTGTAGGGTTGGGAATCTTCCCATTTTCTCAATTTCTTATAATAAAAGGGTATGTATATTATCAGCCACATTATGTCTGGACATATTCCTGGGTAAAAAACCTTCAAATTATAGATTGGTGTATGTATTATAAGTCAGTGTTTCTCAACCATGTTCCTGGAGGACCACCAGCTCCGCACATTTTCCATGTCTTCTTAACCAAGCACACCTGATCATCAGCTCATTAGCAGAGACTGAAGGACTTGTAATGGGTGTGACAAACAGAGGAGACATCCAAACATGCAGTGCTGGTGGTCCTCCAGGAATGTGGTTTAGAAACACTGTTATAAGTGATGCTCAAGTAGATATTTACACTCCATAAATAAATAAATAAATTAAGTGATTAATTAATTAAAAAAATAAACAAATAAATAAACACATTAGTTAATAAATAAATAAATAAAAATAAATAAATAATAATAAATAATAGTAATAATAAATAAATAAATAAATAATAGTAATAAATAAATAAATAAATAAATAAATAAATAAGTAAATAAATAAATAAATAAATAAGCTTTTCTACGTAAAGTTTTTGTTTCTAGTCCAAATATTTAAAAATTTTAAATCATTTTCAAGACAAGAAAAATATTTTTTTTGTTTTCAGAAATAAGTAATAAAGAGTAAGAATAGGTTTATTAAAGAGTTTTAAATTAATTGAGCAAACTTATGTCAATGGGATGATAAAAAATATTATATTCAAACACCATTGGCAGAGATTTGTTCCTTGTTTTAAGGAAAAACTCTTTTCATATTTCTGAAAACAAAATATACAAAATAATATTTGTATAATTATTCTATTATTTGGGGGAAGAACAAGACAAAAACTGGCTCAGAAAAAAAAAAATAAATAAACATAGATAATTTTAAGAAAGCAGTCTTTAAAAATATGTGTAATAATTAAAATCTACAGACCCAAATTAATAAAGTGCATAATAACTAACATTTTGGCTGCATTTACACTGCATAGTTCAAGTGACTCAATTCCGCCAAAATCACTTGTTTATATGTGGAAATTTATCCGTTATGAATCGGACCCGCGTCTGCAGTGTAAGCAGGTAGATCAGATTTTCACCTGTCAATGCGAGTCACGCGTTATTAAAACGATGTTAACTCTGACACTTTCATTTCGGAACAGACTTCAGCACAGTCTTAAACCTTAAATCTCGAGGACTAAAAGAGAGAGAGAAAGAGAGTGAGAGAGAGAGAGAGAGAGAGAGATCAACATCCGTCACGTAACCAATATATAAAACTGTGGCATATGTATGCCACTTGCATAAATCACGCCATGGACATTACATTAAGATGCCTACTCGTTTAAAAAGACCTAGATTAAAACAAGATGGCAAAATGAGAACGTTTCTGTCATAAACTATAGTAAAACAACTTGTCAAAAAGAATTTAAAAAAACAAAAAAACAAACAGATTAAATACAGGATTGGAGAAAAGAGGGCTTTTTTATTATCAGCTGTCAATGAGCGCCCGCTCTTTTTTTCCTGGTCATTGCGCCTTTGCTATGGCTGTGTAAATGCAGACATTTGAATACCAGTCACTTTTAAAAGATGATGAAAGCAAGTCATCAAAAAAATCGGATACAGTCACAAAATCGGAATTGACCATCAAGGGTTTTAGAAGAGTTATTACAACCTAACAGACACCTCTTCACCATTTCTGTTTAAGTCAAAACTGACAGTTGGAGGGGCGTGGTTAAGTATGTTAGCCACGCCCAATGTCTTATAATCATGTAATCTGAGAATTTAACTCAAAATAAAAAACAGGAAGCACATTTTCAGATATGAGTTTTAGATTACAAGGGCAAACTGTTTTCTTAATAACGTGCAAAGATTAATTGTTCGCCACAAAACTGGTAATGTGAGCTAACTAAATCAATATTGTTAGTTTTGATTCATTTGTACTTTAAACAGTGTGTTTAGGATGTGTTCCATCCTTTAGACATAAAAGAAAACCCCAAACCCCAAAATCTCAAGATTAACAGGTGCATAAAAAATGGTAGTGTCTGGATTTATCAAGACAACAAGAGAAAAAAAAAAAAAAATAGAATGGCATGATCTTGATCATTTTTGCAAGAGGTAATAATGAAAAGGCAAGAAGTGATCACTCACATTTAAATGTTTAAAAATGTAGCGCAGGTTCATTAGGACTTGTCAGGATTATAAACTCATCTGAGCGTGGAAAACCTCATCATAAAGTGATGGCGGGGAAACTCGACTGCGTTAATCTGACAGTTGTAGCACGACTGCACGTGTCAACTAATTGCGTGATGCAGAATGGGAATTCTAAATATTAAATGTTAACATGTGATAACATTTGGTTTGAGATTTCTCACAAACTCAGTGTGAATATTGAGGCGGTTTGTGAAAAAATACATGAATTTCTTAAGCAGGAATGTGTGTAGTATTAATGTAATCCAGACATATTACATGAGTCATTTTGTCATCATCATGTGACCACAAATCCCTCTCCTGTGGCCTCATGAAATAATAAAGCATCCATCTGATGGAAATTTAGCCACAGGAATTTAGCCACAAGCATTTTTGCCTACAGTATCAGTAATGCTGAGATTAAACAAACTGCTATTTTTCACACATGGTTTCACATACTGGAAGGAAATATGTTTTAAGTACACTTATCCTGCATTTTTTTTTATTATGTTTGAAAATCCATATTTGAACCTCGTCAGTACTTTTCTAGAAGAAACTCATACTGTACATTTACAACTATAGCTTTCCTTTTTTTTTTTTACTTGTTTTCCTTACTTAAATTTTTTTATTAACTAAAGTAAATCTTATTTACTGAAATTTTCTGTTAATATTTTGTTTTTAAACACAATATATTTAGTATTAAATAACAATAAATCATACAAAATAATTATATGAAACATCGCATTTTAATACTACTATGATTATAAATAATAATGATTCAATTATATCATTGATGTCGATAATCAATGAATTTATTTATCTAATTATTTTTATTTATTTATTTTTATTATATGTAATATATTTTTTTGTTTAATATTTTATCTTATTACATGAACTAATCTAAAAGTCCTTAATTAACCCCTTTGTCACAATAAATCCAGGGCTCCGTTCTTCATACGTGTATTACTCAATTTGCTGGTTTTGGTTATTGACAATTTGACACAATCCAGGATCGTTTCGTTCTTCAAAACTCATCGGAGAGTTGTTGTCATATCAACAATTCTGGTAACTCAAACCTGCTCGGAAGAAGACTTATTTCATATAAACAGGATTTTCAAGCAAAGGTAATACTGAAACTATGTACCGGATTCTGATATTTTCTTGGAGTAGTAGTTATATACACTTGGAAAAAAAGTAAGTAGTTAAAAAAAATAAAAAAATAAAAATACACACACATTTATATATATATATATATATATATATATATATATATATATATATATATATATATATATATATATATAATATTAATTTATAATGACTTATAATAATAAATAATAATAATTTATAATAAAATATTTATAATAAAACGTATCCGATCTGCACAAATAGGGGGTTCAAAGAGAACATTTATTAATATGGACTTTTTAGCTAATTGAAAATTAATCTGATGATGTCATTATGCTACTGTGCCGTCAGCCAATCGTTGCATTGCTGATCATGGTTTCAAGGATCGATAGATCCTGTCCTTCACAACACACGCAACGATCTCAGATCAGTTTATCCAGACATTTTAATATGATTCGCAAACTAGTTTGAAGAACCAAATTAGCCAGAGATCAGTTATCAAGATTAAAAGATCCAGGATCTGCTAAATCATTTTAGATAATTTAAGCAAGATAAGTTGGTTGTTCATTCCACTGTGGCGACCCCAGATTAATAAAGGGACTAAGCCTAAAAGAAAATGAATAAATAATAATAATAATAACAATAATAATAAATAAATAAATAAATAAATAAATAAATAAATAAATAAATAAATAAATAAATAAATAAATAAATAAATAAATTAATTAATTAATTAATTAATTAATTAATTAAAAAAAATAAGCTTCGGTTTCCCCACAAGTCCTAGGGCATCCACTATAGGTGAATTAAATAAGCTAAATTGGCCATAGTGTATGTGTGTGAAAGAGTGTGTATGGGTGTTTTCCAGTGTTGGGTTGCGGCCGGAAGGGCATCCGCTGCATAAAACATATGCTGGATAAGTTGGTGGTTAATTCCGTTGTGGCGACCCCTGATGAATAAAGGGACTAAGCCGAAAAGAAAATGACGGAATGAAAATAATAATAATCATAATAATAGTGATAACAATAACCATAATAATAATAATAATAGTAGTAGTAGTAATAATAATAATAATAATAATAATAATAATAATAATAATAATAATAATAATAATAATAGTAGTAGTAATAATAATAATAATAATAATAATAATAATAATAATAATAATAATGGCGATGCGGTGGCGCAGTAGGCAGTGCTGTCACCTCACAGCAAAAAGGTCACTGGTTCGAGCCTCGGCTGGGTCAGTTGGCATTTCTGTGTGGAGTTTGTATGTTCTCCCTGCATTTGCGTGGGTTTCCTCCGGGTGCTCCGGTTTCCCCCACAGTCCAAAGACATTTGGACATTGGCACGCTTCTTCCTTTGTGTTGTGATCAATTTGCAGCGCGTTTCTTCCTTTGTGTTGTGATCAATTTGCAGCGCGTTTCTTCCTTTGTGTTGTGATCAATTTGCAGCGCGTTTCTTCCTTTGTGTTGTGATCAATTTGCAGCGCGTTTCTTCAGTTGTTTGTGTTGTGATCAATTTGCAACAGGTGTCTGTCAAATTGATGAAGATCGTTTCTTAATTTGCTGGTGTTTTTTGTTATTGCATGTGCTTTCTTAAATTGCAGCGCGTTAAGCTCTCTCGGCCACCGTAGTTATGCTTAATTATAAAACAACAAAAACATTTTTTTTTAAAAATCTATTTTTTCTTCTTATAAATGCAATATACATATATATATATATATTTTTTTTTTTTTTTTAATGTAAATATAATGCACTCATATCTGCAAGAAAACATGCTGAACAGATTGAATAAAACCTGATAAAGATCCTGCAAGTGTATTATTATTATTATTTTTTTACCCCCACTTTCTGTCACAGCAAAGTCAGGCCTCACAGGAACCTCCAGCTATCTAAGTAGTTGCAGTGCGTGTCCTTATCCACTCAAATGAACCAGCGGAGTCCACAGCCAGCAGAGGAGATTAGAAGAGAGGGAGAGAGCACTGCTGAGTCTGAGTTCATGCGCTTTTCAACTCCTCAGAGAGTCTGCATGCGATCAAATCTGTTGTAAACCTCCACGAGTGACAGCAGAAAAAAAAAAAAAACCAAGCGTAAAAACGAGCGAGCAAACCGCATGGCCTTATGATTATTGCAGAGCAGCGAAACCATAAAAATGGGTGACCGGAGTGGGACGAGACGGCAAGAGCCAGATTTCACCACAGCGTTTGTGTCGAGTTAGTCAACTTGAATGTGACTACTCGGAGCGATGCACAAAGAAAGAAAGTGGGGAGGAGAAAAAAAAAACATAATTATTCTGTATCCGTTCTGGGCCCGGGCTCTCATTTTCACAATCTCCTCTCTGCAGTACTAAGCAAGTGTTCACTACCGACCTGACAAGAATTGTCAATGATTTCTCCTGTGCTCGGCTGACAATCCCTCTGTGTGTGTGCAGGGGATTTAATTCCTAAAGCTGCTCCGAGTCAAAGGCTAATTTTGTGCTACGCGAATTAGCAAAGGCAAATGAAAGCAAGGCCGAGGATAAATCGGGGCTGCCTTTACTTCATATTCAACTGTCAGCTCATTATAATCAAGAACATCCTTCAAAAAAAAAACACATACATTCAATACTGGCATGCTTGGTGTAAACCTACAGGTTGATTAGCGACTTTTGGGATTTTTGACTGACAGGGATTAGTCAGGCAACTCCATGACTGAGACGTGCTCTTGGCAATGAGGATTACGAATACCCTTTGTTATTTCGTTTTCATGTCCACATCATGTTAAATAAAAAAATAAAAAAGACAAATATGGGCAAATTAATGGGCCACTAATCATTCAGCATAACCTCTATGTAAAAAAAAAAAAAAAAGTATTTTACTTTTGAATGATTTTCTAAATTTGAAATTGAAATTTAGGCGTAATACGTGATCATACTAAATTGTAATATATTGCAAATTATTGAAAAACATAATACATTTTCAAATATATACGCCGTGCTTTAAAGAATCCAAGCAATAATATATTAATAAGAATGGAATAAGAATGACTAAATTTCATACAGAAATAACAGCGCAATCTGTGCATTGGAATAATCCTTTTATTTACTTTCCTTGGCGATGACGTAATGATGGCGTATTGATGATGTATTTTTTTTTTTTGCTGCGTAAGGCTTAAATATAAATGGTGTTTTTGAATAAAGATAAGGTTTACGAGAAATGAAAGGCTACAGTGCTTTGCATTTTCTTCCTAAATTTCCGACTAAAAACTGGACAAAAGGTGGATTGGATTACTTGTTGGCAAAAATTGATCGCAATGGATCAGTACGTCATGTGGTGGGGAATGGTCGTCCACGCACTGCTCGTACTGTTGAAAATATCACCACGGTCGAAGACATGACGCTTAGTCTAGAAGACACACCACGCACCCATCACACTGTCCGACAGATTGCATAAGAGTCTGGCAATTAATGACTTCGATATGTAAACGTTGCTTTATTTCTGTGTGTGCTAATTTAGTTTGCAAGTAATACAATTGAAGCGTTCTCTCAATGCAGTGCTAGAAATCAGGTGAGGTGGAAAACGTATACATACAGTATCATATAATTTCCTCTATTTGCCATCTAATTACAAAATATAATTAAAGATATTTTGGAGGACATAATTAAATTTGCTTGGATTTTTTTTTTTGATGCACGATACCGGTCAAAAGCTTGGGGTCAGTTTTTTTTTTAATAAAAAATTATTATTTTATTGAATGTAAAAAAATGTTAAATTGTTAAATATTTATTAACATTTTAAATAACTGCTTTCTTCTTGTACTTAGTTTCAAATTAAATTATTACTCCAGTCATTACTGCTTTTATTACTATTACCATTAATAATAATAATAATAATAATAATAATAATAATAATAATAATAATGAATATTAGAGTGATTTCTGAAGGATTATGTGACTCTGAAGACTGGAGTAATGAAGCTGAAAACTCATCATTGGAATAAATGAATAAATTAAATGATAAACTACTTTTGAACAGTTATAGTGCAATAACATTTCACAATTTTTACAATTTTTATTGTATTTTCGATGAAAAATGCAGCCTTAAGCTGGATAAGCTTATTTTAAAACATTTAAAAATCCTACTGTAAATATATGTAAAAAAATAAATAATAAATAAATTTGTTTTTATATGTATATATATATATATATATATATATATATACAGTTGAAGTCAGAATTATTAGCCCCTCTTTGAATTTTTTTTCTTTTTTAAATATTTCCCAAATGATGTTTAACAGAGCAAGGAAATTTTCACAGTATGTCTGATAATATTTTTTCTTCTGGAGAAAGTCTTATTTGTTTTATTTTGGCTAGAATAAAAGCAGTTTAGAATTTTTTTCAATTCATTTTAGGGACAAAATTATTAGCCCCTTTAAGCTAATTTTATTTTCTGATAGTCTACAGAACAAACCATCGTTATACAATAACTTGCCTAATTACCCTAACCTGCCTAGTTCACCTAATTAACCTAGTTAAGCCTTTAAATGTCCCTTTAAGCTGTATAGAAGTGTCTTGAAAAATATCTAGTCAAATATTATTTACTGTCATCATGACAAAGATAAAATAAATCTGTTATTACAAATGAGATATTAAAACTATTATGTTTAGAAATGTGTTGAAAAAGTCTTCTCTCCATTAAACAGAAATTGGGGGAAAAATAAACAGGGGGGCTAATAAATCAGGGGGCTATTAATTCTGATTTCAACTGTATATATATATATATATATATATATATATATATATATATATATATATATATATATATATATATATATATATATATATATATATATATATATATATATATATATATATATATATATAATTAATTAAAGGCTAAATAAGTTGGGATTTTTTTGGGGACTTTTGGGATTTTTGACTGCCAAAAACATGTTTTTGTTCAATAATCAAAGGGTATCTGTACATAATACCATTTATTTATTTTTTTTGTGTCCACGTCCACGCCCATGCTTATCTAGACGTCTACCTTTGAAAATACAGAATAAGTGATCATTACAAATTGCAAATTATTAAAAATCTATGTATAAAATACATTTTCAGATATTATATTTATATAGTTGAACCTCTCCTGAATTATTAGCCCTCCTGGATTATTAGCCCTCCTGAATTCCTACTAGATATTTTTCAAGATAGTATTTGGCTTAAAGTGACATTTAAATGCTTAACTAGGTTAATTAGGCAAGTTAAGGTAATTGGGCAAGTCATTGTATAACTGTGGTTTGTTCTGACAATCAAAATGTTTATTTATTTATTTATTTATTTATTTGTTTGTTTTTTATGCAAAACTGCTTTTATTCTAGCCAATATAAAACAAGACTTTCCAGAAGAAAAAAAAAAATATATATATAAAAGAAAAAAAAAAGAAAAAAAAAAAAAAAAAAAAAAAATATATATATATATATATATATATATATATATATATATATATATATATATATATATATATATATATATATATATATATATATATATATATATATATATATAGTGAAAATTTGCTTGCACTGTTAAACATAATTTGGGAAATCTTTGAAAAAGAAAAGAAAAAAAAATCACAGGAGGGCTAATAATTTAGAAAATCCGTGCTGTCTTTACTTCATGTTAAACTGTCAGCTCGTTATAATCAAGAGCATCCTTCAAAAATAATGAAAAAAACAAACTACATTCAATACTGGCACGCTTGATGTAAACCTACGGGTTGGCTCGCCACTTTTGGGATTTTTGACTGGCAGGGATTATTTAGGCAACCTCACGCCGGAGACATGTTCCTGCCAATAAACAAAGGGTATCTGTTCAGGATTGCCGGTGCCACAGAGAGCACGATGTTGTGCCAAAAAGTGCTCCCAGAGCAAATGAGCGGGGCGATCAGTATTCACTGCCATGCCACACTCTCCCTGTAGTGCATTTCAAATGAACAGAGGGATTGTGGTTAGGGTTGAATCAGGATCTATGAGGCCGAATCAAATCGCTCATATTTTTCATGAGTCACTGAGAAAGGCCGCCACATGGCCTTATTCTGAAACATCTTTAATTCATCTCTAGAGGCTCAGAGGTGCTTTGTATTTTTTTTTTTTTTTTTTTTAGAGCTGGCAGTAATTAGGACACCCTGAGTCTTCCAGTGAGCAGCCAATTGGAAAACATTGGCTACAATGTGGAAACGAAACATCTGGTGTATTGTGATATAGACCTGTTGGAAAACAAATAAATATATAACTAAATGTGGATACAATCAATTAAGCAAGTTACTAAGTTGTCTGTAGCAATATCAGTTGTACATGTGCACGATATGAGATCTTATTTTGTTCAAAACTGTGTGAAGAACTAACAGAGCAAATTCAACCTTGTACTTTTCGGTTAAATTAAATGTTGGAGTGTGAAGCATCATCTTAATTTAACTATACACTGATTTTTTTTTTGTCTTATTTTCTAGTACAATCATCCTCACCTTGCAAAATGAGATACTGTATTAAATTGCCGTAGTTATTAGATATTAAGAACTAAAAAAAAAAAGTATAATAAATATATTCTAATAATAATAATAATTTCTGTGTGACAAAAAAATGACTGATATACAACTTTGAAATGTGAAAATCTTTAATCTAATGGTTCAAACATCTAAATATTGAAAATATTGTCAAAACGTTCTCAGCAATGCTAACTAATCATACACAGAGTTTATTGAGTTTATATATAGCATTAGGCATGGGATGATAACCGGTTTCAAGGTTTACTGTGGTTTGGAAAAGTCAAGGTTTTAAAAGCACTAAAATGTTTTGTTATATCATCCCTAAGGTGTATATATATATATATATATATATATATATATATATATATATATATATATATATATATATATATATATATATATATATATATTATATATATATATATATTAAATCAAAATTAGTATTAAATCCCCTGAATTATTAGCCCCCCTGATTATTTTTTTTTACATCCTGTGTGTTTGAACCTGCATAGGCGCATTAATAATGTGCTCTACGCCTGACTTTAGACCTGTTTTTACTTGGTCAAGGGCGCAGCCTATTTCAGTTTTTCTAAATAGCAATGCGTCAACAATCCGCCTTAACACACCTCCTTTATAGACCGGCACACCCATGAGTCTACAAAATGTCGCAAATGGGTTTGCTATTTTAACAACGTGGTGCAAAATGTGAAAATCAGGCTTGTGCTGGTCTGAAAATAGCAACAAATTGCGTCAAACAAGTCTTGCGTCTTATTGCGCCGGGTGTATGATAGGGCCCTATACATATCAAAAGCTACTAGTCAGCCCATGATTCTGCAAACATTTAAAAAACAAATCACTTATACACCTACATCCAAGCATGTTACAGACCTGAACAGTGCAGTGGTTTATTATATATATAAAGTATATATATATATATATATATATATATATATATATATATATATATATATATATATATATATATATATATATATATATATATATATATATATATATATATATATATGTATATATACTTTATATATATCCAAAGATGCCTTTTCAAGTTGTAAAGAAATACTGTATTTTTGAAACTAATGAAAATAGCAGATTTATTTGAATTATTTAACCTGACATGTTTCTTAAAATTAAATATATTGTGTTCAAAGGGGAGAAATGTTATTGTTTTTTACCCACACATTAAAAAAAAAAAAAAAAAAAAAAAAACATCTTTTAGAGTAGTAATCACAACACAGTGAAACTGCTATTTTTATCCAAGGTTATCATGCCGTCAGAATCTTAAACAGGCCCATGCCTATACACTGTTAGATCTTTTATTGTATTTTTGCAGTAACTTACTGGTAGCACTGCTACTTTACAGTAACTTACCTGTAATTGTGTTTTACAGTAGCAGGGTCCTCCTGAAAATATTTTTTTTTACAGTAAAATAGCCTTACTGCGACTTATTTTTACGGTAAATTGCCCCTTACCACATTTTAATTTTACAGTATAACACTGTTTTACTGTAATGTATTTACATTTTACACTAGCAGTACAAAAGTGACTATTTCATTAACTGTCTCATATTTGTCTTCAACTACAGTAGCAGTACTTAATTACTCTAATTACAGTAGAACACTGCAAATTCTCAATGTGCAGTAAGTTAGTGTAAAAGTTTTTAATGACCCACAATGCAGTGCATAATACAGTAGTGAACTGTAAAGAATGTATGTGGTATTTTACTGGGTGTTTTTGCAGTAAATAACTAACAGAGTATATATTGTAGGAAGTTTACAAAATGTCTTCATGGAACGTGATCTGATGATTGTTTGCATAAAAAAAACGATTTTGACCTGCTTGATTTAATTTTGTCTGGTGATAATGTACTGTTTGTTGATCTAAATCCTTATCCTCATGCACCATTTAGCAATTTACAGGTCTGCCTGAATTTGTATGCTCTTTCCAAGAAGAAAAACACACACAGCCCTTGTAGCACCTTCCTTTTTTTATATGCCTTATTTTTTTTTAAGAATTTCATGATAATAACTTAATTAGTGCTTAGACTTCAAAAGTATTTCTTTCCAAACACCATTAGTGTTTATTCCGGCTCACTACTTTCTGTGCAACAGCTTTAGTGAACATTTCCTGCTTTCCGACTGCTAAAATAATACACTCCAACTAAAGACTCACCCGCAGCACTTTATAGAACGAGACAGGTAGTTATGAGACGCATTACGCCTTTGCTAAAGCGGAGCCAAAAACATCTTTCACACATCACCTTCAATCCTGCAGGGAATTTCAGACCGGACCACAGTCCACATCAAACTAATGACCTAATGAAGCTCGCTGTTGTCATTCAAGCCAGTGTTTACCTCGGAGATTAATGCAATGTTTTTATGTATACCCTTTAAACACGCGTAGACGCTCGTCTGACAAATACCAATTAGCCCAGAGAAGCTGGGGTTTGTATTGGCTTTATGCGGTTGTCTGCTTTCATTGCATGTCTTTGTCTCAGATGTCTTTTTATGGATTTCAAACTCACGTCTGTGTGGGCCATGGCAGCGCTGAAGGATTTCTCCACAATAAAGGACATAGAGAGACTAATTATGGTGCTGTCAAGGGATTTTATACGTAGCGGAGATGAAAATGGAATCTACATCTTCATATCGGCTTCCTCTGGTTGCGACTCACATAAAAGTCCCTCTGTTTCTTTTCTTTTTTTTCCCAGAAAAGGCTCTTTGGAGCTATGCCGAGCTTTGTTCTGAAGGGAAAGACAGAGAATTACATGGCGCTCCCCAACTATAATGCATGATAAGTGTAGCATACAGTGACATATGATGTAAAGGCCTTCAGACGCTGATTTAAAAACATCAAGGTTGCGCAAGGGTAGATTTCAGACTGTGGCTGATGTCATCTGTCATGCCTTTCTGTCTGCTTTAAATGTTAACTCTGCCTTGAACCGTGGCAAATGTTTGAGAGGCTGTGCTATGTTCTCATTATTCATTTCTGAAACCTTGTTCACTATCAGCATTTACGAACAGTGATTAGAAGTTTAGTTGCAATTTTGATTAATTTGAAGTGTTACTATGTTCATATATTTTTGTGATGTCTGTGGTATTGTCATTGAGTACATTATTACAATGTAGACAAGATACAACAATGCAATAACAAAAAAGTTTTTACCATTTTTAAAACCATCCAGCTGAGTAATTTTAGCTTAGCTTGTCCTCAGGTCTTTACACTGGCTCCCAGTTACATTCAGAATAGATTTTAAAGTATTATTACTTATCTATAAATCACTAAATGGCCTAGGACCTCAATACATTACAGATTTGCTCACTGAATACAAACCTAGAAGAACACTCAGATCTCTAGGATCATGTAAACTAGAAATTCCAAGAGTTCAGTCAAAGCAGGGTGAATCGGCTTTCAGCTACTACGCCCCTCACTGCTGGAATCAACTCCCAGAAATGATCAGATGTGCTCCAACATTAGGCACATTCAAATCCAGACTGAAAACACATCTGTTTAGCTGTGCCTTTACTGAATGAGCACTGTGCTACGTCCGACAAATCGCACTATTATGTTTTTCTCTTGTTTTTCATTCTTTTACAACCTGTTTTAACATATTTTTATCTGTTTTTAATTATCTGTTTTTATTTTTTCTTACACTTGTCTTTTTTATTCCTGTTTATGTAAAGCACTTTGAATTGCCACTGTGTATGAAATGTGCTATATAAATAAACTTGCCTTGCCTTGCCTTAGCTTAGCATAGATCATTAAAACAGATTTGACCATTAGCGTCTCGCTCAAAAATGTCAAAGAGTTTTAATAATTTTCCTATTAAAAGCTTGATTCTTCTGTAGTTACGTAGTGTTTTTACAACGATAAGTTGCTATTTCAAAGGAATCTAGTTCTTTAATTGTTACACCAGAATGAGAGTATAGTTCCAAGACAAATCTGCAATGAAAATAGCAACTTTTCGTTTTCCATGAATGAATGTGAAGCTGTGCTCTTCTCGACTGTTTTGCGCTTTTATTTATTGTATGTCTATGGTTGTAACCTGTATGCTTTCTGTGATGGTTGGCTTTAGGGTTGGGGTAGAATTAGACATTAACAGGGTTTCTGCAGATATCATAATGTCCAATTTAAGACTTTTTAAGACCTTTTTAAGACCATTAAGTATTACATTTAAGACCTATATCACAATGTCAAAAACAAAATTAGTGGTAAAATAAATGTATTTAAATTGAACAGTACTAAAGACAGGTTAGATGGACCATTGAACTACAAAAAAAAAAAAACATCTTAAGGCTGATTTATACTTTCGCTGGTGCCGCATCGCGCACCTCCTCTGACTGTGCGCGCACCTCACGAAACGGACAAGGCTCTTATATATGATGCGTTCGCTGTTGTGATATTCTATAAAACGACAGGGGCCGGTCAAAAGAAACCCACCGTAAAGTCAGATGAATAAACAGAGATGTAGTACGTTTCTGGAACTACGTCCTATCATTAATATCATTCAAGATTTTAAAATGAATTATTTTTTATTATTTTTATAATTTATTATAATGATTATAAAGACTTTTATAACCATTCAAGATTTTTTAATTCAAACATTGATGCATCACTTGCTTTAGTTCATATCTCAGACAGTTCTACCTATTAAAGTTAAATATCAATGACAAGAGAAAATGGGCTGCTCTACAATTATATATTTTTTATTATGGTAAGAATAAAAGCAAAAAAAAAAACTTACTAAAAATACTGATGTTTTTTTTTTTTATTTTCCCCACTCAACAATTCACACATTATTGTCTGGCTAGTTTCTGTCCTATAAAGGCTAAAACGCAATAATGGTCCAACATTCCTGACCATTATCACCAATAAAGCCCAAAACTTCATATCATATATTGTAAACTGATAGGTTCATTTATTCTTTTCCAGTTATCAAAGACATAATTTGTCACTTAATTTTAGTTTGTAGCTATTAACCACACAGGTCTCCACTTTTGCCATGGCATCTTTTTTTTTTTTGCTTTAACAAACTTATCCCTCAGGTTTTTTCAAACTTTTACAAAAACGTTCCTCCTTTTCCACGGCTGTTGCAATTTCTAGCCAAGTATTATTGGTCATCTGGTTATCTCTATGATGATCATGCATGGGCGGATCATAAAGATGTCTGTACAGTCATACCTGTTTCAGACAAAATCTCTTCAAAGTGTTTCATATTCAACTGAAATTAAACACAGCGCCACGCGAACTGTTCACCCGAAATCTGTTCACTCTGCCAGCCGAAATCATGTCGCGCACACCGAAAGCGAACCTCCGCAAACACAGCGATGACGTCACATTCGCTTTGTGCACTAGGCCCAATAACAGAAAGCTGATTGGCTATTGCATGTTGGTCTCATTTGTAGTTGTAATACCGCAAATTACATTAGGACTAGTGAAGTAAAGGACTACAACACCACGAAAACCAAGCAACAACAACAAAAAAAATAAATACATTTAAATGAGCATTAGATGTAGCGTTACATGGACATCGGAAAAATAAGACCTGTGCAAAAATATTTAAGACCTAGAACAGCGAATTTAAGACTTTTTAAGGCCTTAAATTTGGATTTTTAAATTTTAGACTTTTTAAGACCCTGCGGAAACCCTGATTAATAACTCACACTATAATGTGTAATTGAACAAACAATGCAAATAATTCTCATTTCTAGCAACAACCGCTCGCACATGCACATCGCCGTATATAATTGTTCACACGCATTCATTTATGAAATCAAAATACTACAGGACAGTAGCTATGCTTGCGCGCTAACACATACGTGACGTCAACATACATTTCATCACTGCGCTATGGGCTGCAACAAAGGGTATCCCAACCACAATGATTGAGCAGTTTTTGACACAAGTCAAAACAACCAAAAAAAAAAAATTGACTTTAAGTAATCACGTCGTGACAAGAAGCATGGGTGAAAAGACGACCCCTTATTTTGTAAAAGTTTACCCTTTTATTACATCAATATGCAGACAGCACCACAGGTGGATGTAACGCGTTCGACAGTAACGCGTTACTGTGTTCTGATTACATTTTTGGGGAACACAGTAATTTAACAAAATAGATTTTAAAAGTACAGTTACTAAAGACAATGTAGTTGTGTTACTTAAGGAACAGATATAGTTTTTAGAAAAAATAAATGCTTAATTATAATCACGATTTCCGGTGCAACGTTAGTTAATAAGCATGCGTTTTTAAATTGCTGGTGAACACGAGCTGAAATGGTTGCTGTCGAGAGTGGTTGCTTCTTCAAGTGGAAATAAAGACATTACTTAGATTTCATTGAGCGTAAAAACAAAAATTGCTGTCAAATGCAGTCTATGTCCAGACTCTAAAGAACTTTCGACTGCTTTGAGCTCGACCATCAACTTGTTCAAGCATTATATGACAATACTCGTCGCCAAGGACGAGTATATATCCAATTCGGCCTAAAAACTAAATTGGATTTTCGTGCAAGATCATGAGTGAAGGTAACTTCTGAGAATGTGAAGAGAAGCGTAGCTGCTTATGGGGCCATTCACATATTGCATCTTTTGCACACGCAAGTTCTTATTTCCAATGGAGATGCGTGGCTTGTGCATGCTCACATTTTCCAGGCGCACTACTGTATTGAAAACCGCAAGTCACGTGACAAGAACTGACCAATCAGTCTCATACTTTGTATGGAATATACACATTTTGACAGACTAATTACTTCAGACATACACAGAACAGCCAGACACCACAATGCTTTTGCATACTATGCATGTCAATTGTTACAGTTATCCAGTTTTCTTATGAATGTCTTCTTCTTGTTCAAACAAAAGACAAACAGGTATGGAACAAGTGAATGATAAGAACATTTTAAGTTCTGGCAAACTCTTTAAGTCTTTTGAATGTCAAGCTGCTATGATCAATCGATTGTAATGTTTTTCAGTGAATATTAAATTAGTGACAGAGCTGCAGGTTATTTTGTATTTTAATATGTTTTATATTTATATGTTTTAAAAGTAACTTCAAAGTAATGTAATTATGATGTAATCAAATTACAAATTTCCAGTAGTAGTCAGTAATGTGTAATCTTTAATCTATTTTTTTAAGTAACTTACCCAACACTGGAAAGCACATTGCAAACTTCATTGTAGAAAAAAACAAGGTAGCTGTAGCTGTTTTATTATTTGTGTTAAAATCGCACATTATTATTTTCTGATTTAATCTTAAAAAATGAGAGTATAACTAATAATGGCAGCTTTTTATCCACATAGAAACCAGATACTGTATATGGAAATACATGCAAATTATACATGACATACAAGTTCACATTTGGATTTCATGCTAAAATGGCCCCTTTCATGTTTTTTTTCCAACCACTGAAATTACGAATATGTACATATATGTTAAAATATATTAGCTATAATAGTATATATGTGTTACATATATGGCCATATGAATATTATTATATTATTAATATTATAATATAATGATAAATAATAAATGTTATTATGAAAATAGTTATGTATTTGAACATACAGTTGAAGTCAGAATTCTTAGCCCCCCTCAATCATTAGCCCCCTTGTTTATTATTTCTGTTTAACGGAGAGAAAAAAATTTCAACACATTTCTAAACATAATAGTTTTAATAACTCATTTCTAATAACAGATTTATTTTATCTTTGTCATGATGACAGTAAATAATATTTTACAAGACACTTCTATACAGCTTAAAGTGACATTTAAAGGCTTAATTAGGTTAATTAGGTTAACTAGGCAGAGTAGGGTAATTAGGCAAGTCATTGTATAATGATGGTTTGTTCTATCAAAAAAAAATGTTTTTAGCTTAAATGGGCTAATAATTTTGTCCTCAAAATGGTGTTTAAAAAATTTAAAACTGCTTTTATTCTAGCCAAAATAAAGCAAAACTTTATCCAGAAGAAAAAATATTATCAGACATACTGTGAAAATTGTGTTGCTCTCTTAAACATCATTTGGGAAATATATAAAAAATTAAATTAAATTCAAAGGGGGGCTAATAATTCTGACTTCAACTGTATAAGTACATAGCTGTAATTCATATTTGTAAATATGTGTTGCTTATATGACATGCATGGGTGTAACTTTGGTCTGAAAAGTGTGTGGGGGGACACTTTTCACAATAGGCTTTGCACATTACTGCATTTAACTGTATTTAGAGAATATGGTTATACAACATTCGGGTTAAAAATAGGCTTCAATTTCAATCTAACCAAAAATGTTACCAAAAAGAAAAAGCTAAAAGACTTTATGAACTGTGTGTGCTGAAATACTTTGTAATATCAGTTGCAAATATATGCAAACTGGAAAGCACATTGCATTAGCCTACAACAAGGTAGCTGTAGCTGTTTCATTATTGTTGTTAATATATAATAATACAAATAAAACCACACATACACAGAGACACACACACTTGACATTTCCATCAAAAAATAAAACAAAATAGATGCATCTTGAGAAGTCATTTCTTCCTAAAAATTGGTTCAACCCCCATCGCACTTGGGTTTAGAGTCGCTGGCTGTAAATATGTTGAAAATAATTAGATCTTATCTGGAGTTATTTATATCTCCTTTGGCTTTCCTGCATGCTGTGTCCCTCACTCGCTTCGTCACTCAGGAGAATGTGGACCCGTGAGATAGAGCGCACAAACATTTCATTAACCACATGCTAATGACTCGCATGCTAATGTTTGCATAGATTACTGGCTTGGAGCTGAAAGCAGAGACATTCCCCCCTTTTCTCACTGTGGCTGACGGATTCTGAATTTATTTATTTGGACTTTTTTGTCATTCTTGTCAGCGACTGTAAACATCGAGGCTTTGTCATCATGTTGCAGGAGGTTGATTAAAAACACCGGCTTTGTAGACATCAATTCCAAGACACTTGAGAGACAAAGGCAGATGTCATAAAGCTATGTTATGTTCTTGAATATGTATTATTGTGCTGTGGTGTTTGGTCTGCATTGTAATAATATAATCAATGACAAAACCAGAGACATGCAACATTCACAAAAATTGTAAGGGCCGGTACATATCAAGCTGATGCCAAACAACTAGCACGGACGAAACCTGTGTTGTTGCCTTTCATTGCTAATCAACTAGCCCACCAAGAATGGCCGACAGACTGACAAAGCCCAATGGCTGAATGTCAGCTTGGTGTGTCCCGGAACTAAAACGTACAAGCAAACTTGAACAACATTTGGTTATGTAGCTTGTGTCCTGTCTTATCAACTGTCTATAATTTTAAGACCTACACTAAATGTCAAGCACTTATTTTAGAAGAGAAGATGTGGACATGTGAAGAAGGTTGTCTAAGGTTGTCTAAGACTGTATTACTCAGTATTTTTTGTCTCGTTTACCATTATAAATATCTAAATATTCTTAATTAAGACATAATAATAATAATAATAATAATAATAATAATAATAATAATAATAATACAATATTAATAGACTATTATTATTATTATTATTGTTGTTGTTGTTGTTGTTGTTGTTATTATTATTATTATTATTATTATTATTATACATATTATTATCATTATTATTATTATTATTATTATTATTATTATTATACATATTATTATTATCATTATTATTATTATTATTATTATTATTATTATTATTATTATTGTTATTATCATTATTATTGTTATTATTATTATTATTGTTATTATCATTATTATTATTATTATTATTATAAATATATTATTATTATTATTATTATTATTATTGTTATTATTATTGCTATTGTTATTATTGCTATTATTCTTCTTATTATTATTATTATTTTATTATTATTATTATTATTATTATTATTATAAAATATATTATTATTATTATTATTATTATTATTATTATTATTATTATTATTATTATTGCTATTGTTATTATTGCTATTATTATTATTATTATTATTATTATTGTTTGTCAGGGTTCTGCCACTCTGGTCTTGTTAATTCTTGTTTGGTGGCAGAGTCCGGACACTAGCTCTGTCTTGTCAAACCCTGTTGTGCTCGGCTCGAGTTCTCTCGGGTCGAGCACTTGTTTTCTGTCATTGTGTGTGTCTCTGTGTGCGCGCGCTGTCAGGAGTGCTTGCGGACCGTGCGCGCTCCCGCTTGATGTGAGCGTGTACGGCGTGCTTGTGACACGCGCGCGCTCGTACTCGTGTTTGTTTTGTTCTGTCAGCATCGCGCTGCTTCATTCTCAGCGTCTCAGTCTGGTTGGTTTTGGTTTCAGTTGGCGCTGAGATGAGGCATGCGCGGTGCTTATGTGTGAGCGCACGGTAAGATGTTTACATCTATCGTGTGCTCGTGTCCCCTGTTCAGTCTTTCTGTTGGTGTTTAGTTCAGCACGTGGTGCGTGTTTACATGCACCGCGTGCTTGTGTTCTAGTCTCGTGTCATGTGAGCATATGGCTTGTTGTCTTTGAGTCATGTGCTCTCCTGTCTATTGTCTAGCCCCACCCTTCTTGTTAACCCATTATTAGTTTATCATGTTCACCTGTTTGTGTGTTAATTTATGATTGTTTATAATCTCCTCCATGTCTGCTGTCCTGTGCCAGTTCGTCGTCGTACTTCATCGTTCATCGCCTTGTCCTGTCCTGTCTAGCCCTGATCCCTGCCAGCCTGCCCTGCAAAGTTTGTATGTTTTGTTAATGTTTTCCCCCTCGGGGTTGTTTATTTTGCCATTTTATTTTATTTTATTCTAAATAAATACCCTGATTTACTGCACCTGAGTCCTCGCTCCTTTTCCCCACCACAACCCTGACAGTACGAACTGGCCAGAATGAGGACCCAGCAGACCGACTCCTTCCTCAGCCACATGCCACAGCTTCTCAGTCTGCATGGGCTGCGGCAACATGGTGTGAACTTGAAGGAGTTTGCGGAGAGGTTCCGTATGGCAGCGGTGGGGCTTGAATTTAATGACTGGGCTCTTTTGAACCTCCTGAACTTTGCTCTGGATAAGCCCCTATATCCTCTGCAAATACAGAGATTGGTGGGTTACTCATACCAGCAGTTTGTGGACCACATGGTACAGCAAGAGGCCCATGAAAGTCTTCAGGAGAGAATCTGCTCTGTCCTTCCATCTACAGAGCCACCTGAACCCAGCTCCCCGCTGCCTCCCACTGAGAAGAGACTGAGGAACAGGTCTTCCTCAATTGTTACCCCCCCAGTGGTGACTGAACCTGCTGCAGTCCATCCAGCTACAACCCTGGCTGCAGCATCACCCGCAACAGACACTGCACCAGTCCTGCAGACGGTGGAGTATACTGCAGTGTCTGAAGAGGTGGCCAGCTTCCAGCCACCAAAAACAAGGAAGCGTAGGAGGAGAAAGGGCACCTCCACCACCACGGCTCCAGCCCCAGAGCGCCCGCCAGTGTCGGTTCCAGCCCCAGAGCGCCCGCCAGTGTCGGTTCCAGCCCCAGAGCGCCCGCCAGTGTCGGTTCCAGCCCCAGAGCGCCCGCCAGTGTCGGCTCCAGCCCCAGAGCGCCCGCCAGTGTCGGCTCCAGCCCCAGTGCGCCCGCCAGTGTCGGCTCCAGCCCCAGTGCGCCCGCCAGTGTCGGCTCCAGCCCCAGTGCGCCCGCCAGTGTCGGCTCCCAGCCCCAGTGCGCCCGCCAGTGTCGGCCCCAGTGCGCCCGCCAGTGTCGGCCCCAGTGCGCCCGCCAGTGTCGGCCCCAGTGCGCCCGCCAGTGTCGGCCCCAGTGCGCCCGCCAGTGTCGGCTCCAGCCCCAGTGCGCCCGCCAGTGTCGGCTCCAGCCCCAGTGCGCCCGTCAGTGTCGGCTCCAGCCCCAGTGCGCCCGCCAGTGTCGGCTCCAGCCCCAGTCCGGCTCCTAGCCCTGCCGGCACCACCCAGACGTCTTGCCCTGCCGGCCCCAGCCCGGTTCCTTGCCCTGCCGGCCCCAGCCAGACGTCTTGCCCTGCCGGCCCCAGCCCGGCTCCTTGCCCTGCCGGCCCCAGCCCGGCTCCTTGCCCTGCCGGCACCACCCAGACGTCTTGCCCTGCCGGCACCACACAGGCCTCCAGCCCAGTTGGCTCCCCACAGGCCTCCAGCCCAGTTGGCTCCCCACAGGCCTCCAGCCCTGCCGGCTCCCCACAGGCCTCCAGCCCAGTTGGTTTCCCTCAGGCCTCCAGCCTTGCCGGCTCCCCACAGGCCTCCTGTCCAGTTGGCTCCCGCCCTGCCGGCTCCCCACCGGCCTCCAGCCCTGCCGGCTCCCCACAGGCCTCCAGCCCTGCCGGCTCCCCACAGGCATTCTATCCAGTCGGCTCCTCTCAGGCCTCCAGCCCTGCCGGCTCCCCACAGGCCTCCAGCCCTGCCGGCTCCCCACAGGCCTCCAGCCCTGCCGGCTCCCCACAGGCCTCCTATCCAGTCGGCTCCCCACAGGCCTCCAGCCCTGCCGGCTCCCCACAGGCCTCCAGCCCTGCCGGCTCCCCACAGACCTCCAGCCCTACCGGCTCCCCACAGGCCTCCTACCCAGTCGGCTCCTCTCAGGCCTCCAGCCCTGCCGGCCCCCCACAGGCCTCCTGTACAGTCGGCTTTAGTCCAGTCGGCCCCCCACAGGCCTCCAGCCCAGCCGGCTCATCAATGGCCTCCAGCCCAGCCGGCCCCCCACAGACCTCCAGCCCTGCCGGCTCCCCACAGACCTCCAGCCCTGCCGGCTCCCCACAGGCCTCCTACCCAGTCGGCTCCTCTCAGGCCTCCAGCCCTGCCGGCTCCCCACAGGCCTCCTGTACAGTCGGCTTTAGTCCAGTCGGCTCCCCTCAGGCCTCCAACCCAGCCGGCTCATCAATGGCCTCCAGCCCAGCCGGCCCCCCACAGGCCTCCAGCCCAGCCGGCTCCCCTCAAGCCTCCAGCTCTACTGGCTCCAGCCCAGCCGGCTCCCCACAGGCCTCCAGTCCAGTCGGCATCTGCCCAGCCGGCTCTCCTCAGACCTCCAGCCCAGCCGGCTCCCCACAGGCCTCCAGTCCAGTCGGCATCTGCCCAGCCGGCTCTCCTCAGACCTCCAGCCCAGCCGGTTCCCCACAGGCCTCCTGCCCAGCCGGCTCCCTACAAACCTCCTACCTTGCCTCTCCTGAAGGATTCTCCCTGGGTCGTCCCTCCTGCTCCTCCCTGGTGTGCCCCTATACCACCCTGGACTGACCCCCCGGCTCCACCTTGGTCTCTTGTCCCTCTGGCCCCGCCCTGGACTGTTCCTCCCTGGTCTTGCCCTCCCATCCCTCCCTTGTTCGTCTTGTTGGGTCTGGCTTGGCTCCCCTCCCTCCCCCCCTTCATGTTGTCTTGCATGTTCACTTCCCTGTCTTGTGTGTGTTGATGTTGCCTGTTTTGTTGTCTTGTGGTGTTTCTTGTCTGTCTTGTACCTTGTTGAGTGTTCCCTTTAGGGACGCCAGGTGGCGTCCCTTTTGGGGGGGGCTAGTGTCAGGGTTCTGCCACTCTGGTCTTGTTAATTCTTGTTTGGTGGCAGAGTCCGGACACTAGCTCTGTCTTGTCAAACCCTGTTGTGCTCGGCTCGAGTTCTCTCGGGTCGAGCACTTGTTTTCTGTCATTGTGTGTGTCTCTGTGTGCGCGCGCTGTCAGGAGTGCTTGCGGACCGTGCGCGCTCCCGCTTGATGTGAGCGTGTACGGCGTGCTTGTGACACGCGCGCGCTCGTACTCGTGTTTGTTTTGTTCTGTCAGCATCGCGCTGCTTCATTCTCAGCGTCTCAGTCTGGTTGGTTTTGGTTTCAGTTGGCGCTGAGATGAGGCATGCGCGGTGCTTATGTGTGAGCGCACGGTAAGATGTTTACATCTATCGTGTGCTCGTGTCCCCTGTTCAGTCTTCTGTTGGTGTTTAGTTCAGCACGTGGTGCGTGTTTACATGCACCGCGTGCTTGTGTTCTAGTCTCGTGTCATGTGAGCATATGGCTTGTTGTCTTTGAGTCATGTGCTCTCCTGTCTATTGTCTAGCCCCACCCTTCTTGTTAACCCATTATTAGTTTATCATGTTCACCTGTTTGTGTGTTAATTTATGATTGTTTATAATCTCCTCCATGTCTGCTGTCCTGTGCCAGTTCGTCGTCGTACTTCATCGTTCATCGCCTTGTCCTGTCCTGTCTAGCCCTGATCCCTGCCAGCCTGCCCTGCAAAGTTTGTATGTTTTGTTAATGTTTTCCCCCTCGGGGTTGTTTATTTTGCCATTTTATTTTATTTTATTCTAAATAAATACCCTGATTTACTGCACCTGAGTCCTCGCTCCTTTTCCCCACCACAACCCTGACAATTGTTATTATTTTTATTATTATTATTATTATTATTATTATTATTATTATTATTATTGCTATTGTTATTATTGCTATTATTCTTATTATTATTCTTATTGTTATTTTATTATTATTGTTATTATTACTATTATTATTATTATTATTATTATTATTATTACTATTATTGTTAAAATATTATATTATTATTATTATTATTATTATTATTATTATTACTATTATTATTATTGTTGTTGTTGTTGTTGTTGTTATTATTATCATTATTATTGTTGTCATTATTATTTAAAATAATAATAGTTCTAATAAACATTACTCCACTTTATATTTAAAATAAGACCAAAAAACACCTCCAAGTTTTCTTGATTTGTTGTTTTTAATTGAATTAAGATTTGTGTTGTTTATGCTAATGTTTCATAAGCACCAAATCAACATATTACAAATATTTAAGGATTGTTTGACACTGTAGACAACAGAAAAGAAACTGAACACCACACTGCTAATTTACATTTTAACATACACTATGCACAGTATATTGTAAACAAAAACAGTTATTTTAAATTGTAATAATATTTTATATACTACTGTTTTATATAACATCTAATATACAGTTAAAGTGAAAATTATTACCCGTCCTGAATTATTAGCCGCCCTGTATATGTTTTCCCAATTTCTGTTTAACGGAGAGAGGATTTCTTCAACACATTTCTAAACATAATAGTTTTAATAACTCATTTCTTTTAACTGATTAATTTTATCTTCGCTATGATGATAGTAAATAATATTTGACACAATAATTTTTAAGATACTATAGTATTCAGCCCAAAGTGACATTTAAAGGCTTAACTAGATTAATTAGGTTAACTAGGCAAGTTAGGGTAATTTGGCAAGTCTTTGTATAACAGTGGTTTGTTTTGTAAACAATCAAAAAAAAAAATACTGTCCTTAAAATGGTTTAAAGAAAATATAAAAACTGCTTTTATTGTTGCTGAAATAAAACAATTAAAATTTTCTCCAGAAGAAAAAAAATATTATAGTAAATACTGTGAAAAAATCATTGTTTGGAAAATATTTAAAAAAGAAACAAAATTCACAGGAGGGCGAATAATTGTGAATTCAACGGTATATTGACATACAGTAAAAGCCCACTCAACCAAAGTGCAGTCCTGTTGTGTATTGTAATTCCCTACCGTTTCAACACCTATTTTTTTCAACAGTTAAAGGTGTCTTTTATGACCCTGCACAAAGAAAAACAGAAGTGTCGTCATCTGAAGTGTGCATATATCCACTGACCCACAAAACCCCCTGCAGCGGCAGAGTCTGCGGTGTCTGCTAGTCACATATGAATGACAGCACAAACCAAACACAGTGTTACAAGAAAAAGAAATGACACAAAAACATATGGCACTGCATCTGCACTCATCTAACATGCCAAAGCAACATTTTATTTTATGATTTAATCTTAAAAAAATTAGAGTATAACTAATAATGGCTGCTTTTTTATCCACATAGATTCCGTGTGTCACCTCAAGATTCCAGATATATGGAAATACATGCAAATTATACATGACATACAAGTTTACATTTTGATTTCACATTTATATTTTGAAATATTGCTAAAATGGCCACTTTCATGTTTTTTTCCAACCACTGAAATTACAAATATGTACATACAGTTGAAGTCAGAATTATTAGCCCCCCTTTGATTTTTTTTTCTTTTTTAAATATTTCTCAATTGATGTTTATGCGGCTAGAAGGGCATCCGCTGCATTAAAAACGTGCTGGATAGGTTGGCGGTTCATTTCGCTGTGGCGACCCCGGATTAATAAAGAAACTACGCCGAAAAGAAAATGAATGAATGAAAAATGATGTTTAACAGAGTTAAATTTTCACAGTATGACTGATAATATTTTTTCTTTCGGAGAAAGTCTTATTTGTTTTATTTCGGCTAGAATAAAAGCAGTTTAAAAATGTTTCTGAACTATTTTTAGGTCAAAATTATTAGCCCCTTTAAGCTAATTTTATTTTCGACTGTCTACAGAACAAACCATCATTATACAATAACTTGCCTAATTACCCTAACCTGCCTAGTTAACCTAATTAACCTAGTTAAGCCTTTAAATGTCACTTTAAGCTGTATAGAAGTGTCTTGAAAAATATCTAGTAAAATATTATTTACTGTCATCATGACAAAGATAAAATAAATCAGTTATTAGGAATGAGTTATTAAAACTATTATGTTTAGAAATGCGCTGAAAAAGTCTTCTCTCCGTTAAGCAAAAATTGGGGAAAAAATAAACAGAGGTGCTAATAATTCAGGTGGGCTAATTATTCTGACTTCAACTGTATATGTTAAAATATATTAGATATAATTTTATATAAGTGTTCTTATGTATATGGCCATATGAATAATACATAATAATATAATAATATAATGATACATAATAAATAATATTATAAAATAATATCATGTATTGGAACATATAGTACAAAGCTGTAGTTCATATTTGTAAATATGTGTACCTTATTCTTTAATGCAGAAGTGCGCCCGTTTTCGCGATTGTTTTAGAACTTCCGATTCAGTTTCCTATGGGAGAAATGACTAGGAATAATAAATGCCAGAAAACGGTCAAACTACATGCTCTACAAATAAGTGTTTGCATGACTATACAGACAAAGTAGAATAATATAATAAGAAAATATCAGTTTGCAACATCAAGCAGCGTAACGAGCTGTTTTTGACGTCTAAAAATGAATGAAAGTGAATAAGACTGGAAGTCTCCAGCCAAAAAGATTCAAATGGCTGCGATCACTCATATGCGAAGAATAAGGTGAATATGACATGGGTGTAACTTTGGTTTGAAAAGTTTGGTGGGGGCACTTTTCACATTAGGCTTCACAGATTACTGCATTTAAATGTATTTAGGGACTATGGTGATACAAAATTAGGGGAAACATAGGCTTCAATTTCAATCTAACCTAAAATTTTATTTAAAAAATAGAAAAAAAGAACCTTTATGAACTGTGTGTGCTGAAATAATTTGTAATATCAGTTGCAAATATAAGCTAATTATATGAAAATGTTGATCATTGTTTTAGTTTATTAATAAAACAGCCATCTTTAGTTATTGAAAAACCACTCACTTTGCAAATTTTCTGTTCAGTACAAATATCTAAACACTAGACTAATATCAACAGTGTTGATATATTCTGTCTGACAGAAAATATGAATATTCTGTAGGCGCCAATAGCCAATTCATTCCCTCTCTCCGCTACCCATGCTTTCCTGTCTCCACTATACTGTCTTATAAATATAAAGGTTAAAAACACAAAGTAAAGTTTATTTAGAAACAAAATTCGAGAGGAGCACATGCTTATGATTGATCACGGCTGGTCCCGCATTAGCTAATGCCGAGTTCAGACTGCATGATTTTCAAAGTAGTCATGTCACAGATGTTTTCACTCTGCATGACTATCTGGGTAAGCGTTCTGTCGGTGCTGTGTTTACACTGTATGATGGATCGGCGACAGGAGAGTTCACACTGCATGACTTTACAATAGGAAGAATCACAGACAACTTTGTCCAAACTACTTCTCACAACCAAGCAAACGCGAGAAGTGACATGGAAACAACGCCAAGTCACGTAATATATATTTTGTTATTAACTACATAATGGAAAAAGAATGCTTTAGCTTTAGAAACGTGTGTTGCTCAACTGGCTTTTAAAGAGAATTAACAATCTCTCCTCACCTTTTTTTTACTTTACGACCTGGTTGTGATATTGATCAGAGGACACGTCAAACAGACACAGTGCTCCTGCCAAATTTACACTCGTTTTTCCTCCATTTCTTGAGTCTAAATAAACTGAAAATGAGAGCTTTTAACTTCACCCCCAGCCTCCCGCTGGTCTGCAGGTACCCGTACTAGTGAATGCTGCTCTCTCATTGGCTGTAGGTGACCCGTGATACGACATTTCACACGGCATGATTTGAATCGCAGACAGCTCCAGATATGTAGCATGCCAAATATCTCACGGGTGTCGGCGACTCATCTGCGATTCGGCCGAGAGCCGTGGGAACGAAACGAGGCCCGCCACAGGTGTTTCACACCTGCCTCGAATCCCACAGAAGGAGCTCTGGACTATAAGACGGCAGAGGAGAGAGAGAGAGAGAGAGAGAGAGAGGACCGGGCCCGGACATATTGTTTTACTTTTGTTTTCAGTTTGACGGCAGTCTTCGTGAGGAGCTGCCGTCCGTTTGTTTTGGTTTAGACGGCAGTCTCCGTGAGGAGCTGCTGCCCCTTTTATTAATAAATATTTGTTAAAACTTTGTCGGTTCTCCGCCTCCTTCTTCCCGGCAACCAGGTGGTCGTGAAATTCATTACAGTGGTGCCGAAACCCGGGAGAAGGAGGGACACGTAGTCCAGTGGCCCTCACCGCTGAGAGGGAGGGCGAGTGTTCGTGAGTTAACCCGAGTGCGGGAGAAACCCGTTCGTCTTCGCCTTGAAGAATGCCCCCTTCCTCCCCTACTCCTCTTCCTTTTCCTTTTATAGGGCGGCACGGCGGCCCAGTGGTTAGGAGGTTGGTGTTTAAGTGCGGAGTTTGCATGTTCTCCCTGTGCTTGTGTGGGTTTCCCTCGGGTCCTCTGATTTCCTCCCACAGTCTAAAGACATGCGTCATAAGTGAATTGATCAATCTAAATTGACACTACAGTCAAGCGGGGGGGGGGGGGGGGGGGGAGATGGGTTCTCGAGAACTACCTGAGCTCAAACTCCTGCAAACAGGAGGGAGCCCCAGGCTCGAGGATCTTATGAGCTCAGCGCTCTCTCCCGGGACAGCATGCCACACTCGCTTTATAATAAATCATCAGCTAAGTGGGAAAATGATAAAATTAGGAAATTACGATTATTCTGACCTGAACTAATATACTGAATCAACCAACTCATGTCTTTTTCTCCATCCATGTTTACATTAAAGTCATCTGTTGCTGCTAACCGTTTCATCTCTGTTTGAATTGATCATTTCAACTGCAATACCAGCACATTACTTTCACCAAGTTATTTTCAGAGCACGCACACAATGTTATTGGACATGGACACACTCATCGACACATGCAGACATTCTCTCTGTTTTCTTCTCGGTCTCCCTTTCTCTGGCAATGACAGAGAATGGTTAAAAAAATCATAAAAAAGAGGGGGTATACAATCAAGATTTTTAAAAGTTACGCCTCTGATGACATATATTATATACAGTATATATGTAAAATATAAATAGGAATTTGTATGCCATATACAGTTGAAGTCAGATTTATTAGCCCCCCTTTTGAATTATTTTCTTTTTTTAAATATTTCCCAAATGATGTTTAACAGAGCAAAAAAAATTCACAGTATGTCTGATAATAATTTTTCTTCTGGAGAAAGTCTTATTTGTTTTATTTCGGCTAGAATAAAAGCAGTTTTTTATTTTTTTTATCAACCATTTTAAGGTCAAAATTATTAGACTCTTAAAGCTAATTTTTTTTTCGATAGTCTACAGAACAAACCATCGTTATACAATAACTTCCCTAATTACCCTAACTTGCCTAGTTAACCTAATTAACCTAGTTAAGCCTTTAAATGTCACTTTAAGCTGTATAGAAGTGTCTTGAACAATATCTAGTAAAATATTATTTACTGTCATCATGACAGATAAAATATCAGTTATTAGAAATGAGTTGTTAAAACTATTATGTTTAGAAATGTGTTGAAAAAAAATCTTCTCTCTGTTGGGAGAAGAAATTGGGGGAAAAAATAAACTGGGGGCTAATAATTCAGGGGGCTAATAATTCTGACTTCAGCTGTATGTCATTTGCATATACACTGCTGACCTCCATACGGACGGATTTTCTGCTGTTATCAGTTTGTCCAGTTAGCTTGCCATGTACGTCGGTGGATTTGAGATGCAGAGAGGAGTTGACCACGATTACGGGGTTTGAGTCAAAAAATAAAACAAACAAGTAAATAACAGGGTGAGAATGTGGTAAAAATCAGGCGAGGGCTTTTCTTTTTCTCGATTGCTTTTGAAAACTGTCGGTTGGGTTTAGGGAAGTAGGTGAGCGGGTCAATCGGTGCTTTTGAAACACTATTGGTTGGGTTTAGGGAAGGAGGAGGCTGGGTCAGTCGGTCAGTTGGTCATTCAGTCAGTCAGTTAGTCTGTCAATCAGTCAGTCAGTCAGTCAGTCAGTCAGTCAGTCAGTCAGTCAGTCAGTCAGTCAGTCAGTCAGCCAGTCAGTCAGCCAGTCAGTCAGCCAGTCAGTCAATCAGCCAGCCAGTCAGTCGACAGCGGACTCTGGTGGATTTACGCAAGAACAGCAGGCAAAAATGGCACTTGCAAGTGAAATTTGAGATCTAAAAGTGTATACAGCGGCCTCTGGTGGATTCGCGAAAACAAAAACTTAAAAAAAAAATGTAGCTCCTGGGACGTATTTGGCGCACTCTAGAAATGTATATAGCAGTACATTTTCAGCATGAACCTGGGTTGACTTAAAATCAGCCCATGTAAATTGATTGCAACCACTAACCTTAAAATAATTCACTAAATCCAAGGAATATATATATTTTTAGTGCATTTCCATGTATCAAATTAATATATGTGGATTGTAATATACTGTAAATTACAATGTATTATTATTGTAATTTTCAGCAAATCACTTTAATCTTCAATGTAACACACAATCCTTCACAAATCATTCTAATTTGATTTTGCGCTCTGGAAAAAAAAACACATCAATCGTGATTTATCAATGCTGAAAACATTTTAAAAGCCTCAATAGATCTGTTTCGGGATTCTTTGATGAATATCCAAATTAAAAATCGTTTGTAATGTCTCATTTGTCACCTTTGATCAATTTTACACATTCTTGTTTGACACAAGTACGGTCTAATGTTGAGTATCTAAGCCAGTACTCAAACACAAACAATATCAATTATGAGACATGCATGACTATGGTGAAGGTTTGTCTCATGAATATGAATTATTTGCATGACTGGGCAGTCTAGAAAGGTTACCAAGCAACGTCAGCACGGCTCGATTAATATTCATGAGTTTAGCCATCGCCATGTCATAACAACCGCAGGATGCACTGCAAATTTAATGTCCATTGCAGCATTTCAGTCAAATCAGACAGACATATTTAATCCTTCCACACAAACCCTAATTAATACGAACTGCAAATTAAATATTTAGGAGTTCAGAATGAAATAGGAACTTGTCGTTAATTTACTAACTGACTTTGACATAACTTTGTGACTTCCAACCACCATTCCATAACTATAATCCAATTACATACCGGCCACTTTATTAGGTACACCTTACTAGTACCGAGTTGGATCACATTTTGACTTCAGAACTGCCTTAATCCTTCATGGCATAGATTAAACAAGATACTGGAAATATTCCTCAGAGATTTTGGTTCATATTGACATGATAGCATCACGCAGTTGCTGGAGATTTTTCGGCTGCACATCAATGTCTGGCACCAACAACCATGCCACGTTCAAAGTCACCTTTCTTCCCCATTCTGATGCTTGGTTTGAGCTGCAGCAGATCGTCTTGGCCAAGCCTAAATGCATTTAGTTGCTGCCATGTGATTGGCTGATTAGAAATTTGCGTTAATGTGCAGTTGTACCTAATAAAGTGGCCAGTGAGTGTACATTGTGCATCTGCTAGTACAGTACCTTTGTCATATGTCAAGTACAGGCTCTTCAACATTCATTAGATTTCATCAGGAAAAACATTGTAGAGTGTTTTTTTAATAGCACGAACAGTGTGAAAAATGTGTGTATCTCTACCATCTGGGTTTGCACATGTCGATGCTGTCGCATGTTGCCAAACAGTTGTTTTGTACATATTTCAAAGATATTTCAGATTACTTCTTCACAGATCTGAAGTGTCATCAACAATTACTGTAATTGAAACTAAGCGGTTATGCTGCAAATATGGATAACTGATATGGGCTGACGTAATGCTGGTATCAGATTATGTGGGGTTTTTTTTTTGTGAGCAAGCGGTGTGTGTTTCTCTTTTCTCTGTGTGTGTCAGCGGTGACAGAATAATCCCAGAGGACCTGAACGATCAATAGAGTGTGAACCAACTCTGAGATGGAGGTTCACAAAACTAATCAAACTTGTGTTACGTGTGTCACCTCGAGACAGACGATTCTGACACACTGTAAGATAAATCTATCTATAAACAGGACAGATACACTTGAATAAGGTGAAAACAAATACTGTGAATACAGCAGAAGAAAAAAAATTGTAGCCCAGCATTTAATATGTCATATGAAATTACAGTATTCATTTTCCTTCAGCTTAGTCTCTTTATTAATCAGGGGTCGCCACAGCGGAATGAACTGTCAACTCATCCAGTATATGTTTTAAACAGCAGATGCCTATCCAGCTGCAACCCAGCACTGGGAAACATTTATACACTCTCATTCACACATATACACTACGGCCAATTTACTTTATTCAATTCACCAATACCGCATGTCTTTGGACTGTGGGGGAAACCAGAGCACCTGGAGGAAACCCGCGCAAACAAGGGGAGAACATGTATACTCCACACAGAAATGCCCACTGACCCAGTCAGGACTCGAACCAGCGACCTTCTTGCTGTGAGGCGACAGTGCTAACCGATTACAGTATTGTCTGAGATGTAAAACAATGGGTTATTCTGGTTATTCAGTTTCTTCCCTCAGGCAATCCATCTCATGAACACTTGATGATAATAACTGTGGAACTAACATCACTACTTGCTATACACTTTTATACACATATACACTTATTTAACAACACACTTTACATGCCAATTTGCACATAAAAGCTGCACATATAATGTTGTATGTAGTAATATACCTGTACATACACTTGTCAATTTGTATATTTGCATTCACTACTTTTTAAAATATATTTATTATCTGTTTTTTAGTCCTGTCTGTAATTCTGTTGCACTGTAGAAGCTCCTTCACGAAAACAAAGTCATTGTATGCGTGAACATACCTGGCAATAAAGCTCTTTCTGATTCTGATTCTAAATAATAAATAAATAAATAAATAAATAAATAAATAAATAAATAAATAAATAAATAAATAAATAAATAAATAAATACATGAAATTAGTTGAAACCTGATAAACTTATTAAAATAATTTAGAGTAACATGAAACATATGTTGACATTACTTTTTGTCAATTCATTTTTACAGTGTACATCGTAAAACAATTAAGTTGTCCCAAAAACACTCAAGAATTGTGTTGGTTCAGCTGCAAAAAACATTTTCGAGTGTACCTGTAGATTTGAGGATTGAAATTAAACCTAGACGCTTTATTTTAGAGGTTTAGTAAAGGAGGATCATTTTTAACCTGAAGGATGAACGGTGTATACAGAATTTTAAGACAACATAGGAGGGTTTTTAGACCCCTATTAACACATTTAGTATTATTATCAGACTGAGAAAAAACTATTAACTGACAAATATCTAAATTCCAGTTGTAAATGGATCAATTCCCAGGCCAAAAAAAGAGAGATTGCCACTTAGCTACCAGCATGAGAGATCACATATATTTTCACAACATTATTAAATATGGTTATCAGAAGTTGACATAATTTGCCTCTGTGTTTCATGTTTATCTGTATGTTTTAGCCTACAACAGACATAAAAATGTGTAAATGGTAACTGACTCATCTGCTAAAGCTGATGGGAATTGGAAAGTCACTGGGGAGGCCTGAAAACCTCAATAAACAAACATTGTAATGAAAAAGCTTTTAGCTGAGAAATAAATGAAACAAAATTGTGACATTTAAAAATAAAAACGCAATTATGATCTTAGTATTTTATCACCAAGAGATTTCAACCACTAAAACAATAAATAAATAAATAAATACATAAATAAAAATAAGTAAATATAAATAAATAAATAAATAAATAAATAAATAAATACAAAAAAATAAACAAGTGGCCAATCTTCCCCTATAATTACAACAAATGGCATTCCAGCTTTAGAAAAGGCTAAATATAATAAGATTTGACATTCTTGTCTAAGGAACAGAACAAAACATAGTTATTTACTCACTAAAAAAAGATGCCCATGCTCTCCTTGGCATGTTTATAAGAGATATACAGATATTGTGGAATAATTCAGACCTCCTCGATGAAGCTGTTCACAATATCTTGCTGGAAGAGAGAAAAAAAATCTGTAAAATTCAACAAAATGCAGTTTGTTCTTCACATGAAGCTTTTGTGTGACTTCAGAAGATGTAGAATGCAGTGCACTAGTCGTCTGTGCTACTTTTATGGTGCCTTAACAGGACTCTTGAATCTTTTCTGAAGCTTTAGTCGCTTTGGGGACTAATTGGATGGAAAAGAACGGCCAGTGCAGTTCGCCTTGTGTGGTCTATTGAAAAAAAAAAAATAAATAACTGTAAGAGTTTGTACCAACTTGAGGGTGACTTTGCTGTTCTTTTATGTACACTCAAAAAAGATGTTTGCTGTTTGTTCAAGCTACTAATTTAAAATGAGAAGAAACAACACAATTCTTAAGTTTATTTGGGGGACAACTTAATTGTTTTATGTTCAATCCACTTAAGTTTGTAAAAATAAGTTACCAAAATACGGTTCCACTGAGTGGTATGGTACGATACAGTTTGGTACGCTTTTATAGACGTTTCCACTGTCAAAAGTTACCAAAAAGCAAACCATACCATACCATTTTTTGATTACCCTTTCAAAAGGGTACCTAACACAACAAAAGGATACCAAAAAGCAGAGCAAGATGTGCAACTGAACACTATTGGTTTACAGAGAAGCGTCACAAGCGCGTACACAAGCTAGGAAAATGAAAACAAAGGAAGCTCATTTTTAAATACACAGCCGAGACATTACACCGTAATGATATATACAAATAATGGCAAGCCATGGTCGACCCGAGCTCAAACAAACCTTGTTATCATCTTGATGAACAGCCACAAAGCCAAGAAAAACTAAATCTGCCATGTCATGTTTTTGTTTTACGAGGCCGTCTAAACCGCGAACAGTTTCACTTTCTCCAGAGAACTCGTCTAAATTTGAAATAACGAACTTCTTGAGCTGATGATAATAACATACATGTGAATATTGAAGTGCTTATGACATCCGAACTTTTCAGAAATAGACAAACGTGAGAGTGACAAGGCAAAAAACAAAGACAAAGCCCGGAAAAACAAAGGACCAAATGATTCTTTCAGCAACTTAAAAGATGAACAAACTGCCATCTTTAACTATTGTCATCACCTTTTGGACTATTATGAACTGGGAATTACTTTCTAACAAGAGGTTACATGTGCTGGTGAAGATTAAAGACACATATGAGAGGTTTGCACTGACTGGGCAATATGTTCCGTGTTGTTTTTGAACCCAAATAAGGACTAAATGTATGATGTGTGTAGTTTCTCTGTAATTGGTAACATATCAGAGACTGCAAGGGTCTGTTCATGTGTTCATATATGTTGCATTTATTTATTTATTTTATATAATTGCAGACGTCATAGTAGGCTATTTTGCTATCATTGATCTGCAGTTATAATCAAATTATGTTTATAGAAAGGTTAGTAATGAACATTTATACACAAGTATTTATGTGTATAAAGCATCCGTTTCGTGAGAAGTGCTTCTCATATGATATGTGAACGACCCATACAGCTTTAATGTACTTTGACATTTCCTCGAGCGAGAATGACGTCGACTTAGACATTGGAAACCTTTTGGCAGTGGAAACACATGCCTGATAAAGGTGACTTGTACCGACTTGTACCGTACCGTACTGTACCACTCAACGGTAATGGGCCATTAGCCCTTATGTGCTGTTGGGGATGTTTTCATCCACTCTGGGAGGATTTTGAGTCTTAAATTGGCTACAGTTTTCTCTGTTTCAGCAAATGTAATGATTACAAATGGAAATTAATACGCTTTCATTATGTTAGCGGCTGTTTTTACCCCATTGACTTCCATTATAATGACATTTTTTTGATTGCAAATCTATGACACCATATAATCATGCACTTTTGATTGTTGCTGGTTTCCCCTGTTGAGAAGAGGTAAACTTACTCAGTTTTACTGTTGATTATTAGTTGCAGGGCAAAAAAAGCTTAGTTTCTGGATAAAATGATATGGTTTTATAGAGTATAGTTTTTTGTGTGTGGGCGTGTGCGAGTGTGTGCAAGTGTGAGAGACACCTTTGCACACTTGCCTTGATATGTTTGAGAAAATCAAAAATAAGCAGCTCAGCTCTCAGAACATAGTAAACATAGTAAGTGTATATATGCACACACACACACTATATAATTTGCTGTTTTACTCTACAGAACTCCATTTAAAAGTCAGAATTTTCTTATGCACAGGCCTACTTAAGAGTTAATGCTGCCAACTGATGATCAATGGTAAAAAAAATAAAAGGTGTACCTCTTCCAAACAGGGAAATCACCAACAATCAAGAATGCATGATTATTTGGTGTCATGGCTAAGCAATCAAAAAATGTGATTATAATGGAAGTCAATTAGGCAAAAACAGCCACGAACATAATGAAAGGGCAGTCAATTTGAACAGAAAACAAGGGTTAGTATAAATAAGTATAACTTATTTGTTGTCCAACACAAATCGATTGTGTGGAGCCCAGCATTTAATAACAATTTCAGCATTCTTATGAATGAATAATTGAATATAAGAATAGTAGAATATTAATAAGAATAATTGAATAAAATAAGAATAATTGAATATTGAATAGAAATTGGCCCACAGCTTATTTTAGTTTCAACTAAAACTGACTGCAACTTCTCATTAATGAGTGAATGTGAATCGCAAAATTGTTAAAATGTGACCAGTTTTGTTAAAAACATTCCAAAATTATTAAACCTAATATAACATACAATAACACAAAATTACTTTTCATTAAAGTTCATTAAAATAATTATATAAATAATAAAAAATAAATAAAAAGCACAATGCTATTTAGGCGACGCAGTGGAGCAGTAGGTAGTGCTGTCGCCTCACAGCAAGAAGGTCGCTGGTTCGAGCCTCAGCTGGGTCAGTTGGCGTTTCTGTGTGGAGGTTGCATGTTCTCCCAGCGTTCACGTGGTGCTCTGGTTTCCCCCACAGTACAAAGACATGCGGTACAGGTGAATTGGGTAAGCTAAACATTGTGTGTGAATGAGATAAGTTGCGGCTGGAAGGGCATCCGCTGTGTAAAACATGTGCTGGATAAGTTGGTGGTTCATTCCGCTGTGGCGACCCCGAATTAATAAAGAGACTAAGCCGAAAAGAAAAGACTATACAATGCTATTTATTTATTCATTCATTCATTCATTCATTTATTTATTTTCCTTCAGCTTAGACTCTATTTCAGAGGTTGCCACATCGGAATGAACCGCCAACTATTCCGACATATGTTTTACGCAGCAGATGCCCTTCCAGCTGCAACCCAGTACTGGGAAAAACACCCATATACTCTCACATTCACACACACACACACACACACACACACACACACACACACACACACACACACACACACACACACACACACACACACACACACACACACACACACACTATGGCTAATCTACTTTATTCAATTCACCTACAGTATAGCACATGTCTTTGGACTGTGGGGAAAACCGGAGCACCAAACCCATCAAGTCCAGCCGGGACTTGAACCAGTGACCTTGCTGAGAGGTCACAGTGCTAACCACTGAGTGACAATGCCACCCTTATTTATTTATTTAGGGTGTCACGGTGGCACATTGGGTAGCACAATCACCTCACAGCTAGAAAGTCGCTGGTTCGAGCCCCGGCTGGGTCACTTCTGGGCATTTCTGTGTGGAGTTTGCATGTTCTCCTCGTGTTCGCGTGGATTTCCACCGGGTGCTCCGATTTCCACCACAAGTCTAAGGATAGATAAGTTGGCGGTTCATTCTGCTGTGGCATCCCCTGATTAATAAAGGGACTAAGCCGAAAAGAAAATGAATTAAATATTTATTTATTTATTTAATCTAAAGTAATTACATTCAGGTCAAAACAACACTAAACGCATTAGGGTTAAGACTTTTAACAACTGCCATGGGAGGATTTACAGTAGCATGACAAACTAATATTCGCCTTCCCGCAACTGTCGTTTGCTGTAAACAATACCCAAAATCACATTTACACAGATTTCCCCCCTATAATCACCTATGCCAGGACAACAATCTACTAAAGAAATAGCCTTTTCTCCGAACAGTGTGCTGTTAATGCAATTGTGCGTGTAATGGATCCATAATTCAGTTTCAGGACGAACGGGAACACTTGTTCCGCGATGACGCAGCCGCCAAATCGAGCTTTTAATTGTTGCGTGTCAAATTATCTGCATCCTGATAACAGTGGTTAGAAAAGCCTTGGAAATCGTTTCTAATTATAGTGTACATTTAGCCGTAAGTGGACAGATTATGAAATTGTAGGGTGTAATACTCAGCATGCTGCTCTCGTACCGGAAGACGTCTCTGGGTTTCACTTTATTTGCTGCTTACAAAAACAGCGAGTGTTTCTGCACCTTCCCCCAGGTGTTGATTGATCATTTATTAAATATGGAAGATTTGACAGCACGTGCGCTGATTGGATATTTGGTCCAGAGCTGTTTGACTGGCCTCTTCTGGTAAAACCCTAATCAGGAAAAGAGGAGCCGCAATCAAATGGAGAGGCTGCCGGGCTTCCTCTTGTTGCTAAGAGACAGGTGTAAAATGAAAGTTCTGCTCTGAAGGAGCGTTTTGTGTAATTGTGACTGTTCTGAACAAAAACAGGTCATATCTTTCTCCCACAGTTTGAAGGTACAGGGGTCTATTGACAGTTTTTTGAGATATCTGCCGTATGCTGTCAAGCACAGCAAACACTGAGCTTTCTGCAAGTTCTGGGGTATTGCAAATAATGACTAGTTTGCCATTCTGTGTTCTGTGTTTGCTGTTAAATAAAAAAAGGCAAATTATTGCTGGTGTTGTGTATATATAGTGGGCAGATAAGCATGTATATACATATTACTAATTGTGAAAATGATTTGAACTACCCGGATGAGTCTGAGTTATTAGTTTCAGCAGTTGTTATCTGGGAATAACACAACATGGGCTCATTCTGAAAACGTAGTCCTATATACAGTACATTTCTGGAGATAGCAAATTATGAAGCCAGAAGTACATATGGCTGCATTTCACCTTAAAAATGAACGCTACTGAGTGGTTTGACACTGCTTCTTTATACACTTACAAGCTGACCGCTTATCTCAGGATGGACAGCTTTCCCACTGTTACCAGTTTGTCCAGTGGCTCGTCGTGTATGTTGGAGGATTTGAGAGCAAAGTTAACAATGACAATGGGGTTTGAGTCCAGCAAATAACAGTTCCAGAAAGCAGTTAAGACAAAAACAAAAGGCAAAAAATAAAACAAACAAGTAAATACCAGGGTGAAAATGTGGTAAAATCGGAAAACGTGGTAAAAATCAAGCTGCCGCGAGGGCTTTTATTTTTCTGGATTGCTTTTGAAAACACTGTCAGTTGGGATTAGGGAAATGGGTGGGCACTGGTTAATTGGTGCTTTTTAAAACACTGTCAGTTGGGTTTAGGAAAGGGGGTGGGTGGGGTTATCAGTCGATCAGTCAGTCAGTCGGTCGACAGTGGCCTCTGGTGGATTTACGTGAGAACAGCAGGTGAGAAATTTGAGATCTCAAAAAGTGTACACAGTGGATTCTGATGGATTCGTGAAAACAAAACTGCAAAAGAATGTAGCTCCTGGGATGTATTTGACACTCTCCAGAAATGTATATAGGGGTACGTAATCAGAATGAGCCTGGCTTGGAATAAAATACCTTTACATACAGTAACTGACCAATCAGAATTAAATATTCCAGAGAGCCATGTAATAAACTATATATATATATATATATATATATATATATATATATATATATATATATATATATATATATATATATATATATATATATATATATATATATATATATATATATATATATTGTTTTATATAAGAAATAAAACAAATAAGACTTTCTCCAGAAGAAAAAATATTATCAGAAAATTTTCTTGCTCTGTTAAATATCATTTGGGAAATAATAATAATAAAAAATTTAAACAGGGGCTAATTTTAAATTTATTATTATTACTAGTATTATTATTATTATTATTAATTTTATTATTATTATTAATAATAATAATATTAATAATAATAATAATAATAATAATAATAATAATAATAATAATAATTATCTAATAATAATAATAATAATAATAATAATATACACACACAACTGAAGTCAAAATTATTATTATTATTAGCTAATTATTATTATTATTATTATTATTATTATTATTATTATTATTATTATTAATAATAATAATAATAATAATAATAATAATAATAATAATAATAATAATAATGATAATAATAATAATAATAATAATAATAATAATAATAATAATAATAATAATAATAATAATAATAAATTAAAATTAGCCCCCGTTTAATTTTTTTATTATTATTAATATTATTTCCCAAATGATATTTAACAGAGCAAGAACATTTTCACAGTATGTCTGATAATATTTTTTCTTTTGGAGAAAGTTGTATTTGTTTTATTTCGACAAGAATAAAAGCAGTTTTTAATTTTTTTTTAAACTATTTTAAGGTCAATATTATTAGCCCCTTTAAGCTATATATTTTTTTCGATAGTCTACAGAACAAACCATCGTTATACAATAACTTGCCTAATTACCCTAACCTGCCTAGTTAACCTAATTAACCTAGTTAAGCCTTTAAATGTCACTTTAAGCTGTATAGAAGTGTCTTGAAAAATATCTAGTCAAATATTATTTACTGTCATCATAGCAAAAATAAAATAAATCAGCTATTAGAAATGAGTTATTAAAACTATTATGATTAGAAATGTGTAGAAAATGTTCTCTTAATTAAACAGAAATTGGGGAAAAAATAAATAGGGGGGCTAATAATTCTGACTTCAACTGTATATAATTTCTACTGAAACCATTGTAGACACTAATATGAAAATTTTGAAATAAGGAAAATTTAACCAAGCAGAGCATTGAGCAAATTCACATTGATATTCACATATTCATGACTCATTTAAAAACATTGCTCAAGAAACACATTCGGACTTGGGTCAGAACTATTTTAGCAGAAAGCAACCATCCGTTACACTGCTTCTGTTAGATACATTCCATTTGCAAAAACAGGTCCAGTTTCAATAGCGTCGCTATGTACAAATCACTGCTCACTACTACTGTAAGTTTCATTCAAATCAAGCACAACCTCAACATATTGACTGTTTCTAAAATGTATTACATTTTCTTCATCTTTTACACAAGTTCCTCAACAGATCAAATGAAACCCATTATAAGCATGCTATCATGTAAATGTTTACATCCAGGTGCAAGTTCTGCTCTGAAGGAGCATTTGCTGTAATTGTGACTACAGTGTGAAGGTAAAGGAGTCAATTGACAGTTTTCTGAGATATCCGCCATATGTCGTTAACCACGGCAAACACAGAGCTTTCTGAAATTCTGAAATTATTACTGACACTGACGTGAAATTTCCAAAGAAAGAAAATTAAACCAAGCGGAGCCTTTGAGCAAATTCACATTCATATTCACATATTCATGACTCATTTAAAAAACATTGCTCAAGAAACTTGGGCCAGAAAGGGCTTAAACTGTGTTTAGCAAATGGTTTAATTTCTGTTTCCATTTGCACAAGGTTTAGGAACATTTTTCCCTGACAGACTGAGTATATTTGCGCACAATTTGCCAGTCGCGCGCTAGAAAAACACTTAATTCGGGAACTGTTAATTCCAGCAAAACTCTCTTTGCTCTTTTTAAAGCTTCACTCAGACATGGACACGGAAGATGGAAATGTGAAGTACGTCCTCACCGGAGAAGGAGCTGGAACGGTTTTCGAGATTGATGAGAACTCGGGTGATATTCATGCCACCAGGAGGCTTGACAGGGAAGAGAAAGCGTCGTACACTCTGAGCGCTAAAGCCGTCAACAAAAGCTCGGGACAGGATCTGGAGAGGGCCTCCGAATTCATCATCAAAATCCACGACATCAATGACAACGAGCCAAAGTTCGCCAAGGACACCTACGTGGCCAGCGTCTCTGAGATGTCCAATGTCGGTGAGTTCAAAACGTTCCTGTCAGATTCACAAAGATGAAAGGCTCAGTTCACCCAAAAATGAAAACTCTGTCAATGTTCGTTTTACTTCTCCCACAGCTGTTTGAGTTGCTTTATTCTGTTGAAAACAAAAGAAGACACTTTGAAGAATATTGAAGCATGATAACCATTGACTATGGAAGTGAATGGCTACAGGTTTCAAACATTCTTCAAAATAGGTTTTGTTTTCGTAAGACAACAAAAACAAATCTCAGAAAGATTTAGAATCACATAAAGGTGTGTAAAATGTGCAAAAATATTCATTTCAGTTACAGTGAAAAAAACATTGCTTCAATTCTGCCCAAGATGAAAATTTTCTGTTATGGGTTATACGCAATGTTTATTCTTTGTGTAAAATCCCTGATTTGTACATACTGTACTCTACCTGACAAAAGTCTTGTCGCCTATCCAAGTTTTAGGAACAACAAATAATAACTTGACTTCTAGTTGATCATTTGGTATCAGAAGTGGCTTTTATGAAAGGCAAAGGCCTCTAGATTATGCTTATTTTACCAAAATAAAACATGATCATGCCTTGATTTTTTAGTTGATTTTCATACATCTCGGCATTGACTGAAATAACTTATTAATAAAGTCATCTGGAATGGCAAAGAAAGAGTTCTTGCAGGACTCCCAGAGTTCATCAAGATTCTTTGGATTCATCTTCAATGCCTCCTATCTTACCCCAGACATGCTCAATAATGTTAATTTCTGATGACTAGGCTGGCCAATCCTGGAGCACCTTGACCTTCTTTGCATTCAGGAACTCTGATGTGGAGGCTGAATTATGAGAAGGAGCGCTATTCTGCTGAAGAATTCGCCCTCTCCTGTGGTTTGCAATGTAATGGGCAGCACAAATGTCTTGATACCTCAGGCTGGTGATGTTGCCATCCACTCTGCAAATCTCTTGCACACCCCCACACCGAATGTAACCCCAAACCATGAATTTTCCTTCACCAAAGTTGACTGAGTTCTGTGGGTCCAAGTGGGTTCCAATACTGTAGGTCTGTAGTATTTGTGATGATTGGCAGATGATTCATGGGCAAAAAATTACCTTCTGCCACTTTTCCAAATGATCAACTAGAAGTCAAGTTATTATTTGTTGCTCTTACAACTGGGATCGATGACAAGACTTTTGGCAGGTATTTAATTATACAGTTTCCTTGTTGCAGTGCATAATTTTAAGTTGTGAGTAAAATTCATTATTTACTATGCAGTCACTAAATAGTCAGGGTTAGAATAAGGTTTACTCTAACTTTAGGTTTAGTTGCATGTAGTCATGCATATTAAAACTGTTATTACTATATAGTAAGTAGATGTATAATGAGAAACTTTTCACAATTTTTTAACCACTTCATATGTGATACAGCTTTATATGTCTTTTTTAATCAATTGTTATTTTAAGGTATTAACCCCTCTTTCAAATCATCCAGACAAAATATAATGTATAAAAAAATAATGTTGATCCACTTTGACTTAAAACCAACATGGTTGTGCATCGTTACACTCCTTATTTAAAAGTCCACATAGCAAAACTGCATTTGCAAAACCAGATACAGTGTCAATAGTGTCAATGTATTGATGTACACATCAGCACTCACATAGAAGTACATTTCAATTCAAGCAGATTTTTCTCTTTTGCTCATTTTATCAAATCCGAACTCTTGACTGTGGAGATTCCTATTGGAATGACTGAATTTTTGTTGTAAAGTTTTGTAGAACTAATATTTTTAAATATAAATATATACTAAATGTGTATACTGTACCTTCAACACATTGTCAGCATCTAAAGTTTACTTAAAGAAAATAATTTTTATTTATTTATTTATTTATTTATTTTTATACAGTTGAAGTCATAATAATTAGCCCCCCCCCCCCCCTGAATTATTAGCCACCCTGTTTATTTTTTCACCCAATTTCTGTTTAACGGAGAGAAGACTTTTCAACACATTTCTAAACATAATAGTTTTAATAACTCATTTCTAATAACTGATTTATTTTATCTTTGTCATGATGACAGTAAATAATATTTGACTAGATATTTTTCAAAACACTTCTATACAGCTTAAAGTGACATTTAAAGGCTTAACTAGGTTAATTAGGTTAACTAGGCAGGTTAGGGTAATTAGGCAAGTTATTGTATAATGATGGTTTGTTCTGTAGACTATCGAAAAAATATATAGCTTAAAGGGGCTTATAATTATGACCTTAAAATATATATATATTTTTTTTTTTTTAAATAAAGCTGCTTTTATTCTAGCCGAAATAAAACAAAAAAGACTTTCTCCAGAAGAAAAAAAAAATATTATCAGACATACTGTGAAAATTTCCTTGCTCTGTTAAACATCATGTTTTATTTACTAGAATCACATTAGTACACTACCTGACAAAAGTCTTGTCGTCGATCCCAGTTGTAAGAGCAACACATAATAACCTGATTTCTAGCTGATCATTTAGAGAAGTGGCATTGTGCTGAGATCTGCAGAGTGGACGGCAACATCAACAGCCTGAGGTATCAAAACATTTGTGCTGCCCAATACATTACAAACCACAGGAGAGGGCGAATTCTTCAGCAGGATAGCGCTCCTTCTCATACTTCAGCCTCCACATCAAAAATCCTGAAAGCAAAGAAGTTCAAGGTGCTCCAGGATTGGCCAGCCCAGTCACCAGAAATGAACATTATTAAGCATGCCTAGGGTAAGATGAAGGAGGAGGCATTGAAGATGAATCTAAATAATCTTTATGAACTCTGGGAGTCCTGCAAGAACGCTTTCTTTGCCATTCCAGATGACTTTATTAATAAGTTATTTGAGTCATTGCAGAGATGTATGGATGCAGTCGTCTAAGCTCATGGGAGTCATACACAATATTAATTCTTTTTCCTTTACACCATGACTTTATATTCTATACTGTACATTATTTCTGTTAATTGACAAGACTTTGTCCAAGCAAAGTCAGACCTTACTGTCCTAATTAAATATTTAAAAATCAAGACATGATCATGTTTTATTTTGGTAAAATTAGCATAATCTAGAGGCCTTTGCCTTTCATATAAGCAATTTCTTATACCAAATGATCAACTAGAAGTCAAGTTATTATTTGTTACTCCTAAAACTTGGATAGGCGACAAGACTGTGTATGAATGATGAAAAAATAGCAATGCTAGCATCAAATAAACATATATACATACAGGCACACATTAATAACCAAACAAAACTCAAAGTACTATTATAAAACACAATGCATTTATGTTTATTTTTACATGCAGGTGCAAGTTATTTTCACTACATCAATAACAGTAATCACACACTCACTCGCACTGGAATCTCTTTAATGCCAACGTGCTTCCATATAATTTGAAATGATTGTGCGTAGAGCAGAAATACGGCATGCATGTTTACCGAACAATCAAAACTGTCTCCATTGTGACAAGCAAAGTGACATTGGCCAATAAAGAGAGAGAAAATGGAAAACGCTTTATTTCAGCCACTTAATCAACGCTGATTAAAACTATGACAAACATTCAACTCCATGTGATTTACAGGGAGGATAAAGATCTTACAATATCTCGTCTGAATTTGTTCAATTATCAGTGATTTTAAAGCCATTAAGAGCAACGCGGAGAATCAAAGTGAATGAACGGGATGCAGCACGCTGAAATCAATTACTCTTCATGAAGCAACAAATTAACCCGCAGGTTTATCTCAAATGAATCAAAACTCATTTGCAGTTCCGACAAAAACAAGGCAGCCGTTTTTGATTAAAGATTTTGTGCTATGATAAGATAATCCTTGCGGATCTTAATCATTGTGACCCGGCAAATGAATCAAAGATTAATCACTGGGAAATGAGTAAATTATGCTTGAAGTGGTCCTGGCGTACCTGTTTGTGTTTGTCAATTCATAAAGCGCTGTTTTGTGAACGCTTGACACAAAGTATGTGTCAAAGGTTACTCAACAAGATTACAAAACAAGGAAAGCAATTAAATCTTTTCGCATTTTTTACTTTTGCCTCTTTGACACATTGCTAATGATTAGAGGAGAGAGGTGTAAAGTGTGTCAGTGTGTGAGACGTTTCGTCCCCTACAGTACAATTTCATGCCATCGTGTGTTTAAAAAATGGCCCATCAGATAAAACTGTGTGTGACTGAAAGGGACGCATAAAACATTATTGGATTTGCTATTATTATTATTATTATTATTATTATTATGGCAACGCAGTGGCGCAGTAGGTAGTGCTGTTGCCTCACAGCAAGAACGTCGCTGGGTCGCAGGTTCGAACCTCGGCTGGGCAGGGTCAGTTGGCGTTTCTGTGTGGAGTTTGCATGTTCTCCCTGCGTTTGCGTGGGTTTCCTCTGGGTGCTCCGGTTTCCCCCACAATCCAAAGACATGCAGTACAGGTGAATTGGGTAAGCTAAATTGTCCATAGTGTATGAGTGTGAATGTGTGTGTGGAAGTTCCCAGAGATGGGTTGCGGCTGGAAGGGCATCCGCTGCGTAAAATCGTGCTGGATAAGTTGGCGGTTCATTCTGCTGTGGCGACCCCGCAAGGGACAAAGCCGACAAGAAAATGAATGAATGAATGAATTATTATTATTATTATTATTATTATTATTATTATTATTATTATTAATATTATTAGAAGAAGAAGAAGTAGTATTTATAGTTGTATTCATACTTTCAAATTGCTTTGCAAAACATTATTTTAACAAAATATAAGCTAATAATGTATTATTATTATTAGTAGTATTATCTTTAGTAGTAGTAGTAGTATTTAGATACTCCAATTTCTATGGAAAATATTTTAACAAAAAATAAGCAGATCTTTTTTATGTATTATTATTATTATTATTATTATTATTATTATTATTATTATTATTATTATTATTAAATACTGAGAATTGGTAACCACTACTGGTACTACTACTACTACTATAATATTAATAATAATAATAATAATAATAATAATAATAATAATAATAATGTTGTTGTTTTTATTATTATTAAATAAGGAGAATAATAATTGGTAACTTCTACTGATACTACTACTACTACTACTACTACTACTAATATTAATAATAATAATAATGATAATAATAATAATAATAATAATAATAATAATAATAATAATAATAATAATTAATTCGTTCATTCATTCATTTTCTTTTCGGCTTAGTCCCTTTATTAATCCGGGGTCGCCACAGCGGAATGAACCGCCAACTTATCCAGCACACAATAATCCATGGTATTATTATTAGAATTTTTTTTTTATTATTATTATTATTATTATTATTGGCAACGCAGAGGGGCAGTAGGTAGTGCTGTCGCCTCCCAGCAAGAAGGTCGCTGGTCACATGGGTTTCCTCCAGTTGCTTCAGTTTCCCCCACAGTCTAAAGACATGCGGTACAGGTGAAATGAGTAGGTTAAATTGTTCGTAGTGTATGAATGTGAATGAGTGTGCATGGATGATTTCCAGAGATGGGTTGCGTAAAACATGTGCTGGATAAGTTGGCGGTTCATTCCGCTGTGGCGACTCCGGATTAATAAAGGGACTAAGCCGAAAAGAAAATGAATGAATTATTATTTTTACATACTAAAACAAAAAAATCAATCAACTTCCTTGAAGTGCTCCAATGTCCAATTAAAGTCTGAATACTACTGATCATATTCAGGGATGGGCAATATTTATGATACAAATATTTCAAATACAAAATGGTATTTTGTAATTTGTATTTGATAGGATTTATATTATGAAAAATAGTTCAGTGTCTTGTATTTTTGTATTTTAAAATGCTGTAAAATACTATGCAAAAATGCTACAAGATGACATCATAAAAATGCAGCCTCAGATTGGTACTTTATCAGTTATTTGCCTAGGCTTGAGATCAGAACAGAAAATTCATCAAGAAGGTGATCAATGCTTTGATGGAAACTATGGAACACATAAAGAAAAAAAACAGACAAATGACAGGGATATATTTGAGAGCAAATCAACAATCATTGAAAATAGTGTCCCAGCAAACATTTGAACATCCGATAACCGTTGAAAAAGCGTCCCTCCAAAACGCTCCGTCATGGTTGAAAAATATATCCTAAACGGGAATTGAAATTATGTCATGGCCGTCTTCTGGCCGTGAATAAAATGGCTTTTCTGCACGTCATCTGACTGTAGAAATATGCCGTATTCTGGTCGTTTATAGCATGTGTTGCTTTCTTCAAAATGTATACAAACATCAAAGAGAAACAAAGGTTTATGAATACCTACTCATGTACAGGAGAGGTGAACTAGAAAAGTAAAGTTCGTTGAGAAACTTTATGGTGACTTGAGAAAGTCTAGACTGAAAGTTTTGAAGTAGCATTAAAGTGTAAATACTGTCACTGAAGTAGTTTTTTACGAAGTTTGAAACAGTCGGCATAGATAAGTACATACAGTTGAAGTCGGAATTATTGGCCCCTCTTTGAATTCTTTTTTCTTTTTTAAATATTTCCCAAATGATGTTGAACAGAGCAAGGACATTTTCACAGTATGTCTGATAATATTTTTTTTCTTCTGGAGAAAGTCTTACTTGTTTTATTTCGGCTAGAATAAAAGCAGTTTTTAATTTTTAAAAAAAACCATTTTAAGGTCAAAATTATAAGCTATTTATTTTTCTGATAGTCTGCAGAACAAACCATCGCTATACAATAACTTGCCTAATTACCCTGACCTGCCAAGTTAACCTAATTAACCTAGTATGTTTCTATCATAAATTAGCATGTTGTTAGCATGAATTAGCATGTTGCTAGCATGTTTCCAGTATGAATTAGCATGTTAGCATGAATTTAGTATAAATTAGCATGTTTACTAGCATGTTTCCAGTATGGATTGGTATGTTGTTAGTATGTTTCCAGTATGGATTGGTATGTCGTTAGTATGTTTCCAGTATGGATTGGTATGTTGTTAGTATGTTTCCAGTATGGATTGGTATGTTGTTAGTATGTTTCCAGTATGGATTGGTATGTCGTTAGTATGTTTCCAGTATGGCTTGGTATGTTGTTAGTATGCTTCCAGTATGGATTGGTATGTTGTTAGTATGTTTCCAGTATGGATTGGTATGTTGCTAGTATGTTTCCAGTATGGATTGGTATGTTGTTAGTATGTTTCCAGTATGGATTGGTATGTTGTTAGTATGTTTCCAGTATGGATTGGTATGTCGTTAGTATGTTTCCGTTATGGATTGGTATGTTGTTAGTATGTTTCCAGTATGGATTGGTATGTTGTTAGTATGTTTCCAGTATGGATTGGTATGTTGTTAGTATGTTTCCAGTATGGATTGGTATGTTGTTAGTATGTTTCCAGTATGGATTGGTATGTTGTTAGTATGTTTCCGTTATGGATTGGTATGTTGTTATTATGTTTCCGTTATGGATTGGTATGTTGTTAGTATGTTTCCAGTATGGATTGGTATGTCGTTAGTATGTTTCCAGTATGGATTGGTATGTTGTTAGTATGTTTCCAGTATGGATTGGTATGTCGTTAGTATGTTTCCAGTATGGCTTGGTATGTTGTTAGTATGCTTCCAGTATGGATTGGTATGTTGTTAGTATGTTTCCAGTATGGATTGGTATGTTGCTAGTATGTTTCCAGTATGGATTGGTATGTTGTTAGTATGTTTCCAGTATGGATTGGTATGTTGTTAGTATGTTTCCAGTATGGATTGGTATGTCGTTAGTATGTTTCCAGTATGGATTGGTATGTCGTTAGTATGTTTCCGTTATGGATTGGTATGTTGTTAGTATGTTTCCAGTATGGATTGGTATGTTGTTAGTATGTTTCCAGTATGGATTGGTATGTTGTTAGTATGTTTCCAGTATGGATTGGTATGTTGCTAGTATGTTTCCAGTATGGATTGGTATGTTGTTAGTATGTTTCCAGTATGGATTGGTATGTCGTTAGTATGTTTCCAGTATGGCTTGGTATGTCGTTAGTATGTTTCCAGTATGGATTGGTATGTTGTTAGTATGTTTCCAGTATGGATTGGTATGTTGTTAGTATGTTTCCAGTATGGATTGGTATGTCGTTAGTATGTTTCCAGTATGGATTGGTATGTCGTTAGTATGTTTCCAGTATGGATTGGTATGTCGTTAGTATGTTTCCAGTATGGATTGGTATGTTGTTAGTATGTTTCCAGTATGGATTGGTATGTCGTTAGTATGTTTCCGTTATGGATTGGTATGTCGTTAGTATGTTTCCAGTATGGATTGGTATGTTGTTAGTATGTTTCCAGTATGGATTGGTATGTTGTTAGTATGTTTCCAGTATGGATTGGTATGTTGTTAGTATGTTTCCAGTATGGATTGGTATGTTGTTAGTATGTTTCCAGTATGGATTGGTATGTTGTTAGTATGTTTCCAGTATGGATTGGTATGTTGTTAGTATGTTTCCAGTATGGATTGGTATGTTGTTAGTATGTTTCCGTTATGGATTGGTATGTTGTTAGTATGTTTCCGTTATGGATTGGTATGTTGTTAGTATGTTTCCAGTATGGATTGGTATGTTGTTAGTATGTTTCCAGTATGGATTGGTATGTTGCTAGTATGTTTCCAGTATGGATTGGTATGTTGTTAGTATGTTTCCAGTATGGATTGGTATGTCGTTAGTATGTTTCCAGTATGGATTGGTATGTTGTTAGTATGTTTCCAGTATGGATTGGTATGTCGTTAGTATGTTTCCAGTATGGCTTGGTATGTTGTTAGTATGTTTCCAGTATGGATTGGTATGTTGTTAGTATGTTTCCAGTATGGATTGTTATGTTGTTAGTATGTTTCCAGTATGGATTGGTATGTCGTTAGTATGTTTCCAGTATGGATTGGTATGTTGTTAGTATGTTTCCGTTATGGATTGGTATGTTGTTAGTATGTTTCCAGTATGGATTGGTATGTTGTTAGTATGTTTCCAGTATGGATTGGTATGTTGTTAGTATGTTTCCAGTATGGATTGGTATGTTGTTAGTATGTTTCCAGTATGGATTGGTATGTTGTTAGTATGTTTCCAGTATGGATTGGTATGTTGTTAGTATGTTTCCAGTATAGATTGGTATGTTGTTAGTATGTTTCCAGTATGGATTGGTATGTTGTTAGTATGTTTCCAGTATGGATTGGTATGTCGTTAGCATGTTTCCAGTATGGATTGGTATGTCGTTAGCATGTTTCCAGTATGGATTGGTATGTCGTTAGCATGTTTCCAGTATGGATTGGTATGTTGTTACTATGTTTCCAGTATGGATTGGTATGTCGTTAGTATGTTTCCAGTATGGAATGGTATATTGTTAGTATGAATTGGTATGTTTTAGTATGTCCAATGTAAAGTCAATGGAAGTTTTTGGCTTTCTCAAGCCACCATAATGAGGTGGCAGAGAAGCTGACTTAAACTGCTCAGAGAAATGCTGTTGCTGTCCATCATTGTTTACTTCAATAAGCATTTTAATAATGAAGGGATTGATCGAACAGGCCTATTGAGAGAGGGTTTCATTCTCCCTTGTAAAAGTATTTTATTTTGATACTTGCTGTGGCTGCTGTATTTTATAGTTTATTTTGATACACGATACAAATTGAGGTATTTGGTATTTTATTTTTAAATACATTTCAATTTATTTTTGCCCATCCCTGATCATATTAATGATCTAACTTCTTAAGAAATAAATTAAGAAATAAACATCACGCCTTCTTCCACAGCAGACAAAAAATTAAGCTTGATTTTTTAGTCACGTCACCTGACCACCAATGGTTAATTGTTTAGCTGGTTATTATAGTATAGTTAACACATTTCACTATAGCATCTAGACCTAGCAAAACACCTTTCTCCATCCAAAATGTATCCGCGCTGTCTGACGAAATGAAAATTTTTTTTAGCAAGCAACATGCTGTCACAAATCACAAATATTTCATTATATTACAGCAGATGCTTCGCTCGTGCCTAATATTTTCTGAAGCATGAAATGGACTAATATTTCTCCCTGTCTGCTGCCTTTCACATCACTACATATAGCAAAAGGATTTGGGACTATTTTCATTCTAGCGGTCAATCAGACCCGTCGTCACGTCTTTGTCGTGACATTTCCAATGCGACGCCAAAAATGAAATGTGCTATTAAAGCGTAAAGGATTTCAAATTTCTGTTAAGTTGCGAACGTCTCAGTGGAGAATAGATCTTAATGCTGGCGTGTTTGTTGAAAGATGGATCCCCGAGGCGTGAAACACTAGTCATCCTTTCAGACAAATGCAAGACCACTCCATTCCAGCTTCAGGGACTCTCAGTTGGATTCTTACATTACAGCGGCTGATCTCCTTCATGTCTCCGCAGTCGAGACTCTCAAAGCACCTGTGTTTTACAAGCTGAGAACACGCAAACATGGCAAGCCGCCTTGACTTTTATTCATTTGCTGGATATGAGCTCTTGATATCAGCGATTCAGGTTGAATGGCAGCAAACTGGCTATACAGAATTAATTAGAATACAGATGTTGATTTAAAAAAAAAACAGCCATTAATACTAGTAGAAATCCAAGTCTTGATATCAAGAACTAGCATTTTAATTGGTGAAAATGTATTTTGTTATCAACGATTCAGGTTAAATGGTAACCAACTAGCGAGAATATAGAGATTGATTAAAAGAAAAATTGCGATTGATACTAGTAGAAATCCAAGTCTTGATATCAACAACTAGCATTTTAATTGGTCAAATTGTCTTTCAATATCAACGATTCAGGTTGAATATCAGCCAACTAGCGAGAATATAGATCTTGATATAAAAAATAGCCATTGAAACTAGTAGAAATCCATGTCTTGATATCAAGAACTAGCGTTTTAGTTGGACAAAACATATTTTGCTATCAATAATTCAAGTTGAATGACAGCCAACTAGCGAGAATATAGAGCTTGATATAAAAATTAGCCATTGATATTAGTAGAGATCCAAGTCTTGATATCAAGAAGTAGCATTTTCATTGATCAAAATGTATTTAGATATCAACGATTCAGGTTGAATGTCAACCAACTAGCGAGAATATGGAGCTTGATTTAAAAATTAGCCATTGATACTAGTAGAAATCCAAGTCTTGATATCAACAACTTGCATTTTATTGGTGACAATGTACAGTTGAAGTCAGAATTATTATTCCCCCTGAATTATTATCCCCCCTGTTTATTTTTTCCCCCCAATTTCTGTTTACAGAGAGAAGAGTTCTTCAACACATTTCTACACATAATAGTTTTAATAACTCATTTCTAATAACTGATTTATTTGATCTTTGCCATGATGACAGTAATTCATATTTTACTAGATATTTTTCAAGACACTTCTATACAGCTTAAAGTGACATTTAAAGGCTTAACTAGGTTAATGAGGTTAACTAGGCAGGTTAGGGTAATTAGGCAAGTTATTGTATAACGATGGTTTGTTCTGTAGACTATCGAAAAAATATAGCTTAAAAGGGCTAATAATATTGACCTTAAAATGGCTTTTACAAAATTAAAAACTGCTTTTATTCTAGCCAAAATAACACAAATAAGACTTTCTCCAGAAGAAAAAATATTATCAGATACACTGTGAAAATGACCTTGCTCTGTTAAACATCATTTGAGAAATATTTAAAAAAGAAAATAAAATTTAAAGAGGGGTTAATAATTCTGACTTCAACTCTATGTCTTTATCACAGATCTTGATTTTCAAAAATAGTCAGTGATTCTAGTAATAAAAGTCTTGATATCAAGAACTAGCATTTTAATTGGAGAAAAAAGTATTTTGTTATCATCAATTTAGGTTGAATGAAAACCAAATAGCAAGAATATAGGTATTGATATAAAAATTAGCCATTGAAACTAGTAGAAATCCATGTCTTTATCCTAAGAACTACCGTTTTAATTGGACAATATGTATTTTGTTATCAATAATTCAAGTTAAATGCAGCCAACTAGCAAGAATATAGAGCTTGATATAAACATTAGCTATTAATACTAGTAGAGATCCAAGTCTTGATATTAAGAACTAGCATTTTAATTGGTCAAAATGCATTACGTTATCAACAATTCAGGTTGAATGTCAGCCAACTAGCGAGAATACAGAGCTTGACATAAAAATTTGCTATTAATACTAGTAGAGATCCAAGTCTTGATATCAAGAACTAGCGTTTTAATTGGACAAAATTAATTTTGTTATCAATAATTCAAGTTGAATGACAGCCAACTAGAGACAATATAGAGCTTGATATAAAAATTAGCCATTGATACTAGTAGAGATCCAAGTCTTGATATTAACAACTAGCATTTTAATCTGTGAAAATGTATTTTGTTATCAACGATTCAGGTTAATTGGCAGCCAACTAGCGAGAATATAGAGCTTGATATAAAAAGTAGCCATTGTTACTGGTAGAAATTCAAGTCCTAATATCAAGAACTAGCAATTTAATTGGTGACAATGTATTTCGTTATCAACGATTCAGGTTAAATGGTAACCAACTAGCGAGAACACAGATCTTGATTGAAAAAATAGCCATTGATTCTAGTAATAAAATTCAATGTAGGTTGAATGACAACCAACTAGCAAGAACATAGATCTTGATATAAAAATTAGTCATTGAGAAATCCATGTCTTGATATCAAGAACTGTCACAGCCAAAATGAATGGTAAAATACAGGTTGTATTTTAATGTAATATAGTATAAATAAATAAATACAATATATTTTAATGTATAGGCCAAATTGACGTAACATATTTTTAAATTAAATAAGCTATTTACCTTTACGGTTTTCTTTTAGTTTCACATAAAAGTACAGTATATTTAGAAGAAGACTGCTTGCTGGGACCCATTGACTTCCAAAAAAACACAATGGAAGTCAAAGTATTCTATTTTGTGTTCATAACTCAAATATTAAACACAAATATTATTCATTAATTTTCCTTCGTCTTGGTTTCTATTTCAGAGGTTGCCAAAGCTGAATGAACTGCCAACTATTCCAGCATATGTTTTACACAATGCCCTTCCAGCCGCAAAACAGTACCCGGAAACACCCAAATATTATTCTAAAATTAATAAATTATGACAGAATTTTAATTTTAGTGAACTATCCCTTTAACGGCAGCCTAACAATTCTTGATACCAAGAATCAGAATTTCAAGTGAAAACTGAACCAAGAACTCAAACATCCTTCAAAGGAATAAAAGTCCAAACAGCTTGGCACACAATGCTGTTTCATTCAGACCCTTTACATGACACACAACAGCTTCTCTGTCACTACCAATATTTTATTTCCCTCACAAATGTTAAAAAGCGCGTCACATTCCAGCAGCTTGACTATGGGGCAGACTTATTTATTCAAAGCAGCCTCGTAAATGGACCACAGTCTTTTCTCCCCGAGGCTTTTTTTGCGCTTGAAACCCAACCTCAGCCTTTCTTTTCCATCTCTCTGTTCCGCCAGGCCGGTGTGTTTTCCTTTTATAATCCGTATTTCTCCGTAGGGGTACACAGTTACATCATCCTCAGCGCTCCGTAACGTAAATGGGACACCGTACTCGTTTGACACTTCACTTGAGCTCTTTTTTCCGTACACGAATTCACGACTCTGCTTGCCAAAAAAAAACAAAAACGAGAGGTCACGGTGGCACTCGCGTTTAGACCCAACAAACCGGCCATGTGTTGCGAACGTGCCTGCCGTTAATCAGACTTGGCCATCCATGAAGACTGAGACTCTGTTTCTCTCGGTGTTATCGGAATGGGATCGGGGGGCGACAGATGTTTCCGCATTCATTAGTATTCTCCAAACCGTTTGGAGAGCGAACGCAGCTCGGCGGAGGTCTTGTCTATGCCAAGGACGCCGCTGATCCATGGCAGAAACAACATGTGCATTCGGTCCACCTTCAGAGGTGAGCGCGAGGAGCCGCCAAGTCACCTCTAAAGTCTATTGAGAAGAGCGAACAGTAGTACACAAACGGGAATGAAAATCCTTGAAGAAAACTGTGGCTGTAACGGAAAGCGCAGGAGATGAGGCAAAAGTTGTGTCTTGTTATATCTGAGAACAGGCCCAGATCAGATTTTTATTGTGGGTAATGGTGTACAACTTTCTACCACAAGATCTGGGTCGTATTGCTAAAAAGAGGGAGAAATATAGATACACTGTTAACAATTTCCTGTTGAATCTACAGTGACTTACTGGAAGCAGTTTACCAGTAACTTACTGTAAATCAGTTACAGCAAATATACCATACTTACATTTACTGTACCATGTATAATGGTGTATTTGTATTTACAGAATTGTATGTACTGTATATCTTTACTGTAATATATACAGTGATTTTCACAATGCAACTTTAATACGGTAACATATTGCATAACTGTCCTACAGTAAAATTCAGTTCATATTAGAGTTAAATACGGTGTAATTTACCCATATTGATTCGTTAACAATGTACTATTTTTGTGTGTGTCTATTTGTTGTGACATGTTTTTTTATTTAATTTTATTGTAATTTTGCCCTATGCTGCCTGTCTTGACCAGGACTCCCAGGTAGAAGAGATATTGTATCTCAATGGGATATTCCTGGTAAATAATATAATAATATAATATATATTTATAAGAGGTTTTAAAGATCTGCTTGATGTAAAATTAACAGACAACACTAAAATGCTTTAATTTTTTGAAGTATTCAGTAATATTCATTCATTCATTTTCTTTTTGGCTTAGTCCCTTTATTAATCTGGGGTCGCCACAGCAGAATGAACCGCCAACTTATTCAGCACATGTTTTACACAGCAGATGCCCTTCCAGCTGCCACCCATCACTGGGAAACATCCATACACTCATTCCCACACACATACACTACAGACAATTTAGCTTACCCAATTCAACTATACCTCATGTCTTTGGACTTGTGGGGGAAACCGGAGCACCCAGAGGAAACCCACGCCAACTCGAGGAGAACATGCCCTTTATATACGTTTATAAATAAGTTTGCAATAAGTTTAAAAATATATATTTTTTAATTAAAAATGCATCATTAATTTGGTTCAAATATCATTTTTGAAGCTGATTGTAAACATTTAGTAAAAAAATATAGAGTGCAAACTATAAAATATATATTTTCTTATTTTTTTTTTTTATTAAATAATATCAATTATGGTGGCACGGTGGCTCAGTGGTTAGCACCGTCACCACACAGCAAGAAGGTCACTAGTTTGAGTCCCGGCGGCAGTTGGCATTTCTGTGTGCAGTTTCCATGTTCTCCCCATGTTGGTGTGGGTTTCCTCTGGGTGCTCCGGTTTCCCCCACAAGTCCAAAGACATGCACTATAGGTGAATTGAATGAACTAAATTGACTGTAGTGTATGAGTGTGAGTGTGTGTGAATGAGTGTGTATAGGTGTTTCCTACTGGGTTGTGTCTGGAAGGGCTTCAACTGCTGAAATAGTTGGTGGTTCTTTCCGCTGTGGCGATACCTGATAAATAAGGCACTAAGGAAAATTAATATTTAAATTATCAGAACTTTATTTTATATGCCAATATAATATGAAATGATCCAAAAATAGTAATACACCAGCAATCATTTAAAAAGATTGTTCATTAAAAAAAAAAAACATGTATTAATTTGTTTGATAATGTATTTACTGCTTGCTTGCTTACATTGTCATGCAAAAACACTGCAAACAGCAATATCTATCCACATTTTATTAAGTACAAAGATATGTAATATTAATGAACTTAATATATAAAATATTAAATATATTGTATGCATCACAAAACATGTATGTATCAAGAATTATTTTTATGAGTCGTAGAACATTGTAAAAAATGTTGGGTTCCACACAATTCCTTCACGTTTCAGTGGATTGAGCATAAAACAATTAAGTTGTGCCAAAAAAAAAAACTTAATAATTGTGCTGGTTCAGCTCATTTTAAATAAGTAGTTTGTACAACCAACAAAAAATATTGTTTTGAGTGTACCGTTCAATTAAAAAGGAAATACGCTACTAAAACATCTCTTTATAACTACTTACACACTGGCATAAAAGGACAAATTACAAAACTACTGTTGATGAAATTCCCAGTAAAATTATTGTAAGCATAATGACAAAACACAGCCAAGGTAACTCTTAAATGCTTTCAGAGAAAGAGCAACAAGAATGGCCCAGCCAATCACCCGACTTGAACCCAATAGAAAATACTAAATAAAGATCAGATTTGATAGACGAGACCCACAGAACCATCACAATTGTTACACTCTTTTGAACTTTGTGATAAACTCACACCTGAGCAATGCATGTGACTTTATTCTTCATATAAGAGGCATCATTAAGCCGCCATCACCAAAAACGCCTTTATATAAAGTATGTACATGTTCAGTACTTATTTCCCCGACTGTATTTCCACCATCACTTTACACCATGCCCAAATTCCGAAGCACTTCCATATCAAAAACTGCATTTTGTATTTCTCATCCAGCTGTCTAAAGCTGTGTCGAGCTGCAATCGAAACCCCCCCCAAAATCATGTTAGTTCTAGATTAATTGGTCTAATTATAATGTTTCTTTGAGCGGATTATTAGTCTGACGTTTCGCCGGCAACATCCAGCCGATTCCATCAGAGCAGAAAATGAATGGGATTGACCCGGAGAGAGCGGCCCGTAAGAAAAACTACAATTAAAGATATGTCCATCTCACCGCGCAGCCGGAGTAATTATGAGACTCGGATTTAGATAAGAAATACAGACGGAGATAAAGGAGATGAAAGAGCGAGTGATCACGCATTCGCCTTGATCACTGCTCACTCTGGGAGTCTTCATATAGGCTAATAGCCGGTTTTACAACTTGGAATTTGTCGTTCGTGGTGCACCTTTCGGACGCACCGCTTTGATCATGCTTGAGATATTAATACTGGATGCGGGATCATGTTTTACAGTGGTGTTGGAGTTGAAATGCCTCCCTCTATAATTCTCTCTCTTTCTCTCTTAAGGTGCATTTGTAATGAAAGTTACGGCCTCTGATGCAGATGATGAATCGTATGGAAACAGCGCCAAACTGGTTTACAGCATTCTGCAGGGCCAGCCGTATTTCTCAATCGAACCTGAGACGGGTGAGTAGAGCAAACATGAGAGAATGGGAAATATATGGGATGATTAAAAGATGGGATGCAATAATGGTAATGTTACACAGCGCTTGCTAACATTTTAGATTTTAGACACATGTAGAGACTGTTAATAGAATGTCTCAGTCTTTTCATATACGCTAAAAGCAAAAGAATAAAATGAATCTATTTCGGTATTATTTTAACCTACAAGCAAAGGACAAAAAACAACCACAACATTTATACGACCCTTACAATCAGTGTTGGGTAAGTTACTTAAAAATGTGAATTGATTATTAATTACATCATTACAATTGTATTTAAATTACTTTTCTATTTACATTGTCTGTGAAGTAATTTAATTACTTGACTCAATATCATTTAAAATTCTAATAAATATATGCATCTCTTACAAATAAATGCTGTTTACACAATTGTTGGACAAACCTAAAACTGTTTAGATGAAAAATAGAGTTATTATGCAAAATATCTGAATGACAAAAATACAATTACTCTGTTTCTCTGAATTTAAACAATATATTGTCATTATCTGATTTCAGAGTATTTTTTTCCTAAATATTTTTATTTATAAATGTAATCTTCTCTAGTTGAAAAATAGAAATATTCTGCAAAATAAATTTGTATAACAAAAATACTTTACTCTGCTTCTCTGAAATGATTTATACAGAACTGTTGAATTAATTTACTGCATTTATTATAATATACTCATAATTTATTATAATATACTTATTAATATAATATACACACATATTTATTATAATATACTCAATAAATTATAATATACCAAAGTATATTGTAATTACCTGTAATTAAATTAGATACAATTATTATACTTTAGACTTACATGCTTGCTTTATTACTTTTTGCAACTTCATCTTTTCATTTTATGAATAAATAAATATGTAAATAAACATTATACAATATTTTGTTTCTGCAAATTTTGATTTATGTATTGCTTTTAAGCTAGAATATGACAAAAAAGTTCATTTTCTGCACATATTATATTTAGACTTACACATATACAGTACATGTTTCATTAAATGTTCTTTCATTATATACAGATGTTACTACTTCAATTTGGTCCCTTTGCCGCCGTTCCTACCGCTGGGGCGGCGGTATTTCGTGCGCCAGCAGCTTTTAACCGCTGGGTGGCACTTTAACCACAGATTTTCAGCTTTGCTTTTTCACAATACTAGATAGACGGTTCTGTATGTGTATCTTATGTGATATAATGTGTTCAATTAAAATATAATTTTGTTTTAGTTTTCTAAGTAATAAACATGCTTTTACACTATACTGTCTGTTTTAGAAAAGATACATGGTGAGATGTAAAGCCCTAGGCTGCAAAAAGCATATATATATATATATATATATATATATACACCCCTCAAAAATCTATCTTTTAAATTCATATTTTTATAGGAAGCTATACAATATTATATTTGTGCATATAGATTAGATTAGTCATTACTGAAGCCAAATCTGAAGCTTATCTAACTAAATAACTTACGAAACGGTCCAAAAACTAGTACAGCCAAATTTATATGTTATAGAAAAATATTAAATACAAATTTAAAAAAGAGGAAGAAGCAAAAAACACTTAAAACATTTTGTTGAAATTTTGTAGGTTGTAATTTATTTTTGCAATATTTTGCTTGAATTTAATTGTATTATCTTTCAATTTCAAATTTGTTTGGTGACTAAAATATTATTTTCATAAATATATCTGTTTCATAAATCTGTTTTGTTTAAATGCACCAAAATACATTGCCTATATTTAATGAGAAATTGATAAAAATATTCATTTTCAAAATGGGGTGTACTCAATTATGCTGAGCTATACAGTATATATATATATATTTTTCTTTTTTTTAATATTTCCCAAATGATGTTTAACAGAGCAATTAAATTTTCACAGTATGTCTGATAACATTTTTTCTTCTGGAGAAAGTCTTATTTGTTTTATTTTGGCTAGTTTAAACTTTTTTAAAAACATTTTAAGGTCAAAAGTATTAGCCCCTTTAAATAATCTACTATAATCTACAGAACAAACAATCGTTATACAATAACTTGCCTAATCACCCTATCCTGCCTAGTTAACTTAATTAACCTAGTTAAGCCTTCAACTTTCACTTTAATCTGTATAGAAGTGACTTGTAATATAATATTTACTGTCATCATGGCAAAGATAAAATAAATCAGTTATTAGAAATGAGTTATTAAAACTATTATGATTAGAAATGTTTTGAAAAAAATCTTCTCTCTGTTAAACAGAAATTGGGGAAAAAAATAAACAGGGGGGCTAATTATTCAGGGGGGGCTAATAATTCTGACTTCAACTGTATGTATATATATTATTACATTTTTTTTTATACGTGAATGTCATTGTGTAGCACTATTTTAGTTTTTTAATTGTTTTAGTAAGTTACGTTTCATAGAATGCGATCTATATTTTATTTAAATATAGCTTTTAGTTTAAGTCTAATTTCAGTGTGTTCTGCTTAAATAAATAAATCTGCTCTCATGTACTAATAACCTTATCACAACATAATTTGAAGATTGACATCCTACTCAATTAAAACTTGCACTTTAAATACCCTACGGCAGGGAATTCATTCCTTGGTTATGTTTTTTTTTTCCCCGTCCAGCCTTCTTTTTTAATGTGACATTAACATATAAATAATGAAGAGAGAGAAGCTCATTAGCGAGCACCTAACGAAACCTCTGTCCATCCGTCCTGACAGGCGTCATAAGGACGGCTCTGCCAAACATGATCCGGGAGAACCGGGAGCACTATCAGGTGGTGATTCAGGCTAAGGACATGGCTGGACAGATGGGGGGTCTTTCTGGGACCACGACAGTCAACATCACCCTTCTGGACGTCAACAATAGCCCTCCTCGATTCCCTCACAGTAAGAAAAAAAAACCATACTCTCCTCTCACCATGTGTTGACCTGAGGGACGCCGCAACTAGAACTGCACTACAGAGAAGCAGGTGTTGCTTTGTGGAAAATGAAATGTGCATTTCTCAACCAAAAATGTAACTAACTGCTTATTTGCTGTATTAAGATGCACTATTGGAAAAATAATAATTTAATAATAAGTATATGGTTAATATAATTATAAAATAGTTCATTATTTAAAAAGATAGCTATTCTGCCATCACCCTTTTTATCCCAGCATGTTCCAAAACAGTTTTTTTTTTCTGTTGAATTAAAAATAAGATATTTCGAAGAATGTAAGAAACTGATAACTATTGACAACCATAGTACGAAAACATATAAAGAAGTCAATGACCAGTTTTCAACATTTGTTTAAAACATCTTTTTTTTGACTGCAGCAAATCAAAAAAACTCAAACTGGTTTAGAACAGGTCAAGGGTGAGTAAATAATGACAAATCCTTATTAGTTATGAATAATTGCGTATAATATTATTACTTATATTAATATTATATTGCTTTCCCAGGGATGGGTTGCGGCTGGCTTCATTCCGCTGTGGCGACCCCGGATTAATAAAGGGACTAAGCCAAAAAGAAAATGAATGAATGAATATTATATTGCATTGATATCAATACAATGCTTCACCTCACTCACTCACTTCCCTTAGTTGTAATGTTGGAAACTGGAGGCCATTGGCATCCACAAAAACACTATGGAAATAAATGGCTACCTGTTTTTAACATACAGGTATGTCAACAGCTTCTTTTGCGTTAACAGAAGAATGAAACTCAAACAGGGCGGCATGGTGGCTCAGTGGTTAGCACCGTCGCCTCACAGCAAGAATGTTGCTGGTTTGAGTCCCAGCTAGGCCAGTTGGCATTTCTGTGTGGAGTTTGCATGTTCTCCCCGTGTTGGTGTGGGTTTCCTCCGGGTGCTCCGGTTTCCCCCATGGTCCAGACATTTGGTATAGGTGAATTGGGTAAACAAAATTAGCTGAAGTGTATGAGTGTGTGTGGGAATGAGTGTGTATGGGTGTTTCCCAGTACTGGGTTGTGGCCAGAAGGGTTCATTCTGCTGTGGCAACCCCTGATTAATAAAGGGAGTAAGCCAAAAAGAAAATGAATGAATGGATATTATATTGCATTGATATCAATACAATGCTTCACCTCACTCACTTCCCTTAGTTGGAATGTTGGAAACTGGAGGCCATTGGCATCCATAAAAACGCTATGGAAATAAATGGCTACCTGTTTTTAACATATGTCAACAGCTTCTTTTGCGTTAACAGAAGAATGAAACTCAAACAGGGCGGCACGGTGGCTCAGTGGTTAGCACTGTCGCCTCACAGCACGAAGGTCGCTGGTTCGAGTCCCAGCTAGGCCAGTTGGCATTTCTGTGTGGAGTTTGCATGCTCTCCCCGTGTTGGTGTGGGTTTCCTCCGGGTGCTCCAGACATGTGGTATAGGTGAATTGGGTAAACAAAATTAGCTGAAGTGTATGAGTGTGTGTGGGAATGAGTGTGCATGGGTGTTTCCCAGTACTGGGTTGTGGCCAGAAGGGTTCATTCTGCTGTGGCAACCCCTGATTAATAAAGGGAGTAAGTTTCATGAATGAAACTCAAACAGGTTTGTAACAAGGGAGAGTGCCTTTCGGCTTAGTCCCTTTATTAATCAGGGGTCGCCACAGCAGAATGAACCGCCAACTTATCCAGCTCATGTTTTACGCAGCGGATGCTCTTCCAGCTGCAACCCATCACTAGGAAACATCCATACACACTCATTCACACTCATACACTATGGACATTTTAGCTTATTCATTTCACCTATACCACATGTCTTTGGACTGTGAGGGAAACCGGAGCACCCGGAGGAAACCCACACCAACACGGGGAGAACATGCAAACTCCACACAGTAACGCCAACTGATCAAGCAGAGGCTTGAACCAGCGAACTTCTTGCTGTGAGGCGATCCTGCTACCCACTGCGCCACCATGACGCCTTACATGGTTTATTAGAAATTCAAATTTGTATCGTACACTCTAAGAAAATCTGGGTTGTTTCAATAAAAACTGTAAATTAATACAGTTCAACTCAATCTTTGGTTTAAAAATTAAATGTAAAAAATAAAGCCAGCAGTTGGGTTTGTCAATATTTGACCTAGGTTTTGGGTTGAAATAACCCAGCTTTTTTTTTTTAGAGAGTGTTTGGTACATAAATTTAAGAACTTGACTGATGTAAACCACTTAACACACTTGACAGCAAACTTTATCCAAAGCAACTTATAATGTATTCAAGCTACAATACCCTCCCAGGGAAGCAAATCCATGACCTTGGTGTTGTCGGCACAGTGATTTACCATTTAATTTAGCCCTTAATTTAATTCTTAACTAAAAAAAAGATGTATTAAGTAGCCACGATTCCACATACAAAATGCTTCAAGCCACAAGGGAATGTTTGCAAATTGAGGCCTTAAAGGTACAACACCAAAAACAGTGCATGTTAGGTCACATAAAACTAAATTATGACTCATTTTAGTGCGAAATATCTTGACTTTATTATTCTATGGGAGAAAAAATGCAGAGAACAAAAGGCTTAGAATAAGCCCAGCAGGTGTAAATCAAATGAGTGCTGGTTTGATTGCCAGTCAACTCTTAATAATTGATGTGGGCTAGATTAGCTGTGTTTATGAGGAGAATTGTGGCTGGACTTGCAAATAAACTTCGGCTCAATCAGCATATGAAATGAACCGTTCAGATGGCATGGGTTTCTCTGCAAGTCATGTTTCATAAAAACATGTACATTGTGGTTCAGTCGGAAATGCTCGGGGGCCCATTTCTGCGACTGACCAGAATGAATCACAATGTGAACTCAAACAAAATCTCCAACGAAAGCGGCTTTTAGAGTGAGAGAGAAAAGGGGGGATAGAAAAAGAAGAAGACAGAGGGATGGGGAGAGAGAAAGAGAGCGCAGCAGGCGCTTCATTTGGTGTGATAATCCCTCTCTCTTTGCCACAGTCTCAAATCCAATACAAGAGCCACATCAGAAACAGTTTCTGCAAACTGGGTTTAAAAAGAACCTTCTCCAATGGCTCATCGGAGCTGAAATTCTATTAAAGAATAACCACTGAGAGGCAGCTCCGCTTTTCCCCCGAGAGGAGGATAAACAAATAGACAAATGCACGCTGAAGCGCCTCGCCTGAGAACAAAGAGTTCATACAAACACCTGACTGTTTACTCAATTGATTTATTTTGTTCTTCTTCTCCAGGTAACTACCATCTCTCCACTCCAGAGTCTACCGAAATCGGATCATCGGTGGGTCGGATCAAAGCATATGACGCGGATGTGGGAGAGAACGCAGAGATGTGGTACACCATCCTGGATGGGGACGGGCAAGATGTGTTCAATATCATCACAGACAGCACCAGCCAGGAAGGGGTGATAATGGTGAAGAAGGTAAACAGTGCCTAATGTTATAAAGTCTGTGTGAAAAATCATGTTTGATTATGTGTTGATTTGATGTGGATTCATGTCAATTCAGACCCCCTGGTTTTTCATGATTTTTTTGTGATTTTTTTGCCATAAAAATGACGAAAATTCCCAGAAATTTGCAGACAATTTTGCAATTAAAAATTATATAAATATAAAAATTATATATATATATATATATATTCATTCATTCATTCATTTTCTTTTTGGCTTAGTCCCTTTATTAATCCGGGGTCGCCACAGCGGAATGAACTGCCAACTTATCCAGCACGTTTTACACAGCGGATGCCCTTCCAGCTGCAACCCATCTCTGGGAAACACCCATACACACTCATACATGTAGCATACATGTAGCATACCCAATTTACCTGTACTGCATGTCTTTGGACTGTGGGGGAAACCAGAGCACCCGGAGGAAACCCACGCGAACGCAGGGAGAACATGCAAACTCCACACAGAAATGCCAACTGACCTAGCCGAGGCTCAAACCAGTGACCTTCTTGCTGTGAGGCGACAGCACTACATACTGCGCCATTGAGTCACCCCATATATATATATATATATATATATATATATATATATATATATATATATATATATATATATATATAGACAATATCTAAAACAGTAGAGATTAAGCCAAAGGAAGGTTGTATAACTCTTATTTTTATCCAAAATCTTACTTTCTCTCTCACTTTCTCAGACTTCACTCCCTGGAGCATCTGATAGGGAAGCGTTTTCTCTCATCAACGGCAGGGAAAGAGTTTTATCAAGGGATAAAGAGAGAAATCACTTATCGATTTGACGCACATCATAATAGTCTACCAGCCATACAAAGCACAAATAATGTCCTTCAATTTGGTCACGTCCAGCGGCCGTCATCCTTGAACCAATTTCCATCATTGTAAGCTGCTTTTCTGTCTGTTCCACTGCTCCGCTTGTTAGATGTTTGCTCAGACTTTCTTTTGCAGTCTGAAGTGAGTCAAACGCACAATACACCCAATTCACGCTGTGTTACTCACTCGATTTGCGCCACAGGATGTCTAAACGCATCTGGCTTCATCCACGTCTGCTTACTGCACAGGCTGCAAAACAACCCACTTCCATGTAATGTTAGGACTGCGAGGGCGCAGGTGAGACGTCATTTTTCGAGAGACACTCAAATACACCACGTGCACTGCATATGCAACATCTATAAGTCATGCAAAACAATTAATTGCAAACTGAAATAAATCTGATTATAAGGTTTGGAGTTGGATGTTTTAAGAGATTATATACATTTTGCGTTTTAATTAAGAATTTTGTAGGATCGCAAAAATGTGTGACTTTTTGTTGATTTTGCGTTGGATTCAGCGATCGCGGAATCGCAAAAAACTAGGGGGTCTGTTGATTGATTGATTACCACTTGTGTAGTTAGTACCTGCTGATTGATTGGGGTGATGATTTGAGTCTGGTTTATAAGCTGTTTCTAATCTGTAATTAGTTGGCTATGTATATTTAAAGTCTTTGGAAATGTTTGTATGTGATGTGTTTCTGTGCCCTCAGGAAGCCTTTTAAGAAACAAATAGTTTTTTCCTTTTTATTCCAAGTGTTGCTGGAGTTCCCTATTTTTACTGTGTTGGTCATCTTCAATCAAAATCTGACCAGTTTCTTCCAAATTGGGAGTTATGGTTCTTCTTTGTTGATGTCAATTTGATGGCTTCAGCCACAATATTCTTAACCAAACCCCTCTTACCATTAGTTTGGTACAATAGGAATGAGGCACAAAAAGTAAGCCCCGCCCCCAACTCAATATTTCACTTCAGAAGTACAGTACATCAACATACTGAAATAAAAGTCCCTGCAAATACTGGTTTATGTGGACTTCAAATCTGCAGTATAGGACTGACACTAAGGGCTCTATTTTAATGATTTAGGCGCAAAGTCTAAAGTGAATGGCGCAAAAGCATTCGTAAAACTGAATGCTTCACTAGCGAAAAAACAGTTAAACAAACCATCTGCAACAGTTCTCCTCCACCTACTCCAGTCCACTTTACTTTCTCTTCACTTTACTTTCACTCTTTACTTTACTTTCGTATACTGTATAAGGAAATGGTGTTGTACGCACTCCACTCAGACATCCATTAGCCTACATATTTAATTTAGTTTGTTAAGCTCAAAGATTTGTTTCAAAACTATTTCTAATTCAGTTCTAATTTCCAGCAAACTAATAAATGAACAATAATAACAAAGTGTGGTCAAAAAAACAAGCACATGTCCTATTCATATGCCCCATATGGTCCAAAACCCGACAGGTGGACAAATTTAAACTTGTTTTTATTAAAACAAATATAAATATATATATAATAAATACTATTGCTAATAATAATAACATAATACAAAAGCAAATTGTCGTAAATAAACTGAAAAAAAAGCCTCCCCTAGATGAAAAAGGCATGGGGGCAGTGGTTTTTATATTTATTTGAAAATAATAATTTTTGTAATATTTTAATCCTTTATTTTATTTTTTTTTATATGTAAAGATGTTTGTGCATTGCTGTACATACATTCTGTGTGTATTAAGTAATGTGTAAGCGTTTGGCCTTTAGACTGGCTTTTACTTGGTCAATTGTGCAGTCTATTTCTGTTTGGACTCTCAGTAGTAAATATTAACCCACACTGACCTGAGCTAAACTAAACTGAACTGAACTTAAACTGTGAAAACTGAACTGACACTGTTTCAATTCACTATAATCTTCTATGTGAAGCTGCTTTGACACAATCTACATTGTATAAGCGCTATACAAATAAAGATGAATTGAATTGAAAAAAATGTAATTGAATATTTCAGTTCCTCAAAATAGCAACGCTTCAACAATGCACCTTAACACACCTCTTTTCTAGACCGGCACACCCATGAGTCCACAAAGTGGCGCAAATGGATTTGCTATTTAAACAACGTGGCACAAAATGTGAAAATTAGGGTTGCACTAATCTGAAAATAGCAACAAATCACGCCAAACACACCTTGCGCCTTATTGCGCCGGATGTATGATACACCTGCACCACACATATACACCTGCAGACCAAAATTAAACAACTGAACAGGGTTTGTTTTCACGCGACACCCCCTTCTCTTATATGACACACATGCAGGTTGCCAGATTGTTGACACCAACAAATCGGTAGCATGCCTTGATGATCTAATTTTACAATGTAAGCTGATCAGCTAATGTTTACATTTGTAATATTTGAATTGAAATATAATAACCACCTCATGGATTTTTATAACTCTGAATCCGCATCTAATTACGAAGACTGCTGGTGTCCTCCAGAAGTCGCTTTTTTGGCTGCACCAGAATATATTGAGGCAGCCATCATAACTAAAATGACATACGCTGTGTTTTCCAATAAGGCAACCCAGGGTTCTGAAATATAACTGGTTAAACTGGCAGTGGACGGAGTTACATAGAGCAAAACAAAGACACATTACACATATTTTCAATGGAGAATAACTGATTTTAGCATTGTTTCTCAGATAAAAAAAAAGTATGTTCATTTAGCATGTTTTTAAAATATCTGCAAACATATTATGGTATTTTTGTGATTTAGAAGTGTCAAAGACGTACATACAGCACCTTTAAACATCACACCATAAGTCTCAGCTTGGAAATAAAATCCCGCACCATGTGACGGTTTCCCCTCATTCTCATTCTTTTATATGCACGCGCCTATACGAAGCGCAGTGCTTAGAAAGTAATCCCCTAAATCGAAGCCTTCGTGTCCTATCAACTTTACAAAGGTGCTTAATTCTATTCACAGCCCAAAAAGTCCCTTTTTCCCTTTTGTGTGGCGCAGGGATCTATTTGCCTGCTGAAATCTGCCTATAGCTTATTTCCTCTCTCTCTGTCAGGTCAGGCTTTGACGAAGCTCAGGCAATTATGCAAATCTTATTGCTTAAACTAGAATGAAAGATAGCTACGGAAGACGGCCTGAATGGGCGAAAGGTAAAAGATCACACCTTGAGTCTTTAATCGTTTCATAATTAAAAGGCTGCATTAAAGCACGATGCCCTGCCTTTATAATAAAAGGCATTCAACTCAAGAGAAAAGGGATAGCGATAAGCACCCTTCAATGAATGTATGCAAAAACCAGGAAAAAGTTTAGGGCGACATCACAAGAGCATGTCGTTAATCTGTGACCGAATAGACCCGAGTTCAAAAAAAGATCCTGAAAGTAAGCCTCCCTTTATTCAGAGCGACCTAACATCTTATCTTTTCCTCTTGTAACCTTTCTCTTGTTCAGCAACTAGATTACGAGAGCAGAAGATTGTACTCACTGCGGGTGCAGGTGACCAACACTCATATTGATCGACGCTTTGAGCAACAGGGGCCTTTCAGCGACACGGCGATAGTCCGGATCACTGTCACGGATGTGGATGAACCTCCGGTCTTCAGTCGAGCGCTGTACATTTTCGAGGTTGACGAAGACACTCCTGCTGGCAGCTCCATTGGGATAGTGTCAGCTCGAGACCCGGATACAATCAGTCACCTGGTCAAGTGAGTAGATAAATTGATTGGTTTTATGAACATCACAAACACTTAAGCATGAGAAGCTCAATTTAAATATGTTAAAGGCAGTGTATGCCATTTTCGCCACTAGAGGGTGCGTGTTCACAACAAACAAAGGTGTATTTTGATGATGCAGTGACTGAGAGTAGAATCATGGAAGTTGTGGTCTTTATTATTTATATACATGATATGGGAATAGTCAAACCCACTAGTTTTTCTGCGATTTTATTGTGATAAAAATGACTGATTTTGTGGTGGTAATTTCCAGAAATTTTAGACATTTTTGCAATTAAACAAAAAGATATATATAATATATATTATATTATTATATTATATATTTATTGCAATCTTACACAATGACAATGACACAAATCATAAAAATAAAGCTTCTTTATTTTGGTCTCTTGTCAAGACAAGATCTAAAATGGTAGGAATTAAGCCAAAGGAAGGTTGTATAACTCTTATTTTTATCCACAATCGTACTTTCTCTCACTCAGAGTTCACTCCCCGGAACATCTGACATCATGTACCTCACTAAGGACATGTGTTAGGGCTTCCACTACCGTAATCCACCTAAAACACAGATTGCCGTAAAACTCGTCAATGGCAGGGAATCATTTTCTTTCGTTAACTGCCAGAAAAGAGTTAAACGAAATCATTTATCGATTTTACACAGACAATAATACCAGCCATACGTGTAAAGCACAAATAATGTCCTTTAATTCGTCACATCCAGCGGCAGTCACCCTTGAATCAATCCCCTTCATTGTAAGCTGCTTGCTTTTCTGTCTGTTCCACTGCTTCACTTGTTAGATGTTTGCTCACACTTTCTTTTGCAGTCTGAAGTGCGTCAAACACTCAAATACGTACAGTAACGTGAACTACGTATGCAACGTCTATAAGTCATGTGAAACAATTAATTGCAAACTGAAATAAAGATAGCTTAATTATATGGTTTGGAATTAGATGTTTTATGAGATTATTTACATTTTTTGTGATTATTTTGGGTCTAAATTAAGAATTTTGCAGGATCGCAAAAATGTGCGACTTTTTGTTGATTTTTTTGTGTTGGATTGCAGAATCGCGGAAAACTAGAGGGTTTGAATAGTTAAGCATTTAAAATGTATTATCATGGTAGTATGAAGCAGACTAAACCAGTTAGACAGCTATGCCAACTGCTGGTGAGAGACGAGCACAATACAGCACAAAAGCAGTGGAGCTTTTATTATGGCATAGTCCACGTCTTTCGGTTATTTCGCTCATGATCACGTGGAGAAGAAGCAGCACTGTTTATCATACTAAATACATTTTAGAGTTCTGCTATAGCGCATGTTCTCCATGCAGTCTAATAAAACCAACACAATCTCACGGTAATTCGTAACATTTTAAATTAGTGGCTAATTCGTATGAATTCGTACAATCTCGTTTATATAATTTAGTACTATTTGCTTATCCCCCAATGACAGTTGGGTTTAGGGGCGAGGTTTGGTGCTATGCCTCCTTTTTAAAATCGTACGAATCATACATATTTGTACAATTTAGCCATAAAACTGACAAAACGTAAAATACTTACGTTTCCTTATAAGATCAGGCTGACTAAAACACACAACATATTAAAGGATCCTTTGTGTTTCCTGGTTTTCTATAAGTGGGTAAGCCAACAAAATATATAACACTGTTGTAGTGTTTTTTTTTTTTTTATATAAAACAGATCTTAAGAAAGGGTGCCTTTAAAGAGGACCTATCATTCCCCTTTTTTACAAAATGTATCTGATGTCCCTAGAGTGTGTGAGAGAAAGTTCAGCTCAAAATAATCAACAAATAATGTTTAATATTTCATTATGCAACGTCTATAAGTCATGTGAAAATATTAATTGCAAACTGAAATAATAATAGTTTGGTTATATGGTTTGTAATTGGATGTTTTATTAGATTACACAATAAACTCAAATAATTCTGGAACAAGTTATGGGTGAGTACCATAATTATATTTTATGGAGGTATATCCCTTTAGAAATCGTAGTTCAGGCCCAAATATTATTCCTTCATTCATTTTCCTTCGGCTTAGTGCCTTTATTCATCAGGGGTCGCCATGGTGGAATGAACCGCCGACTTATCCAGCATATGTTTTAAGCAGTGGATGCCCTTCCAGCTGCTACCCAGTACTGGGAAACACCCATACACTCTCATTCACACACATACACTGTGGCCAATTTAGTTCATCCAATTTACCTTTACCACATGTCTTTGGACTGTGGGGGAAACTGGAGCACCCAGAGAAAACCCACATGAACACGTGGAGAACATGCAAACGCCACACAGAAATGCCAACTGGCCCAGCTGGGACTCCAATTAGCGACCTTCTTGCTGTGAGGCGACCAATGAGCCACCATGCTGCCCAGCCCAAATATTAATTAGTTGCTATTTCAAACACTTATTCATTCCCACAGTTGTTCTGGACGTTGCTGCTTTTCAGTGCAATTACCTCTTTAATCTCAAAAGATTGCAGAAAAAAATGTAACTCTGCAGGATATGACCACTTTACTCTTTTACTGTTGTGAAAGCGATGCTCGATTTCTGTTGCGCTCATTATATTACTTTCATTACCATCCAAAGGCTTATTTAGCTAATAAGGAGGCTTCTGTCAACAGATAATCTTAGCCATTGTAACAGGCAATTTAATGGTCCAGTAGAGATTTGAACAGAGGGACTTGGTAATTAAATGCTTTTCAATATGAAGCTAACAAACAAGTGGCTCCTTTTCACCTTAGACGAGGAAAAAAAACCTCACGTCTAACATCCAGAGGGGGAAAAAAACATCAAAATGGCACCTTGAAAAGTGCCTCCCAGAAGCATCTCAGAAACTAAAGTTCATTATGAAGTACGTGAATCAAGCAGAAAGCGTCTTCGCCTTGCACATTTTGGGTGTTGATCAGATGTTTTGTGCTCGGTTAAATCCAATCCATCAACATGTTCCCAAGTGTGTGCGTGCGAGTGTATGTGTGTGAAAGCGGGGGAAAAGCAAATTATTCATGGGGCCTCAGTTGGTGATTTCCCTCCGGAAGTTTGGCAAGATGAATACAGGCTCTGTTTTATCTTCCCCTTCTCCCCCTCCTTCCTTTCAGAGTTTAGAAGTCACAAAGTTGATGTGAAAGAGCGTGTCTTGTCTCCTGTCTGAGTTCGCCCCATATATACGAGAGACATATTTCTAAAAAAGCCTGTCCTTCTGGCTCGCTCATGCACGTCACACTCAGTTGCATATTTAAATGTCAGTGGAATATGTAAGCTGACATTGATAAATGGGTTTAATAGGAAAGATTTCCTTTTCTTATTTCGTGAAAACAAAAGGCAGGGGATCAGCGGAGTGATTAGCATTCGGGCTCTTTCAAACGAGCCACTTCAAAATTCACAACACGCAATGTGCGGTTAAGGATAATTGATAGTTGCTAGTTGCTTCGGCTAGGAAGGTGCTCGTCACAGCTGGCTATTCAACGCATAACACATAATTGATTACTTTAAATTTGAGCACTTATTGGCTCTGCGGTGATACTTTTCCATTGTGAGGAATGGCGGAGCTGGTTGTCAGGTTTTAAATGCTAGTGTGCTGGTTTTGCTGTTTGACATAATATACAGTTGAAGTCTAAGAATACGAATTATTACCCCCCCCCCCCCCCCCCCCCCTGTATATTTTCCCCCAATTTCTGTTTAATTTATTTTATCTTTGTCATGATGACAGTTCATTATATTTTATTAGATATTTTAAGACACTACACTGTAAAAAATAAACCGTAAATTTTACGGTAAAAAACCGGCAGCTGTGGTTGCCAGAACTTTACCGTAAAAAATACGCTAGCACCGTTATTGGTTTTACGGAATTGCACCCACTGCACTGTATATTTTACGGAATTTAACCGTTTTTTAAACAGTTTATAACTGTTTAATTAACATATTTCTGCTGCTATAAAAACAGTTTATACCCGTCAAATTCCAAGGTTTACATTGTAATATTACGGTTCATGACCATCTTTTTTACAGTTTATAACTGTCTTATTTAAAGATTTATGGTGTAAAATTTACGGTTCTTTACCATCTTTTTTACAGTTTATAACTGTCTTATTTAAAGATTTATGGTGTAATATTTACGGTTCTTTACCATCTTTTTTACAGTTTATAACTGATTAATTTATAGGTTTATGTTGTAATAATTACAGTTAAAACATAATTAGTTTACAAAGCAGAAGAAAAACTATTTAAACTAAGAAACATTTTTTTAAATATGTAAATGCTGTTATTATTTTAATATAAATAAACTGAACATAAGTGAATTCATTCAATTCTGTGAAAGCAACATTATATTGCATTAGCTGGGAGCAAGAAGAGATAGAAGTTACATTGCTAACGTTCAGATCTTACATTTAAGGAACTATTTGGAATATTTGTATACTAATTGATAATTGCAAACCTAAATAAAAATCATCAAAACCCATCAAAACCTAATAAAAACTTACACATCTGTGCGGTCCCATGAATTTTTAATAAAGACTGGCAGGCATTTAAAATAGCATTAGTGTTTTTTTTCTGTTCTTGTGTTTCATCACAAATATACAGTGGCTTAAGATCAGTCTTAATCAGACAGTCAGAAAGACAAGAATCAGTCAGTCAAGACTATACAACTTATATTCAGAATTAAAAACATTTCTGCTAACTGACAGCCACTTTAAACTAAGCTTGAGAAGACAGGTAAAAGTTTAAGTCAAACATATATGATATCTACAAAAGCCAAACGCGGGACAACACAAGTTGCAGGGCACCTTTGCAGGCCATTTACAATGTCTCTCGCCACTCGTAATCGGAACAGTCACAGATTAAGGTGAAGACTCTTGGGTTCACTGGGAGAGAGTTGTTTTTTTCACCACCTTTGTTCCTTTTTCAGGATTGATGAAAAAAAGCACCTTGAAGAGAAAAAAACAACATTAAAAACCTCTGTAAATGAATCCACATAGTCTTACAAAAGTGGGCACACCTCTCACATTTCAGCAATCGTTTTAGTGTATGTTCTTAAGGGACAATACTATAGAAATTCAATATGGATATATTTTAGAGCAGTCAATGTGCCGTTTATGTAACAGTTTAGATTTCCTCTCTAAAAATAACATATAGCCATTATAGTCAAATTGCTGGCAACAAAAGTGAGTACACCTTAAGTTATAACAGATCTCTGTTGTTTAACCATGCAAAGCCACATGTCATATTTATCATGTTCATGTTTTTTTCTGCTTGATAGAACCATACAAATGTCTGTATCTTGTATTAAAGCAGTTAAAACTTGGTGGTTCAAGTACAGGACTCTCACACTGACCACTGGATGTTAAACATGACACCTTCTAGCAAATAACTCTGAGCATTTGAAAATTACAATCGTTGCTCTGAACTAAAATGGCCTAGCCTATAAGTAGACTACCAACTTAAAGTACAGCGGCCAGGGTCATACAGAGGTTTTGCAATGTGGGTTACACAAGAAAGCAGCCTCACAAGTGTTGATCAAACAACTTGAGTCTTCATCCTTTGAGTCAGGTGCAGAAGCTGGCTTCAAAATCCAGACGCTGCCAGCATTGTTTAGAGGTTGCAGAAGTGACGTTCAGCTTATCAGTGTACAGATCATATCCTCAGAGAGTTCTTTGCTAGAAGGTGCCATGTTCAACATACAGTGGTCAGTATGAGAGAATCATACAAAAAAGCACCAAATTTTAACTTCTCTAATACAAGAAACACATTTGTATGGTCCTGTCTAGCAGACAAAAACATGAATGATAAACAGCACATGTGGCTTTTTAATGGTTAAACAGAATATATCTGGTATAACATAAGGTGTACTCACTTTTGTTGCTGGCTATTTTGACATTTATGGATGTATGAGAAGTTATTTTCAGTGGACAGGACATCTGTACTGCTATACCAACACAACACTGACGGCTATAAAATATGCCCATATTTCATTTCTATAGTATTGTCCCTTAAGAACGTATACTAAAATGATGGCTGAAATGTGAGGGGTGTACTCACTTTTGTGAGATACTGAATGAAACTCTTCTTCTAGGTGTGTCTACATACCTTTGCAAAAATTCAAGCACTGACGCCAGTTCAGTAGGGTAGTAAATGTCAAAACATTAATAACTGCTGAACATTAGGCAGACAGCAGTGATGAATGTTGTGATGTCATCATTCACAATCTTGTGGTCCACACTGAGCATGAATCGTTCAGCAGCATAGCAGGAGGTTCCTGTGGATACATTTCAATGCAATGAAGTTATGTACATGTAGCAAGGTAATTGTGTATTTACATATACAGTATGACTATCAGAGAAACTAAAGTTTATTTGGCACTGCCTTGAAAAACTATTTCCCATAGCAGATTTTTTTCTACAACACAGATTGCTAACTGATTTTACAAAAATAATTAAATTCAAATGTTTAGATACACAAATGGTTAATAGTTAAGGACAATTTTAAGAACATTCTTAGCTATTATGCAGAAAATATGCTAAATATGCAGAACTTGACAATAACCAAATAATTTGCAAGACCTTTTTCTACATAAATGTTCAGAAGATGTATGACTCCAATTAAACAAGACACTGAATAGTTATCACAAAACACAGAAATGCTTATGATTTAGGTAACATCATGTCAAAGCTTTTGAACTGGATTATTTTTGTAAACAGTTATTAGTCAGTGTTGTGGAATATATGTAAAAGCCTCTATTATGTGGTGCAGTTTGATCTGGGCAGTACTAATTGAAAAACACACTACAAGCAGTATGTAAAATGCAGTGGCGGTCAGTGCCTCCACTTCCAGGCCTGCTGGAATGTGAAGCTTGTTCAAAACTCATCATGTGAGTGGCTCGTTATGTTAAAATATGTGTTCCATGCCTAATACGAACCTATTATGGATTATGATAAAAGGGATGCTTGTGTTTTCTAGATACTCACTTAATTATTGTAAAATCAGAGTTAAGGTAGTAATTTTTGAGCATATTGTAAAGGTTATTGTCTTTTTATGTTAAACTTTTGTTTAACATGTCTGCGGTGGGCATCTATTTTGACGTAATACAGCATGCACATGTTCAGAACTTGTGAAACAAATATTTTGACATGACGAGCCACACACGACACTTATTTGGTATTCCAGCATGCCTGGAAAAAAAGGCACCGATCACCACTGCTAAATATATAAACTCAACTTTAAATATAAAGATTATAATTATTAAAGCTTTGAAATGTAACTGTATATTAAGAAAACTTAAACTTACCACACACAATGATGAAAGGTGTAACTTTCATCATGGCAGAAACGACAATCCTCACCATTTCCCTATGCAACCAAAGACTTGGCCTTTTCTGTCTCACAAGTGAGATAAGCATGAAGAACTCTGGGATAAAACAGATCCTGGTGATGAACTGGTTGCTTTGGGGTTTCAGAAATTTGTGCTGTAAAAAAGTGATACATACCAACATATTAGTTGGACCAGGAATAGTTTGTTTCCTTATTGTTATTCAAAGTCTAGTGTTCTTTTAAAATGACACAAGAAATTCCAGTACTGTAAATTAGTATTGTCACGATATTGAAATTTTCGTAGCAGTCGATAACTTTACTAACATTTTAAAAACGTCCATTTCCCGCTCATATAAAAGCAGTGTTAAACGCGTTCTTAAACAGCGCTGATTTGCCATTGACATGCTCAACAGAAATGCCTGCGACTGGCCGTTAAGAGTCATTATCAGTTCACCGCTGTTTACCGACTGCAAGCACAGATGCAGGGACATTAAAGCTGCTAAGATAGTCAATCTATGAGCGGACATACGAGCGATCCGTTGATGAATCGCGCTGAACTGATGTCTCAAATGCCCCATATGAACGAAATATAACGCGGCAAACTGTAGCACCACACTTTTACACGCATGGTGGTTCATTACGGTGACGTTTCACATGTAAAACAAGTTCCCTACGGCTTTGCACCGATGTTCCACAGAATAAAAGCTAAATATTTCAACTGTGTGAACAAACACGTACTGTAGTGCTGCTTTAAACTGCTAAATGTGGTTTCAAATCCCGCTTCCACATCCGACTAGCTTTACGTTACATGCACTGCCTAGATATGCGCCGTCAACAGGGACAGGGTACATGCTATTCAAATAACACACACTGCTTAAAACTGTTTAACTTACCGATCTGCCCACTGTGCCCAGACACTTATATTCATGAAAGTTTGTCCTTCTGCTCCGTCGATGGCGGTGCAAAAAAGCCGTTGTCGTGTCGTCCTCTTCTTATCCACTGCCGACGTGCATAAACGGGCATAAACGCAAACGCTCCAGTTGCTCCGCGCCAATGAGAACTCAGCCAATCGCATTCTTTGCCCAAGGTGCAATGTTTATCATGATTGGATGATGCTTAACGGTTATATTTCAAATGTTTAAAACTAATTCCTGAGAGTAAAGACAAAACAGAGCATTCAATTTCAGATTTAGTTTCAAATACCCTGAAAAAATAAAATTAGAGTTAAATAAAGCAATATTTCAAGTCTCTCTCTCTATATATATATATGTGTGTGTGTGTGTGTGTGTGTGTGTGTGTGTGTGTGTGTGTGTGTGTGTGTGTGTGTGTGTGTGTGTGTGTGTGTGTGTATATATATATATGGTACATTAGCACATTTAGGATATATTTGTATATGTAAAATTAAATAAGGAAGTGCATAGTGCTTACATCTAGTCTTAACACTACAATATTTTATGAGAACAACTAAGTATACATTTGCAGTTTGTACAGATTTGAAAAAAAATATTTTTTCAGAATGTTATTTAGAGAGCATTGACTGAAATCAACAAAAGTAGGTTTATTCTTTAACAAAATAATAACATGTTATCTCTAGAGTTTTCAACATTTCAAAACACATTTTAGCACATTCAATTCTATTGCACATGATATTCATATCTTTTCTGTTAGGGATAATACAGTATATCGGTAATTTTACTGCAATAAACCGTATTTTCAAATGGTTTTTAACTGTTAAATTTAAGGTCTTACTCCGTAAAGCTAATTACGGTTTTTAACTGTAAATTCTACGGTTATCTCATGTTTTGTGGAATACGGATTTATTCTGTAGCATTAATACGGTATTTCACCGTTAAATTTACGGACATTTTTTACAGTGTAGTATTCAGCTTAAAGTGCAATTTAAAGGCTTATCTAGGTAAATTAGGTTAACTAGGCAAGTAAGGGTACATTGTAAAACCCAACAGTCAACTTTATCATATGAAATGAGTGTAGTTAACTCAAAATTTACAGAAAGTTAATTCTACTCATTTGAAGAGTTTTTAATCAGTGCTGAAGGTAATGAGGTAATTAAATACCTCATTACTTCAACTTAAATGGAGTAAGTTCACAGTACTCATATAGATTAGTTTTTTTTTTTTAACTCAAATGGTTTGTAGCAATCGGTTTCCTCAAACGGTTTGAGTTGCCTTAACTTATTAGGTTTTACAGTACTCATTTGGTTTGAGTTCTCTACATTTATTGGGTTTTCTTTGCTCAAATTGCTTCATTTATTCAAATGGATTAAGTTCACAGTACTCATTAGGATTCGTTTTTAAACTTAAATGGTTTGCTGCAATCAGTTTCCTCAAATGGGTTGAGTTACCTTAACTTATTGGGTTTTACAGTGGAAAGCCTGGTTTATACTTCTGCGTTAAGTGATTGGCATGACCCACGGTGCAAGCCGTGCATAGCCATGCATTTATACTTCTGCGCACTGTTTCTGTTTTTTCTGCAATACACTTTAGAAACGCTAGCTGGCAGTAGGTGTTTATGTTTCTCTGTGTTGAGTTTCTTCGCTGGTGTTTCGTTTTTTCTGAACACTTTCTTAATGTACAAGTGGCTCAAATTTGCTCATTTGAGGCGGGAACTCGCGGACGTGCAACAACTTTAATCATAAGGTAAACACAAAACAACAGTCTCCATTCGGAGCTGTAAACACTCGCTGCATCGGGCGGTAGCTCTCACCTCCGCCCACACACGTCAACACTACCAAGCCGACCAATCACAGAGCTTGCGCTACGCGTACACGTTACATTTTTTGAGAGGTGCGCGTCACGTCGCCGACGGCCACGGCGAGGGGCTATGCGTCCACGCGTAGGCTGCGCCATAGCATACGCGAGCGCTTGACGCAGAAGTATAAATCAGCCTTAATAGGCTATATGCACAGCTATTGTTTCTGCCCATACAGATAAACTTCCGCTGAACGGTTAATGTGACTTTTCAATTTTATATGGTTCTTTTTACAGCGCCGATGTTGTAATGTAATTAAAATATAATCAGTTAAATAGACTTCAGCATTCATTTAGTTGTTGAAGCGTAAACCGAGATGAAAAGCCATTTACATGCACACGCCTGTCAGGATCAGCAGGCTACCACAGAAACTTCTTTGAAAATACTGGGGTAAAATATATGTAAATATTTTAAAGACATGGCGTGGAAAAAAAACTTATTTAATGCAGTCCTTCTTGGACATTCTGAGAGCCACTTTATATTGTATATCAATCATGCAGAGGGGATCACTGATTTTTTTAAAAACAGACCTTAAACGCGCAGATTTTGTAACAGCATACAGTTCATCGGGAGCGTTTGACCCAGGTTACTGAAAAATTAAAAGTCCTTCTGCATACTTCTGCATATACACTATTAGGCAAATCATTGTATAGGGATGGTTTGTAGACAATAAAAAAAAAAATGCTTAACAGGGATAATAATATTAACCTTAAAATGTTTTGTTAAAAAATTAAAATAGCATTTATTATAGCCAGAAAAAAAAAGACTTTGTCCAGAAGAAATAAATATTTTAGGAAATATTGTGAAAATCCCCTTGCTCTGTTAAACATCATTTGATAAATATTTGAAAAAGAAAAAAGAAAAGAAGCATAAGGGCAAATAATTTTGACTTCATCTGTGTAGTGCACAAAATCACAGTGGAATTAGTTGTAGATAAATCAATGAATCAGATGAAAATATTCTAATGAATAACAATAATTAAATACTTCATTAGAATTCAGTCTCTTTAATGATACTTAATCTTTTGGTATTTTGGGGAAAACACAATGAAAAATCAGTTTTGAATTAATTAATTAATCAACTGATTAATTAAACGAACATCTCCTCGTTTATCAAAAATAGTAAAATCTAAATTAACTAATTTCACAAGTACCCAGTCTGCTTAATGCAATACTTAACAGAAATGTTGATTCCTTTTGAAATTATAAAGTAGTTTTGAAAAATTCAAAGAAGCCAATAAATAATACAAATGTACTTATAAATGTTTGTATTTAATAATAAGTAAACATGTAAATGAATGAATGAATGAATTATTTAATCCCTTATTTATCAGGGCTTGCCACAGTGGAATGAACTGCCAACTATTCTGGCATATGTTACAGTTTTTCTCAGTCGCTTTGGTGCATTTCTCACAACACTATTTACATTTGCACAACAGTTAATGCATTTCTCAAAACAATTAGTGCAAACTGCAAAACCTAGTGGATAACCTGCAAAAGCGCATCACTTGCTCGAATTAGAAAGCTCATTGCTCAAAAGCAAGTATTGATGTCAATGAAAGTGTCAGTGTCATCAAAATGAAAAGTCCTGCCACCATTGTTTATGAACAAGATAGTCAAATGGCTTTGTCATGTTTTCATTATGACACTTTACTCTGTACATTTTTTCCAATGCAAAAAGTCCGATTTTGGTGACACTTCCTGAAAATGCTCAAGACAGCACTATATACTATTTGCACAGCCATTTGAAAATGACAGTAAAGTTAGACATCACTGCATTTAGTGAGGTATCTGAGTACAAGACACTGCATATGTGTTTCACATTTATACTGCATTTGCTCTTTGCAATTCTAATTTATTCACAGCATTGTGCAAAAGAATAAACACACCCTTATTTACAACAAACATAAACTTCCTTTGGGTAGAGCTGAGCACAACTGTAAACAATATTGCAGTACATATTGGAACTGAACCTACAACATACACAGGTCTGTAAATCATTCATCAAATTGTTCAATTTAGGAGACATTTTCAGAAAAAAAAAGATTTAACATTTTTAAAATAAAATTTGCTTGACAGATTTTGACAACTAGTTCAACATTTTTGTATGTAATGACTCAAGTAATGAAATGAGGACTATTAGTTTTATATGGAATGACTATTCAGCATCCACAAGTTTAGTTAATTTTGACTGACATGACATAAGCAAATGATAATGTTACAAACAGCAGAGAGTTGTATGAAAGCAGTTGATGCATGTCCAAAAGCATTTGCAATTTGTTAAAAGGAATAAGAAACTGCTACTATGATGTGCACAAATGACTAATTGTTTTGAGAAATGTATTAACTGTTGTGCAAATGTAAATAGTGTTGTGAGAAATGCACCAATGTGACTGAGAAAACCTGTAATACCCAGTACTATGAAACACACATACTCTCTCATTCATGCACACACTCATACACTACAGCCAATTTAGTTCATCCAATTTACCTATAGCGCATGTCTTTGGGCTGTGGGGGAAAACCACATGAACACGGCAAGAACATGCAAACTCCACACAGAAATGCCAACTGACCCAGCTGGGACTCGAACCAGCGACTTTCTTGCTGTGAGGCGATAGTGCTAACCATTGAGCCACTGTGCCGCCCCATGTATGAATGAATGAATAAATGAATGAATGAATGAATGAATGAATGAATGAATGAATGAATGAATGAATGAATGAATGAACGGACGGACGGACGGACAGACAGGTGGATAGAGATAGATAGATAGATAGATAGATAGATAGATAGATAGATAGATAGATAGATAGATAGATAGATAGATAGATAGATAGATGATAGATAGATAGATAGATAGATAGATAGATAGATAGATAGATAGATAGATAGATAGATAGATAGATAGATAGATAGATAGATAGATAGATAGATAGATATGACAGATAGATAGATAGATAGATAGATAGATAGATATGACAGATAGAAAGATAGATAGATAGATAGATAGATAGATAGATAGATAGATAGATAGATAGATAGATAGATAGATAGATAGATAGATGGATGGATGGATGGATGGATGGATGGATGGATGGATGGATGGATGGATGGATGGATGGATGGATGGATGGATGGATGGATGGATGGATGGATGGATGGATGGATGGACGGACGGACGGACGGACGGACGGACGGACGGACGGACGGAAGGATGGATACTTTTAAGGCTGATATAAAATAACTCAGCACTTATTTTATAAGAATGCCATTCCCTTTAATACTCTCCTCAATCAACAGTACAGCTAACTGACTTTTGAGGCTTTAAATAGTTGAATAAACCCCACTGTGTATAGCGAAGGCTTTTCAATTGATTGTGGTATAAATACATTTCCATCTGGAAGGTTCAACTTCTGGTGAGTCAGTGTGGCAGAAATCACAACCATAAAACCACTCGAAGTGAAAAAGCAATTGAAAAGGACAAAGCAGAGGATGATTACTAGAAAATCTTCAAATCATTGAAAGTTTCCTGGAGCACAGTTAAAAATCAATAATTAACCCGTGTGCGTCAATTTAAAAACATTACACATAGCTCTGCAGAGGACAAAAATGTCAGTGACAAAAAAAATAAATAAATAAAATAAATTCTCTTTTTATATACACTTTCACTGACTTTCTTTGCCAGTATCAGCCCTGATTCATTAATTCAAATACAGTTTGTTTAAATAAAGCCACTGTTGTTTTATTAATGCCAAACTAAATAATTTTCCACTATACTAGCTAAGCAGACTTTATTGATTATTCCTATTAGTTTTTTGCCACATTAAATATTTATGTTGTTATGTGTTATATCTATACCAAAAACACACAATAAATTATAATGACATAGTTCAAAATAACTTGGTCTGCAATGCTTAAAGCAGAAAATTGGAAAACTATTTGCTCCATGCCTTAAATGTGCCAGAATACATATTTTTCAAAATTAGTTGAACTTTAGAAGCTTGTTAACAAAGAATGACCTTCTTGACCTTTTATGACCTTTTTTAATATTGCAGTTTTAACATTTTAATAAGGGACATTTTTTGTCCTCAAGGTTTAGTTATTTATTTTATTTCTTTTTTGTACCAAGTGTAAAACATATTTATGAAAGGAAAAGGGTGAAATATTAACAGTTCAATTAAAAAGACATTTTTGCCAAAATTGGTGCTGACCACATTGTCACAGACAAAATTAAAACAAACAAATAAATCAATAAATAAACGAACAAATAAAAATACTTTTGTATATGCAAATATATATGACTTTTTTATATGTGAATTAATGAATGATTAAATGTACAAACAAACAAACAAATGTATAAAAAATAATTTTTTGAGAGAATTGATGCTGAACACATTGACAGACAAAATGGTCACACTTTACAATAAGGTTCATTAGTTAATGTTAGTTAATGCATTTACTAACAAGAACAAACAATGAGCAATGCATTTACTACAGCATTTGTTCATGTTAGTTAACGTTAGTTAATGAAAATGCAGTTGTTCATTGTTAGTTCATGTTAATTCACGGTGCATTAACTAATGTTAACAAGCATGAACTTGGATGTTAATAATGCATTAGTGAATGTTGAATTATGATTAACAAATGCTGTACAAGTGTTGTTTATGATTAGTTCATGTTAGTAAATGCATTAACTAATGAACCTTATTGTAAAGTGTTACCGACAAAATTTAATCAAACAAATTAAGACAAATAAATAAATAAACGAACACACAAACAAATGAAAGAACAAACAAATGAACAAATGAACGAATATATAAAAAGACATTTTTGTCAGAATTGGTGCTGACCACTGTCACAGACAAAATTAAAACAAACAAATAAATAAATGAACAAATGAACGAATGAATAAAAATACTTTTGTATATGCAAAAATATGACTTTTTTTATATGTGAATTAATGAATGAATGAGCAAACGAACAAACTAATGAATGAATGTACTGTATAAAAAATATTTTTTTGTGAAAATTGATGCTGACCACATTGACAGACAAAATTTAATCAAACAAACAATTTAACAAATAAATAAATAAACAAACAGAAAAACAAACGAATGAATGAACAAACGAACGAACAAAGGAACGAATGTATAAAAAATATTTTTTTGTGAGAATTGATGCTGAACGCATTGACAGACAAAATTTAATCAAACAAACAAACAAATAAAATAAAAAAATAAATAAAGCAACGGGCAAACAAATGAACAAACAAATGAAAGAACAAATAAATGAACAAATGTATAAAAAATACATTTTGTGAGAATTGATGCTGACCGCATTGACAGACAAAATTTAATCAAACAAACAAAAAATTTAATAAATAAATAAATAAATAAATAAATAAATAAAGGAATAGACAAACAAATGAACAAACAAACAAATGAAAGAACAAACAAATCAAAAGGAACAAATGAACGGTCGAAAGAATTAAAAAAAAATTGTGAGAATTGATGCTGACCACATTGACAGATAAAATTTAATCAAACAAACAAAAAATAAAATAAATAAATAAAGGAATGGACAAACAAATGAACAAACAAACAGATGAAAGAACAAACAAATCAAAAGGAACAAATGAACAAACAAATGAATAAAAACTATTGTGAGAATTGATGCTGACCACATTGACAGACAAAATTTTAAAAACAAACAAACAAACAAACAAACAAACAAAATAAATAAATAAATAAATAACAATTGAAAAAAACAAATGAATGAACAAATGAAAGAACAAATGAACAAACTAATGTACAGTATAAAAAATAAAGGTTTTCTGAGAATTGATGCTGACCGCATTGACAGACAAAATTTTATCAAACAAACAAATAAATAATTAAATAAATGAATGAACAAACAAATGTATAAAAAAGATTTTTTGGGAGAATTGATGCTAACCGTATTAACAGACAATATTTAATAAAACAAACAAACAAACAAACAAACAAACAAATAAATAAATAAATAAATGGATAAACAAATGAATCAACAAATGAATGAAAAACAAACAAACAAACAAACAAACAAACAAACAAACAAACAAATGTATAATTTATTTATTTAAACAAATAAAGGAACAGACAAACGGTTGAAAAGAAAAAAAAGAATGAACAAACAAACCAATGTATACACAATACATTTTTGTGAGAATTAATGCTGACCGCATAGACAAACAAAATTTAAACAAACAAACAAATAAATAAACGAACAAAGGAACGAACAAATGAACAAACAAATGTATAAAAAGACAAAAAAAGACAACAAATGTACATAAAAAATGGATTTGAGCTATACTTTGGAAATATTTACAAAAAATGAACTCCAACGGAATCTTTCATGAAATAAAATAAAAATAAAAAAATTAGTTGATCCATGTATTACAACATGCAAAACAGGGCCATGGAAATAATATTTTAAAAGCAGCTCACATTAACCCCTCAATCATAATCTTATTCAGAATCAGGCAAATAATTAGATTACTGATGTCCATGTAAACATGCACGGTGAAACCTCAGACTAAACCAACTATAACCCACATCCTTCAAGCTGCAAAGGAGAAAGCCGTGGCTAAAAGGCTGTCAAATACGACATTTCAGCTGTGCAGAAGGCATGTGGGAGACTTTGAAGCCAGCTGGAAGAAGGCTTTATGATCTGATGAGGCTAAAAATTGAGCTTTTTGGGCCATTAAAATAAACGCAGCGTCTGGCGTCAAAGCTAAACACCAAGCATCAGCAGAAAGCCATCATCCCCACTGCGAATCGTGGCGGTGGGCAGCTTCATGCTGAGGGCCATATACGCTTCTCTCCGGCAGCTCCTGGAGGGCTCGTGAGGGTAAAATAAATGCAGTAGAAATACACAGAAGTCCTGGAGCAACACCTGATGGGGTCTGCCAGACACCTGCAGCAGGAGATTTGTTTTCTAGCAAGATAGTGACCTGAAGCGTGAAGTCCAAGTTAGACATGGATTTAAAAATAAAATAAATAAAAAAGTATGTTTCTGTCCTGCAGTGGTCTGAGTTGGGATCTCCAACTGAGCCTTTATGGGTAGACATTCAGTCATGATCTGATCATGTGTAACCTGACTGAGATTGAGGACTTGGGGAATGAAAGAAAGAAAGAAAGAAAGAAAGAAGAAAGAAAGAAAGAAAGAAAAGGAAGGAAGGAAGGAAGGAAGGAAGGAAGGAAGGAAGGAAGGAAGGAAGGAAGGAAGAAAGAAAGAAAGAAAGAAAGAAAGAAAGAAAGAAAGAAAGAAAGGAAGGAAGGAAGGAAGGAAGGAAGGAAGGAAGGAAGGAAGGAAGGAAGGAGGGACGGACGAAAGAAGGAAAGAAAGAATGAAAGAAAGAAAGAAAGAAAGGAGGGAGGAAGGAGAGTGGGAGGGCAGGAGGGAGGGAGGGAGGAAGAAAGGAAGGAAGGAATGAAGAAAGAAGGAAGGGAATTGGGGAATGGTAGAAAGAAAGAAAGAAAGAAGAAAGAAAAGAAAGAAAGAAAGAAAGAAAGAAAGAAGAAAGAAAGAAAGAAAGAAAGAAAGAAAGAAAGAAAGAAAGACGGAAAGAAAGACGGAAAGAAAAAAAGAAAGAAAGAAAGGTGGATGGATGAACGAACAAAAGAACGAAAGAAAGAAAGAAGGGAGGAAGGAGAGAGGGAGGGCAGGAGGGAGGGAAGAAGAAAGGAAGGAATGAAGAAAGAAAGAAGGGAATTGGGGAATAGGAGGAAGAAAGAGAAAGAAAGAAAGAAGAAAGAAAGAAAGAAAGAAAGAAAGAAAGAAAGAAAGAAAGAAAGAAAGAAAGAAAGAAAGAAAGAATCTAAGGAAGGAAGGAAGGAAGGAAGGACCGACGAACGAACGAACGAACGAAAGAAAAGAAAGAAAGAAAGAAAGAAAGAAAGAAAGAAAGAATCTAAGGAAGGAAGGAAGGAAGAAAGGAAAGAAGGACCGACAGACAAACAAACGAAAGAAAGAAAGAGAGAGAGAAAGAAAGAAAGAAAGAAAGAAAGAAAGAAAGAAAGAAAGAAAGAAAGAAAGAAAGAAAGAAAGAAAGAAAGAAAGACGGAAAGAAAGAAAGAAAGAAAGAAAGAAAGAAAGGTGGATGGAATGAACGACAAAGAGAAGAAGAAAGAATTAGGAAGGAGAGGAGGTCAGGAATTGGAAATTTGAGGAAGAAAGAAAGAAAGAAGAAAGAAAGAAAGAAAAAAGAAAGAAGAAAAAAAAGAAAGAAAGAAAAAAGAATCTAAGGAAGGAAGGAAGGAAGGAAGGACCGACGGACAAACGAATGAAAGAAAGAAAGAAAGAAAGAAAGAAAGAAAGAAAGAAAGAAAGAAAGAAAGAAATAAGAACGTACTATAACGAAAGAACAAAGAAATAATAAAAAAAGAAATAAAGAAGAAGATAGAAGAAGGTAGGATGAAGATAGGGAGGTAGTAGGATTGAAGGAAAAAGTAAGGAATGAAGCAATAAGAATGGAATGGGAGAAAGAAAGAAAGAAAGAAAGAAAGAAAGAAAGAAAGAAAGAAAGAAAGAAAGAAAGAAAGAAAGAAAGAAAGAAAGAAAGAAAGAAAGAAAGAAAGAAAAATGGATGGATGAACAAAATCCTCTTTTATGTTCGACAGAAGAAAAATAAAATTAACAAATAAAACTCATTAATTTATTTGCTATAACTAATTAAACTATTTGCTATACACACACACACACACACACACACACACACACAGTATATATATATATATTTTTTTTTATACAATAATTATTGTGTTGCTAAGTAAAATATCAAATTGTTTACGGAAAGCATCGTCAATGCACTGTGATGCATATCAAATTGAATTGAATCGATGGCATGATAATCGGAACCGAATCGAACCGTGTCACCAGTGTAGGTTCACACCCCTAAGTAATTTTTCACAGTATTTCCTATAATATTTTTTCTTCTGGAGAAAGTCTAATTTGTTTTATTTCAGCTAGAATAAAAGCAGTTTTTTTTTAAACATTTGAAGTCAATATTACTCTAATTATCCTAGTTTAGCTGGTAACACTTTCTTTTGATGGTCCAGTTGAGTATTGGTAGACCGTTTAATATCTGTTGACACTGCTCCTTCAACAGACATTTAACTGACTATAAGCAACTTTGCAAGTACATGTCAACTTACACTAACCCTAACCCCAACCTAACTGTCTACTTATAATCTAATGAGAATTAGTTGGTGTGTAGATGCAATGTAACTTAAATTTAACAAACAGACCATCAAAAAATTTGTGATCGTTTAGCCTTTAAATGACACCTTAAGAATACTAGTATCTTGAAGTATTATGTACTCTAATTATGGCAAAGATAAAAGAAATCAGTGATTAGAAATGTGTTATTAAAACTCAAAATGATTATGTTTAGAAATGTGTTGAAAAAAATCTTAATTTCGTTAAACTTAGGGAAATTGTGGAACAAATATACAGGAGGCTTCAACTCTGAGGGCTTCAATTCTGACTTCAACTGTGTTTAAAAACAAGAAAAGAAAGAAAGAAAGAAAGAAAGAAAGAAAGAAAGAAAGAAAGAAAGAAAGAAAGAAAGAAAGAAAGAAAGAAAGAAAAAGAAAGAAAGAAAGGAAAGAAAGGAAAGACGGACGAACGGACGGACGAACGAAAGAACAAAAGAAAGAAAGAAAAGAAAGAAAGAAAGAAGGGAGGGAGGAAGGAAAGAGGGAGGGCAGGAGGGGAGGGAGGGAGGGAGGAAGAAAGGAATGAAGCAAGAAGGAAGGGAATGGGAGAAAGAAAGAAAGAAAGAAAGAAAGAAAGAAAGAAAGAAAGAAAGAAAGAAAGAAAGAAAGAAAGAAAGAAAGAAAGAAAGAAAGAAAGAAAGAAAAGACGGACGAACGAACGGACGGACGGACGGACGGACGGACGGACGGACGAAAAAACGAAAAAAAGAAAGAAAAGAAAGAAAGAAAGAAGGGAGGGAGGAAGGAGAGAGGGAGGGCAGGAGGGAGGGAAGAAGAAAGGAAGGAATGAAGCAAGAAGGAAGGGAATTGGGGAATGGGAAAGAAAGAAAGAAAGAAAGAAAGAAGAAGAAAGAAAGAAAGAAGAAAGAAAGAAAGAAAGAAAGAAGAAAGAAAGAAAGAAAAGAGGACGAACGAATGAAAAAGAACAAAAGAGGATGAAAGAAAGAAAGAAAGAAAGAAAGAAAGAAAGAAAGAAAAGAAGAAGAAAGAAGAAAGGAAAGAAGAAACTGGACTGACGAAACGAAGAACAAAGAAAGAAAGAAAGAAAGAAAAAAGAGGATGATAAGGAGAGAGGGAGAGAGGAGAGGGAGGAAGAAAGAAGGATGAAGCAGAAGAAGGATGAGAAAGAAAGAAGAAAGAAAGAAAGAAAAGAAAGAAAGAAAGAAAGAAAGAAAGAAAGAAAGAAAGAAAGAAAGAAAGAAAGAAAGAAAGAAAGAAGGAAAGGAGGGAGGAAGGAGAGAGGGAGGGCAGGAGGGAGGGAAGAAGAAAGAAAGGAATGAAGCAAGAAGGAAGGGAATTGGGGAATGGGAAAAGAAAGAAAGAAAGAAAGAAAGAAAGAAAGAAAGAAAGAAAGAAAGAAAGAAAGAAAGAAAGAAAGAAAGAAAGAAAGAAAGAAAGAAAGAAAGAAAGAAAGTGTTGAAAAAAATCTTAATTTCGTTAAACTTAGGGAAATTGTGGAACAAATATACAGGAGGCTTCAACTCTGAGGGCTTCAATTCTGACTTCAACTGTGTTTAAAAACAAGAAAAGTGTGAAGTGTGTATGCATGTACAGTATTTAAGTATACGTTTTCTTTTCATTCCGATACAAACTCAAATTCCTGTGAGCTGTGGCCAATTCAATTGAAAATTCATGCGTTGAAAAGAAAACAATTGAACTTTGCATTCCACCGATGCAAATAATGATTTAGTCCTTGAGACCAATTTGCTGAAGTGTTTCCACGTTCACATGAAAGAATATTTTTTCTCTGTTGATCACTGTCAAAAGGCCAATTAAATGCTCAATGCCGTAGCAGAACAACAGAATATAAAAACTTCCAAGAGAGTGAACACTTTTTTTATAGACGCCGTAAACCAAGTGTGGACCAGCATGGGAATTCAATATCTAGTCCTTTCAGCAGGGTAGTTTGTGGCCGTGCTCTTATCACATAGAGGTGCAATGTATAGTTTGTTGTGCTCAGCGTGGAACTAACATCAATACGTTTGACGAGCACAAATTTGTTCTCTAATAGAGATGTCAAATCAAATACGTCCCACCGTTTGAAGGAAAATTAAACCAGTCTGGGCTGATTTATTTGGCGGCCCGCACCAGCAGTGTTGTGGGCTCTTTGATTATGGGTGTGTGATATACCCCTTTTCACTTCCTGGGGCTGTGTTTACAACGCTTTAAAACACTGAGGACGCTCCGTTCCTGTGCCTGGGCATAATCAGAGCTCCATTGTCTTGCATTCATTACTGTCATTCTTGTTTCAGATACACCATTGATCGCCACACAGACCTGGAGAGGCTGTTTAACATCGATTCCAACAATGGGACCATCAGCACACTGCAGGCGCTGGACAGAGAAACCTCCAAATGGCACAACATCTCGGTTCTGGCCACGGAGCTCAGTAAGTTTGCTTTGTGATCGTTTGTTGGATCACCGTGCAAATGGGATAATCGTGTGGAGATTTACATACAACAGTAGCTATGTTTCCATCTAAAGATGTGAATTAAATTGATGCGCAAAACTGAAATAGCCAACACAATCTCACGGCAATTCGTAACTTTTTGATTTAGTGGCTAATTTGTATTCGTACGATCTAATTCGTACAATTTAGTACGATTTGCTCATACCCCAATGACGGTTGGGTTTAGGGGTGGGGTTGGGTGCCACCCTCTCTTTTTTAAAATCGTATAATTTTGTACGAATTAGCCACTAAACTGACAAAACGTAAAATACTTACGTTTCCTCGTGAGATCAGGCTGGGAATAGCGCATAAAAGATGTCTGAATAAGGCAACGCTTCCATCCAATGAGTCAACAAAATTGTTGCTTCCTGATTAACTGGAGTCAAATATCAAAGTAAAAACAGAATTTGTTGCAGTAGAAGAAGCTCAATCTTTTCTTTATTTAATGAATTACTTGCGCCTCAGAAGACAAACGCTAGCATGCAATGAACACGTGGTGGTGTTTGACGGCATCAGACGCATAACACAGACGCTCTTGACAATTCTGGAAATAATTAATAATATAATAACACTAACAGTGAGATGGTTCAGGCGTTTAGAATGAACAACAGAACATTTCAGATGTTTTACAATGTGGTCAGCCTGCTAGTTTGTCCCTTCACACACATTTTTATCATCACATGATCGCTTAAAACAACATCACATGACTTTTTTTTTAATGTGCATACTGGAATTTGTTCGGTAGAAGTGTTTCCATCGTGGTTTATGCGCATTTTTTCTAATCAATTAAAAAGTTTATCCTACTCAGTTATGCACATTTTCTAAATTGTTTTTATTTGAAAAATATTTGAAAATTTTACAAATTTTATGCGCAGATCCAAAATGTGCATACAAATAAGTGGATAGAAACATAGCTAATGTGTAGAAATCTAGCCTTTTAAACAGTTGGTTCACACTAAAATGTACTCACCTTTAATGAGATTTTCATTCATCTTGATTCAACAATTGAACTATTCTTTAAAAATATATTGAGATATTTGTTTTCAAAAGGGGTCAAACAATAAATCCTTATCAATCAAACAGCTTAATACAAGTCTTCTGATGAGAACTTTTTAGTGAAAGATTATGATGGCTGCTTTTGATCCAGTTTCATGAAGATTTTGTTTTGAATCTGTGCATTCGAAGCGTGTATAAAATTCTCAAGGTCATGCAATTTCAATAAACAGAGCTTTATTAACTAATTAATTTTTTCGAAACGGGTTAAAAATGTAATGATTCTTCATTTGGGGCGATCAGTGTGATACAATGAAATCCACATGAATTACACAGGGTCATTCAGATCGTCCTTCATTAGGGAATCAGTGAACAGGTTTCATAATCTTTACCTGATCTTGGATCAGTTTTTGAGTTTGTGGATCTTTTAATAAGACAATTTTAAAAAGAAAAGAAATAACAGTTAATAGTCCATTTCTGGTCTGGGGTGTGTTTCCCAAACAACAACATAACTCATGGCTGAACTTCATAGTACGATGTATTGTTTGGGAAAAGAAGATGTAGTGAGGAGTGTTTCACAAAACCGTAGTTTCTTTGTTGCAGATCTATCATTTGAACCACATTAGTTATAACATAAAACGTCTATAATTACACTCTAAACGGGGTGGAGTAACAACTTTTTTACAGAAAAAAAAACACAATTTGTTTGCAAATTATATTGTTTTAAATGTACACACATTTATATATATATATATATATTTTTATCCAATATTAGGCTAGTTTTGGTAAAAACATGCAATCTCCATATTAACTGAAATATATACAAATAATATGAATATTCCATATTCTATTCTAAAACATAAAACCACTTACAAAAAGCTAGCACGTATTCTAATCTCATATATAAATCATATACATCATTAATGGTTGTAATTTACTTTGTAAATTTATTTATTTATTAAGTAGTAGTAGTATTTTTATTATTAATTTATAGATACTAATTTATTATTATTATTATTATTATTATTATTATTATTATTATTATTATTATTATTAAGTAGGATATTGCTAATTTATTTATTTATATATATTTTTTTTGAAAAGTCTACTTTTACAATTTGGTATATTCAAACAATGCAGAAATGTTCTAACCAACAGGCCCATATCACTGTCAGCAGGCTACATTTCTTAATAAATAACCTACTATAAATTTAAACCATTAGTGTGTGCTACATTTTTTGTTGTTGTTTTCACAAGCTTTGTAGATGTATTGTAAATTCCATTTTTAAATAACAGGTCACCTATAGTTTTCGTCAGGAGCCACGGCTGCATTCAAAATGGCATAAATGTTTTCAAAGTGCACTACGAAGTGAACGCAATTGTCAATATGAAGATCGCTAAAACTGAACTGTAAAAATACTTTGAACGCAAATTACACGTAAAAGAGATGACTTTAATGTTTTTTCAACATTCCAAGTTTAAATGTTAGAATGTTCAAAATGAATAGGGTATAGGGGGGATAACTGGGAATAGAACACAACCAGGAACTATGCTTAACTACAGCTCTAGAGATGTAGCTGCAAGCGTACAAGTCGTTGGAACGACGGATTTGGGAAATACCAAATCAACAAACTATGTTTGTAGTGACAGAACTTGCGACCTTAGTTGGCTAACAATGGTTTTCGGAAACACACCCCTGTCTAGCAGTGCCCACAATGGATAAACAATATATAACAACCCATGGCCATTGGACATATGTACTCAGAGCGACATTTTTGAGAACTGACACATATGTACCCTGGACTACGTGTGCTTGCAGTTTTTGTTTCCACAAATCCACTAGAGGCTGCCATGTACATTGTTGACAATCTCAAATACGTTAACGGGCCACGTTTTTTTTAACATGTAATTTCTTATAAATCCACCAGAGGACACTGTGTACATTTCTGTCCATCTCAATGTCCTACTCTCGAGTGCCCGTAAGAGAAGATTTTTTTGTCATGCATAATATAAGCTTGATATTGACTGACCCATACACCTGCTATCCTTAACCCAACCGATAGTGTTTTCAAAAGCAAACTAGAAGAGAAAAGCCATCACCGCCACATGCTTTTACTACACTGCTTTCTTTGGGTTTCATTTTACCTGGTTTCTGGAACCATCTTTCAAACCAGTCACACCAGAAAAGCCGTCCATTCTTAGGTAAGAGGTCAGTGGTACTGTCCATAGCATTAATTTTACACACAAAATGCTGATATTTGTACCCACGAGCACAAATTTCTCGTCAGTTTTGACCACCAGGTGTCCCTAGCAAGTGATGTTTCAAATGCTTCAAAACAATTTGTTTAGTTGTTTTGAAGCTTTGTTTCTCCCATCACTACTTGCCTAACTATTAAGAATGAACCTCATTGGTTCTTGTGTAACATGCTTTATCCAACATAGGCTCATTCTTAAAGTATAGCCCTATAAACATTTCTGGAGATCATGAATTATGTAGCCAGTAGTACGTATGGCTGCAAATAAAAGCTATGGGTCGATATGACAGCGTTCCTTTTTGCGCTTACCAGCAGACCGCTTATCTCATATGGACGGCTTGTCCGCTGTTATCAGTTTGTCCAGTTAGCTCGACATATACGTCAGCGGACTTGAGATGCAGAGAGGAGTTGACCCCGACGGGGTTCGAGTCAAGCAAAGAATGGTTTCAGAAAGCGGGTAAGACAACAACAGAAGCCAAAAAATAAAATAAACAAGTACATAACAGATTGAGAACGTGGTAAAATCTGAAAACCTGTTAAAAATAAGGCAAGGGCTTTTCTTTTTCTGGATTGCTTTTGAAAACGCTGTCGGTTAAGTTTAGAGTATTCAGGTCAATTGGTTTTTAAAACACTATTGGTTGCATTTAGGAAAGGAGGAGGTTGATCGGTCAGTCAGTAAGTCAGTCAGTGTGTTAATAGCGGAGTCTGGTGGATTTACGTGAGAACAGCAGGTGCGAATGGCACTCGCGAGAGAAATCTGAGATATTAAAAAGTTTACACAGCGGCCTCTGGTGAATTTGTGAAAACAAAACCTGCAAAAAAAAAAAAAAAAAGACCTCCAGGGATGTATTTGGCATTCTCCAGAAATGTATATAGGGGTACGTTTTCAGAATAAGCCTGGGTTGACTGAATCACACGTAAGAACACACTTTATTGGTTGCCCAAACTCAGTCCTGGAGGACCGTGTCCTGCAGAGTTTAGCTGCACCCCAAATTAGACACACCTGAACCAGCTAATCAAGCTCTTACTAGGTGTACTAGAAACCTCCTAGCAGGTGTGTTGCAGGAAGTTGGAGCAAAACTCTGCAGGACATCAGCCCTGCAGGACCGAATTTGGGAACCTTCCCGTAGAAGCTCAAATGTGTCATGACTCACAAGACTGTACATCATTTTTAAATTACTTTATTATCTGTGTTTTTGTCCTGTCACTGCCATTCTATTGCACCGTTGAAGCTTCTGTCATGAACACAAATTTCGTGTATGTGTAAACATAAATAGCAATTTCAGATTCTGATTTGCCTACCAAGGCTCAGATGTGTCACGTGACATGCAAGAATAAGGCCCAATCCCAATTATACTCCTTAGCACTTCCCCTTACCCCTACCGCTCGTTTTGCGTGCTCACGTGAAGGGGTAGGGGTGTCCTAATTTTCTTTAGCTTGAAGACATAGAGCTAAGGGGAAGAGGTAGATAGCCCTTGAAATTGAGATTTTTCAGAACCACTCTGAACCACTTTGGGAAAAATTCCCAAAGTACACCATCTACAACGGCAGCATGCCTGCACACGGAAATAGGGAGGTCCACAAATTAGTATTTTTGTCATTATTACGAATAATACATTCATAACCGCGTTCGTGTTTACAACACTAAAATAAAAGCCGCTACATTTCGCTATCTATAATCTCTAATAATAACTCCTGTATAGTAGCCCCACAACATTCCGTCACTCGATGACGCTCAAATACCCTGTCAGAAAGGTCTAACGGCTGGGAATGAGCTTTTTACAGTGTCTGCTATAATGTTATTGTTGTTTTCGTGTGTTTACATAATGAATATGGCCACAGTGTAAATGCACAGTATAGTTACGATCTTATTGCCACATTATATCGATAAGATAACATGATTTTGTTGCCTTCAGTGATTTACTGAAGATAAATATAAAAAAAATAACGCAACTGGAATAACTACAGCAGTTGCGATCGTCGATCTTATATGAAGTAAGAGAAAGCGATGACATATGATGACGTGTGCAGGTGTTATAGTGGTGTCCCATTTCTTAGGGGTAAATTTTAAAACCCTTCCCCTTCACACTTTGTTTCAAGAGCCAATGGGAAGGGGTAGGGGTGCAAAAATAGAATTGGGGTTGGGCCTAAACCTCAATGGTTCTTGTGGAAACGAGCTTCTGGCAGCATCATTGTTTGCTGATCAATAAATATATGCGATTAATATCCTAAATTGAATCAGTTCGTCATATACAGGGAGTGCAGAATTAAAGGGGAAATGAGTATTTTGTATAGGCTCAAAAGCCTACTACCAATTAAGCATATTAGGTGATGTGCATCTCTGTAATGAGAAGGGGTGTGGTCTAATGACATCAACACCATATATCAGGTGTGCATAATTAATAGGCAACTTCCTTTCCTTTGGCAAAATGGGTCAAAAGAAGGACTTGACAGGCTCAGAAAAGTCAAAAATAGTGAGATATCTTGCAGAGGGATGCAGCACTCTTAAAATTGCCAAGCTTCTGAAGCGTGATCATCGAACAATCAAACGATTCATTCAAAATAGTCAACAGGGTCGGAAAGCGTGTGGAAAAAACAAGGCGCAAAATAACTGCCCATGAACTGAGAAAAGTCAAGCGTGCAGCTGCCAAGATACCACTTGCCACCAGTTTTGCCATATTTCAGAGCTGCAACATCACTGGAGTGCCCAAAAGCACAAGGTGTGCAATACTCAGAGACATGGCCAAGGTAAGAAAGGCTGAAAAACGACCACCACTGAACAAGACACACAAGCTGAAACGTCAAGACTGGGCCAAGAAATATCTCAAGACTGATTTTTCTAAGGTTTTATGGACTGATGAAATGAGAGTGAGTCTTGATGGGCCCGTGGCTGGATGGGTAAAGGGCAGAGAGCTCCAGTCCGACTCAGACGCCAGCAAGGTGGAGGTGGAGTACTGGTTTGGGCTGGTATCATCAAAGATGAGCTTGTGGGGCCTTTTTGGGTTGAGGATGGAGTCAAGCTCAACTCCCAGTCCTACTGCCAGTTTCTGGAAGACACCTTCTTCAAGCAGTGGTACAGGAAGAAGTCTGCATCCTTCAAGAAAAACATGATTTTCATGCAGGACAATGCTCCATCACATGCGTCCAAGTACTCCACAGCGTGGCTGGCAAGAAAGGGTCTAAAAGAAGAAAAACGAATGACATGGCCTCCTTGTTCACCTGATCTGAACCCCATAGAGAACCTGTGGTCCATCATCAAATGTGAGATTTACAAAGAGGGAAAACAGTACACCTCTCTGAACAGTGTCTGGGAGGCTGTGGTTGCTGCTGCACGCAATGTTGATGGTGAACAGATCAAAACACTGACAGAATCCATGGATGGAAGGCTTTTGAGTGTCCTTGCAAAGAAAGGTGGCTATATTGGTCACTGATTTGTTTTTGTTTTGTTTTTGAATGTCAGAAATGTATATTTGTGAAGGTTGAGATGTTATATTGGTTTCACTGGTGAAAATAAATAATTGAAATGGGTATATATTTGTTTTTTGTTAAGTTGCCTAATAATTCTGCACAGTAATAGTCACCTGCACACACAGATATCCTCCTAAAATAGCTAAAACTAAAAACAAACTAAAAACTACTTTCAAAAATATTCAGCTTTATATTAATGAGTTTTTTGGGTTCATTGAGAACATGGTGGTTGTTCAATAATAAAATTAATCCTCAAAAATACAACTTGCTTAATAATTCTGCACTCCCTAAAGTGATCGTGTCTCTTCAGAAGACTTTGAATAAACAGCTCAATTCATACAGTATGGATCTTTTTCTTTCTTTTTTTTAAATGTCTTAATGATTTGAGGTGTCAGAGGTTTGAATGAACAAACTCCTAATGGAGGAACAAAAATCTCTCAGATTTGATTAAAAATATCTTCATTTTTGATGCCCTAAAGATGAACAAAAGTCTTATGGGTTTTAAACAATATGAAGGAGAGTTAAACAATGACAGTTTTCATTTTGGAGGGAACCAATATTTCAGTTCCCAATGGTGAACTAGTTACAGCTCGAAATTAATTTTAACCTTTTTTTTTTTGTTGTTGTTGTTTGAAGCTATTAAAGAGAAAGTGCTTTAAAATGTTCTCAGGTGGACTAACATTTCTAAAGCCTCAAGACATTTGTAGAAACGGCGTCAACCAAAGCCCTACAATAAATGACTGATGACAAAAATCAAACTGTCAACTTGAGTTGTGGTTTAATTCATGTTTTCGGCATTCTCTGTAGAAGAATATAGGCCCGAGGTAAAAGGCTGAAAGACAAATACAGGGAAATGAAATTAGACCTCTTGAATGCAAACTGAATATCTTCCGCAATTGCTGAAACGCATTTATCACTGGCTTCTAGGTACTGCCCTGCAAACCCGAGTGCCGGTGTTTATCAAAGTGCGAGATGTGAATGACAATGCGCCGGAATTTGCCATGTACTACGAGACCATTGTCTGTGAGAATGTCAGAGCGGGTCAGGTATGCTGCTTTTTCATGTTTATTCATTGTTTTATGCAAATATTTTACTAAACGCTTCTGTTTTGTTTTGTTCTTTTGCTGTTTTATTGAGCTTTAGTGCTTCATTTATCACTAGGACGCTCTGTTATTCAACACAGTACATAAAAAATTGAAGTGAAATAACAGTTGAAGAATCTTCGCTTTGTCTGTTTCCAGCTCATCCAGACCATAAGCGCTGTGGACACTGATGAACCACTCGTCGGCCACAAGTTTGTTTTCAGTCTCAGCGTGATCAATCCAAACTTCACCATCTTCGATAATGAAGGTAATTATAGGGAAGCTTGCTTGTGCATCAAGAATAAAGAAAAACAAAAAAGTTGTAAGGTAAAGTTTTAAATAAAGAATACAGTGATGAGATAATGTTTTATCTCTGACTCTGAAAAAAAAAAATGAATTTGTATTATTATTTTTATTATTATTAATATTATTGCTATTATTATTATTATTATTATTATTATTATTATTATTATTATTATTGCTATTTTTATTATTAGTTTTTTTCATTATTATTGTTTTTTATTATTATAGTTTTTTTATTATTATTGTTATTATTATTTCAGAATCTTTAAACAAAAATATTATTATTATAATTAAAAAGTAAAATATAAATAAAATACAATTATAAAATAATAACATATTATTTAAATGAATAATATATTATTTTTAAGGATTCTGAAATAAATAATAATATAATTTTAAATAATAATAATAATAATAATAATAATAATAATAATAATAATAATAATAATAATAATAGTAATAATTCATTCATTCATTCATTCATTTTCTTTTCGGCTTAGTCCCTTCATTAATCTGGGGTCGCCACAGCGGAATGAACCGCCAACTTATCCAGCACATGTTTTACGCAGCGGATGCCCTTCCAGCCACAACCCATTTTTAGGAAACAATCATACACACTCATTCCCACTCAAACACTACGGACAATTTAGTCTGCCCAATTCACCTGTACCGCATGTCTTTGGACTGTGGGGGAAACCGTAGCACCCGGAGGAAACCCACGTGAACACAGGGAGAACATGCAAACTCCACACAGAAACGCCAACTGACCCAGCCAAGGCTCAAACCAGCGACCTTCTTGCTGTGAGGCGACAGCACTACCTACTCCGGCACTGCGTCGCCCAATAATAATAATAATAATAATAATAATAATAATAATAATAATAATAATAATAATAATAATAATAATAACAATAATAATAACTATTATTATTATTATTATTATTATTATTATTATTATTATTATTAAATAATCTTGAAACTAATATATTATAAAAAGCAAAATATAAATAAAATACAATTATAAAATAATAATATATTATTTTAATAAATAATATATTATTTTTAAGGATTCTGAAATAAATAATAATATAATTTTAAATAATAATAATAGTAATAATAATAATAATAGTAATAATAATAATAATAATAATAATAATAAGAAGAAGAAGAAGAAGAAGAAGAAGAAGAAGAAGAAGAAGAAGAAGAAGAAGAGAAATAAATGAGCAAAAAATAAAAAGATTAAATTACAAATACAAATAATTTGCTTTTTAGTTCCTTTTTCACTATTTGGTTCAAAGCAAGACTGACCACTATCACCCATTTAACATTAATTATTTTATTTTAATTTGTTTAGATATATATACAGTTGAAGTCAGAATTATTAGCCCCCCTGAATTATTAGCCCCTTGTTTATTTTTTCCCCAATTTCTGTTTAACGGAGAGAAGACTTTTTTCAACACATTTCTAAACATAATAGTTTTAATAATTCATTTCTAATAACTGTTTTATTTTATCTTTGCCATGATGACAGTAAATAATATTTTACTAGATATTTTTCATGACACTTCTATACAGCTTAAAGTGACAATTAAAGGCTAAACTAGGTTAATAAGGTTAACTAGGCAGGTTAGGGTAATTTGGCAAGTTATTGTATAACGATGGTTTGTTCTGTAGAATATCGAAAAAACATAGCTTAAAGGGGCTAATAATTTTGACCTTAAAACGTTTTTTTAAAAAATAAATAAAAACTGCTTTTATTCTAGCTGAAATATAACATATAAGACTTTCTCCAGAAGAAAAAATATTATCAGACATACTGTGAAAATTTCCTTGCTCTGTTAAACATCATTTGGGAAATATTTAAAAAAGAAAAAAAATTAAAAGGTGGACTAATAATTCTGACTTCAACTGTATATATATATATATATATATATATATATATATATATATATATATATATATATATATATATATATATATATATATATATATATATATATATATATATATATTATTTATTTTGTTTTTGGTGCTAGTAAAGCAACATCGCTGCATCACCCAATATGAAACTCTTCATTGTTCATAAACCTGCACTTGTACCTGTTTGTAAAACTTCCAGCTAAAAAACACAACTCAATATTTAGCTTTTGTAAACAACACAGTCCATCACTCTCCCCTCATTATCTCAGCATCTCTTGAAATAATTGTCTTCTAGACAACACAGCGCGCATCCTGACCCGCCGGGGCGGCTTCAACCGCAGAGAGATGAGTTCATACCTGCTGCCCGTCATCATCTCAGACAATGATTACCCCATCCAGAGCAGCACCAGCACGCTGACGATCCGCGTCTGCGCCTGTGACAGTCGTGGATTTGTGCGGACGTGCAGCACCGAAGCCCTGCTGCTCTCAGCCGGACTCAGCACCGGAGCTCTGGTGGCCATCCTACTCTGCATTTTAATACTACTGAGTAAGTGTTGAACTCTTTTATAAGCCAGATTAAGACTGTGTTTAGCTATTTAAAAACATTTACAGGGCCCTGTGTGGTGTCTCTATGAACACGCTGCCCCTGGACAGATGCCCAATCGGCCATATGGTTCATCCGGCCCTGCTTTGAGCAACATTGAACAGCCTTTCTGCTTGCAGCATTTTTGTTTTAGCGCTTCTCATGAGCCACAATTTCTCAAGAAGGATTTCATATATCATCTATAGCACACTGATGTAACTCAGAGTTTCAGCTAGTTTTATGAGAGTAAATTTAAGACATTTTTAAGACCTTTTTAAAGGGAAAATGAAGCACTCAGTCAAGCTTACATTATTTTGTATATTGGATTTCACTTTAATGAAAATATATTAAACAAACTCGATTATTGTAACCATTTAGAAGAAAACGGCATGTTTTACTATAGCTTTTAGACCTAGGGTGCCGCCATCTTGGAATGTTGTTGTGTCGGACGTCACAATGTTGGTTCCGTTCCCTCAGCTGAACAGATACAGCGGAAGTAAAGGACTGAACACGGAGACTGGAAAGCCTAATTTACCATAATGCGTGAAGTTGTGGACGTGGATCTAGTGCAAATACAAGCATCAGATGTGTGTCTTATATAAAAAAATATATATTTATTCTTTTTTTCTTTTTTTGCCTTTTAATCACCGATCATTTGATGCGCTTTGCTCCTCTCTCTGTATTACGCTGCCTGACTGCTTGTATGCGTTTCAACCAAGGTAGTAACGACCTGAACACAGAGAATGGACAGCCTAATTTAACCCAATGCGTGAAGTTGTGGACGTGGAGCTGGTGCAAATACAACAAATACAAGCATTTAAGTTGTGTATTTTTCTTTTTTTAATACCTTGCGCTTTGGTCCACTCTCTCACGCTGGTGCAGCAATGCCTGACGAGGGGATTTACATTCAGACTTATGCAACAATTAAAATGATACATGACCACGCTTTACTAAGTCATGTCTTGGTGACTCAAGACATATCAGGGCTTAACTTTTTTACTTGGTAGCACCGGTGCTCCCAACTTCAAATATTTAGGAGCACCAGAAAAAAATTTAGGAGCACCAGAAAGAATTTAGAAGCACCCACCAAAAATGAATGAGCACCACTGCAAATTGTATATTAAGGGATTTATTGTATTTGAAAACAACCATCAATCAGGACAAAAACAAACAAAAACCAGAAACAACTATCTAACTAGTGCTGTGATGACTTATTGATATCTGTGCAATAATTCCACAATGAATGTCTAATAATTATAAAATACTATTGTAAGAAATCAGCTCTTTAGTTTAAATAACATTTAAACTCTGGGGATTTGAATCTAAAGATTCGAACATGATTTACATAAAATTATTTAAAGCTTACACTTAACCTAGTCATTTGTCCAGCAAATAAAACGGTCAGTGTAAAGCAATCCTGTATTATATTATTTTTGTGGCCAACAATTAACAATATAAAAACAGTATCCAATTATTTAATGAGCAAGGTAACAGTATCTAAAGCTGAGACATTGACTTATAAAAGCACACAACACACCAACACGGATCTTAAAAACGAAACACAAGTTTATTGCTACTCTACAACATAACGTACTACGCTACATAAAACAAAGAACGCACATACATACAAACACACACAAGCAGTTTTGAGGAGAGTTATGACGGAGAGCGAATAAGGATTCAACTTCTAGCATTTAGCAAGTTCTTAGCATTGCAACCTGAGAGAAACCATAAAAGCAGAGAATTTCGCTATTCTTTACTACTTGAATATTATTCACACCAGTTCAGCAATGGATAGAAGCATTGTTTGTGTTACTTGCGATTCTGATGGAATTTCGGTTTCCTTGAATGGTCCAAAGGGAGATTCCGGGCGGAGCTGATTGGTCAGCGTGGCAACTTCAGTGACGTGCTGGAATTCTCTCGTCGGTGGAAGTTTCAGGGAAGTCCTTTGTGCTCTCTGCAGAATTCCGTAGTTATGAGAGTGTTTCAGAGTTCTGATAAGTTGACCCGATCGTTGTTGAAGCAAATCGGGGGTCAGCGGGCGTGAATGTCGCGGTTGGCTCCGTGCTGCGGCGAGGCTTCCGGCCAGGCGATGTACGGCCAGCACGAGAAGAACGACAGCGGCAATTAGAGGCGAAGACCCGGCAAAAGACACCGTAACTTTCATTGTTCGAAGCTTTATAGGCTTGGGTATAGGTGTGGCCTACACAGGTATTGTCCAATAAGAGAAGCTGCGGGGTGGGATCACACCCCCATTCCCTCCCCTAGGAGGATGGATCAGCACCTCGTGGGAGACTCAAGATTTTGATTAGAAGCTATTAAAATAACGTTTTATAACATGGACATTTTTATAGTAGGGTTTCTTCATATTATCCAATGCATTCAAAATATTTCAAGCTTTCAATTCATACTAAATATGGCACGTTTCACAAACGTTCTGTAGATTTCATGCAAAAGCAGCGGCTTTAACTCATTACCTCTTCATAATGGTTAGGTTAAACACATGGGACATGTACACACAAAAACCTACAGAAACGTAAAACAAACATACATTATTCAAATAAACACAGTTTAAATGAGAGTCAGTTTAAACTGGAAGTTTTCTGGCCACTTCTGTGTCTGCCTAAAAGTGTGTATTCCCTTGGTAGACGGCGTTTGCAGGCGTGAACCAAAAAGGTAGAGTTAATTAGCACGTGTTCGTGATCGCAGCTGGTCATGTGGATTGCTTTGAAATTGAAATCGTAGTTCAGACACATAGGCACCGTTCCATCTTTTAAGAATAATGTGGTGTGTGATATGTTCAGTTCTGGAAAGATCCGGCGACTCCCCACATCTCCCCCATTTGACTGGTGATGTTCTTGGCATGAACATCGGCAGACACTGGAACAGGAGGCATAGGTAGAGAGAGAGAGAGAACAGACACACACAAGACACAAACCACATTTCCATTCCATAGACTGAGTTCTGGCGCAGGTTTTAGATTAAACTGGTTGGGTTAGGAACACTTGAGGTAACATTGCCTGAAACAATTCAAATTTAGTTATTTAGCTAGTCTACTTCATTGCGAGTATGGAGTGGTGCTAGCTTCAACTTAAATTAAGTTCAGGTTACGCAAAATTTCAGTAGCAATTGACACTACTTTGGTAGAAGGAGTCAATCCTACTTTTGGCCCTGTGCACAAATTTGCGGGAGTTCCCTGTGGAGGGGACTGGAACTGCAAATTAGTTAGGGGGAGAGAGAGAAAGAAGGAAATGGAGAGGCACGGTTATGCAACAAAAACGAGGTAGGTTAAAAACCAGCAAAACAGTGTTGCGTAAATGGAGTGGCTCCTCTCTACTAGAGGTTGTTCTAGCAGTGCTGTAGGAGAGAGAGTATTAGTGTTATGTTTAACTAGATGTTTACCTAGAATGTGAAAGGTTATGATAGTGTGTAGAGGGAAGAACAGTTGATCTGTGTCAAGTTGTGGTCCTCCCCCATTTGTTGTTCAATGATGATGGAGCAGCCTGTAATAGAGGGACCGGAGTTTGGCATGGGTCAAGAAGAGTTTCAGGACTGAACTGCTGTTTGTTGGAGGAGTGGCAGACGACCAAAACGGCACTCTTGTGAACTTGGGAGTTTTCACCTGCAAGTGGTTGCTGGTTCAGATGGTCGCTGTCCGTCCGCTCGGTGACTAGTCAGGCTGAATCTGCTTTTTCTTTTTGCCACTTCCTGTCTTCCTCTATGCATTTGAAAAACTCTTTCATCATCATTTTTACCAGTTCTTGAGGGTCAAATCCCGGTGGGGTATTTTCCTCTTGCTGGGATTGAGTCTGAGCGTTATCAGTGTGGAAATTTCCTGAGTACCTTCGTCGACTCCTTGGGCTTGAAGATCCAGGGTTTTGATGTCTTCCCTTGGGAGGACTATTGGTTGGTGACCAGCTTTTGTTTGACCCCCATTGGTTTCGAAATGAGGTGGACTGGTTCCATGATCTTTCCTGGTGACGTTCAGGTGAGCGTCGTTGTCTAGACGTTTCATTCCAGCGCCTGTTCTTCTGTTTAGGTCTCATGTCAGAATAGGAGTCTCGTTGTCTGTTGGACGAAGATGCATTCCACTCTGGGGATGGTGGTCTCACGCTGTGTGGGCGTTGGGCACCCTCTAGTGCCAGTTCTGGACTTTGGGTGTTAAAGTCGAAAACTGTTGCAGTTTTGGTGTTTTTCTCTGACACCATCTTTTGTTTGTCGTAGGCTTTCTGAGTTAAATCTCGCAATTGCTGGATGCTCATTGTCCGTGGGCATGCGAGTACCCCAAGATGTTGGCTTACTGCAGGATGGAGGTTTCTCAGGAAGAGACTTTTAAAGTTCAGGTCTTCTTCCATATTCGGTTCGTTGCGAGTTCCGAAAAAGGCTTGCCTGAGTCGGTTATAGTAAGCGTGTGGGGATTCATTGCGAGCTTGTTTTGTTTCAAGAGCACCTAACAGTCCTTGATCTGATTCAGGGTCTGCAAACTCTCTGATGAGGGCTTCTTGGAGCAGGTGGTAATTGTTCTTTACCTGAGCCGGCTGTCGGTCCAGGAAGCTGCGCACCTCAGTGCTGGATGTTGCTCGAAGCAAATACAGTCTTTCTTTGTCAGAGACATTGGGTCTCATTTCCAGGTGGAAATCGATGTCTTGCAAATAAGCGTGGACCTCCAAACCACCTGGCATACTTGGATTAAACTTGCCAATGTTTCTGGCCAGCTTGTCAAGGTCTTTAAGGTCCAGACTGTATGACGATCTGTGACTGGCTATCACAGGCTCTCGTCGCTGTGGGGTGAAGTAAGGCTCTTCAGAAGGTGTTGGTGAAGATTTTTGACATGGTTTCTCACCTTCTTCAATGTGTGTGAGCTCATGGACAGGAGATCCTGTCCTGCTTGGCAGGGGCGAGGCTGGTGCCCATCTTGTCTTTGGGGGTTCGCGGCGCAGTGCATAGGCATGCCTGAGTTCACTGGCGAGCTCCTCTTTGATGTCATCCATTTCATGCATTAGTCTGTCTATCTCATGTCTTGCTTCGCTTAGGTGAGTTTCAAGGGCTTTGGTTCTGGCCTTCTTGTCTCTTAAGTCCACCTTCGCTTCCTTCAGTAGCTGTTCAGCGTAATCTAGCTTATTAGCGACGTCAGCGTGGTCTGCTCTGGCTTGATCTCTTTGTTCTGTGATGGCGGTTAAAGCTTCTTGTAGTTTGTTGATCTCCTCTTTGGTACCTTCATCCACCTCATTTGGCTGTTCCAGACGTTCCTGAGCCTCCAGCTCTAGCTGTTCGATGCGGGCTTGCAGGCGTGTCAGCTTGTGCTTGAGTAGGGAGGCGTGTCTGTCACTTAACTTGAGGGTGGCGATGAGTGTGTGACTCAAAGTACCAGTGATTTTGGCCAGCTCGTTGTGATTGAAGCTTTGATTTGGATCTTGCTTCATTATGCTGCTTATGTTCTCATCCAGCTGGTCCTGCGTCAGAGGCTGCAGTGTTTCAGCAGCTTTAGGGAGGAGACTGCTTGTTACAGCGCTCAGCCATGTTTCTAGGTCCTTCCAGTGGCCAGCACGGTCTTTGGGGTGAGCCATGTTTGATGCGGCGAGGGGAGGACTTAGAATTCAACTGACACAGACCTTGAAAAGAGATGGAGAGGAGAGAAAAAAAAAAAAACAAGGTAGAACAAAGCAAACAGGCAAGGAAAAATGTTAATGTGCAATGTTAAGTGTGTACTAATGTTGAGCTGAGTGTGGTTCTCTGGAACTGTGGCCCTCTGGTGGATGCGTGTGTCTAACTGGTAGTCTTCTGTGGAAAGAGGCAGTAGCACAGACACAGTGAGAGAACAAAGAAAAACAAAAGTAATAAGGAGAAGGAGTAGTGTGAAAATCTGTAGTTTCCACTTTCCTAGAGAGGATTCCTTTAGCTTTTGTTAAGTATAAACATAAAATGTCTGAACACCAGGACTGTGGTTGCTATTCAACTTTCTTCAGAAGTGAAGGGAAGTTGGACAACAATAACAGTATTGGCTTCTGAATAGGATTGACTCCGTACACCAAATAAATTGTTTCTGGATGCGTGTTTAGAATTGGATCTAACGACGCCTATCTTCTTGTTGACCTGATGAGTGAGAAAGGAGGGGTGAGATCAGACAATTTTAACAATTAAAAGTGTTCAAGTGTCCCAAACATCTATTAAATGTTTCTAAAATTCTCTGCTTTTTGACTCTCACAAGCACAATCCTTAAACCAGCATCAATAGTCTAGTTGAAAGAAGATAGCTAGTAGAAAGAGATAACAAGGGGGTTAGTTTTCTCTTAACATTAGGTGATTTATAAGGATGTCAAAGCGATGACACTGTTGAGTTGATACTTCAAGAAGTGTTGGTTTTATTGTGTTATATAGTAACCGCTTAGCCTACGTAGTAGAAAAATCTGAATTTTCCTTTTGAAGTTTGGCTAATTGGAGGGCTACTGCTCTGAAATTATGCTTAATGATGACTTAAGTTGGTGCAGTCACAGCTCACTGCGCTGTCCAATTGCATCAATGAAGCAGCAAGGGGGAGCACTGTCTGTTAGCAGGCTTAAAATAAATGCAAATTATAGAGAATTTTATTGAGTACCTTAAGAGATATTCAATAAAGATCCACTAGATGAAAAGACTAAATTCAATTTTGAATTGAACTTAACTTTAAAACTGTAATGTGGTAATAACTTATAATTAACTTATAAGTTATCATTAAACTTGATAAGAACACTTGTGACTAAACTTAATTATTAATTGTTACTAAAATGATAAAGTCATACATCAATGAACCATTAATGAAATTAAAATTTCAAAACAATGAAGTTGGTTAAACTAACATTTAATGCAGTTTATCATTAAGTTAAACAATCATAATTAATTCAATCAGTGTCTTATGTTTTAAGTCAACAGTCATAGGAAATGGGTATTCCTAGATGTTGATAAATGGCAAAGGTATTTATATCTGAATAGATCGGAGAGCATTAATTTATAGTAATGAAAACAAAACTATAATCCATCACTAATAAAACCAACAGCTTATGTGAGTTCAAACTGATAAAATTCAACAGGCCAAGTACAGCAGGGAAAAATAAAATAATTAAAAGAATAGGGATTAAACTCAGCAGTTAGATCGTGCACACTTTTATTAACTTTGCATTAGTCAACTTTTCCAAGTGAGTAAAGAGAGACGACTGAGATGCAAGAGTTATTTCAAACATCAGCCATACAATGCATTTAAGACCACTAAATGCTACGTGCTATCTACTAGCCTTCACTGCTACTAGAAATGCAGACTTCAATGCAAACGCGTTAGCGTTAGTTTAGCTTCACGCTTTGCTCTTTGTTTACAACTCAAGCTGGCGCTGGCGGACTGCACATGCGCGCTTGAATGTAATTCCGGTAAGTCTCTCTGTACTTCCGGATCAAAGTTGCTGCTATGGCAACTACCACAAAGTGGAATAATAGCAAGTTTCACAGTATCACTTGAGATAACGGCGCATCTCACACTGTTCAAACAACAAGCACTAGTTAGATTTTATATCTTAACAGTACTGAACGATCTCAACTCATGAGAGCGAGATAAATTAATCAACAGGGTTTCTGAGATTAATACAAATCGTGACAGAGATATGGGGGAATCTCAGCACTCTGTGTTAAGTCTGTTTAGACTGCAAACACATCCGTGGGCTCAAACCACTATTTTAATTGATCAATTTTGAAACTTCTCCTATAAATTACGCTTGGCAGCTCTCTCTGAGCGTCGCGTTTTAAATAATTCACTAAAGTTTTAGCAAATTACAAGGGCAACGAGAATTTAGTTAGCTATGCTAAATCAGTTACCAGGAGAAAACACAGCTGAGTTTCGAGCCGGGAACGCGGCGTGCGAAATCATACTGTGAAGGCCTTATGATAAGAGATAGGAACAAAGGAACACGCTTTGTCTCTCTTCATGCGCTTTAGAGCGGCTTATAGTTTGTCTCGGCGGACAATTAAAATGCAGTTTTACTTTCTTAACAACACAATGCAGTCAAGCAATAAAACTACTGGTACCACAATAGAGTTGTGCAGTAACAAAACTTCTGTTCCTTCTAATCTATTCTTTCCGGACAAAAATAGAAAAGATTAACAACGTGTTTTCGGGGTTTTGTGCTTTAAAAGTTGTTTCTGCTTTGCCCAAACGTTCTCCACCATTATGTAAGAAATCAGCTCTTTAGTTTAAATAACATTTAAACTCTGGGGATTTGAATCTAAAGATTCGAACATGATTTACATAAAATTATTTAAAGCTTACACTTAACCTAGTCATTTGTCCAGCAAATAAAACGGTCAGTGTAAAGCAATCCTGTATTATATTATTTTTGTGGCCAACAATTAACAATATAAAAACAGTATCCAATTATTTAATGAGCAAGGTAACAGTATCTAAAGCTGAGACATTGACTTATAAAAGCACACAACACACCAACACGGATCTTAAAAACGAAACACAAGTTTATTGCTACTCTACAACATAACGTACTACGCTACATAAAACAAAGAACGCACATACATACAAACACACACAAGCAGTTTTGAGGAGAGTTATGACGGAGAGCGAATAAGGATTCAACTTCTAGCATTTAGCAAGTTCTTAGCATTGCAACCTGAGAGAAACCATAAAAGCAGAGAATTTCGCTATTCTTTACTACTTGAATATTATTCACACCAGTTCAGCAATGGATAGAAGCATTGTTTGTGTTACTTGCGATTCTGATGGAATTTCGGTTTCCTTGAATGGTCCAAAGGGAGATTCCGGGCGGAGCTGATTGGTCAGCGTGGCAACTTCAGTGACGTGCTGGAATTCTCTCGTCGGTGGAAGTTTCAGGGAAGTCCTTTGTGCTCTCTGCAGAATTCCGTAGTTATGAGAGTGTTTCAGAGTTCTGATAAGTTGACCCGATCGTTGTTGAAGCAAATCGGGGGTCAGCGGGCGTGAATGTCGCGGTTGGCTCCGTGCTGCGGCAAGGCTTCCGGCCAGGCGATGTACGGCCAGCACGAGAAGAACGACAGCGGCAATTAGAGGCGAAGACCCGGCAAAAGACACCGTAACTTTCATTGTTCGAAGCTTTATAGGCTTGGGTATAGGTGTGGCCTACACAGGTATTGTCCAATAAGAGAAGCTGCGGGGTGGGATCACACCCCCATTCCCTCCCCTAGGAGGATGGATCAGCACCTCGTGGGAGACTCAAGATTTTGATTAGAAGCTATTAAAATAACGTTTTATAACATGGACATTTTTATAGTAGGGTTTCTTCATATTATCCAATGCATTCAAAATATTTCAAGCTTTCAATTCATACTAAATATGGCATGTTTCACAAACGTTCTGTAGATTTCATGCAAAAGCAGCGGCTTTAACTCATTACCTCTTCATAATGGTTAGGTTAAACACATGGGACATGTACACACAAAAACCTACAGAAACGTAAAACAAACATACATTATTCAAATAAACACAGTTTAAATGAGAGTCAGTTTAAACTGGAAGTTTTCTGGCCACTTCTGTGTCTGCCTAAAAGTGTGTATTCCCTTGGTAGACGGCGTTTGCAGGCGTGAACCAAAAAGGTAGAGTTAATTAGCACGTGTTCGTGATCGCAGCTGGTCATGTGGATTGCTTTGAAATTGAAATCGTAGTTCAGACACATAGGCACCGTTCCATCTTTTAAGAATAATGTGGTGTGTGATATGTTCAGTTCTGGAAAGATCCGGCGACTCCCCACACTATTGATGACGATGATGTCGATAATACTTACAATGAATTACATTTCTCATTATCATGCTGCTGTTCTCCCTGTGTTCGCGTGGGTTTTCTCAGGGTTTTCCGGTTTCCTCCACAGTCCAAAGACATGTGGTACAGGTGAATTGGGTAGGCTAAATTGACCGTAGTGTATGAGTGTGAATGAGTGTGTGGATGTTTCCCAGAGATGGGTTGCGGCTGGAAGGGCATCCGCTGCGTAAAATCGTGCTGGATAAGTTGGCGGTTCATTCCGCAGTGGCGACCTCGGATTAATAAAGGGACTAAGCCGACAAGAAAATGAATTAATTAATTATCATGCTGCTTGAATGCGAGTTATCTGCTATAAAAAGTCCTACTGTTTCTTCATGAAAAATAAATTTATGGTTTGCATCAAACAGAAATGAAGCATTGCAGAAAGAAATATTTATTTTGCACTATTGTTTTTATAAGCATGTCAATTATTTAATAATATTTCTGCTACAAAACAAACGTAAGATTATAATAAATCATTCAATTCAAAGCTGAAAGCTACAAAGCAGTCATCAGTAACTAAATAAAAAAATAATATACATCTCAAGAAAGAACAGACAAAAGAAAGGAAGAAAAGTCTCACTTCTACCACTCTTTAAAAGTTTTGGTTTCGGTTTAGGTCATTGTAAATGCTTAGGCCCAATCCCAATTCTATTTTTGTACCCCTACCCCTACCCCTTCCCCTTCCCCTTCCCTTTGGCCCTTACAACCGAGGGTTAAGGGGAAGGGCTTCAAAACTTACCCCTAAGAATTGGGACAGCACTTCAACACCTGCACACGTCATCATATGTCATCACGATCTCTTGCTTCACATGAGATCAGACGGAGTAGACTGCTGTAGTTATTGCAGTGGTGTTATTTTGTGGTGTTTATCTTCAGGAAATCACTGAAGGCATATATTATGTTATCATAACGATCTAATGTGGCAATAAGATCGTAACTGTACTGTGTATTTACACAGTGGCCATATTCATTTATGTAAACACACGAAAACAACATTAACATTATAGCAGACACTGTAAAAAGCTAATTTTCAGCCACTAGACTGCTCTGACAGGGTATTTGAGTGTTATCGAGTGACAGAATGTTGTAGGACTGCTGTACAGGAGTTATTATTAGGGATTATAGATCGCGAAATTTAGCTGTTTTTTTTGCGTTTTTTTTAAAAAGCATGACCGTAAAACATGAACGCGGTTATGAATATACTAAAACATGTGTTTGTTTGTCGTAAAAATTCGTAATAATGACAAAAAATACTAATTTGTGGATCTCCTTACTTCCGGGTTCAGTTGTGTCAGGTGTATTCTGGGAAATATTCTTACCCCTCTGTTTGAAGTGTGCTCCTGGAAAATCTTCGTTCGAAGGGGTGTATACCCCTAGCCCTTAGCCCTACGCCTTCAAGCTAAAGAGAATTGGGACAGCCCTACCCCTTGGCGGGCACGCGCAAAACGAGGGGTAGGGGTAAGGGGAAGGGCTAAGGGGTAGAATTGGGATTGGGCCTTAGTCTCGTTATGAGCTGATTTAAAGTTTTCTGTGTTTGTGGAAAAACAGCAGGCGAGTCAGCCGGTCTATTACTGAGGATTCTCGCGATGACCACCGGCGCAATACCATTCTTTGTTATGAGCCGCAGATTCAGTTCAAACTCAGTAAAGGCGAGCTTCTTTGGCGATGATGTGTACAGTGTTAGATTTGACAATTAGCGGACATTTGCGCTGAACACGCAGTGAATGCAACGCATCAAGATTCGGGCATCTTCTCCGAAAACACTCGATTGATCTCGGCTGGCGGATCAATATTCACGACATGATCGCTGTCTTCGGTGCCATCATTTGTAACTTTAGGTGGGGTTTGCAAACCTGTGTACTTTTCACTCTTCAGCAGTTTGCATTTCCCCCGGTCACAAAAGCTCCCTGTTGTCTGACAGCGGAAAGCCTTGAGTGATTGACAGCTAATATGAACCAATATAGTGTCAGGGAAGACAGATTCAGCACGTTTTTAAAGAAAATCAAAACAGGTCGCACTACAATATGCAGTCACACAATGGTCGCAATTTCGAGCCCTGCATATTCCCTTATCAAGTTGATCAATTCGATCTCTCAACATGTATAAAGGACGTAAAAACCTGCCATGTGAAAAAAACTCGATCTTAGTTTGGTTTGAACACGAAAAGAGGTTAATGTAGTAGTGAAAAGTGAAAGTACCCGCACCCATTACATCAGCACCGAACCTTGTTGAAACCATGGTTAAAACCCAGACAGGCAGTTAGGCAGCGTAATACAGAGAGTGGAGCAAAGCATGTCAAATTATCAGTAATTAAAAGGGAAAAAAGAAAAATAGAATAAATATATATACTTTTATATTTGCACCAGCTCCACGTCCACAACTTCACGCATTGGGTTAAATTAGGCTTTACAGTCTCCATGTCCAGTCCATTACTTCCACTGTATCTGTTCAGCTGAGGAAACGGAACCAACCCAGTGACGTCAGACACAACAACATTCCAAGATGGCGGTGCCCCAGGTCTAAAATCTATAGTAAAACATGCTGTTCTCTTCTAAATGGTTACATTAATCGAGTTGTTATATATATTTTCATTAAAGTGGAAATTAATTTACAAAATAATCTAAACTTGACTGAATGCTTCATTACCCCTTTAAGACTAACTGAAGAAAATTTAAGGGAAAACAATAGCAATATTATTTTGTTGACAACTTTAATTCAATTCAATTCATCTTTATTTGTATAGCGCTTTTACAATGTAGATTGTGTCAAAGCAGCTTCACATAGAAGATTATAGTAAGTTGAAACAGTGTCAGTTCAGTTTTCAGTGTTTAAGTTCAGTTCAGTTTAGCTCAGTTCAGTGTGGTTTAATAATCACTACTGAGAGTCCAAACACTATACTGTGAAAAATAGTACACATTGTGCAAAAAAATGCCTTTCTTACTTAGAGTTTTTGTCTTGTTTCTAGTCCAAATATCTTAAATTAATAATTTTAAATCAAGATGAATACATTTCCTATACAAATAAAAAAAAAACTAGTGCTGGGCCGTTATCGGCGTTAACGTGCTGCGTTAACGCGAGACTCTTATCGCGCGATAAAAAAAATATCGCCATTAATCTATTCTCAAAGTGGGGTGGGAGCTGGGTCTATTTTATGCAAGCTATGATGACTTTCACCTTGATATACTAGCGCGGGTGTATACCTGACCGGTGAACCGTCTGACAAAAGAGTGCCCTTTTAAATCAAATCAGCAGGATGCTTGACTATAACTGCAGTTCGGCAGTTTCACTAACTCACGAACATTTCATTCATGCCATCGTGACGAACTGGGGTACTAGACGCAAATAAAGAGTAAGGACTGGTGAGAGTGTCATGGAATTTAATAATGCACGCCAAATGTTAAGAAAAAAACTTCCGCATTTCGCGATGTGTGTGTGTGTTTGTGTGTGCGCGGTTCTTTACTGACAGCCGCGTGTGGATCTTGTTGGAAAACATAGCGAAAGGTCCTAAAGACCGCAGTGTTTACTTCTATAATGCCACTAATATCTGCATACTCCACATGTCTTAATTCCATTTCTGTTTAGTTCAGTTTTGACTTTAGTTGGATTAAGGTAATCAAAAATTGCTATTTAGAGCTTATGTAGGCCTACAGTTCAAAATTCACGTTTAACTGAAAAAACAGTTAGTAAACACAAGTACATCTTATTGAACATCATTTATTTTTATCACCAATTATCATAGTAGAACAGTTTCTCAAGCAGTTTGTGATGCACTTTGGAAACAGGAGATGAGCCCCTGGTTTAATGCGACACCCGGCTTGAGAAACCCGTTCTCAAAGACTTATTATTTGGGTAGCACACATATTCTGAATGCCTTCGGCAGAATTCAAATGAGCCATTTTAATCTAGATTAATCTAGATTAATTTTGAGATTAATCTAGATTAAAAAAATTAATCTATGCCCACCTATAAAAAAAAAACATAGAATCTCATTCACTAACCATGCGTATGCACACATTTATGCGTGAAATGTGTGTATGGATGTTTTGATGAATAAATCATGATTAATCAAAACTTTTGTACTAAAATGTATGCTAAATGTACAAAAAAAAAATCATTAAAACAACTTATACCACACATATGCACTAATAATGTATGCCAAGGGTGTCCAAACTCGGTCCTGGAGGGCCGGTGTCCTGCTGAGTTTAGCTCCAACTTGCTTCAACCCACATGCCAGGATGTTTCTAGGATAACTAGTAGAAGCTTGATTAGCTGGTTCAGGTGTGTTTGATTAGGGTTAGAGCTAAACTCTCCAGGACACCGGCCCTCCGGGACCGAGTCTCGACACCCCTGATGTATGCCAAGGACCTTATAAACATGTATGAAGAAGACTACATAAAATTAGATGTTATTTACAAAGTGAATGTAAAGTAGAGGTCTGTGCGGGCCTGTTTTTATAGTCCTGCTCCCGTTTTATACTGCACCCGATCGTTCACGCTGTATATTCAGTGTTTGTTCACCCGCTGCCCACTTAGAAGTTGTTTACCAGCTTGTTCACCCACTACCCGACTCGACCGTTCCTGCTACATTTAGATCTGGTTTCGAAACTCTCACATTTAAATTGGGTACTATTAAAAAAGAGAGATAACAGATAAAACTGCAGGTCTGCAATGATTGTAGGCTAAATTTCAGTTTTGTTTGCCCCTTTTGAAACTTTGAGGTATTATCACATCACGTTAAAGGTAATTTTTTTTCCATTTGCGTCTATGGCACATGAAAAAGACACCTATACATCAGACTTGCCTGATGTGAGTTTTCTAACATTAAACTTATCATTTTCTAATGCAAGTGTCCTTCAAGGACAGCACATCTTTAGTTTGCTCTGCCATGGTAAAGCCCGCTCCGAGGACAGTTATGCAGTAATGCACGCACAGACTGTGCGAAAAAAAACCCACGTACAGAAAGGACTGGTCATGCGATCAGCATGTGTAAAAGTCGTGAACACTGGCTGTACCGGTGCTTAATAAGAATGAGAAAATCACAGATTTGCTGTTTTGAAATAATGTCGAGACTCAGGAGCGCTATATTGTTAGTCCGCCCGCTCCCATTAAAATTACACCAGAGTTACTGACTGCTACCGTGTGTTATTCTGAAGTCACAAGAAATCTGATCTGACCTCTAATGTAAATTATATATTATATATATAGTTGAAGTCCAAATTATTAGCCCCCCTTTGAATTGTTTTTTCTTTTTAAAATATTTCCCAAATTATGTTTAACAGAGCAAGGAAATTTTCACAGTATGTCTGATAATATTTTATCTTCTGGAGAAAGTCTTATTTATTTTATTTTGGCAAGAATAAAAGCAGTTTTTAATTTTTTAAACACAATTTTAAGGACAAAATTATTAGCCCCTTTAAGCTATATATTTTTTGATAGTCTACAGAACAAACCATCGTTTTACAATAACTTGCCTAATAACCCTATCCTGCCTAGTTAACCTAATTAACCTAGTTAAGCCTTTAAATGTCACTTTGAGCTGTACAGAAGTGACTTGAAAAATATCTAGTAAAATATTATTTACTGTCATCATGGCAAAGATAAAACAAATCAGTTATTAGAAATAAGTTATTAAAACTATTAGGTTAAGAAATGTGTTGAAAAAAGCTTCACTCTGTTAAACAGAAATTGGGGGAAAACATAAACAGGGGGGCAAAATTCTGACTTTAACTGTATGTATATATATATATATATATATATATATATATATATATATATATATATATATATATATATATATATATATATATATATATATATATATATATGATGTAAATTAACTATACATATATACAGTATATATATAGTTGAGGGCAAAATTATTAGCCCTTGTGGAATATTTATTAGTTACATACATTCAAATCATGTGTTTTCTTCTGGAGAAAGTCTTATTTGTTTTAGTTTGGCTAGAGGGAAAGAAATTTTAAGTATTTAAAAAAAATATTTTAAGGTTAATATTATTAGCCTCTTGAAGCAATAAATATTTTTAAACTGGCTACAGAACAAACCATTGTTATACAATGACTTCCCAACGAATGCAGACATTACTCTTGCATTGTACTTTAAAATGAATCACATGAAGATACAATTCCTCATGAAAATTAATACCATGATCATAATTTAAGACTTTATACTCGTATTTAAGAATTTTTTAAACCTCAAAATAGCAATTTAAAACATTTAATATTGTTTTTAAGACCCACAGAAACCCTGTAACTACATTACAAACCAAAGTCAACAAAAATAAGAAAAATAGTGGTTGTGCACTGCAAACAACATGGCTCAAATAGACACAAGGGGAGTAATGTGTTGGAGTTTCTATTGTGTTTTACCTCTTCAGGTCAGAATCGCAATGTTTCTGTGATTGAGTCTAACATCTGCTGGATGTGTTTACTCTGAAGGTGCTTTAATCTCTTTCTGATGAGGAGGAGACTGTACTTTGGCACAGTGTTGTGATTGGCTGTGGTCTTCAGAAGTGGCCACACTTTATGTTCTGCACGTTTCTTGCAGAACTGCAAACCTCCTGCAGAACTGTTGGTTTATTGGTCTTTGTTCATAAATCTTATTCTTCTAGTTTCACAGAGTTTCCAAAAAAACATGGAATTTTAGGAATATCATGGGATTCTTTAACCTCCTAGGGCCTGAGTGTCCACATACAGTACGTGGACAGCACATTTTTAGCTCTTAAGTGGCTAATTAAAATATTTGAATGTTTTATATTTTGTTTCAGACATACAGTGTAAAAATTTTTTCCAGCAAATGAGATGTCCCAAACCCTTTTTAACTGTCCACAATGGGAAAAAAATTGTTTTTACTCTCTGATAGTCAAAGCAAGTTAAAAAATAAAATAAAATTCTATGTTAAATATGCATAAAAGAAAATTCAGGAAGAAGTTTTTTATGTAAATTCGGACCACGTGTCCACATATATGGACATCATTTTTTTCTAAAAGTACATCATATAAAAAGATGATACTTATATTTTTATTCTGATTAGGTTCCAATAAGCCCAAATAGCAAAGAGAAATAAAAATTGCATGTAAAAAAAACGCCTTGGGCCTTAAGAGGTTATGGTCTGTTCAAGGCAGTCTGGGAATTTTATATATTTTTGAGCAAGTCGTTGAATATCAGGGACTTTTGTGTGTCACTATCAAAATGTAATTAGTTTTTATTTTTGACTGTCGCTCTGGTTAGGCTATTTTTGTTAGGAGTCATAATTTTGTAAGGAGTCATTTTTGTTTCTTTTCGGCTCGTCAGTTGGCAGTCAAATGCAGTCATCAAGCTTTACCTGTTATCGAAGCAAGCATTCTAAGAAAATGTAAATTTCAAGAGCTTTGGCTACAAAATGACCATTTCAAAAACTGGATGCTAGACTGTGTTCTTGTTTCCTTTTAGTGCTTTTAAAAATCTGAGGTAAATTGTCCATTGTTGCTCTACTTGCAATCAAATTCATGAAAAAGAATATTCAAGCTCAAACAATTTTACTATTATGCATAGCACTACAGTGCCTTGCTTTTCCGTTCATTATGGAAATTCAACTTTGTATTCAGTGAAAGTCGAAGAATTTAACATTTGGCTAAGAGAGGAAACCCTAGTTTCAATGGCATATTTATAAAGAATTTTAATTTGAATATTTTAATAAAAGAAGTTCTTTTAACTGAGAGACAGGAAGAAAGCATTTATTTTAGATAGATGGATGGATGGATGGAAAGATGGACAGTTAAACAGATATATGGATACATGAATGGATGCATAGATAAATGGATGGGGGAATAATATACTGTATATATATATATATGCACTGTTAAAAGTGATTAGATTGCTTTAAAATTATTAAGTAAATTATTTGTGTGTAATTATAATAGTTATATTGAAAGAACAATGATTGATGGGTAGATGGATGCAATGTTAAAAGTGATTAGTGATTAAAAGTGATTAGTGAAATTATAAAGCAAATAAATTGTGTATACTCAAAGTTACAATGGATTTTACTTACTCTTTAAAGTAAAGTCAACTTGTTGCTTTTAAGGCAATGAGCTTGTTTTTTTAGGTAAAGCAACTAATAGCTTTTTACTGTGTCGATGGATGGATGGATGGATGGATGGATGGATGGATGGATGGATGGATGGATGGATGGATGGATGGATGGATGGATGGATGGATGGATATTGACTGGTGGGTGAAAGGGTATTTGGCTAGATGGATGAATAGATGGATGCACTGTTAAAAGTGATTAGTGAGCTGTGTATAATTATAAAAGTTACAGTGGATTTACTCGTTTTTTAAAGTAAAGTCAGTTTGTTGCTTACTTTTATTGCTTATAAATAATAATATTAATACTGTTTATTTTTATTTTATTTTTATTCCCCATTTTCTGTTTAACAGAGAGAAGATTTTTTTAAACACATTTCTAAACATAATAGTTTTAATAATTCATTTCTAATAACTGATTTGTTTTATCTTTGCCATGATGACAGTAAATAATATTTGACTAGATATTTTTCAAGACACTTCTGTACACCTTAAAGTGACATTTAAAGGCTTATCTAGGTTAATTAGGTTAACCAGGCAGGTATAACGATGGTTTGTTCTGTAGACTATCAGCTTAAAAAGGGTCAAATAATTTTGTCCTTAAAATGGGTTTTAAAAACGTAAAAACTGCTTTCATTCTAGCCGAAATAAAACAAATAAGACTTTCTCCAGAAGATAAAATATTATCAGACATACTGTCAAAATGTCCTTGCTCTGTTAAACATCATTTGGGAAATATTTAAAAAAGAAAAAGAAAATTCCAAAAAGGGGCTAATAATTCTGACTGCAACTGTATATATATATATATATTGCTTTTAAAGTGATTAGTTGACTTTATTTAAACAAATGAGTAAATCCACTGCTTAAAATTTTTAAGTAAATAAATGATGTGCATACTGCTTTTAGGAAAAATAGTTTACTCACTTTTTCAAGTAAAGTAAATAATCACTTTTTACAGTGTGTATGAATGGATGAATGGATGGGTGGGTAGATGGATGTGGATGGTTAATGGGTGGGTGGATGGATGGATGAACGGGTGATGTGGATGGATGGATAAACAGGTGGGTGGCCGGGTGGGTGGATGGATAGATAAATTTGGATGGGTGTTGGGTGGGTGGGTGGGTGGGTGTATGTACAGTATATGGATGGGTGGATGAGTAGATCGGTGGGTGAATGGATAGTTGGATGGATGGATGGATGGATGGATGGATGGATGGATGGATGGATGGATGGATGGATGGATGGATGGATGGATGGTTAAATATGGATGGATGGATGGATGGATGGATGGATGGATGGATGGATGGATGGGTGGCTGGCTGGCTGGCTGGCTGGCTGGCTGGCTGGCTGGCTGGCTGGATGAATGGATGGAGACAAAAATTATTAATAGATGGATGGATGGATGGATGGATGGATGGATTTGGATGGATGGATGTTGAGTGGGTGGATGTATATGGATAGGTGTATTGGTGAGTGGATAGATGGATGGATGGATGGATGGATGGATGGATGGATGGATGGATGGATGGATGGATGGATGGATGGATATGTTGATGGATATGGATGGGTGATAGGTGGGTGGATGGATGGATGGATGGATGAATGGATGGAGACTAAAATTATTAATAGATGGATGGATGGATATAGATGGATGAGTGGATATATACAGTAGATGGAAGCATGAGTAATAGATACATATACACGATATAGATAGACAAATGATAGGGAGAAAGAGAATGGATGGTTGAAACACAATTAATTTGAAAGAACAAATGGATGGATGTGAATGGGATAGGTACATTTTCTTAAGTGTAGCCACAACCTGAAGACGGCACTAAAGATATCACAGATGTGTCCCGAGGACAAGCGCCAAAAATAAACACTTGTAAGATCTCGGCGATGCGTCTGGCGAACAGAGCGTAATGTATCCTGACCTCTTGTCCTGCTATTCTGATGATGCAGCAGCACAGTGCGGGCCACGCAGCGTCCTTCTCCAAATGTTTATTTTGTTATTCATTCAGTTTAACTTTGACTTCTCTCCCAATATTTCCTCCAGACAATCAAAAGTAGGGCACCCCATTAAGACATTACTGTAGGTGCTCTCTCTCTCTCTTTCTCTCTCTGTTTTTCTTTGCTCAGAAAGTGCAGCAGTGTGGAAAAATAGCTTTCATTATTAAATGTATGCAATTGACAAAAAGGTCTTTGTGTTCTTCTGAGGCTTAAGTAGGTCACATGCTCCTTCCCGACATCCTAAAACGCCACTTGTGCCTCTTTGCAGGGTAATGCAGAATGAAAGCACATCTGCTTCTGAACAGCGTGCGCCTGTGTTGTTTTTGCAGAGAAACGGAAAAAAATATGTTGCGCTTAACTTAAAACATCCATCAATAAGTAATTGTTGGAACTGCTGGTGAGTGCATCTCTCAAGTCTCCAATCTAACCCGAGGCAATCCGTCATCGTTCAGCATTTTCTACTATCTGCGTCTGTACAAATCGGTTAAACGAAGTATTTTCAGGGACTTCAGGTGGATTTAGCTATCCATTATTCATGCTGGTCGAAGCAGGCTCCATTTGTTTATACGTATTAAAGATGTACCGTGTATTCTGAAAATGAAATAGCAATGCTTTTATTGCTGCCTTTCTCCGACGTCAACATTTGAAGTGTTTTAACATGACCACTCCAGTGTACGGGATGAGTCCAACATTTCACCCATGGCCTGATTTTGTTTCATTATTGATTTTTATTGTTCAAAGGAAAGCAGAGAATGGTTATAAAAGCTGTTCAACTTTCTGATGACATCCCAGATGCTTCATTTGCAGTGGTGGAAAGAGTACTGAAAAATTATACCAAGTAGTCACCTTAGAATTGTAAGGTTCTATCTGACATTTTTGTCAAAATTGAGTTATTCACATATTCTTAATAAATGACAACTTACTTACATTATGTGATGTTATTTTTTATAAGTTGTTTACATTTTAAGACTTTTTATTTAAAAAACTAAAACGGTTTATCTACAAAGTTGAACTCTAGCTTGGCTCTAGAAGGTTCTTTCTGTGAGCCAATCATCGTTTTTAATGCACGCATGAGGACCAATCAGGATCAGCTTTCTTTGTCATTTCACCGGACTGCTCCATTGACAGCGGGAAAAACCAGAAAGACAAAATCACACAAAATCAGTCGGCTAAATAATGCGGCACTACTCAAAATTGAGATGTGTGTAAATATGATGATTTAGAAGCATTTTTTGACATTGAGATGAAACGCTAACATTTTACATTGTTAAAAAGGAAACGAAAATTTCAAAAAATGTCTATATTAAATGTGAAATATTTTTATTTGTGTATATACAGTCAGTGAAACGTTTTTCAGTGTTTATTAAACTCATTTGCTCATTGTCTGTTTTCTTTAAAGTCTTTAAATTTAATATTAAGCCTTGCAGGGTAAACACCTAATTTAATCCATGGGGCGTATAATTCAATAAATATAATTCAATAATTCATATAAAGCATAAAATTTTTATAAATATTAGCATATTAATTAGATAAAATTAACATCTGGACAAAATATTTAGCACAGCCTTGTGTGCTTACTTTGAACAAGAAAAAAATATTTATCCTAAAACATGAAATAAATGTTGTAGAAAGCAAAAAATCAACATATTGTTACAACAGCAAATTATATATTTTTTGATTGTATTTCTTGAAAAGTAATGCTTCAATGAATGATCTGCCAGATAGAACCTTATAATTCCAAGTGGAAAATGACTTTTCAGAATTAGAAGGTTCTATCTGCATTTACCGTTGGGTATTTACTCCAATTTGCAAATGCAAAAGAACTTTGATAATTTACTTTTAGAGTACATTTAGGGTCTCTGTCTTGTTAATGTATGAAAGAGAACTGTTACACACATATTGTTTGCTATATGGAATGCAAAAACTTTGAAGCTCAATATCTCAAAATCATTTAGAACACAGATAGAACTTTATAATTCCAAGGTGACGAAGTACCATTACTTGCCAAAAAATGAAGTGCAAGTAGAGTAAAAGTATCAGTTGTAAATATTACTCAAAGTATGAGTGAAAAGTAGCTCTTTCAAAAGTACTCAAGAGTAGTGAGTATTAAGCTGTAAAAAGCTGATGCATTTATATTTGAGGATGTGTGTAAACGTAACATTCTGTAGTGCAGGGCTATTCAATTAGTTTGTCATGGGGGCCAGTTCAGGAAAAGCATCCCAAATGAGGGGCTGGAGAGATATGACTTGCAATATGAGTGATGACACAACAGCATATAAGAGCCCATATGCTACATTAAAATGTTAATATACTATATTTTGAAACTACATAATATCAGCGCATTGTACATTAGGCTTTTTTATTAAACATATTCAAATGTTGTATTTCAAAGCACAACAAAAGCAGTGCATTGCTGAAGTAGGCTTCTTCTACATTTAAACTCATTCATATGTTATGTTTTGAACTGCATAACAATTAGGCATGCAACGATTATAGATTTTGGTTGTACGATTATATAGTCTGAAGAATAATCATGGTTTCACGGTTATCACGTCTAAGGTAAATTTAAGCTTTATATTAGCTAAGTATTTGACATAATCATTTTAATAGTTTGTAATAATTCATCTAACATATCTTTGTTTACATTGCACTGAAAGCCACGCACAACTCTCACCGCTACGGCGTGAGATGTTAACTACTGCGTGCACCCGGAAAGCCGCGAGTGTGTTGCTCCTCTTGCACGCACATATTGGCATATATTCTTACATTAGAAATAACAAACTTGCGCGCGGAAACTACGTGATATGTGAATGGTCTGCTGCTATAGTTAATCCAGTGTGTGTGGGTATTAGCCTCGGTGTACAAGCTCGGAACTTTAAACTAGCACACAGTTGGCATAATTTTATTTAAATGCAGCAGATTCGTTCCATGCAACAGAAAAGCGGCGTTGAGAAGCCTTTACGATTAATTGCTTGTGATGAATTAATTGTACCAAAGACACTGCATTTGATTTGAATATGAATCACTTTGAAGAGATTTTGTCTGAAACAGGTGTGTCTGTACAGACATCTTTATGATCCGTCCATGCGTGATCATAGGGATAACCAGATGACCAATAATTATTGGCTAAAAATTGCAACAGTTGTGGAAAAGGAGGAATGTTTTTGTTAAAAAGTTTGGAAAAACCTCAGGGATTAGTTTGTTAAAGCCAAAAGAGGCCATGGCAAAAGTGGAGACCCAGGTACACAATGACAGAAATATATTTTTCCACCATTTATAGGTTTAATGCAGAGTTTTGAATTTAAAACAATTTAGTTACAAAATTAAGGAACAAATAATTTATTTGATAACTGGAAAGGAATATTTAAACCTATCAGTTTACAATATACTGATGCCCTATTTTTCTAGGGTTTATTGGTGATAATGGTCAGGAATGTTGGACCATTATTGCCTTTTTAGCATAAGTAGAAGACAGAAACTAAACAGACAGTAATGTGTCATTTGTGGAGCGGGCTAAATCGGAAAAAAAAAAACGGTCCCACTTTATATTGTCGCTTATACCTGTGAACTTACATGGTAATTAGATGTGTAAGTAGTATGTAACTACAGTGTATGTACACACGTTTACATAGTATTTACTTTTGTATTACTGGTGTAACTACACTCATGTAACAACCCACTGAATAGTATGTGCAAGTACAAATGTGTAACAGGACATTGGTAACAACAGTAGGAAAGTATACATCTGTAACAAGAATTATGTAAGTGCATTGTGTAACAACAATATGTACTTGCAGATGTTTTCCCACTTCCACACCTGTTTGCAGATCATGTACTTGTGAACACTGTATGGCAGAACTAATGCTGCATTAGAAGGTTTCACCTTGTGATACCAGTGTACTTGCATGGTAACTCCACAGGAACTGTCCACTTAATATAAAGTGTAAAATGGTCACAAATTACTGTGTAACTTGTAGAAATATCTTCTATGCAACATTTTAATAACAGTGTAGTTACATGGTAACTCCACAGGAACAGTCCACAATATAAAGTTTAAAATAAAATTAATTTTCGTTTCGGCCTAGTCCCTTTATTAATCTGGGGTCGCCACAGCGGAATGAACCGCCAACTTATCCGGCATATGTTTTACACAGTGAATGCCCTTCCAGCTGCAACCCATCTAAGCCGAAAAGAAAATGAATGAATGTATGAACAGTAATTTGTGACCATTTTACACTTTATATTGAGTGGATCCTGTGGATTTACCATGCAAGTACACTTGTATCACAAGGTGAAACCTTCTAATGCAGCCATACGGTGTTCACAAGTACCTGATCTGCAAACAGGTGTGGAAGTGGGAAAACATCTGCAAGTACATATTGTTGTTACACAATGCACTTACATAATTCTTGTTACAGATGTATACTTTCCTAGTGTTGTTACCAATGTCCTGTTACACGTTTGTACTTACACATACTATTCAGTGGGTTTTTACATGAGTGTAGTTACACCAGTAATACACAAGTAAATACTCTGTACCAATGTGTACATACACTGTAGTTACATACTACTTACACATCTAATTACCATGTAAGTTCACAGGTATAAGCGACAATATAAAGTGGGACCAAAAAAACGTCATAATTTTTTTGTAAGTGTACTTTTTTTGAGCTTATTCTTGCCATAATAAAAATAAATATTTGTAGAGCAACCCATGTTCTGTTGTCATTACTATTTTAATAACCTTTAATAAGTAAAACTGAGATATGAACAAAATTGATCCATCAAAGTTTGATTTTAAAAAAATCTTGAATAGTTATTAACATCTTTATAATCATTAAAATAATTTATAAAGATAATTAGTTTAAAAATCGTCAATAATATTAATTATATGACATAGTTCTGGAAACTTTCTACTTCTCTGTTTATCCGTCTGACTTTAAGGTCAGTTTGTATTGACCGCCCCCTGACGCTTTAAAGAATATCACAACGCCGAACGTGTCAAGTATAAAAGCTTCGTCCATTATGTGAGGTGCGCGCAACATGGCGCCAGGCGAAAGTATAAATCAGGCTTAAGACTTTTCTCCTTTCATATTGATTTTAAACAGTTAATCTGATAAACCTCATATCTATTTCTGAGAAATCTAAGAAATAGGTGCAAGAAGATTTAGCTAAAAAATTGACAATATAGAAAAAAAAGAGAGTCTAAATTACCCCCAGAAAGGATGCGTCTGTACATACAGTATGTGTTTCTACCCATTACACAACACAGACAATCGTGCGCCGTGTGTTCAACCACTTCTGCCATCTCATATTCTGCTGTTCCCCTGCGCAGGCACCATCTAGTCCACCGCTGATCCTCTCTGGGCAAACCTAATATGGATACTTTCCCCTTTATCCTTCTCCGTTTTCAGTATCTTCCCCTAAACCGGTCTGTTGGCGCTGAGTGGACAGGTTACTGAGGACAGAGCCTTTCCACAACAAATTATTGCATCTTTCTGCTACGCTCTTTCTCTCTCTCTGGCTCCTGCTCTCCACTTGCCCCTCATTTCACATTCTTTCTGTTGCACTTTTTTTTCTGATGAGCTGGCTAATGCAAAAACCCTGAATGTGCGCACATTAAAGGGGAAATATCATGAATTTTTGAATTTTTCTGCGTTTAATTGCTATAGTCGGGTCCTCGGTGCATCAACTAATTCGGAAAATATGAAAAAGGACTACTGAGTTACTTTGTTTTTAAAAGGTTTTTCTGCAAGCATGTAGAAAAAAAGTACTGTTCAGATATCGTATTCCCAGTGATGTAGGAAAGGGATCATGTTATAGATTACTTGTGTATGCAATATATAATATATTAGTCAGTACCAAAGTCAAAACTGGAAATAATCTAAGAAAATAACTTAAGATCATAGTGCAAAATTCTAAATATATAAAATAAATATGTTAGGAAACAATATTTGTGCAGTCTTATATAGCCTCTTGTGGGTTTGACACTCCACCTTTTTAAGGTACTGCACGTAAGGTTTTATTTTACTTTCATTTTCCTTCAGAGTAAAGTCAAGGGCAACACACACATGGTTCTTTCAGTGGCTGATTTAAACGTGGAAACCTTGGAAATATATGTCCGTAAGTAATAATCAATATATCGACTTATCGCACAACACATGGACATGACCTCAATCATTTTTGGTGATGCAATATATCGCCCGTACATAACCAATTCTAGCAACATTTTAGCTGATTGCACAACATCTCTATCTCTATTGAAGGTGTCAGTGTCTGTATGGTTAAAGAAACACTATAATATTTACTATAAATGACTATACTATGTTGTCATGTGGGTGCCTGACGACTGAAAATAGATCTGATAGCAGATATCACAGTCTCTGTTACTTTTACCTTGCACTTTTTTTGTTAATAATTATTATTATTTATATAATAACAGGATATGCGTTTTCACATTCTGATTACAATGCCTGATTAATATATTGTTAAAAAGACTATAAATTAAATATTCCTAAGAATAAAATATGATGTGTTTTTTGGAAGAGTGTATTTGCGTTGTGATGATATTATATTGTCATTCTGGCATTATATAATGAGTGGCATAAAAGGTCTTAAAATGACAATAATATTGTTTATCGCAATATATTTTGGTGCAATATATTGCACAGCAAAAAATAGATATCGTGACAGGACTATCCGTAAGTGCACTATTTTGAACACTGAACAGTATCATTCAAGAATCATTAGTTTACTACATTTATTATTCCTGTATTTTTGTTGTAGCCTACAGACATGTGTTCATAATGACCGAGATGCTATGCTAAGTGGTGTAACAAACATGTTGATTTGCTAACATTTGATACAAATTGTGTTTTAATATATTTTATATATATAAACGAACTACACTCACCTGCCACTTTATTAGGTCTTACTAGTACAAGGTTGGACCCCCTTTTGCCTTTAGAACTGCCTTAATCCTTTGTGGCATAGATTCAACAAGGTACATAAAATATTCCTCAGAGATTTTGGTCATTGCGGTCATTTCGACAGGATAGCATCACGCAGTTGCTGCAGATTTGTTAGCTGCACATCCATGATGCAAATCTCCCGTTCAACCACATCCCAAAGGTGCTCTATTGGATTGAGCTCTGGTGACTGTGGAGGCCATTTGAGTACAGTGAACTCATTATCATGTTCAAGAAACCAGTCTGAGATGATTAGGGCTTTATAACATGGCGCATTATACTGCTGGAAGTAGCCATCAGAAGATGGGTACACTGTTGTCATAAAGGGATGGACATGGTCAGCAACAATTCTCAGGTAGGATGTGGTATTGATACAATGCTCAATTGGTACTAATGGGCCCAAAGTGTGCCAAGAAAATATCCCTCACACCATTACACCACCACCACCAGCCTGAACCATTGACACAAGGCAGGATGGAATCATGCTTTCATGTTGTTGACGCCAAATTCTGACCCTACCATCCGAATGTTGCAGCAGAAATCTAGACTCATCAGACCAGACAACATTTATCCAATGTTCTGCTGTCCAATTTTGGTTAGCCTGTGTGAATTGTAGCCTCAGTTTCTGTTCTTAGCTGACATGAGTGGCACCCAGTGTGGTCTTCTGCTGCTGTAGCCCATCTGCCTCAGGGTTGGACGTGTTGTGCATTCAGAGATGCTCTTCTGCATACCTCGGTTGTAACGAGGGGTTGTTTGAGTTACTGTTGCCTTTCTATCAGGTCGAAGCATATTTTCTCTTTTTCTGACCATTCTCTGTAAACCCTAGAGATGGTTGTGCGTGAAAATCCCAGTAGATCAGCAGTTTCTGAAATACTCAGTCATGCCACATTCAAAGTCACTTAAATTATCGTTCTTCCATATTCTTGATGCTCAGTTTGAAATGCAGAAGATCACCTTGACCATGTCTACATGCCTAAATGCATTGAGTTGCTGCCATGTGATTGGTTGATTAGAAATTTGCGTTAACAAGCAGTTGGACAGGCGTACCTAATAAAGTGGCCGGTGAGTGTATATACATGTACTAAGCTATCTGTGAAACCAGGAAACGCAATTGATTGGGACACAATAATACTAAATATAATTTTAATGAAGAAGAAAAATCAAGAAAAGCATAAATATATATATAAATTATATATATATATATATATATATATATATATATATATATATATATATATATTATATATATATATATATATATATATATATATATATTTGCAACACTTCATAAGATTTTTAATGTATTATCTTCTCTTCCTAAAGTGATTGAGTATAATAAATGGTCCGTGGCGTATTTTGAACAGAAACTTCACAGGGACACCAGAGATCACTTATATATCTTATGAAAAGGGGCATAACATGTCCACCTTTTAAAGAGGAAGTAGCAGGTTGGCGCGGCCAGAGCGAGAAATATCCGCATTCTGCCCACACTCTTCCCCTTTCCAGATTACAGAAAGAGCCCAGCACACACCACAGGCCCCCAGGCTGGGCAGAACTCAGCATGTGGCCCCCCGCCGCTGCTTCTTCATAATTAACACCTGAGTGGGAGGCAGGGGCGAGCGCTCCGAGTACCTGCTGGGACGAGAGAGCAGCCACTGAACAGGAAAAACAAGCTGCAAACCACAGCACCTGTTCCCTTTTTAGGACCATAATTCCCTCTTCTCAGCTTTTCTCGCTCGACATACTGTATGATCATTACGTGGAGAGATCGGCAGACAGTTGTGGCACTTAAGGATGGCACGTTTAGGTGCAAAAAAAAAACAGCAGGATAGAGAAGTCATCTGATTTATTTATTTATTTTTATTTATTACTTTTTTTCATACAGATAGTGTGCTGCATAATTGAGTACATCTCGCACAGATCGCTCTTTTCAATAAATACTTTCTTAGATATTTGCCAAATCAAAGCCAAATCTGGAATTAATCTAACAAAATAACTTAAGATTACGATGCAAAAATTAGTACGCCCTATTGAATATATTAGGAAATAGTATTAAATACAATTTTAATAAAGAAGAAAAATTAAGATTAGCATAACAATATATATTACATTTTTTTAGTTTGTATTTATTTATTTTGCAACACCTCATATGAATTTAAATTTATTTTCTTTCTATTCCTAAAGATGTTAGAAAACTGCACTCTTATTTATCTATGAAAATATCTGTTTATTAAAACGTATTTGTTTAAATGCACCAAAATATATTGTCTATATTCACTGAGAAATGAATAAAATAATATTCAAATATAATTTCTATAATTTTCAAATAACAGTATGAGTAGCACTGCAATATTGATATACAGCTGAAGTCAGAATTATGAGCCCCCCTTTGAATTTTTTTTCTCTTTTTTATATATTTCCCAAATTATATTTAACAGAGCAAGGAAATTTGCACAGTATGTCTGATAATATTTTTTCTTCTGGAGAAAGTCTTATTTGTTTTATTTCAGCTAGAATAAAAGCAGTTTTTAATTTTTTACAAAGCATTTTAAGGTAAAAATTATTAGCCCCTTTAAGCTATATTTGTATTCGATAGTCTAGAGAACAAACCATCATTATACAATAACTTGCCTAATTACCCTAACCTGCCTAGTTAACCTAATTAACCTAGTTAAGCCTTTAAATGTCACTTTAAGCTGTATAGAAGTGTCTTGAAAATATCTAGTAAAATATTATTTCCTGTCATCATGGCAAAGATAAAATAAATCAGTTATTAGAAATGAGTTATTAAAACTATTATGTTTAGAAATGTGTTGTAATTGAGGAAAAAATAAACAGGGGGGCTAACAATTCAGGGGGGCTAATAATTCTGACTTCAACTGTATATCAGCACTGCTGTGATTCTTGCATAGTCATAGAAGTGTCTAAACTTTAATCATTAACATTTAATACTTATTTCAATAAGTATTTGTCCTTAGGTACCCAACCTTAACTTCCAAATAAATAAATAAATAAATAAATGAATAAATAAATAAATAAATAAATAAATACAGACATTCTTGAAGCAAACGTAAGGCTAGAGATCAAATGGTCCCTCAGATTTTAATAATAATAATAATAATAATAATCATCATCCTCATCATCATCATCGTCGTAAACATATATTTGTAGTTATTTTCATATTCTTGCATTTTAACTTTGTTGCATTTTGTGTAAAGAAAAAATAAATAAAAAGTAAAAACTTTTCCCAGAGATGGGTTGCAACTGGAAGGGCATCTGCTGCATAAAACATATGCTGGTTAAGTTCCGCTGTGGCGACCCCAGATTAATAAAGGGACTAAGCCGGAAAGAAAATGAATGAATGAATGAAAAACTATAAAAATAACAATAACAATAAGAAGAAGAAGAAGAAAAAGAAGAAGAACAACAATTATTATATTTTCTTCTACTTTTTTTCTTGTTATTTATTTATTTATTTATTCTTTCTTTTCTTTCTCTTATTATTGTTTTATTATCATTATTTTATTACTAATATTATAGTTTTAATGTATTTATTTTTTATTTACACAAAGTGCAGAAAAGTTAAAATGCAAGAACATGAAAATACTAAAAATTGTATTATTATTATCATTATTATTATTATTATTATTATTAGTAGTAGTAGTAGTAGTAGTATATGTGTAGTGTTTTCCATGTTCTTACATTTTAACTTTGTTGCACTTTGTGTAAATAAAAGAAATTATTTAAAAAAAAAAAAATAATAAAATAATATATTTGTAGTGTTTTTCATGGTCTTGCATTTTAAATTGGTTGTACTTTGTGGGAATTTTTTTAAAGTAACAAAAACGACAATAAAACAACAACAACCATAACAACAACAACAACAACAACAATAATAATAATAATAATAATAATATTAATAATAATATTAATAATATTAATAATATTAATAATATTAATAGGCATCACAGTGGCGCAGTAGCACGATCGCCTCACAGCAAGAAGGTCGCTGGTTCGCACACCGGCTGGGTCAGTTAGCTTTTCTGTGTGGCGTTTGCATGTTCTCCCCGTGTTCGCGTGGGTTTCCTCCGGGTGCTCCGGTGTCCCCCACAAGTCTGAAGACATGTGGTATAGGGGAATTGAATAAGTTAAATTGGCCGTAGTGTATGTTTGTCAATGCAAGAGTGTATGGGTGTTTCCCAGTGTTGGGTTGAGGCTGGAAGGGCATTCGATGCGTAAAACAGTGCTGGATAAGTTGGCGATTCATTCCGCTGTGGGGACCCCTGATTGATAAAGGGATAAAGCCAAAAAGAAAATGAATGAATAATAATAATAATAATAATAATGATAATAATAATAATAATAATGATAATAATAATAATAATAATAATAATAATAATAATAATAATAATAATAATAACAATAATAATAATAATAATTACTGTTGATCATTATTATTTCTGTACTCTTACAAATAATACAAATAAAAAATACAATAAATAAGTCAACAAAGAAAATCAAGGTAAAAAAGACATGAAACCCTTAAAGGAAAGCTCTACCGCAGTGCTTCACCATGTGCCCTCTTTGGAACCCTGCAAATTTGTAATGCATTAAAACACAAACGCAAGTCTTTTTTTTTTAACTTCTTTTAAAACTGCAAGGTGATTGCTCCAGGCAGTACTAAGTCTTTATCTGCATTACAGTGCGTCTCTGTCTCTCTTTCTCTCTCTCTTCTGTATTCATGAGTACCTTAAGCGCATGACACCTTTTGAAACACACTCCTCTGTATCTTCAGCTAAGCTCTCTGTAGTGTCTCGCGCTGCTCACTGGGCTTCTTATCTGCCTGCTCTGCTTTAGCCATCCAAGAACAGCCTGTGATTCTCCAGCAGGTCTTTCTTCTCGCTGCAGTGATTGAGATTATGCACGCTTTCTCTATCTGAGTCTCTAGCTCGTCTGCCCCTTTTTTTTTTTTCTTCTAGCTGACTCAGTGCTTCTGTTTGCAGTGACTGTGACAATGTTATTGTCCCCGGCATCGATCGTCTGGGCTCTCGCTAATTCAATTAACTAAACTTAATCATAAGGTCTCGCTCTTTGCTGCGTATATTGCTTGTTGCCATAGCAATTGGTGCTCCAAATCTGTTTACGGACACCAAAATGATGTTTTTTGTGAGCTTTGAGAATGAAATTTTAGTTAAGTGACTTTGAAACCGAAGCTGGTTAAACCTGGAGATATTTTGAGTCACTGAACTAGCTGCGCTCTAGACAAATACGTAGAAATTCTGTATTTTCCAAATATTAAGTAGCATCTGATCAGTGTTGGGTAAAGTTATATATTACAATCTTAAGCCTACACTGTACATACCTGTCAACATTGGGATGTGAAAATAACCCCCCCCCCCCCCCCCAACAAAATAATACAACAATATCAGGAGGTGTTTCATTGTAAATAAACAGTTGAAATGGTCAGTAATATGTTTTTATTATTTCATTATTAACAAGTATTATTTACAAAGGATGGAATAGCATACATAAAGTCATCAAATCTTATTAACCTTTTCTTCATGGTATAATTATATATATACCATAATTATATAATAACAATATGATTAAAGAGCAGCGAATGAATCTCTCATTTAGATTATTTGTTTGATTACATTAAATAACAGAGGTGTTACTTTAAAAATGCACACATCTATAATGAAAGCATTCAATTGCTTTCCTAACTGTTTATGCTCATTTAAGACAAAATTTGTTTTGTTTAAAAGAAAACCCACTAAGATCGACATACTTAGAAGTTATTATTATTATTATTATTATTATGTGTATACTGTGAGTCTGTTCAAACATGCGGCCGAAACCCAGAGTGTCCTCTTTTGCTCTGCTTCAGATCGCGTGTACAGAATCTATTTGGGAAACAGCATCTATTTATCTATTACACTAATTAACCTAGTTAATTAAGCCTTTAAATGTCAAATTAAGCTGTGTAGAAGTGTCTTAAAAATATCTGGTAAAAGAGTATTTACTGTCATCATGGCAAAGATAAAATAAATCAGTTATTAGAGATGAGTGTAGTGTAGTGTAATTAGACAAGTTATTGTATAACGATGGTTTGTTCTGTAGACTATTGAAAAAAAATAGCTTAAAGGGGCTAATAAATTTGACCTTAAAAAATTAAAAACTGCTTTATTCTCGCCGAAATAAAACAAATAAGACTTTCTCCAGAAGAAAAAATATTATCAGACATACTGTGAAAATTTCCTTGCTCTGTTAAACATCATTTGGGAAAAAATTAAAAAAGAAAAAAAAACAAAAGGGGGCTAATAATTCTGACTTCAACTATATATATATATATACACACACACACACACATTATAATATATTACTTATTTATATATTAATTATTTGAATAATAGAAAAGAAAAATAGCAATAAGATATAATTATTACCTCAATATTAGTCCAGTACACAAGATATAATTTATCATATAATTTCAATATTATGTAAAAAAGCTACAAAAAATTAATAAAAATAAAAATAGGTAGCCCTTTGTGAGACAAAATATCAAAAAACATTATAAACATGAGTTAGTTTCTGTCTTTTCACAACAAATGCTTTCAATTTAACTGTATTCAGAACAGAAAATTAGAATGACATTCACTTTGAACATTAGAAATGTCAGGCTTAAACACATTTATAACCCTGAGCAGAACTAACAAATAAAAGAGGTAAATGTGAAACAGATTTGGTAAACATTGCACTTTGTATGTGTGTTGGTCCTAATTTACAAATGTTTTTTTTTTTTTTTTTTTTTTGCAGAATTAATCACTAGAGCTAAATATAGAGGTGTTTAACCCTTATGCATCCTTATGGACAATAATATTAAAGACTGTATAAATATATATATATATATATATATATATATATATATATATATATATATATATATATATATATATATATATATATATATATATATATATATATATATATATATATATATGTATATATATATATATATAAGAATTAAAATTCTTTTGTCAGCTAAATATAGAGGTGTTTAGGCAATAATTAGGAATAATAAAAACAATAAAAAATAAAATAAAATATATATATTTTACAGTTGAAGTCAGAATTATTAGCCCCCCTTTGATTTTTTTTTCTTCTTTTTTAAATATTTCCCAAATTATGTTTAACAGAGGATCTGATGATTTTTAAGACTCCTAACATATTGAGTGACATGTGTCAAGAATACTCTCAAACTCTGATCCGATATGGTTGAAGTTATTATTGGAGGACTCATTGAAGTGGTGAAAAGCAGTTCCAGTTTTGTGGCTTTTAGTCCATGTCTGGCCGTTATAAAACCCATTCTATGATTTTACACAATTAAAAAAATTCAAAAAGTTACTTTACCAACAACATTGTAGTGCAGCATTTATATATATATATATATATATATATATATATATATATATATATATATATATATATATATATATATATATATATATATATATATATATATATATTTTTTTTTTTTTTTTTAAGTTTAAATTACACTTTTTAAATACAAATGGGATTTTTTCATATTTGACCCAATGTTAAGTTACAAAAACCCAACATTTTTTGAGGATATAAATATACACTACATTTTAATTATGCAATAAATAAATAAATAAATAAATAAATATATATATATATATATATATATATATATATATATATATATATATATATATATATATATATATATATATATATTTTTTTTTTTTTTTTTAAATGTAATAAATACATGTATTACTATGGAATAATAAAAATAATGAAGGTCTAATTCAATAACAAATAAATACATAGACAAATGTGACTTTTTTTCTTACATGTAAAAAAAATTTGGTAAAGTATAATATACAAAATAAAATGTATGGATTGTCAAGTTTAAATGCATATGTAATGAAAACGAGTTGTTAATAAAAATATTATGTTCACACACATTATCCAGCTCAACCTGCCGAAAGCAGTGCCTCAGTACAGTGTCAGGTGTCTCTGTCACACTCAGCATGCATGACTATCACACAGCTTTGTTCGGCTTGATTTGCACAGTGCTGATGATATCATTTTGTTCATCTGCCTCTGTCTCCATAGTGATTGTGGTATTGTTTGCGGCCCTGCGGCGACAAAAGAAAAAGGAGCCCCTGATCATCTCAAAAGAAGACGTTCGCGACAACGTGGTGTCCTACAACGATGAGGGCGGCGGAGAGGAGGACACGCAGGCCTTCGACATCGGAACTCTGCGCAACCCCGAAGTCATCGACACCAACAAACTCCGACGGGACATCATGCCCGAAATGCTGTTCCCCTACCGCCGCACATCTCCCCTAAAAGACAACACGGATGTCAGAGATTTCATCAATGGACGGCTGCAAGAAAACGACTCGGACCCAACAGCGCCCCCTTATGACTCCTTGGCTACGTACGCCTACGAAGGCAACGGATCCTTGGCGGAATCTCTCAGCTCTCTCGAATCCGCCGCCACCGAAGGCGACCAAGAGTTCGATTATTTGAGTCACTGGGGTCCACAGTTCAAAAAACTGGCGGATATGTATATAGGGCAGGAATCCCAGAGAGAGACTTAAAGCGGATATGCAACACAGCACACTTAAATATATCTCAGAGCACTAAATTAACACACACACATACACTGAAATCTCCTTCTGTTCTCTGCTGTGTATCGCATATGAAGACTTGAAGATCGCGCTCGACTACTGGGAACTCTTTACGTAAGCTGTGTCCGAAACCCCTCGCTTGTTTACTAATCCCTATATAGTGTATGATTGTTGAGTGGACTATATCAGGAAAGGTGAAATGAATTCAGATAATGTAAATAGTGTGAGACAGAAAACTTTTGAAAAATTATGTCATGAGCATTTGTGTTATTACAACTACCATCTGTTATATATATATGCACACAGTGCATCCGGAAAGTATTCATAGCGCTCCACTTTTTCCAATTTTTTTTATGTTACCAAAATTGATTAAATTTATTTATTTCCTCAAAATTCTTGACACAATACCCCATAATGACAATGTGAAAAAAATGTTTTTTAATTGTTGCAAATTTATTACAAATAAAAAAGCTGAAAAATCACATGTACATAAGTATTCACAGCCTTTGCTGTGAAGCTCTAAATTGAGCTCAGGTACATTCTGTTTCCACTGATCATTCTTAAAATTCAGCAGCTTAATTGGAGTTCACCTGTGATAAATTCAGTTGATTGGTCATGATTTGAAAAGGCATACACCTGTCTATATAAGGTCCCAGGGTTGACAGTGCATGTCAAAGCACAAACCAAGCATGAAGACAAAGGAATTGTCTGTAGACCTCAGAGACAGGATTGTCTCAAGGCACAAGGCTGGGGAAGGTTACAGAAAAAAATCTGCTGCTCTGAAAGTTCCAATGAGCACAGTGGCCTCCATCATTCATAATTGGAAGATGTTTGGAACCACCAAGACTCTTCCTAGAGCTGGCCGGCCATCAAAGCTGAGTGATCGGGGGAGAAGGGCCTTAGTCAATAACAATAATAATAGGCGATTAATAACCCGATGGTCACTCTGTCTGAGCTCCAGCGTTCTTCTGTGGAGAGAGGAGAAACTTACAGAAGCTCAACCATCTGTGCAGCAATTCACCAATCAGGCCTGTATGGTAGAGGGGCCAGACGGAAGCCACACCCCGCCTGGAATTTGCCAAAAGGCATCTGAAGGACTCTCAGACCATAAGAAACAAAATTCTCTGGTCTGATGAGACCAAAATTGAACTCTTTGGAGTGAATGCCAGGCATTACGTTTGGAGAAAACCAGGCACCGCTCATCACCAGGATAATGCCATCCCTACAGTGAAGCATGTTGGTGGCAGCATCATGCTGTGGGGATGTTTTTCAGCAGCAGAAACTGGAATACTAGGTAGGATAGAGGGAAAGATGAATCCAGCAATGTAGAGAGACATCCTGCAGTACAATGACCCAAAGCACACTGCCAAAATATCAATGGAGTGGCTTCACAACAATTCGGTTAACATAAAAAAATGTGGAAAATGTCAAGTGCTATGAATTCTTTCCGGATGCACTGTATATACTGTAATTGTATATATATATATATATATATATATATATATATATATATATATATATATATATATATATATATATATATATATATATATACAGTTGCAATCAGAATTATTGAACCCCCTTTGAATTTTTTTTCTTTTTTAAATATTTCCCAAATGATGTTTAACAGAACAAGGAAATTTTCACAGCATGTCTGATAATATTTTTTGTTCTGGAGAAAGTCTTATTGCAGTTTTAAATTTTTTAAAACCCATTTTAAGGTCAAAATTATTAGCCCCTTTAAGCTATATATTTTTTCAATAGTCTACAGAACAAACCATCATTATACAATAACTTGCCTAATTACCCTAACCTGCCTAGTTAACCTAATTAACCTAGTTAAGCCTCTAAATGTCACTTTAAGCTGTATGTAAGTGTCTTGAAAAATATCTAGTAAAATATTATTTACTGTCATCATGACAAAGATAAAATAAATCAGTTATTAGAAATGAGTTATTAAAACTATTATGTTTAGAAATGTGTTGAAAAAAATTTCTCTCCGTTAAACAGAAATTGGGGAAAAAAATAAACTGGGGGGCTAATAAATCAGGGGGTTGAATAATTCTGATTGCAACTGTATATATATATATATATATATATATATATATATATATATATATATATATATATAGCTTTACAAATTAAATGTCACTGTTCATTTGTAACTTTTGTGTGTTAATTTGTTAATTGAATATATTATTTGATAACAAAAAAACTAAAACAAACCTGCTTGCCATAATTATTTACTTTTTGATTATCTTTTAAAATAAAAAAGACTACTTTCACATGTATGTATATGTAAACATGTAAATGTAACATAGTTTATAGGTATAATATACACTTTTAACTCAAATAATAATGGAAGTAGCTATAAACAAGAATTAACCACCCTGATCTCATAAGAAATTGTAAGTATTTTACATGTAGTCCGAAAAGTGCCCAATTCGTACAAATTCATATGATTTCATTCGTATGAAAACATAAATTTTTTAATAGGAGGCAAAAACACTACCAAAACAACTAAACCCTACCCCTCATTTGGAGATGAGCAAATCATACTAAAATATATGAATGAGATGTACAAATTAATACAATTAATTAGCCACTACATGAAAAAAAAAATCATTGTTGTGAGAATGCATCGTAATTTACACATTTCTATTTTAGCTGAAGTAATTCTGGCTTGAATTACAACTAAAATTTCCTCCTCTTATTTTCACATCAGCCATGTTTCTTCCTCTTTTAGTCCTTAGTTGTCTTACTTTGGATTTTAAATCAGTGTACTTTGCATACACACTCAATATCTGAGTGGATTGTGGGTTAATAGTAGTAAATGAATATAGGGAATGCAGACAACACTACATAATTGCCGACATCCTATATAGCGCACTATATAGTGGATAGGGAGCCTTTTCGGACACAGCTTTGGACATTCTCTCTACTTCTACTTTAACTTTTGTCCTCTTCTTCTGGTCTCTCGCTCTCTCTCTTTTTTCCCCCCTCCCCAAAAGAATCAGTAAAGATGCCTTTTAAGATTAGGGATTTGTTGTAATCAATGGTGTGGACAATGTGTTTTATAACCAAGGTGAGTGATAGTAGCTTTCTACACTATCGATGTTTATGGCTAAAAAAATTGATAAAAATAATAATAAAAAAATAATTGAAGCTTAGCTTTTATCGCAGACCAAGTCTAAAATAGGTGCAGTATGTGTATAATATGTTTTACAAGTATGATCATTATGTAAACTACTTGATATCTCTGTTTAAGAGGCAGTTTTCCTGTGGAAGGTTTACAGTATATGGGTTCTGTCAAACTGTGGATTCATTTCAGAACATAGAGTTAGAGCTGTACGATGAATTGTGTACTTGTAGAATATCGGTCATTCTGTTCATGTCGTTTGAATGCTGTCGCATTGTTTTATACAGTATTTATATTTTTATACTTATTTTGATAATAAAGTTTTTAAAATCTTTTCTCTTCATGCTTTGTTTGGCCTTTCAAGCTGCTCTGGATTAAATATTTATTATGCTTTTCAAATATTTCCAAATACTTTCTGACAAACACACATATGCACAACACAAACATGCACACAAATTAGGTTTCTGTGAACTGTTGGGACTTTCTGAAGACTTCAAATGTTTTTATACTGACCGAATCATATATTGTATTACCAAGCCTAAGACTTCATATTATAGGGGTCATATCATTTTTTTACACTTTAAGGCCTGCAAAGTTACAAATCCATAGTCACTCCAGCGAGAGTTATTATCTATATCAGTAAACACTGTTTCTGAACACCTTGGTAAGATAACTGAAAAAAAATGTATATATATATATATATATATATATATATATATATATATATATATATATATATATATATATATATATATATATATATATATATATATATATATATATATATTAGGGGTGTCAAAATTAATCGTTTATTTGGTGCACCGCGATGGAGATGGGGACAATTCGATATCGGTTCAGTAATAGATCATAAACGGTTATTACGCACTGACGTAATTTATCCCCTATGCACGATGTCGCGGTAGAATACTATGGCAAAGGAGGTGAGGGTGAGTGAATAAAACACTCTTAAAAACTTAAAAAGCAGATAATCGTGTGAGTGTGCTGGACACAGTCTTTCACTGACACTGAGGAATGGTAAAGCACGAGCCGCTATTTCAGTACTTGGGAGAAATGATGTAAAACTCCATCTCTGCCCCCCCCCCCACCCCCCACCCCGCCCCGCCCCCACACTCTCCCACACTCTCCCACACACACACACACACACACACACACACACACACACACACACACACACACACTTAAGGCATTTGACCCGTTGGCATGTTCGTGAGGTAAAGTTTCCTCTCTTCTCGGCTGTTAAATACTTGTGGATTCAGACACAATCGTGCCTGTGGTGCAAGTTTATTGTATTGTATTTATTCTATTACGGATTACCTGATAACCGCGTATTATGCGCATATAGGCAGACCCGCAGCTGTTTTTCCCGCGTCACTCATGGGTGAACGGCGTTTTCGTTTCTAAAGCCAATCGCAGCCCTTTCTGTTGAGCGGGTGAAGACAATGACCAATCATAGGGGTGTAAGAACTTGCCAGTGCTCAAAAAGCAAGCGGGATAATATTTACATTAGTTTATTTGTTATGAATGCTCGTGCTGTCTTCTGTGCATGTATTGGAGTTTTGTATACATGCACATATATATATATATATATATATATACAGGGCATACTTCTGTATGCATACACTTTTTATTCAACAAAACACATTTAAAAATATATATATTCTCATGCATCTAAAACTATGCACAGTGGTCTGTTCTGGCTCCCAGATCACCAGTTAACTATGCATACAACAACATATTAAAGCAATATTATTGTAAAGGATGATTATTAAATTAACAAAAATAACAGCAAGCAAAAGAAAGCGGGTAAAAATCATTTCGTGCGCGATAATGAAAGGATGATGTTGCGCACAGGGTTAATGTTAGGCCAATTAATAATCTGTTTAAAGAATGGTCAAAGCGAAAGCGACAACAACTGCTGCTGCTTACAAAGAATCCTGAGTCCTTGAAGAACTGTGGGTGCACGAGCATCGCACTAGTTTCGTTTCCAGGCACGGTTGCTTCGAGTGAGGAAACAGCACAGGAGCTTTTAAACACTCGCACATCAAATCATCTGTGCGCGCAACACTAAAGCCCTCGTCAGTGAGTGAGGAAAGCCTGTCTCACAGTGTGCGTGATCCTCTTATTCGTTATTCACCTGCTTTCCTTTGCTCGCACGAAAAGCTGTTTTTGTCAGTCCTGCTGCTTCTTGATTCTAAGATCACATTACGCATATAGACAAACGGTCATTTACTGTCTAAGCTGTAGTGACGAGCCAGCACTGGCAATTTAAAAATGAGTTTCAACCAGACAAAGTGGCTAGTGGGAGAGGCTGTCTAACCCACCACAACCAAAATCTATATACATATAGCACTCATTCTCATACTTCAGCCTTCACATAAAAGTTCCTGAAAGCAAAGAAGGTCAAGGTGCTGCAGAATTGGCCAGCCCAGTCACTAGACATGAACATTATTGAGCATGTCTGGGGTAAGATGAAGGAGGAGGCATTAAAGATGAAAGAATCTTGATGAACTCTGGGAGTCCTGCAAGAACGCTTTCTTTGCCATTCTTTGCCAAGTTATTTGAGTCATTGCAGAGATGTATGGATGCAGTCCTCCAAGCTCATGGGAGTCATACACAATATTCATTCTTTTTCCACTGCACCATGACTTTATATTCTATACTGTACATATTTTTTAGTTAAGTGACAAGACTTTTGTCTAAGCAAAGTCAGACCTTACTGTCATAATTAAATAAGGCATGATCATATTTTATTTTGGTCAAATAAGCGTAATCTTGCCTTTCATATAAGACACTTCTGATTCCAAATGATCAACTAGAAGTCAAGTTATTATTTGCTGTTCCTAAAACTTGATAGGCGACAAGACTTTTGTCAGGTAATGTGGATACATACAATTTCATTACGGATGTTTTGGAGTTTCAACACCTTCATGCTTTCTTTCTTTCTTTCTTTCTTTCTTTCTTTCTTTCTTTTCTTC
>LR812530.1:45050221-45220221 GCA_903798195.1 Danio kyathit
AAACATCCCTTACCTCAAAACTCTGCATTATAAGAAAAAGAAAACACACTGTACAGTCAGAAGTGTAGCATGCATTCATAATAGTATATAATTATGTAATATAATATAATAACTATATAACAATAAATAATACATACAGTGAAAGAATTGTGCAGTGCATGTGTATGTAGCTGGTGTGCGAACAGAATTGTAAAATATTGCACAAGTTAATAAAAATAATTGAGTTTGTGTAATTATCAGCAACATGGGGAAGAGGGGCAAACGCGAAAAATCATAGAACATGTCCAGTCACAGTTCAAAGCCGCAAATCAAGAAACTGAACGTAACCAACAACAAATAAGGCAGATTTGGTGCAGTTGTGGAGAAGTTTAAACATTAGCCTCACTAATTTACTTGAACAACCGAAAATATGTTTTCCAGATTTATGGACATACAGCTGAAGTCAGAATTATTAGCCCCCCTCAATTATTAGCCCCCCTGTTTATTTTTTCACCCAATTTCTGTTTAACGGAGAGAAGACTTTTTCAACACATTTCTAAACATAATAGTTTTAATAACTCATTTCTAATAACTGATTTATTTTATCTTTGCCATGATGACAGTAAATAATATAAAATAATAATATAAAAAAATATTTTTCTATACAGCTAAAGTGAAATTTAAAGACTTAACTACGTTAATTAGCTTAACTAGGCAAGTTAGGATAATTAGGCAAGTTATTGTATAACGATGGTTTGTTCTGTAGAGACTAATAATTTTGACCAGAAAAAAATGCTTTTATTCTAGCTGAAATAAAACAATTAAGACTTTCTCCAGAAGAAAAAATATTATCAGACATACTGTGCAAATTTCCTTGCTCTGTTAAACATCTTTTGGGAATTTTTTTATAAAGAAAAAAAAATTCAAAGGGGGGCAAATAATTCTGACTTCAACTGTAAGTTACCTGAAAGTGATGCACGAGATTCAACTTGTACATTTTTCCTCTTCTTGGCTCCAGACTGCTGTTGTCTTTTCCTGGGCATAGATCTGCAACTTGCATCAATTATAATTATATGCTGCTAGCAGCCGCAAAGAGAAGTGGACCGGACCGGGCCGCGCCGCGCATACGCAGCTTTGCGAGTACACGAAAAAAAATGTCACATGTTTGTTTTTGCGTTCGTCATAAAATTAATTATTTGAATGTATTTACCAACATATTATCAATATATATTTTATTTACACGCAGTTCATGAAAATATTATTAAATAAATATGAATCTTTTTTTTTTAGCAACCGAGATAGTGCCCCCCGCCAGGGTTGATGCCCTACGCAGCCTGTGCACTCTGCGTATAGTGAGCGGCAGTACTGGCCGCAGCTCTGCACAGCCTTGCTCCAACCCTATTCTAAAACAGCTGATCCAACTAATCGAGGTGTTCCAGAGTAGTCTTAAACACCTTGATTAGTTGGATCAGGTGTGTCTGATTAGGGCTGGAGCAAAACTGTGCAGAGCTGCGGCCCTCCAGGAATTGGGTTTGAGACCTATGATCTACGTAACCCTGTAACCCTTCAGCACGATCATGTGACAAATAACTACTTTTTCAAATTTTAACATTTTAAACATTTTTATGTACTTTTTGTACTAGAATCTTGCAAAAATAGCTAATAAAATATTATGCATTGTCACTATGGCAATATTCACCTCTTATGATATAAATATGTTATACATAAATTGTCAATTTAATTACATTTAATTAAATTAAAGTAAATTAAATAAAAAAATGTAATAATTAAATTATTAAAAGCTAAAAAGTTTTAAATAAGCAAATAAATAAAATATGTTTTTTTATTAAAAAGGCCAAACCAAAAGAAATAATACTTTTTCAAAAAGATAAAATATAATAGATAATACTATACAAATGATAATATATATTATAATATTTATTATTTTAACATATGTACTGTGAGATGTTATAAAAATGTATAATTTTTATCTATAATTCATACACTTTGTTTTACTTTTTTAAAGCACTATGCTTATAAATGAATCTATTTTTACTATTTGTGTCGGGCCAAATAAAGTATTACATTTGTGAATTATACATACACTACATGACAAAAGTCTTGTCATCGATCCCAGTTGTAATAGCAACAAATAATAACTTGACTTCTAGTTGATCATTTGGAAAAGTGGCAGAAGGTAGATTTTTTCCCAATGAATCATCTGTTGAACTGCATCTCAATCATCACAAATACTGCAGAAGACCTATTGTATTGGAACCCGCATGGACTTAAAATTCTCACAGAAACCAGTCAAGTTTGACCAAAGGAAAAATCATGGTTTGGGGTTACATCCAGTATGGGGGCTTGCGAGAGATCTGCAGAGTGGATGGCAACATCAATAGCCTGAGGTATCAAGACATTTGTGCTGCCCGTTACATTGCAAACCACAGGAGAGGGCAAATTCTTCAGCAGGATAGCGCTCCTTCTCATACTTTAGCCTTCACATCAAAGTGCTTAAAAGCAAAGAAGATCAAGGAGCTCCAGCATTGGCCAGCCCAGTCACAAGACATGAACATTATTGAGCATGTCTGGGGTAAGATGAAGGAGGAGGCATTGAAGATGAATCCAAAGAATCTTGATGAATTCTGGGAGTCCTGCAAGAACGCTTTCTTTGCCATACCAGATGACTTTATTAACAAGTCATTTGAGTCACTGCAGGCATGCTCATATTTTATTTTGGTAAAATAAGCATAATCTAGAGGCCTTTGCTTTTCATATAAGCTAGTTCTGATACCAAATGATAAACTAGAAGTTATTATTTGTTGTTCTTAAAACTTAGATAGGCGGTAAGACTTTTGTCAGGTAGTGTATATCATTGAACATGTTTCCTGTATTCAAAATAAAATAGAAGAAAAAACTCACTGGGATTTGTACAAGAACACAATGTTTGCAGGTATGATGTAATGCCTGTATGTAAATTTACTAAGACTTTACTCCAGTCTAGCAATCTCCCTTATCCTATTTGAGATCTCTAACTCATTAATGCAATCACTGAGTCTTATCTAACTATTAACCTCTTAGCACATCTCTGAATATTATGTGCTTCGTAACCAGTGAAAAGGCAGGAAGGCTTAAAAAACACACACACACAAATGGAGCCTATTTAATCAAATCACATGCTGCCATTGTAATCTGACAATGTGATATTATAATTCAAATATCAATGCAGATTTAATTCGCCATCCATTTGAAAGCTGCAAAAAAGTAGACTGTTTTTAATGAGGATGTAATTGGATACCACAGCAGCTATGTATCTGAATTAAAAAGCGCAGCATGCGTGACCCTCACGCGCCATTTGAATATGACCAATGAGTCACAGAAGGACTGTCGCACCTGCAGGGGTTTTTGCTGCATGTTGAACTGTATTTTGCACTGGTAAAAAGGGCACACGGCGACCTGAGACAGCCATATCTGTAAATTAAACCTGAGGTCAAGCTGAAAAGAGACCAGATGAGCTGTCACTGGAGATTACCCTCGCTTCATGATCTAAAAAGTGTTTGAAGCTATCGACCACCAGAAATGTGTTAACTGTGATTTAGCTAGAAGGGGGGCTGAAAACTGATTAGCCCCCAAGTGCATCCCCATCCATATATCATGAATATGCGAGATTTTCCTGTTTTAAGTGCTATATTTGGGTCCCTGATATATGGTCGGTAAAGTAAGTATTGAAAATGATGACTTTCCTAGAAATATATATTTCTAAAGGAGCTGTTGACATGATATTGACCCAGATTTTGGTATAAAATAATCCAAACATACAAATAAAACAAACAAAAAAGAAATAAATATTCAGAAATATTAGTTATGTGTAATAACAATGGAACGACACAAAGAAGAAGGAACTGAATTACTTAAAAGTATTTAATACTTGTATTTATTTATTGCTCTGGTGAGATTTTTTTATTTATTTATTTTTTAAATAATGAACTCTGATCTGAGCTGCTTTCGAAAAACTAAGGTATTTTAGCTGCTGTTTGGGCTTTCTGTGTCTTTTAAACTGCCCTTTCTTCATGTGTTCAATATTTTTTCCCTGTGTCATTTCAATGTGTTACCAGCCTGATCTCACGAGGAAACGTAAGTATTTTACGTTTTGTCAGTTTAGTGCAGTGGTGGGCAAACTTTTTAGACCCGAGGGCCACATCAAGTTTTGCAAATCAAGTGAAGGGCCACATGTCAAATCCTTCAAAAATGATATTATATATTATAGTGGCAGTATGCATGGAACATGTAATATCGAACAGAAACGCGTCACATTAACACACATTTTTTTTAATAGTTATTATTGAGTCATATTTACAAGTCAAATTAATTTGCACTGCTATTTATATTTGCTTATCAATCATCATAAAACAATAAAATAATCCCTTATAAAATATAATAATAATAATGTAATAATTTTTACAGTGGAAAATAGAAAAAATATTGTCTGATAGAAAAAGTCTCATATTAACACATGAAAAATTATTTGAATGTTTACGTGAAAAATGCCGACTTCTGTTGTAGTCTTAAAATACAGCAATACTTTCTTGGCATATTAGGCATACCGCTTTCTGTCCAATAATGGTGAAGAAGTATTTTGTTGTCCATTCTTCCTTAAACACACGACATTCAGTGTCAATTTTTCTTTTTTTTTGCCTGACTTATTTTCAGTCATTAACAGTCGAGTGCATTTTAATATCCGAGACTGTGTTCTAATTTTACTGGTTGCGCTAACTGTACCGCGTGCAATACTGCCATCAAATGGCGTTCACTTGTATTGCATCATTCATTTACTAATTCTGAAATCAAACCGTTACTCAGAAGCAGCATTTTAAAAATTGCCTCGCGGGCCGGATGAAAGTGTTTAGCGTGCCGCATATGGCCCACGGGCCGTATTTTGCCCACCTCTGGTTTAGTGGCTAATTCGTACGAGTTCAGTCGTACGAAAATGTACGATTTTAAAAAGGAGGCGTGGCACCCAACCCCACCCCTAACCCCAACCGTCATTGGGTGATGAGCAAATCATACTAATTTGTACGAATTAGATCGTACGAAATCCTACAAATTAGCCACTAAATCAAAAAGTAACGAATTGCCGTGAGATTGCGCTGGTGTTACACATTAACTAACTATTATTACACTCAATTTCTAATCAAATTAGTTTTGTTTTGGCTCTACCCTCTATTCTGTAAAGTTGCAGCTTATTTGCATTTCAAGGAACACACAAAAATGTTGGAACTTCTACAGTATCTTTATTCCACGCACATAAAACAGTATCAGCATGTACTTGTTTCTTGTGGATACTGTGAATAATATCTAGAGATTATGAAGATATTTTGTGCATGCATCTTATGTTTTATAACCATTCATTTTCTTTTCAAAGGAAAAGATCAAAGGTCGCCACAGCAGAATGAACCGTCAACTATTCCAGCATTTGTTTTACGCAACAGATGCCCATCTTGTCGCAACCCAGTACTGGGAAAACCAGCCTGATCTCATGAGGAAACGTAAGTATTTTACGTTTTGTCAGTTTAGTGGCTAATTCGTACCAATTGAGTCGTACGAAAATGTACGATTTTAAAAAGGAGGCGTGGCACCCAACCCCACCCCTAACCCCAACCGTCATTGGGTGATGAGCAAATCGTACTAATTTGTACGAATTAGATCGTACGAATTCCTACAAATTAGCCACTAAATCAAAAAGTAACGAATTGCTGTGAGATTGCGCTGGTGTTACACATTAACTAACTATTATTACACTTCATTTCTTATCAAATTAGTTTTGTTTTGGCTCTACCTTCTATTCTGTAAAGTTGCAGCTCATTTGCATTTCAAGGAACACACAAAAATGTTGGAACTTCTACAGTATCTTTATTCCACGCACATAAAACAGTATCAGCATGTACTTGTTTCTTATGGATACTGTGAATAATATCTAGAGATTATGAAGATATTTTGTGCATGCATCTTATGTTTTATAACCATTCATTTTCCTTTCAAAGGAAAAGGTCAAAGGTCGCCACAGCAGAATGAACCGCCAACTATTCCAGCATTTGTTTTACGCAACAGATGCCCATCTTGTCGCAACCCAGTACTGGGAAAACCAGCCTGATCTCATGAGGAAACGTAAGTATTTTACATTTTGTCAGTTTAGTGGCTAATTTGCACGAGTTGAGTGTATGTACGTTAAAAAAAAATAGGCGTGGCACCCAACCCCGCCCCTAAACCCAACCGTCATTTGGGTGATGAGCAAATCAAACTAAATTGTACGAATTAGATCGAACAAATTCCTACAAATAAGCCATTAAATCAAAAAGTTACAAATTGCTGTGAGATTGCGTTGGGAAAACACATACAAACTTATTCACACACACACACACACACTCAGACACACACACACACACACACACACACACACACACACCACACACACACACACACCACACACACACACACACACACACACACACACACACACACACACACACACACACACACACACACACACACACACACACTTATACACTACGGCTAATTTATTTCATTCAATTCACCTACAGCACATGTCTTTGGACTGTGGGGGGAAACCGGAGCACCCGGAGGAAACCCACACCAACACGGGGAGAACATGCAAACTCTACACAGAAATGCCAACTGGACCAGCCAGGACTCAAACCAGCAATCTTCTTGCTGTTAGGCGACAGTGCTAACCACTGAGCCACTGTGCCCCCCTTTATAATCATTATAACAGTCATCAATATAAGCTTTTGTTGTTAAAATGTTAAAAATGTCATATTTGTCATACAAACATTTCGCTTAGAAGCATACTGGAGTAGATAAAATAGCATTAAAACATAATAGGGCATCACTGTTTATTGCTAATTATTTGAGTTCTACATACAAACATTGTATGAACAAAAAGACTTAGACAGTTCACCCTAATAATGAAAATTCTGCAATCATTACTTGAACTCTTGACTTAAACACAAAGAAAGATATTCTGATTAATCTTGCAAACCGGCAACCATTGACTTATTTGTTTTACACAAAACAGGTTCATTGTGAAAATGCACCCCCATACACATTTCTGGAGAGCGTGAGTTATGTAGCCAGAGCTACGTATGCCTGCTTTTTGTCTTTAAAACAAATGATATGGGGCGGTATGAAGCCGCAGATGGCTTCTGTTTCTTTTTGCACCACCAGCTGACTGCTTACCTCCTTGTGGACGGCTTTTGTACTGGCACCAGTTTGCCTAGTGGCTCGTCATGTACGTTGGTGGACTTGAGAGGAGTTGACCAGGGTTCAAGTCCAGCAAAGAACAGTTTGAGAATGAAGGTAAAACAAAAACAAAAGGCAAACATTTAAATAAACAAGTAAATAACAGAATGAGAACATGGTAAGATCTGAAAACATGGTAAAAATCAGGCAGCAACAAGGGCTTTTCTTTTTCTGGATTGCTTTTGAAAGCACTGTTGGTTGGGTTTATGGAAAAGGGTGGGCGCTGGTCAATCGGTGCTTTTGGAAAATATCGGTTGGGCTTAGGAAAGGGGTTGGGTGGGGGGATCGGTCAGTCTGTCAGTCAGTCAGTCAGTCAGTCGACAGCGGCCTCTATTGGATTTACGTGAGAAGAGCAGGCACAAATGGCGCCTTTGAAATTTGAGAAATGAAAAAGCATACACAGCAGCCTCTGGTGGATTCTTGAAAACAAAAACTGCAATTTGCGCTGTCCAGAAATGTATGCAGGGATATGTATCAATAATGAGCCTGATTTGTTTTTACATGCTATGGATGTAAATGGATACATGTTTCCAACATTCTCCAAAATATCTTCTTTTAAGAAAACTCAACTAGTTTTGAACAAGCGAAGAGTGAGAAAAAGATGACAGATTTTTCATTTTTGGGTGAGCTATCCCTTTTCCTTGCATTATCCCTCTTTAACTTGTAGAGTCTGGAACAGAGAGAGAAATAAAAATATATATATTTTGGGGTGCAGTCAAATTAATAATATAGAAATGACAAAATTGACTCAAGATGCTTACTGTATCTACAGTAAAGTAGATAAAAAAAACCTGAATGTTTAAAAACATCAATGACTACGTTTACATGGACATCAGTAATCGAATTATTTGCCTTAATCTAATTAGGAGAATAATAAGACTAAGGTGTTTACATGAGTTGCTTTTTGAGTGTTACTTTCATGATCCCGTTTTACATGTTACATCTCATAATTCGATTAATATCATTTCCTCTGGAGTTTCATGTAATTTCGGGTGTTTCATTTTTAATTTGTCGACTTTAACTGCAGTTTGACACTTTCACTTTCATTCAAGAAGATTTCATTGATGCCCACCGTGACAAACGAGATATTGAATGCAACTATGAACTGCTGGAAGAGTTGTTTTAATTGAAGTTCATACCGCATGCTGAATGGAAGAAAAAAAACCCTCCGCATTTCACGTTGCAGGTGTCTGTGGTCTGCACTGACTCGGTAGGTGCAAAGAGTGTCAATCAGCCGTGCGTATGTGTATCTGGGTGTGTGTGTGTGTGTGGACTACCCTGTCGCAAAAGCGGCTTCTTAAAGTCCTACATGAAGGTAATAGTTCGATTAAGGTGTTTACATGCCTGTACTGCACTTCAATAATGCGATTAAAATCGGCATACTCCACATGTCTTAATTCGATTTCTCTTTAGTTCGATTATGACCTTAATCTGATTAAATCAATCAAAAATCGCTGTTTACATGGTAGACTCTTAATCAGAGTATTGTCTTAATCGCATTAAAATCGAATTATTGGTGTCCATGTAAACGTAGTCACTAACTCAATCAATGATTTTCCATCCAAAATTAAAAGTTACTGCATTGTGCCTTTGCACAGCAGAATATGCAACATAACATCGTCCCTCAACATTATCTGTGGTCCCTCTTGAAAAAAAACATCACAGAATCACCTCTGGTTGTTAAAATCTGAAATGACCAAGTGAGATGCTCTTCTCTTCCTTGTGCCCTTATCTTTCACAGAGGTGCGGGCATTTTCCGCAGCGCTCTGAGGTAATGTGCTTATAATAGATGTACGAATGTTACTCTCCGCTCACGTAGACCGTGTCTATTCCTCATAAAGCCCTAATCATCAAACAGTCTACTGCCCGAATCAGAGCGTGGACCGTTTTAACATAATGACAACAGGGAAAGTTCTGCCGTAGTAAATTTTCGATCTAATTGAGATCATTTGTCTTCGATAACGTTTCAAAATGAGCCTTAATGATATCGAGCAGCAGACAGTGTCACATTAAAAGCCTCTAAAACACATGCAGAGCCGTCATTAATTTTTCAATCAAAAGAGAAAAATGCAAGTCGAGACGCTGTCATTAGGTAGACGCCTGTCAAAGTCATGACTTCTTGATTTCAGCGCATATTCGCCACCGACAGGGTGAAGGTTTGACTTCTTGTTGTGGCGGAAACAGTTTAATCATAGCATTTAGACTGAGTAGGGAACCGGGCGTCATACAGAGAGCTATTTGGAGAGACCAATGACCCATGGACTGCAATGAACTGTGGGAAACGCCTGCAGTCCGGAGAGACGCCGCGAAGCTGCTGTGGCGTCGTGGCATGAAACATGCTCTCACACATCAATCATTCCCATGATACAGAGATACGATCAGAGAGATGACACTAGCGCACTTGTGTATTGTTGTTTTTGTGGCATGGAATCATAAACACATTGCACATCATAGAGAATAACACATGGATGACAGCGGCGCATGGATGAAGTGCATCTATCAAGCAGTTTTTAATATGCATGAGCATTATAAGTTAAAAAGTACAAGCAGATTGAGATGAAATAGGTTAAAGCTCAGACTGACATCCTTATGAATTATTATGAATTGTAAAGTAGCTCGCATGGGTTTAGATTAACTAGACACTTAATATGTACTGATATGTTTTGTTTTTTTTGGCAATATGGTAATTCAATTAAACATGTGGACATCAAATATGCTATACAGCATACAAATGTAAGGGAAAACAAAATGTGTTAATGTGTGTTGACAAATATAAACATACATTACAGCTGCAAGCAGCGGTGAAAGGGACCACGCAATACGGTTAGGTCGATAGATAATGCCATCGTCCATCGCCGATGGCCGATAGACATCACAATGCTGAGCCAGCATCGAAATCCTCCGCCCCGTCACAGCAGCAACCCACTCGTGAAAAATACACACTCAGGCCCTGTTTAGACTAATACGTCTTAATTTTAGAACGAAAACGATCCACGTCCACACTGGCGTTTCATCTAGCATTTCTGAAAAGATCTCTCCATCCACACTATACCACTGAAAACCCACATCACGGGACCACACATATACCCACACACAAACTCTGTCATGCGCTGCAGCGTCTGAGCTCCAGCAGTCAGCCCAGAGAACAGTTCACCTTGGACAGTTTATCAAGGATGTACTGCGTCTCACTATAGTTGTTAAACGTGATATTTAATTCATCTTGTCTCTATCTAACGACTCTTCGGTCTTTTGAATCTATCAGGTAACGTGTCAGCGTCAGTACACTGCTTTAGTATTTCTCTTTCACGCTAGTACTTCGTAATTTTAGTGAAAACCTCAGATACTGTTGGTTGGTTCCTGTTGGTTGTGCACCTTTTTTACCAACCAAGTCTGTCGACGCCATTATAATGACACAGATCACTCTGCCTATTCATGCCTACCCACGGAAAAAGTGATTGACTGGTGGTAATTTGTGTGTAACTTTATTTATTTATGATTTGGTTATGGGTAAAACAAAGACCATGCGGGTCAGGTAGTTGAAACGGTAGGCTACACACAATTAATTTGTTATGAATGAATGAATTATTCATAAATTATTAATTCACTGCCGCCTACGATGACGATACCATCATCCATCGCAATGTCCGATGCCAAATTGATCGACATCGCCCAACCCTACCTCACACCCATGCTCACCACCTCCTGGTGGCCTTAGAATGACAGAGAACAGTGGACAATAATAATTTAAGTTGATAAATATATAAAACCTGAGAAAATCACAGATTTATGCCAAACTTCCTTCTGTCAGCAGGTGGCGCTTTGACTGAGATCAGACATTGTGTGGCTAAGTCATAAGTACTTGAACTTTGTCAGTCTGCCACGGACACGTCCTTTAACGAAAAGTCTAGATCTTCACAATTTAATGTCACAAAGGCCTTTGGATTATATTGGCAAAACTCGGATTCAATCTGATAAAATTTGTAGGAGGAGTTTGTTACAGTGTAAAATATGTCATTTCCTGTTGCCTGCAGGTGGTGCTATTACTGTAACTGAATATTGGCATGTTCAGGTCAGGACTCCTATAAAACGTGTTAATTTTGAGTCAGATTAGACAATGCACGTCTGAGTTCTGACAACTTTCTGTTTCATGGCGAAACATCAAAGTTTGTAAGCCCACCTCGGATACGCCCTTTGACAAAAACTCTAGATCTTCACAATTTAACATCGCCAAGGCCTTCCGATGACAATACCCAATTTTGGTGTTTATCTAATAAAGTCCCTAGGAGGAATTTGTTAAACTTTAATGCCTGGAAATGGCAAAAACTACACTTTTTTGGCATAGGTAGTTAAAAATATCTGACTTCCTGTTGGGTTTGAAATTTCACTACAATAGACTTTTTTGTAGGTATTGGCATGTTTGATGTGTGTGCCAATTTTCAAATGTGTGCAAGAAATGTAGCTCGGGGGCCATATCAAAATGCACAGCCATCTAGCCATTTTGCCACAGGGACTTTTGAAACCTATAACACATGTCATTTTTCGCCACTTCTGCCTTGTGTGTAAAGTTTTGTGAGTTTTCGAGCATATTTAGACCCTAAATTATGCGATTCATTCTCAGGCCCGGATTAAGACTTCAGAGGCCCCTGGGCACAATGTCTTGTAGGGCCCCCTACAAGGCCGCACCCCTATATAATAAGATTAATATAATATTTTTTAAATAAAGTTAATCTATAATATTTTGCCCACATTTTTTAAATAAATAAATGACATAGTACATATGTTTATAGTCTACAAAGATTTACCTGATTTTAAAAGCATTTAAAGCACACTTTGATAAAAGATTTTTTTTATATAACTAGTGAAAATTAATGTTTTTTAATAAACTTGTTCAAGTTAACTGAAGCAATACTAAAAAATTATATTTAAGGATATTTTTAATGTATAACTTCTACAAACCTCATAATGCATATAAATTGAATACAACACCTCTCCAATCCAGTTCTATGAATCTGAGTCTTCCATAATACACACACTGATTAATGATTCCTACTGTCTCCCTCATGATGAAGAAGAGTAGGCAAAAAGCACTTGATTATAAAGCTGAAAGTATCCGAAATTACACACACTGTACCAGTTCTCTCGTGTCTCTCTTCTCTTCAGGGGCTTTTTCTGTCTCTCTCTCTCTCTCTCTGTCTTGCTCTCCATGAGGTCGGAGAATATGGGTGAAGCAGGATGACTAACATTGTAAATACAGATTAATTATATTAAGATGTCGCTAACATTTAACACCAGGTGGAAAATAACTGTTTATAGAATATTTATTATCCTTATTAAATACTTTGTGACTCATTTTATATATTTTATATACCTTATTTACATTTTTAAACAAAAACTTTCCTTTCTATTGAAAATAAATGTATTTCCAATCTGATATGTAATGGGGGAAAAAAGAAGAACGTGTTCATCAGATGCTGGATTCGAACCGCGTTCATGATCGGTCGCCTCAAAACATGTAACCATACTCTTTACGAGCTACGCCACACCCTCCTGCTGTTTACTGCGTTCTTAAGTTATGTTGTCTCTGTGGCTCAAACGGCGCTGGCGGGAAGCATTCAACTAGCTTATTCAAACGAGGTGCGCTATTTGCACTTAGCCTAAATAGACACTCCAAAATCAGCATTTTTCCCCCCCTCGCAGGGGCCCCAAGTGTGCAGGGGCCCCTGGGCCTGTGCCCATAATGCCCATTGGTTAATCCGGCCCTGTTCATTCTAGAGAAGAAGAAGAAGAAACAAAACAATTGCAATAGGGCCTAGGCATCATTTTAGCCAAGCCATCTACATTCAGATGTCTATTAGACATCAACTAGACTTCTCTTACAAACAAAAAGCATGCTTGCTGGGTAACTACACATGTGAAGTCTGTTTAATCTGTTTGTTTGATGATAATTCTAATTTTGGGCTATTATTTGACATCTGCTAGATTTTCACTGACAGCCCAAATTTAGCTTCGTTTTAGCCAAGCCATCTATGTTTTGATGTCTGTTAGATGTCTATTAAACACAAACTTACTTGGTGGGTATTTATTCTGATTTATTTGATGACTAGTCTTTTTTTGGGTTATACTATACTTTTATGTCTATTAGATTTTCACTGACAGCCCAAATTTAGCCTTGTTTTAGTGAAGCCATCTATGTTTAGATGTCTATTAGATGTCTATTAAACACAACATTTCTTAGTGGGTATTAATTCCGGTGTATTTGATGACTACTCATTTTTGGGCTATTCTTATACGTCTATTAGATTTTCACTGACAGCCCAAATTTAGTCTTGTTTTAGCAAAGGCGTCTATGTTTAGACGTTTATTAGACATCTATTAGACATCTTTTAAACAAAACAAAAATGCTTGCTGGGTAGTGAATTAAACATTTGCACCCAATTATACTTTAGTTTTCTTGTACTGTATCTATACCTTAAAGCTTAAGTACAATAACAGAGTAAAAATACTTAAGAAAGTGTCCAATTTTTGTCCAGCTGCCATTTTGAGAATTAACTGCTAGAGAAGTAACTGCTAGAGAAGCATCAACCGTCTGTCAGTTTCAGCAAGGATCCCAAACTCAGTAAGCTGATGGGAGGATTAGATTTGATGTAGGTTTCCTATTACCGGAGGCCATTTTAGAGTTCTGCTGTAACTTGTTAAGTCAGCAAGGACAGAAATACGTGAACACCTTCCCTCCGCTGTTACCTGATTCAGAAGCGTCAGCCATCTTATCAAAGTCACGTCAATGAACGCGTGTGAAACAGCAGGTGTGTGACGGTGACCCACCAGGCTAAAAAGCGATCGATTGTCATGTATCTCTTTGATATTGCTTGTGAAAACAGTTGCATCAGCGTTTAACATTCACAGCTGGTACTTCTACCCAAGGCTTCTGGCTCCGAGTCTCTTGTTCTTTTCTTTTAGAACTTTGCCACATTAAATGTGATTATTCTGCTGAATGGGACTATTTTACTAGTTAGAGAGATCCAACTTTTTGCAGAGCTTTCAAGTTCTGCTTATAATAATTCAGTTCATTTAACATATTATATAGGTCATTATTTATTAACACTTACAGTATATATACAGTTGAAGTCAGAATTATTAGCCCCTTTTTTCTTTTTTAAATATTTTCCAAATTATGTTTAACAGAGCAAGGAAATTTTCACAGTATGTCTGATAATATTTTTTCTTCTGGAGAAAGTCTTATTTGTTTTATTTCGACTAGAATAAAAGCAGTTTTAATTTTTTTAAGGTTTTTTTTTATTTTAAGGTCAAAATTATAAGCCCCTTTAAGCTATATTTTTTTTTCAATAGTCTACAGAACAAACCATCATTATACAATAACCTGCCTAATTACCCTAACCTGCCTAGTTAACCTCATTAACCTAGTTAGAAGTGTCTTGAAAAATATCTAGTCAAATATTATTTACTGTCATCATGGCAAAGATAAAATAAATTAGAGATGAGTTATTAAAACTATTATGTTTAGAAAGGTGTTGAAAAAACACAAACTTCTCTATGTTAAACAGAAATTGGGGAAAAAAATAAACAGGGGGGCTAATAATTCAGAGGGGCTAATAATTCTGACTCCAACTGTACGAAGAACTTTAGGTAGGATAAATCTATTTTATAATATATTATATTATATTATATTATATTATATTATATTATATTATATTATATTATATTATATTATATTATATTATATTATGGGCTGCACGGTGACGCAGTGGGTAGCACGATCACCTCACGATCCGTAGTGTATGTGTGTGAATGAGTGTGTATGGAGGTTTCCCAGTGATGGGTTGCAGCTGGAAGGGCATCTGCTGCGTAAAACATGTAAAAAAAAAAAAAAAAAAAACGAATATTATATTATATTATATTATATTATATTATATTATATTATATTATATTATATTATATTATAAAAATTGTGTTTATTATTATTATTTTTATTATTATTATTATTATTATTATTATTAATTATTATTATTTTATATAATATAATTTATACTTATAATAATTCAGTTCATTTATAGTAACATTACAAATTGGTCATTGTTTAATAACCCCTATAGCCTAAGTTCAGGTAGTGGGAAAAAAAAAAAAAAAACTAATATTATATTATATTATATTATATTATATTATATTATATTATATTATATTATATTATATTATATTATATTAATTTAGTTCATTTACAGTAACATTACAAATTGGTCATTATTTAATAACCCTTATAGACCATTTCAATGTGTTCATGTCATTGGCCCATGAACATTTCCTGTTTGTTATCAAACTATTTCATAACTGTAACAAGAGGCAATTCAATCACAACTTAATGTTAAAACAGCTATCATAATATTATTTATCAATATGCAGACTTTTTTGAATTCTTGGAAGCTATAGAGTTTGCATTTTCTCCCTGCGTTCGCGTGGGTTTCCTCCGGGTGCTCCGGTTTCCCCCACAGTCCAAAGACATGCAGTACAGGTGAATTGGGTAAGCTAAATTGTCCGTAGTGTATGAGTGTGAATGTGTGTGTGGAAATTCCCAGAGATGGGTTGCGGCTGGAAGGGCATCCGCTGCGTAAAATCGTGCTGGATAAGTTGGTGGTTCATTCCACTGTGGCGACCCCGCAAGGGACAAAGCCGACAAGAAAATGAATGAATGAATACTATTATATTATATTATATTATAATTGTATTATAATTGCATTATTATTATTATTATTATTATTATTCATTATTATATGTTTTATATATATATAAATGTTGTACTTATATAAATGTTGTAATAAGATGAGATTTTAGTTTAAAAGAACAGGAAAAGCATCAGTATAATTGGTTATTATTCAAAATAATAAATGTCAAGATTTTCAGTGAATAAACTGCATTTGGGCATTATATTCACTAGAAAATCTTGACATTTATTCTTATGAATTAGCTGATTACAGAAGTAGCAGCGTCCAATTAGTTGTTTATTTTCAATTAATTAGATGATTCACAAATCAATAATTAATTTACAAATAAATGATTATACAGCCTTCAATTTTTGATTGAACATTTCCTTTGACCATCACATGCTCTTATAATAAGTGCCAAAAAATAAAATAAAATAAAAAATAGATTGGTTGACATTTTGTGCATAAAAAAGATGTAGCCTATTACTAGGAACAAAAACAATTTATTTAAAAAAACGGACTTTACCTAGAGGCAACAATGTACAAGAAAGCAAATGAATAATTGAATGCAGGCTTTAATACAGGCTTTGTTTTTAATATTTGCAGTGGCACTGAGTGAGAAAAATTACTAAAATGTTAAATAACAATATACACTATAACTATTAGTGTCATCATCACAATCATCTAAAGGTATCGCAGTTACAGTATGTACAGTACTACACATTTCATCTATTATTAATAGCTAGGGACAAATTTATGTGGATTTATGCAGAATATTTTTTGGAATATCATAAAAAAAATATAAAACCTTTTTAACTTTTATTTAAGTTTACAATGCAAATCCAATTTGATCCACTTGTTTGGTAAACAAAGCACGTCTCTCATAATATAAATCTTCTAAAAGACAGAAAACATTACTTCACAAACAGTATTGTAGATAAATCAAATGAATATTTTCATATTAGTCAATAATATTACTGAAATTAATTTAAAAGCTGAATAAATATAAATTTACATGCATTTACACAAGTAAATAAACAGACTCAATGGCAAAAAATCTGCAGATTTCTGCACATTCCGTGTTCCATGTGGGCTTACTAATAGCACACAAATCAATAACATGACTCAAAATAAGTTGTAAACCATATTTATAATAACGAAAAATAAACAGAACCTAAAGGAAAAAAATCTGTATTATAAGGGGAGTTCGCTAAAAACTGCTGAATACAAAATTGTGCACACTTGTTTAGACAGACAATTCACTAAAGGAATTCAGGCAAACACCTGCAAATCAGGTCAGAGGCCAGCCGTGATCTGGCATACTTTACTGGGACGGTACAACATCACTGCTGGAAATGCCTGCTTCTGACGCTCTTATCCATCATTTGATGAATACCTACAGCTACGATCACTGGCAAATGCACACCAACATTGCTCACAAAAGCACATTTGTTGCCTGCTTTCAGTGGTTGCATGTTATCAGTCTACTACACGATTTTAAATAAATTGAATTATATAGTCCAAACAAGCCAAAAATAAATAAATAAATAATAATAATAATAATAATAATCATCATCATCATCATCAATTAAATGTTATAATTGAATGTGTTCATCTTAGAATATAAACACACACACACACACACACACACACACACACACATATATGTATAGTAGGAGAAATAAGTATTGAACACGTCACCATTTTTCGCAGAAAACATATTTCTAAACGTGCTGTTGACTTGAAATCTTCACCAGGGGCCTGTTTCAGAAAGGAGGTTCAACCAACTCGGAGTTTAAACTTGAACTCTGAGTTGATATATCAAGAGATTAAAAACTAAGAGTTTTCGGTTTCAGAATAGCTGATCTGGGTTGGGTCAATCAACTTTGAGTTGACCAACTCAGAGTTAAGCGTGCACACCACAACTTTAAAAAGGCATTACCAATGGAGTGCAGATATTACGAGTTCTCCAGCTGAACTTAGTGTGCTCATGCAAAGTTATAGCAAATATGACCTTATATTTAAAAAAGCAACACCACTGCATCAGTGAAACAGAGACAGTTAGCATGGGAAAACATAGCTGCTCAAGTTAATGCGCAAGTTTACATTTAAAGTATTTAAATAATTAAGTATAATAAAAAAAAGTAATGTAATGCGTGACCTTTATAAAATTTTCACTTGAAAATACTTGGCCATAATTTTGAAGTTATTTCAGATGTAATTGTATTAAATTACATAAAATAGGCTAGTGCATTTCTACAACAAATCTGACAAAACAAGAATGCATATAACCTTAGCTAAATGTACAGTGGAAATGTTTAATTTAAGGTTCCCACTTTTGCACACATTGATCAGTTTTAATACATTTAAGTGTACTTGTGTGTCTGCCTTTTTTATTGTTCGAGTGGTAGAGGATGATATGACATTTATAATTTAAGCAGAACTAAAAAAAAATGTTTTTAGGAGTAATAATCCCATTAATCTAGTTAGTAACGTTACATGTGCCTGTGAAAGGTCAGTGAGTTTAAGCTAATTAATTATTAAAAAAGGACAAACTATTCTCGTACGTGAGTTTGTTCTTTGTGTGACTGAAATGTATTAGCTATGTTTCCATCCAAAAATGTGAATTAAATTTATGTGCAAAACTGGATTATCGCATAAAAGATGTGCGAGTAAAGCAGCGTTTCCATCCAACCAGTCAAAGAGAACAAAATTGTCACTTGCTGATTAACTGCCGCTAAATATCAACAGTAAAAACTGAATTTACTGCGGTAAAAGAAGATGCGTAAGCCTGTTTTTTATTTAATAAATGACTTGTGCCTCAGAAGACAATGCCGACACACAATGAACACGTGGTGGTGTTTGAGACGCCCATGAGATGCTGAGAACAGACGCTCTTGACATGCTGCAGACTCTTTGAAGGTAATTAATAATATAATAATACTGAAACGGTTAAGACGTATACTGGAATTTGTTCAGTAAAAGTGTTTCCATCGTAGTTTATGCACATCTTTTCTTCAGTTATGCGCATATGTTTATTATGCCTATTTTCAAAAGTTATGTGCATCTTGGCGTTTCCATCAATCGATTTTTTTATTCGCATATCCAAAATGCACATTAAAATAGGTGTGTGGAAACATAAATCTAAGATGAGAAATACCGCTTCGTCTTTAAAAAAGGGCAGGAGAACGACAGAAACTCTGAGTTTAGAGAATAAAACCTGCTCCTGACCAGGTTAGTTTCACAGAGTAAGTTACCACGGTAACTGACTCTGAGTTAAAGTTACCTCTCTTTCAGAAACAGGCTTGACTTACCCTGCTTTCTCGAGTTTGACAAACCTGCCATTTTGAAACAGAAAACCCAGCGTTTCTCTCATTTCAGGGTTAAAATACTCTGAGTTTTCACTTAACCTTCTTTCTGAACCAGGCCCCAGATGTATCTTCTCCAAAAATACATGAAAATAATTACAATATGAAAATAAAACAAATCTAATTAGTTTACAATTTACCAGAGATGGGTTGCAGCTGGAACGGCATTCGCTGTGTAAAATATATGCTGGATAAGTTGGCAGTTCATTCCGCTGTGGCGACCCCAGATTAATACGGGGACTAAGCCGAAAAGAAAATGAATGAATGAATAATGAGTTTACAAATGAAGCTATGTGTAATAAAATGAAATAACAAAAGAAAATAGTATTGAATATATGAAGAAAGGGAGGTGTAAAATGGCAGTTAAAGCCCAGACAGCAGCTGAAATCTCTGAGTGGTTATTAAGCAACTCTCTGCCCTTTATCAATGTAAATTAATATCAGGTGCTTCAGTCCAACATCTACATTAGCAGGATGATAAAGATGAAACCAGAGTGGACAATCCAGCGAGACAATTATCTAAAACACAGCCAATGAAACTCTCAAATGCTTTCAGAGAAAAAGAATCAAGCTGTAGAATGGCCCAGCCAATCACCTGACCTGAATCCAATAGAAAATACAAAATAAAGATCAGTTTGGATAGACAAAACCCATATATATATATATATATATATATATATATATATATATATATATATATATATATATATATATATATATATATATATATATATGTGTTTTTAACAGCAAAAGTGTTTATATTAGAATCTAAATGACACATAGTGTTTTATTTTGAAAGTGTACAACACAATTTTCTCCTCCAAACCAAATATATTCAAACCATTTTATGAAGGTCGCTTCTTTCCATTCCATAATTAAAAGAAAAGAATAGCTATTCATATGACAGCATACAGCATACATATTGCTATGATTGCTATGATCAGATGCTTCTCTCCTGTCATCTCTGTTGCATTTTTATTGCATTATTGAGAGACAATCATGCGTCACATATTTACACAAACCATCTAAAATGATACATCCTATAAATATGGCATTTAAAATGGGTTATAGGTAGAGCCAGACAGAATCTGCGGATATTGTTTGCTATTTCTGCGGAGAAATTTGTTATGCGGAATCATTTTAGGAGTATCATAGCGAAAAACTTAACATATGAAATAAAAAACAATACATTTTATTTAATGTTTACAATGCAAATCCAATTAGATCCACTTAATTGGCAAACAAAGCAAGTTTCTCTATATAATATAATACATCTACTAAAAGACAAACTGTATTGTAAATAAATCATATCAACATTTTAATATTACTATTAATATATCACAATCATGTTAGTGAAATTAATAAAAAAAACTAGATGAATATAGATATACACAAGTAAATACATAGACTCAATGATGGGCTAAAAATCTGCGGATTTCTGTGTGCGCAGGTTGCGTCTGGGCCTAGTTATAGGTAATCAAATAAATTGGTTCTTTTTAGATTTCTTGCAGTATAGTTCCAAACAAGGTGTGAATTACGGGGGGGGGGGGGGGACTGACCGCCCCATTAATGCTTGATCCCCCCTAAAGGATCAAGATACTGTATATGGTGGGAGGACGTGGGGGTTCAGCCCTTTAATAGTAAGAAAATGCTTCCTCTGATCTCTGATATCCTTCATTTATTCAATCATTCATTTTCTTTTCGGCTTAGTCACTTTATAAATCAGGAGTCGCCACAGTGGAATGAACCGCCAACTTATCCAGCATATGTTTTACACAGCGGATATCCTTTCAGCCGCAACCCATCACTAGGAAACATCCATACACACTCATTCACACACATACATTATGGTCAATTTAGCTTAAATGCCAACTTACCCAGCCAGGGCTCGAACCAGCGACCTTCTTGCTGTGAGGCAATCGTGCGACCCTACTGTACCACCATGACGTCTATATCCTTAATATTAATTCTTAAAAAATGAATAATATAAATATACATTTGACCCCCCATAACGGTTCATACCATTATAAATACATAATTGCACCAATCAATGCTAGGAAAAATATCAGTCAACAATCTGAAACTGGCAGTTCTAGAGCACCAATAGACATCTTAAGTATTTGCAAAACACGTTTCTTGTAAAATAGGTGTTTATATATGCATGTAGGCCAACAAAAAAAGAAAATTCAGACCCATAATTGGTAGTTTGACAGTAACTTCTAAAATAGTCACTAAATATCCCTCAAAACACTGAAAACGTGTACAGGTTATTAATAAATTAGATGTAATTTAAATACATTAATAAATTTGATTCACTGAAGCATGTATTACCAAACTACTACTAAAAAAGTTGACCCTCCTGATCGTCAATGTATAATTCACACACTGGTTCAAACCATGATCAATCTCACCTAATATTATTTGCTTAAGTAACCCACAATACTTTGATTAGATTATTTCGTCGTGTTTTAATTTAGGTTGGAGCTACACACTATACATCTGCTCTGCAACTCGAGTAAATTACTTGAATACTGACCAAATCTCACATTAGTAATGTCAAAGTACAAACTAATATGTACTGTAGCTTTATCCAAATACACTGTTATATTTCACTTGACAGCTATTGAATTAAGCCTGTGTTGAATATATATATATATATATATACATATATAGACACAGATTTTTTAAGGGGGGGCGTGCCCCAGTAGAGCTTTATGTCTAGCAACTCCCCTGCACTCACCTACTCCTAAGCACACTGACTGAGCGCTTGAGAGTTTCACTGTCTTGAAAGCACTTGAGTGCACTATTCCTATTCATATCGTAATTCTGCTGTAAAAATCCAGTGTTTAAGCCACTTGGCCGAGAGCCCTCTGCGCTTCTTTCAAACATGCAAAGAGAGAAAAGATAGAGTCTTACTGTGTATAGCATGAATAATTGACAGGTAGAGTGTAAGGCACATTCTTTGTTGGTTCTCACAAGTGTCAATTCAATTACCAATGATCTTCTAAAGGCTTCAGATTCTGATGCAATTTACATTTTTATCATGGAGCCACTTTAGATACTGTTGATCATAGACTTTTACTTAATAGGTTTGAACCAGGAGAGATTTAAACTGGGTTCACTATTATTTTGACATTCCTAGTTTGCCTCCAAGGATGTTTGTGGGTCTACGATTGGTGCACTCTCGTTGCACCGGTGTCCCTCACGGCTCAGTTTTAAGTCCTTTACTGTTTTAACATTTATTTGTCACCACTTAGACATTGCTTGTGAAGAATTGACACTGTAGGTACAGTGTTAGTCACATTCTTTGTTGGTTTCTATTTCTTAAAAAAAGTTATTTAGCTTCACAAGTAACAAGGTCACACTTTACAATAAGGTTTCATTAGTTAATGTATTTACAACCATATTTGTACATAGTTTATTAATCATATATCAACATTTACTAATGCATTATTAACATTTAAATTTACAGATATGGCTACTGACATTTCCGCAGTAAACTGCAGGAACTACAACATGGTCTAACACAAGAAATACATGGCCAGCAGGGGGCAGTTATGTAACATGGTGAGCATACTGAACCGATATACTGTAGCAGCCAGAGCACGTGAGCTACCTGTAAGCGGTATGAAAAGCGGCATTCTTTAGGCAGCTGTGTGTTATCTTATACTATATAGTTTAACTGTTTAAAATGCAGATTTTGGATTGTTTATTTAGGCTAAGTGCAAATAGCGCACCTCGTTGAAATAAGCTAGTTAACATTAGTTAATGCACCTTTTCATGATCTAACAATGAACAAACTGTATTTTCATTAACTAACGTGAACTAGCATGAACAAATACTGTAACAAATGTACTGTTCAATGTTTGTTCATGTTATTAAAACTAACATGAATTGATACAACCTTATTGTAAATTGTTACCAGTAGTAATTCTATTGGCTAAAGTTACCAGTGGTCTGTTAAAAACTTCTGGCTCTAGTGAAATGTTCATTCTCGTGTTGAAGCCACTTGGAATACTGTTGATTTCCTTTAGATTAATAGGTTTCAACCAGAAGAGCTTCAAACTTGGTTCAGTTTTATTTTGACATCCCCAGTTTGTCTCCAAGGGTGTGTGTAATGTAATTACATCCACTTGGATGATGCGGCGGCAGCCACAGGACAACGGTGCCAGTGTGCTCACCACACACCAGCTATTGGTGGAGTGGAGTGACAGTGATAGAGCCAATTCGGTTGATGAGGATGATTGGGAGGCCATGATCGTAGAGGGCCAATTGAGGGACTTTGGCCAGGACACCGGGGTTACACCCCTACTCTTTTACGAGAAGTGCCAAAGGATTAAGTCCCCTTTACTATACTGGTATTAGGACCCACACAGACCGCAGGTAGGGCACCCCCTGCTGGCCTCACTAACACCACTTCCGGCAGCAATAGTTTTCCCATGCGGTCTCAGCCCTGCTTAGCTTCAGTGAGTAACCGGTCTTGGGCTGCAGAGTGATATGGCTGTGTAGGTCTATGATTGGCCCTCTATGCAGCAGTGTCCCTTAGGGCTCAGTTTTAAGGCCTTCACTTTTTTAAATATTTATTTGTCACCACTTAGGCATAATTTCTGAGGAATTAACACTGCAGGTACAGTGAAATTCACATTCTTTGTTGATTCCTATTTCCAAAAAATAAAAAGTTTAGAAACATTCAGTTTTACAAGTAAAATTCTATTGGCTAGCATTACCAGTGGTCTACTTGACTTCTGATTCTAGTGTAATTTCCATTCTCATGTTGGATCCACTCTCCATACTGCTGATCATAGACTTTTACGTAATAGGTTTGAACAAAAAGGGCTTAAAAGTGGGTTCACCTTTATTTTGATATCCCCAGTTTGTCTCCAAGGGTGTTTGTAGGTCTATGATTGGTCTTCTATTCACCGGTGTCCCTCAGGGCTCAGTTTTAGGCCCATTCAATTCCTAATTGTCACCACTTAGACATTGTTTGCAATTGTTTGACCTTCAATACTATTTTTATGCTAATTATGACACTCATTATGTACATACAAACCCGGTGATATTTTGTACATTATATTAGGTCAAAATTATTAAAAAATTATTCCTTCTATTTACTTTTTTTTAAGTTAAGTGGTTGTAAAGAATTTATTTAGGCTAAATTTAAGCAAACAAATTAAGTTGAACATTACTAAATTTAATTTCAAGAGTTCACACTTAGATAATGCTTGACTATATTAGCTAGTTTGGCATGCTGTCCCGGGAGAGAACCCTGAGCTCAGAGATAGGTGAGCCCAAGGCTCCCGCCTGGTCAAATAAGCATTAGGAGGGATACGAGATCAGGTAGTTCTCTATAACCTCCAGAGAATATACCTCCAATTATGTTAGTTTGTACTTAGTAAGTGCTTATGACTTTAACTGTAGTTGCATGTTTTTGAGTGTGGGAGGAAACCAGAGCACCCGGGGAAAACCCACGCGAACACGGGGAGAACATGCAAACTCCGCACAGAGAGTGTCGACTGGTTCAGTTAGCATTGAACCAACTCGACCTCCTTACTGTGGGGCAACAGTGTTAACCACTGAACCACCGTGTCGCCCAAATCTAAACTGAGGAGGAGGGAGAAGGGATGGATGGGGGGGTTTCCAAAACGAAGATGAGAAATTAAGTTTAGGCTGGGTATTTATATTAAATCTGAAATGATCCGATTGGCTAGTTAGTGATTGGTGATAGGGATCAGCTGTAGACAATCCTATCACGTGCTTCTCTCGAAATTAGTTTGTGAAACTTCACTTGTTTGTTTAAATTCACAAATATAAACGGTTTGCAACAATTTTGCTAAAATATTTTTTTCAGAGTACATTGATATTTAAGAGATTAAAACATGGTGAAATGATCATTTCCTCTGCCTGTTCCCATCATCAAATTTCTAAAGACAGTTCAGTTGGTCTGTTTATCAATGATTTTCTATCATGTAAAATAAAACTAAATTAAAGAACCTTTGAGTTTTCTTCCATTCTTGTCATATATTTGATCAGTTTACCCAGAATCCAGTTAAAACATCCCTTTTCATCTCGGAAATGTTGCTAGATAGTATCCCATGCTGCATTTCTCTTGCTGAAAAGATGATCATGCTGTTTGCTGTTTTCCAGATCAAAATGAAATCTTGCTAAGCTGCAATATAACATTCAGCTGCCAGAATCCTAACTTGGACAGGATACATGATACAGGATACAGGATACATGATACATGATACAGGATACAGGATACATGATCGTGTTATAAGTAAAATAAGGTTTAAAAAAGTTTTAAAGAAACACCTGATGGAAAAGCATTTAGTTAATTGATACATTTGATGCTTTTGTAACAATTTAGTTTAGGTCACAATTCACTGTATTAACAAACCATTAACTAATACTACTAGCTTAATAATCAAATTAGCTGTTTAATAATAGTTAGTAAGGTAGAAATTAGGTTTAGGTTTTGGGTAGAATTAGAGTACAGAATAAGGCATCAACTATCACATGGTCGCCCACTGAAGCTAAGCAGGGCTGCGCCCGGTCACTTCCTGGATAGGAGACCACATGGGAAAGCTAGGTTGCTGCCGGAAGTGGTGTTAGTAAGGCCAGCAGGGGGCGCTCAACCTGCAGTCTGTGTGGGTCCTAACGCCCAGTATAGTAAAGGGGACTCTATACTGCTCATCTTTCGGATGAGACGTTCTCACTTGTTTCTGATTTCCATCCCCATGTCAAAATTGGCTTCATTAATTGTCTCCATGAATTCATGTCTCCTCTCCACCAATCAGCTGGTGTGCGGTCTGGGGCAATATGGCTGTCGTCGCGTCATCCAGGTTGATGCTGCACACTGGTGGTGGATGAGGAGATTCCCCCAGATGTGTAAAGGGTTTTAAACTTTATACTTTAAAACTACTAATGAACAGTTAATATCTTAATAATTGGAAGGTAATAAGCCAGTAGTTAATAGCATGAATTGTGACCTCAACTAAAGTGTTACCAATGAGTTAAAGGAATTTCAAATTATATGTTTTATTTCCATAGTTATGGTTTAATGCAAATGTGTCTTTATTTGGTAGTGGTATTGATGTGTATTGTCATGGTTTCGTGTAAATTTGTCTTTTTATGTGATTGTGATATTGAGTCTATATTAAGTTTATTTGTTGGACCACAAGAAGAATAGCCACTATGTTGGTAGTGGCTAATGGGGACCTAAATAAACAATAAAACCTTTATTTTTGAATACTTGCATTTTGAATACCACCAGTGTCCCTCAGGGCTCAGTTTTAAGCCCTTTAATATTTAATATTTATTGCACAACGTTTGTAACTCTTTGTGTTAGCACTCTACATGGATGAGACCCATATTACATACATTCATATCTGATGCTTAATTTTTTGAAGTTTGATTTAACCTTGAGCTGATTTCAAATCACAACACATATGAATGTACCTTTTGTGTAATTTTGTGCAGAGGCACACACACATTTAGAGTATGAAAATGTCTATTACCTATTCTGTCCATGGAGGCTTGTTTGTTTGAATGTAAATAACGCTAGCACTGCTATTAGATGCATATAGATGCACAATGACTTAGGAGGCAAAGGACAGATTATTGATCTTATTTGAGGTGACAAGATGTGCTAAAAAGGGTATCTTAATAAGACACAAGGAAGGAAGAAAGAGAGAAGACAGCGAGGGAAAGATTAAAGAAAAGGACTCTGAAATTTTACAGGGTCGTGCCACAGGCAGTAAACAGGCACTCCAACGTGAGCTCGAGGGGGCACGAAGAGTGGAACATCACCCAGATGTACGATTAATCATTTGAGTCATGCGGCCCAAATGTCCCACAGGATGTACTCATCGCTTTTTAAAATCCATCTTAAAAAGCAGCCCAGCTCTCCAGGGACTCGGAGGGTAATAGTCAGGTAGAGGCTCTAGAGGTGTTTGGCTATGACGATAGCAGCCTAACAAGCTGCGCGGGGCGCTGGAGGTTGTGGTGATGGCATGGCGTTATGGGATTCTGAACCAATTTGGGATAACAGCTTGATGGATTTGCAGACACTCACAAAGGTCTAACGGGTTCTATATTTATAAATATAACAGCAATTTATTTTTTTTTTCATCTCTGCACTTAGTAGTGGTTTTGTTGTGGGTGCTGCTAAGAGTTGTTGGCTCATAAGTGATACGTTCAGAAGCCTTGTAAAATAAAACTAAACGTGATGTATCTTCTTAAAGACATATCGTCGTGGGAGAGGTGCGGTATAACCATATTATATCATGGGCATTATTGAATGCCACTCTTTAAATGTAATTTACTCTGTAAAAAGTACATAAATCTAATTTACAGGGAACTTGCCAATTACTCCACGCAAGAAGGCAATTACAGAGAGCTGGCGAAAATGCATTCTGATAAAGCACTCAGCATCTCCATAAAACCACTTGCCAAAGAGGAAAAAGCCCTGATACTTTACCTGACTGAGCTCATAAATGATTTTATATTTGGCACTTTGGTAGATTTGTGGGGTCTTGTGGACCTTGACTTTCCGACTTATCAAACTATGGGTTTCTAAAACACACTTTTTTAAGCTCTTAAAAAAAGAATAACCAACATAGGCTCATTCTGAAAACTATAGGGGTGTCAAAATTAATTGTTTCTTCGGTGCACCGCGATGCACACACTGACAATTCGGTATCGGTTTAGTCATAATCATAACCGGTTATTACGTACTGACATCATTTATCTCCTATGCGCTATGTCGCGGTAAAATAGTATGGTGAAGGCGAGTAAATAAAATGCTCCAATTACTTAAAAAGCAGATAATTGTGCACAATTCACAGCTTGTGAGTTTGCTGGACAGTCTTTCACTGACACTGAAGAAGCTACAGCATGAGCCGCTATTTCACTACTAGAGAGAAATGCTGTAAATCTCTCTCTCTCTCTCTGTCTCGACTAGGCATGGGCCGCTATAAGATTCTGACGGTATGATAACCTTGGATAAAAATATCACGGTTTCACGGTATCACGGCTGTAAAATATATTCTTTTTTAAATGTCTGGGTAAAAAACAAACAATTTTTTTCCTTGTTCCTTGTAAATACACAATATATTTTATATTCATTCATTCATTTTCTCTTCGGCTTAGTCCTTTTATTAATTCGGGGTCGCCACAGAGGAATGAACTGCCAACTTATCCAGCACATGTTTTACGCATGTTTTACATGCCCTTCCAGCTGCAACCCATCTCTGGGAAACATTGAAAATATTTTGGAAGAGTAAACATGTCAGGCTAAATAAATCATGGACTTCTGCAGTCTTCATTTGTTTCAAAAACAGATCTTTTTTTTTAAATTTAACAGCATGTTTAGATATCTTTTCTGCTGAAGATACTGCGGTCCTAAAAAACAAAAACAAAAAAAATCGTACACATACCTTAGGAACGGTATTGCAAAAAATTTACGGTTTTAAAACCTTGACTTGTCCAAACCACGGTATACCTTAAAAACGGTTATCGTCCCATGCCTAGTCTCGACATTTGACCCGCTGGCGTGTTCGTGAGGTAACTTTTCCTCTCCTCTTGGCTGTTTAAAGCAATACTTGCAGATCCAGACATGAGCGTGCTTGTGGTGCGAGTTTTTTCAGCAAAAATTCTTATAGTCAGTTAAATGTCTGTTGAAGGAGCAGTATCAACAGATATTAAGCAGAGAGTCTACTATTACTCAAATGGACCATCAAAATAAAGCATTACCGAGTTTTCTCCACTGCATCTATTATGGATCACCTGTGATAGCCCTAACTGCATATTATGCGCATATATCAGTAACCGCGGCTGTTCTTCCTGTGTCACTCATCGGTGAACAGCGCTTTCATTTTTAAAACCAATCGCAGCCCTTTCTGTTGAGCGAGTGAGGACAATAACCAATCATAGGAGTGTAAGAACTCGCTTGACAGCACTCAAAAAGTAAGAGGGATAATATTTACATTAGTTTATTTGCTAGAAATGCTCATGTTGTTCTGTGCATGTACTTTAGTTTCGTTTGATACGCTCAAAAAAAAGGTTTTCTTTGAGCAGGTAAAATTAAAGGTACAGTTCATATATCTGACTGCTTGTATTAAAGGACAAAATTGTATTACAAATATCATTTAACTATTAATATATTTAGAGATTTTAATAAAAAAAAATTCTTGTGTTGTGAAGAAAAAAATCTAATTATGTCTGGAAAGCATCATCAATGCACCGTGATACAGCGAGATATCGAATTGAACCGAATCAATGGCATGATAATCGTAACCGAACCGTGAAACCGAACCGTGAGACCAGTGTAGGTTCACACCCCTACTGAAAACGTAGCCCTGTATACATTTCTTGAGATCGCGAATTATATAGCCAGAGGAACGTATGACTGCATTTCATCTTTAAAACAAACGCTACAGGGCGGTATGACGCCGTTCCTTTTCCTGCTTACAAGATGAACACTTACCTCTATACAGTATGGACGGCTTTTCCAGTTTGTCCAGTTACAAGTTTGTCCAATGGCTCACCATGTACGTCGGCGGACTTGAGATGCAGAGCACAGTTGACCGTGACGATGGGGTTCGAGTACGGTGAAAAACAGTTCTAGAAAGCAGGTGAGACAAAAAAACAAAAAATTAAATGAACAAGTAAACAACAGGGTGAGAATGTGGTAAGATCTGAAAACGTGGTGAAAATCAGGCTGCCACAAGGGCTTTTCTTTTTCTGGATTGCTTTTAAAAACACTGTCGGCTGGGTTTAGGAAAGTGGGTGGGTGGGTGAGTCGGTGCTTTTTAACAGTTTGATGTGCCAAAACTGTCTTTAATGTCAAGGTCAATTTTATTTATAAAGCACTATTAAACCCAACCAGAGGTTGACCAGTGTGCTGCACAATACACATCACAACAAAGAAAAAAATGAAATTATAGCTAAAACAGACCATTTTCGTTAATAAAATGCCAAATCAAAGAGATACGTTTTCAACCTAGAATTAAAAACAGACTGAGATGAAACAGATCTAATCAGAGATGGCAAAAGTACACACATCCTTAGGTAGAAGTACAGTTACTCATGTTTAAAACGACTTTGGTAAAAGTTAAAGTACTGACTACACTTTTGTACCCAAGTTAAAGTAAAGAAGAACGGCCTGAAATATGTATTTAAGTAAAACGTATTAATTACTACTACCTGTTTTAGTTTCACGGGGGTAACTACACACTGATGGTGTATACATTTATACAAAATAACTTACATTTCAAATTTTTTTGTAAAAAATGTGTTACCAATTTTCAGCAGCAAAGTAGCCAAACAACATCACTCTACAGTATTGTCCAACAACACTGCTCAAAAGTTGCCTTGTGTATCATCACCTGGACACAAAACTTTTTTTCTTTTTGGATTAGTCCCTTTATTAATCTGGGGTCGCCACAGCGGAATGAACTGCCTACTTATCCAGCACGTTTTATGCAGCGGATGCCCTTCCAGCTGCAACCCATCACTGGGAAACATCTATACACACTCATTCACACACTTACACTAAGGACAATTTAGCTTACCCAATTCACCTGTACCACATGTCTTTGGACTGGTGGGGGAAACCGAAGCACCCGAAGGAAACCCACACGAACACGAGGAGAACATGCAAACTCCACACAGAATACTGTGTGGATGCTCACTTCTTTTGATAAAATAAAAAACTGAATGCATTTGACTAAACATATTTTTTGCACTATGCTAAAGCTGCTTTATTTTCCTCAAACAGCAACAATCTTGCAGCTCATATGATTTCACTATTTGTTTTTGCTTTCAGATTATTGTGTAAATTTTAACAGATAAAGTTATTAATGCTGTTAATGCATTTCGCATCATATTTTTCACATGATAATTTTCTGATCCTTTGCATTCAATTTTAATTCATAAATCACCCAGTATAAATACTTTTGATATTCTAAAATATTTATCTAACAACTTATCAAACAAATTTAAATGAAGACTACAGTGTATAAAATATACATGTTAAAACAGTATAAAGTCTGTACTAGGAAATATGAACTCAATGGAAACAAAGGAAATAAAGCTCTTTGCTTTACGTGTTCATAGGTACTTAAATGCTACTAAGTACTAAGTACTAACTGTACAAACTCCCTCTGTCTCATTCACGCTATGCGAGCTGTCACTGGGGACCACCTTTACAAAAGGTACAAATTTGTACCTAAAATCTCCATATTAATACCTCAAGGGTACATATTAGTACCTAAAAAGTACAAAAGTGTTCCTCTTAAAAGTTGTAGGTACTAATATATACTTTTAAGGTACTAATATGGACCCTTCAAGTACAAATGTGAACCTTTTGAAAAGGTACCACCCCAGTGACAGCCCGCATACTTTTATTTCTGAGAGTGCATGGTAAGCTTAAATAAACAAATCTATGGTGCGCGATCAGAGGTAAAAAAAAATGCGCACTGCAGCATGCATGCGCTCAAAGACAAATAGATTGACTGAATCAAAAAGGCGTTCAAATTGCGCAATGACAAGAAATATTATAGATCATGCCACAAAACACATGAAAACGAAAGTAAGGAGCCCGATTAATAAATGTAAGATAATTGTGTAAAAATGTAAGTAAAAGTAAAAAGTTGTCCAAAAATAAATAGTGGAGTAGAGTACTGATACCAGAAAAATCTACTGAAGTACAGTAACAAAGTATTTGTACTTCGTTACTTTCCATCACCGGTCACCTCTGCATTTCAGTCACGACTTAGGGATACATAACAATCTCTGGTTAGATGACCGAAGAGACCGACCAGGCTGATGCTCAATCAACATGTCTGACAGATAAGAAGGTGCCAGGCCATTTATAGATTTAAAAACCAGTCTTCAGTTAAACAAAGAGAACACTGAAATCATTGCATTTGGGAACAGAGACGAGGTTCTCAAGGTGAATGCGTACCTTGGCGTTAGGGGTCAAACAACAAAAAAATAAAGTCAAGAATATTCTGGAGTCAGATCTGATTTTCACTAATCATGTTAAAGCAGTATATAAATCAGCATACTATCATCTCAAAAACATTGCAAGAATTAGGTGCTTTGTTTCCAGTAAGGACTTGTTCATGCTTTTATCACCAGCAGGGTGGATTACTGTATTGGTTTCCTCATTGGCCTCCCCAAAAAGACAGTCAGACAGCTGCAGCTCATCCAGAACGCTGCGGCCAGGATTCTGACTAGAACCAGAAAATCAGAGCACATCACACCTGTCCTCTTGTCTTTACACTGGCTCCCAGTTACATTCAGAATAGATTTTAAAGTAATATTACTTGTCTATAAATTACTACATGGCCTAGGACCTCAATACATTACAGACATGCTCACTGAATACAAACCTAATAGATCACTCAGATTATTAGGATCATGCAAATCAGAAATTCAAAGAGTCAAAGTGAAAGCAGAGTGAATCGGCTTTCAGCTACTGCACCCCCGCTGCTGGAATCAGCTTTCAGAAATGATCAGATGTGCTCCAACATTAGGCACATTCAAATAAAGACTTAAAACACATCTGTTTAGCTGTGCCTTTACTGAATGAGCACTGTGCTACGTCTGACAGATCGCACTATTATGTCTTGCTTTTTTTTTGACACATTTAATCAGTTTTTATATAATATTTTTAATATATTTTATTCTTTGTTGTTTTTATTTTCTTTTACTTGTTTCTTGTATTCTTGTTTATGTAAACACTTTGAATTACCATTGTGTATAAAATGTTCTATATAAATAAACTTGCCTTGCCTTTTTAAAACACTATCAGTTGGCTTTAGGGAAGGAGGAGGGTGGGCCAGTCGATTGGTCAGTCAGTCGGTCGACAGTGGCCTCTGGTGGATTTACGCAAGAACAGCAGGCGCGAATGGCACTCATTTGAGATCTCAAAAAGCATACACAGCAGCCTCTGGTGGATTTGCAAAAACAAAAACTGCTAAAAAAGTACCTCCTGGGACGTAATTTCCTCTCTCCAGAAATGCATATAGGGGTACGTAATCCGAATGAGCCTGGTTTGAAAATAACAGAATCCCTCCCGTGCTCAGTTACTACTAGTCTTGTTCACACACACACACCACTTATAATGCCATCGCAAGCTTCATTACACAAACATCGGCGAAGAATGAGGCACATGAGCATCAAAACAACATTTTAAGCGACAGGCGTGACCTCATTCGGCAGTGCGGAATAACTCTGAAGCGCTTAAAATGAAGGTGAACGCCCCTCTATAGTATAATGGCCATTTCTGACAAATTTTTGGAAGGGAAGTGTTAATGGTTGCACAAATTGTTGCATATTTTGGCTCCATCTGGGTGATTTTCTTGGGGGAAAACTGTAATTGCCATTCTTGAACGCGGGTTGCCCGCCTCTTTGAGCGGCAGTAATACGCATCCATCATATCTCCCATGATTATGGGAGCTGCAGATGCCAGTCATGTCATTTCCAGCTTATTGCTGATGGCACGGTCTACCCGTTGCCGTTGATGTGTAATTTGGGAGGTTTAGGAAGGAGAAGACGAGCAGGAAAGAAGTGTTGAGGGCTGATTTAGATAATTGCAGTTTCAGTTGCCAAACTGAAGGCTTGCATTAGTGTCTTACCCAAACGCAAGGGTGCGAACAGCACAAGGTAAATAGCTTTGAGATTACCCTGCTTGTTTTTTACTCCGACACACACCTCCGCGGATATGAATGAATGACAGATTGTACTCTGCGGCAATAGCTTCATAAATTAAACAACACGGTTTAGTGAAGTAAAAGCTCTCACACAATCTTCCAGAGGTGTCTTGTGAATAAAACAAGCTTTTTAGATTGTAGACTCAATATTATGAAAGCATTATGAGAAAAAATCATGCCCTGTGATGACAATTTGCTTAAATAATGTCTTGTAAGATATTCAATGTCGATGACAGTAATACAAAAGTCCAGTTTTTAAAAAGATAAGTGTCATGACATCTACACCCTTTCATATAAGAACAAGCAAACTATGTTATTTAATTCGATGGCACCATCTAGTGGTGTATTTATTATTATTATTATTATTATTATTATTATTATTATTATGTTATTTGTATTGTTTTATTATTATTATTATTATTATTATTATTATTATTATTATTATTATTATTATTATGTTATTTTTATTGTTTTATTATTATTATTATTATTATTATTATTATGTTATTTTTATTGTTTTATTATTATTATTATGTTATTTTTATTGTTTTATTATTATTATTATGTTATTTTTATTGTTTTATTATTATTATTATTATTATTATTATTATTATTATTATGTTATTTTTATTGTTTTATTATTATTATTATTATTATTATTATTATGTTATTTTTATTGTTTTATTATTATTATTATTATTATTATTATTATGTTATTTTTATTGTTTTATTATTATTATTATTATTATGTTATTTTTATTGTTTTATTATTATTATTATTATTTATATTTTTATTATTATTGATGTGATTATTATGTTATTATTATTGTTATTATTATTATTATTATTATTATTATTAAAATGTCATACTACTTTAATTGCAATACAATTTTAATAACATTTAATTTATGGTATTATACAATTAAGATTACCTTTGGCAATAATAAAAGCATCTTTTTTTTTCAATAATAATAATCATATTTACTTACTCCCAGGGCTGTTTATATCGAAGTTACTATTTAGCCACACCATTTTGGTGTTTTGTAACATCTAATTTCTACGAGGTGGGTCATTAGCCCAACGCTCAACCCCCAACCTGGAGGACCAGGACATAAACAGATACACAATGGACAATTTATCTTACCAAATTCACCTTTAGCGCATGTCTTTGGACTTGTGTAGGAAACCGGAGCACCTGGAGGAAACACATGCCAACACGGGGAGAACATGCAAGCTCCACACAGAAATGCCAACTGACACAGTCGGGACTCGAACCAGCGACCTTCTTGCTGTGAAGCAATATCGCTACCCACTGCGCCACCATGCCACCCCCAATATCATATTTAAGGTCATTATTATTAGCTTAAGGATTTATTTGTTTTTGATTGGCTCCAGAACAAACCACTGTTATCCAATGACTTGCCTAATTACCTTAACTTGCCTAGTTATGCTAATTAACCTAGTTAAGCCTTTAAATTGCACTAGTATATTGCAAAATAACTAGTAAAATAATATACTTCATGCAAAAAGACTGAATGAAGTAGTCATTAGAAATTAGTTAATAAAACTATTATGGTTTACAGGATGCTAATAATTGGGCTTAAATGATTTTAACTGTACACTGTATATTATATTGCCCTCACTCCACCCTACCCCTAAACCCAACCATCACAGGAGACAGTGTACAGCTTTACTCCCTGAACAATCTCATCCTGTGTGATTTATAAGCTTTTTGAGAAGTGAGGACGTCACCAATGTCCTCATATTTCACTTGCTTTTTGTAATACCTGTGTCATACCTATGTCATTATACAGATTTGTGTCCTGATATGTCACAAAAACACGTACACACACACACACACACACTTACAATGCAGATTAGTCTGTTGACCAAAAAACTAAATTCATATGATTTTAAAAATGTAATCTGAATATCATGGCACTCAATGGTTAGGTCGCTGGTTTGAGTCCCGGCTGGGTCAGTTGGCATTTCTGTGTGGAGTTTGCATGTTATCCTCATGTTGGCGTGGGTTTCCTCCAGGTGCTCCGATTTCCCCCACAGTCCAAAGACATTCACTATAGGAAAATTGAATACATTGGCCGTAGTGTATGTGTGTGAATGAGTGTGTATGTTTCCCAGTACTTGGCTGCAGCTGGAAGCACATCTGCTGTGTAAAACATATGCTGGAATAGTTGGCGGTTCATTCCACTGTGGCGACCCCTGATAAATAAAGGGACTAAGCTGAAGAACAATGAATGAATGATCACCCAAACATCACGAATACAAAACACAAACACAGACCACAAACGCACCACAGCTTACTACACCACAGATTACCAACACACAACCCTGGCTATAAAACCACAAAATAACATACAAACTACTTCATGGCCATTTATTCAATATAGTAATAGCAATATCAAATTATAATAAATCATTTCTGTTCAGTTCGATTCATTTCATAAATTATACTTTTCGTGACACGATACTGTGTTAAAGTCTGATCCTTCAAACACATTATTAGAAAACAGCAGTTCTAGCCACATTCAGTGATTGCTGAACATGTCACGTTTACACTATTTTCACCCTCCCGACTAATCTGCATAAATTTCCGTTGAATGTTTTTGGGGAACAAATGTTGCATTGAAATAGCAGACCTGCATTTGAAAGCACAACAGCCTCTGACGCCCTTGACTTCTTATGCTGAGTTCAGCAGTTACTTGGTGCCATCTTGAGGTGGATTTCTGTATGGTGTGCAAACAATGCCACACTTTACCAAGGTCACTAGAACATCTGCCGCTGCGTGACGATGCCATGAGCATGATGAAATATCTTTGAAACATGGTTACTAAATCTTGGCCTCTAAAAACGACTCCTGGGTTGTCCGCGGTCATTTTGGTAAGTCAATCATATAATAATAAAAATACACGATTTTGTTAGTTAAATAAAAAAATGTATTTCAGAAACAAACATAATATTAAATTTAAAGTGATAGAGGTTTTTCATTATATTGTGGAAAAAATATAAAAAAGAGCAACATCAAAATATCAACAAAACCCTATTAACAGTTTGACATTTAAACAATATAAGTCTGTCAAAATGCCTGATAATGATTCAACAACATTCAACTTATCTGTATTCTAAATGTCATTTTAAACAGTCTGTTAATGCAACAAAAAGGAAAGAAAGAAAGACAGAAAAACACCCCCATTAACTTTCCTTGCAGAACCCATTGATGCATTAGAGATAAAGGAATGTTCTTAAATAATGGAGTTCAATTAATGGCTTTAAATAATTTAATTTGATTTATCACATTCACCAATCAATGACACACAAGTCCAAGTGTCCTTGTCTTTTAAGTTAAACAATTACCAAAATAAATATATAAAAAACAAACAAACAAAATTGTAGTTAACAAGAAAATATTCTATATTACTATATATATATATATATACACACATAGTCAGATATAATACATTTCTGTTTTATTTATTTTTTGCCATGATCATAGTACATAATATTTGACTAGATATTTTTCAAGATACTAGCATTCAGCTTCAAGTGACATTTAAAGGCTTAACTAGGTTAATTAGGTTAACTAGGCAGGTTAGGGTAATTAGGCAAGTTATTGTATAAAAATGGTTTGTTCTGTAGACTATCAAAAAAAAATTAGCTTAAAGGGACTAATCATTTTGACCTTAAAATGTTTACAAAAAAGTAAACTGCTTTTATTCTAGCCGAAATAAAACAAATAAGACTTTCTCCAGAAGAAAAAATATTATCAGACATACTGTGAAAATTTCCTTGCTCTGTTAAACATCATTTGGGAAATATAAAAAAACAAAACAAAAAAAATCAAAGGGGGGCTAATAATTCTGACTTCAACTGTATATAAATAAATAAATAAATATATAATTACTTTACTAAATAAACAAAAAAACAAAAACAAAAAAATATACAAAAAAAAAAATATATATATATATATATATATATACAGTGCTCAGCATTTATAAGTACACCCCTCACAAAAGATGGATGGATTTTAATAGGAAGCTATAAAATATTTAATTTGTGTAAAATATATAATACATTTAAATTTATAGGAGGTGTTGCAAAAATGAATAAATAAATAAATAAATAAATAAATAAATAAATAAATACAAACTACATAATTTATATATAGTAATGATTCTCTTGATTTTTTTTTCCTTTATCAACATTTTATTTAATATTGTTTCCTAACATATTTATTGGGTTGTACTGAATTTTGCACCATGATCAATATTTATTAAAAGTTATTTTGTTAGATTAATTCCAGTTTTTAATTTGGTTCTGACTAATCTATTGTATATACAGTGCTCAGCATTGATAAGTACACCCCTCACAAATCTTTCTTTTAAATTAATATTTTAAATAGGAAGCTCTACAGTATTATATTTGTGTATAAATATTTGAAATCACAATTATTAGCCCCCCTTTGAATTTTTTTTTTCTTTTTTAAATATTTCCCATATGATGTTTAACAGAGCAAAGAAATTTTCACCGTATGTCTAATTATCTTGTTTTATTTTGTCTAGAATAAAAGCAGTTTTAAATTTTTTTAAAGCCATTTTAAGGTCAAAATTATTAGCCCCTTTAAGCTATATTTTTTTCTGATAGTCTACAGAACAAACCATCGTTATACAATAACTTGCCTAATTACCCTAACCTGCCTAGTTAACCTAATTAACCTAGTTAAGCCTTTAAATGTCACTTTAAGCTGTATAGAAGTGTCTTGAAAAATATCTAGTAAAATATTTACTGTCATCATGGCAAAGATAAAAGAAATCAGTGATTAGTAATGAGTAGGCCCAAACGGAATCTGCGCGCGCAGAATTCCGCAGATTTTCGGCAGATTTTCCGCAGATTTCCGCAGATTTTTACCCCATCATTAATTCTGTTTATTTACTTAAAGTTAACTATTTACAGTTAATCTAATTGGATTTGCATTTTAAGCATTAAATACAAGTTAAAAAGATATTATTTTTTATTTAACATATTAAGGTTTTGGTTATGATACTCCCAAAATAATTCCGCAGAAATCCGCAGATTTTTACCAAAATTCTCTGCAGAAATAGCAAAAAACGTCCGCAGATTCCGTCTGGCCCTGGTAATGAGTTATTAAAACAATTATGATTAGAAATGTGTTGAAAAAAATCTTTTCTCCATTAAACAGAAATTGGGGAAAAAGTGTTTTTTTCCTCGCCGCTGTCGCCACTGGCTTGCATGGTTCGGGATCTGTAGAGTTGCGCATCGATGGACTTGCTCCTCAGTGTTTGGACTCTCAGTAGTGATAATTAAACCACATTGAACTGAGTTAAACTGAACTGAACTTAAACACTGAAAACTGAACTGACACTGTTTTAATTTACTATAATCTTGTGAAGCTGCTTTGACACAATCTACATTGTAAAAGCGCTATACAAATAAAGGTGAATTGAATTGAATATAAATTAAAATATATAATAAATTAAATTAAAAATGATAAATAATGATAAAAAATTTAAAAACATATATATTTTTGTTTCCTTTTTTAGTAAAATATTTGAAAAATATTTCCTTGTTAGAATAAAATACATAAAAGTTAGTTATAATATTATATATTAATAATTAAAAAAATATATGTGTGTGTGTGTGTGTGTGTGTGTGTGTGTGTGTGTGTGTGTGTGTGTGTGTGTGTGTGTGTGTGTGTGTGTAAAATCAAATGTAAATAAGTATATAATGATATAATGTAAAATTATATAAATCAAAAAAAATCTTTGATCCCTAGTCAGACTTAGAGTATTTAATTAATTTACAAATCAAATATTTGAATCTGAATCTGTGGATGATTAATTCATAATTTATAAATAAATAATTTAACTACACAGAATGTGAAACAGTTTTATATGTATTTCTCACAGTTCTGTCACAAAACAAATCAAACAAAAAAAGATTAACATGAAACAAGTGACACAAAGACACTCAGGAATGTTGCCTAACAGCAAAATCTAGATCAATTAAATCTTCATAAAGCAGCCATTTAGACCCACTGATGACTTTCTAGTACGGCGGCCTTGATGAGAATGAATTTGGGTTTCTCCTTGACCTAGAAAGCAGGTCTCTCATTTCATGAAGTGCCTCAATAGATTTGTGCCCAACCATTCATGAATATTGCTCTGCAATCTTTCAACTTGAAAGGTTCAGAGGGCCATGGCCATGGGTTATGACAGTCTTTTATCTTGACGGATCGAGGTTGAGGAGAAATTACAATTTCTGCAAGGTGCCAACAGCTGGTTCTTTTGCCACAACTGACCAAGGTTTTACCCTTTTCTTTACCTCACCAGAAGAATTTTTTAATTTAAATTAATAAAATCTGTAATTGCTCAGCTTTATGCCTCTCTTTGGGAGGGTTACAATGGATTATTCTTAATTAGTAATGTGTCATTTGGCTGACAGTCAGATCTAAAGCAACTTGTACTAGCCTTATTATGGGGCCGAATCCCCCTTGAGGGTGCTGAGGTTAAGAGTCTTGCTCAAGGACACAGCGGATTGCCTTTTGCTGTTTTAACCCAAAATCATGAGTTTACAACACCTTCGGGAGACTCCAGCACCACGCATGTGCTTTGCATTATTGTAACATGAAGGGAAATACACCTACATACATAATAAATGCACTACCATTCATAATATATGTTGTATAATAAATAAATATTTATTTATTTATTTATTTATTTATTTATTTATTCATTCATTGATTGATTTATTCATTGATTTATTCATTCATTTATTTAAATTTGTAAAAAGTGCCATTGTAATCTAAATGAACAAACACAATGAATTAAAACTAAAAAGAATTAAATTAAACATTAAATGCATTAAAACATCGTTGAAAAAAACTATGTTACGATGCTAGTAAATACACAAAGAAAATAAAAGCACAGAAAAGTCATATAAATAATGTCTGTTTGTTTTTTTCTAGAACCATTTATGTGTTGTTTTGAGCAAATTACCAATGAAGAACCTAGAAGAAACTTGTGTCATATAGTTATTGCGTTATAGGTATACTAAATTGAAAAAAGGGGTTCAGCTAAAATAATGCTTAAAAAGGATGGATAAAAAAATAAACATATAAAATGTAAACAATTATACACACACAAAGACACATACACATACACATACAAAGAATAATATGACAAAAAGTCATGACAAATGTTTTATGTCACTTTAATTTATCATAAGAATTTAATGTTTCATCTAAAAATAAGGTTTAGGTTAAGATTTAACTTTTAACAAAAAAATGTTTAGTTTTAAAAAGTGTAACTTAATATTTTAGTCAATTTTAAGCTGACAATTAATAGAAAAAAATTGTCTTTGGATTGATGGATGGGTCAATAAGTAGATGATTGGGTAGGTGGATGGACGGATGGACGGACGGATGGATGGACGGATGAACGGACGGACGGATGGATGGATCGGTGGTTAGGTAGGTAGGTGGATGGATGGATGGATGGGTGGGTAGGTACAGTAGGTAGGTGGATGGATGGATGGATGGATGGATGGATGGATGGATGGATGGGTGGGTGGGTGGATGGGTGGGTGGATGGATTGATGGATGGAGGGTGGGTGGGTGGATGGATGGATCGGTGGACGGATGGATGGATGGATGGATGGATGGACGGATGGATGGAGGGATGGATGGACGGATGGATGGGTCAATAGGTGGATGGACGGATGGATGGATGGATGGATGGATGGATGGGTGGGTGGGTGGATGGATGGATCGGTGGATAGATGGGTAGGTAGGTGAATGGATGGATAGATGGATGGATGGATGAGTGGGTGTGCGGATGGATGGATGGGTAGGTAGGTAGGTAGATGATTTGATGGGTGGATGGGTGGGTGGGTGGGTGAGTGAGTGGATGACTGAATGGATGGATGGATGGATGGATGGATGGATGGATGGATGGATGGATGGACGGATGGATGGATGGATGGATGGACGGACAGTTGGATGGATGGATGGATCGGTAGGTAGGTAGGTAGGTAGGTAGGTGGATGGATGGATGGATGGATGGATGGATGGATGGATGGATGGATGGATGGATGGATGGATGGATGGATGGATGGATGGATGGATGGATGAATGGATGAATGGATGGGTGGGTGGCTGGACAGATGGATGGATGGGTAGGTAGGTAAGTACAGTAGGTAGGTGAATGGATGGATGGATGGATGGATGGATGGATGGATGGATGGGTAGATAGATGGATGGATTGATGGATGTAGGGTGGGTGGGTTTGTTTATGGATGGATCGGTGGATGGATAAGTGGTTGGGTAGGTAGGTGAATAGATGGATAGATGGATGGATGGATGGATGGATGGATGGATGGGTGGCTGGACAGATGGATGGATGGGTGGGTGGCTGAACAGATGGATGGATGTGTAGGTAGATACAGTAGGTAGGTGAATGGATGGATGGATGGATGGATGGATGGTGGGTGGGTGGATGGGTAGGTAGGTGAATGGATGGATGAATGGATGGATGAGTGGGTGTCCGGATGGATGGATGGATGGATGGATAAATGGATGGATGGATGGATGGATGGATGGATGGTGGGTGGATGGGTAGGTAGGTAGGTGAATGGATGGATGAATGGATGGATGGATGAGTGGGTGTGCGGATGGATGGATGGATGGATGGATGGATAAATGGATGGATGGATGGATGGATGGATGGATAAATGGATGGATGGATGGATGGATGGATGAATGGGTGGGTGGGTGGACAGATGGATGGGTAGGTAGGTAGGTAGGTAGGTAGAGTAGGTAGGTGGATGGATGGATGGATGGATGGATGGGTGGGTGGGTGACTGGACAGATGGATGGATGGATGGATGGGTAGGTAGCTAGGTAGGTGAATGGATGGATGGATTGGTGGGTGGATGGATGGATGGATGGATGGATGGATGGATGGATGGATGGATGGATGGATGGATGGATGGATGGATCGATGAGTAGGCTGACGGACGGACAGACAGACTATTTACAATAAAGTATAGACCCTTTTCACATTTCCAGGTTTTGGTTGTTGGTAGTTGGGTAAACGTAAAGGCGCAGTGAATGAGAGAGTACAACAAATATTTTTTTTTACAATCCTATTTGCTAAAATAATAAAAGAAAAACTCCTCGATGTTGTTATCAAGACTGACTGCCAGAAGAGAGAATAACGTCAAATTTACTCTCAGCCCCACAGACGCTGCATTAGAAACACCTTGCATGAGCGATAACTCGTTTTTTGTAATTTTACGCAAAGATGATTTAATACATTCATAAACATATAAATGTTCATACATATTTAAGATTATGATGACCGTTAAACGTATCATAACAGTCTTGTGAAAAGGGTCCATTGGATGCTCATTTTGGTGAATTAGTATAAGTATTCATTTGTAACTTTCAAGAACTTTTTTGTAGTCGTTTGAAGTTACTAAAGTGACAACTGATAATAGTCTGTGCTGCTCAGCTTTCAGCCGTCCACATTCTAAACTCTGCTGCACATTTGAGAAGACAATGCAACAAAAGCTTTCGAGGATCAGACAGCAACGTTCATCATAATCGCATGTAAGCAAGCAAGTAGAGTCCTGCAGGATTAGACGGGAACAGCATGTGAAGGGCAATGAGGAACCCGCGACAGAACGCTCATCAAAAGACTAATCCTTAAACCCATCACCAAATTCCCTGCAAGGCTGTTAGAAATAGCGGGTGTGTTTCAACCCTGCTGTCATTTCAAAGGGAAGAGGAGAGCACCTTCTCTAGAAGCCTCAAAGCTGCCGAGCTTGAAGTAAATCTCAAGAGGGGCATCAGGGTCACAGCAACACAAGCGGATCTATATTCTATATTTGTGCCTGCTTTAGGATATTCCACCATCAAGACAGCCATGTCCTTTAAGTGACCTAAGAAACTTGTGCAAGGTCAAATGGTCTGTGTGAGAGCACAACTTTCACAAGTGTGCCTGCAATACTTTGCTTAGGGTTGTCACGATATCATTTATTAATCTTACGATACTATACTAGCTTAAGTATCACAATACCAAGTAGTATTGCGATACTGTAATTCATAACTCAAATTATAAATAAAAATGGTGAGAAATACTATATTTTACAAGGTAAGGCAAGGCAAGTTTATTTATATAGCACATTTCATACACAGTGGCAATTCAAAGTGCTTTACATAAACAGGAATAAAAAGACAAGTGTAAGAAAAAAAAAACAGATAATAAAAAACATATAAAAACAGATAAAAATATGTTAAAACAGGTTGTAAAAGAATGAAAAAGAAGAGAAAAACATAATAGTGCGATCTGTCGGACGTAGCACAGTGCTCATACAGTAAAGCCACAGCTAAACAGATGTGTTTTCAGTCTGGATTTGAATGTGCCTAATGTTGGAGCACATCTGATCATTTCTGGGAGTTGATTCCAGCAGCGAGGGGCGTAGTAGCTGAAAGCCGATTCACCCTGCTCTGACTGAACTCTTGGAATTTCTAGTTTATATGATCCTAAAGATCTGAGTGTTCTTCTAGGTTTGTATTCAGTGAGCATATCTGTAATGTATTGAGGTCCTAGGCCATTTAGTGATTTATAGACAAGTAATAATACTTTAAAATCTATTCTGAATGTAACTGGGAGCCAGTGTAGAGACCTGAGGACAGGTGTGATGTGCTCTGATTTTCTGGTTCTGGTCAGAATCCTGGACGCAGCGTCCTGGATGAGCTGCAACTGTCTGACTGTCTTTTTGGGAAGGCCCGTGAGGAGGCCGTTACAGTAATCCACCCTGCTGCTGATAAAAGCATGAACAAGTTTCTCTAAGTCTTCACTGGAAACAAAGCATCTGATTCTTGCAATGTTTTTGAGATGATAGTATGCTGATTTATGCTGATTTTATGTTATAATAAGCCTACTTGAATTTAATTCATAACTCCCTCAAGGCCAAAAATATTGTTTGCACCTCACTTCACCTAAAATTTATTTATTCTTTTTGTTTATTTTGTAGATAACTGACCAACAAAAATACAATAAAATAAAGATACAAACTATACCAAATGAAATTTGTTACAAAATAGTATTTTTCCAACTAAATTTGGCTATATGAATTAGTCAAAAATTGTTTCAAGGTTTCCTGTTGCTATTTTAGGTTTTTCATCTATTTTTTTTTCAGTCTTATGAGGAAACATTCATTCATTCATTTTCTTTTCGGCTTAGACCCTTTATTAATCTGGGGTCACCACAGCGGAATGAACCGCCAACTTATCCAGCATATTTTTTACGCAGTGGATGCCCTTCCATCCTGTCACGGTCACCAGCGAGATACAACCAATAGAGATCGCGGGTACACACACACACATTCACAAGAACTACAAATCTGCTAGTCATGGACTACATATTTAGTCATGCCACACACACACCTGATGCAAGTCACCACTGATTTGCAAACACACAGCTGAAGCTGCTCACAGACTGATTGCATGGACTATAAGTAATGCACAAACACTATTGCTGAGTCTTGTCTACTGTTTAGTGACACCACAACGCGTTTTCATTTACCTTGTCTTCCGTGTTTTGAACCTAGCCTTGTCCTGTTATATTCCTGTCTGCTGCCTGCCTTGTGACCATCTGCCTGTTATTTTGACCACGACTCTGGATTGCCCTTATACATCTGTTTGCTTCTGTTCTGATCATTGCTTGCCTGACCATCCAGCTAATAAACCTGCATGTGGATCCGCACACCTGTTGTCAGTGTCACATCCTCTGGTTACACATCCGCTGCGTAAAAACACGTGCTGGATAAGTTGGCGGTTCATTCCGCTGTGGCGACCCTGGAATAATAAAGGGACTAAGCCGAAAAGAAAATTAATGAATGATTGGATGCCCTTCCAGCCGCAACCCATCACTGGGAAACATCCATACACACATTCACACACACTCATACACTATGGTCAATTTTAGCTTACCCAATTCACTTGTACCGCATGTCTTTGGACTGTGGGGAAAACCGGAGCACCTGAAGGAAACCCACGCGAACACGGGAGAAAATACAAACTCCACACAGAAATGCCAACTGACCCAGCCGAGGCTCGAACCAGCGACCTTCTTGCTGTGAGGCGAACGTGCTACCCACACCGCCAGTATTTTGGAGCCATAGTATCACGATATTACCATAGTACAGGTAAACCGTGCAACCCTACTTTGTGTTGTATGCAGTGTGGGGTGTACTTAGTTACTGTAATTTAGGCCCAATTCCAATTCTATTTTTGTACCTCTTCCCCTTCCCCTTTGACCTTGAAAGAGAGTGCAAAGGGGAAGGGCTAAGAAATGGGACAGCAGTACAGCACCTGCACACGTCATCATAGTGTATGTCATGGTGATCTCTTACTTCATATGAGATTGACCATCACGACTGCTGTAGTTATTCCAGTTGCGTTATTTATTGGCTTTTATCTTCAGGAAATTACTGAAGGCAATGATATCATGCTATTATAACAATATAACGTGGCAATAAAATCATAACTGTAATGTGCACTGTGGCCATATTCATCTATGTAAACACATGAAAACAACATTAACATTATAGCAGACACTGTAAAAAGCGTTAGACTTTCTGGGAGGGTATTCGAGTGTCATCGAGTGTCAAATGTGAAAGTATGTTGTGGGACTGCTATACAGGAGTTATTATTGGGGATTATAATAATAATAATAATAATTCCTTACATTTATATAGCGCTTTTCTAGACACTCAAAGCACTTTACATATTGGGGGGAATCTCCTCATCCACCACCAGTGTGCAGCATCCACCTGGATGACGCGACGGCAGCCATTTTGCGCCAGACCGCACACCACACACCAGCTGATTGGTGGAGAGGAGACAGTGATGAAGCCAATTATGATATGGGGAGGGTTCGGAGGCCATGATGGACAGAGGCCAGTGGGCAGATTTGGCCAGGATGCCGGGGTTAAACCCCTACTCTTTCTCGAAGGACATCCTGGGATTTTTAATGACCACAGAGAGTCAGGACCTCGGTTTAACGTCTCATCCGAAAGACGGAATATTATAGATTTAGCGGCTTTTATTTTAGCGGTTTTTTTTTAAGCAAGGCCCTAAATCACAAACGCCATCATGAATATAATAAAACATATGCTTATTTGTTGTAAAAATTAGTAATAATGACAAAAAAAATACTAATTTGTGCATCTCCTGACTTCTGTGTGCAGCCATGCTGCCGTTGTAGATGGTGTATTCTGGGGAATTTTTGTACCCCTTGATTTCGAGTGTGGTCCTGAAAAATCTCATTTTCAAGGGGTATCTAGACCTTCCCCTTAGCCCTTCAAGCTAAAGAGAATTGGGACAAGGGGAAGGGCTATAAGGGGGGAATTGAGATTGAGACTAAATATCTTTTATACCGAAAGGGTTACTTTTCAATTTTAGATAAATTATTTATAGCTTCTTATAATATACTTGCCTTAAAAACTAAACATAAATTCAACTATATCAGTTGAATTTAAAATAAATTCTATATTTTAAATATTTCTTAAATGATGTTTAACAGAGCAAGGGAATTTTCACAGTATGTCTGATAATATTTTTTCTTCTTGAGAAAGTCTTATTTGTTTTATTTCGGCTAGAATGAAAGCAGTTTTTAATTTTTTTAAAAACCATTTCAAGGTCAAAATTATTAGCCCATTTAAGCTTTATATTTTTTCGATTGTCTACAGAAGGAAATGTCATTGTACAATGACTTGCCTAATTACCCTAACCTGTCTAGTTAACCTAATTAACCTAGTTAAGCCTTTAAATGTCACGTTAAGCTGAATACTAGTACCTTGAAAAATATCTAGCAAAATATTATTTATTGTCATCATAGCAAAGATAAAATAAACCAGTTATTAGAAAGGAGTTATTAAAACTATTATGTTTAGAAATGTGTTGAAAAAATCTTCTCTCCGTTAAACAGAAATAAAAAGGGTGGCTAATAGGCAGGTTAGGGTAAAATATAGCTTAAAGTGGCTAATAATTTTGACCTTAAAATGGCTTTTAAAAAATTAAAAGCTACTTTTATTCTAGCCGAAATAAAACAAATAAGACTTTCTCCAGAAGAAAAAATATTATCAGACATACTGTGAAAATTCCCTTGCTCTGTTAAACATAATTTAAGAAATATTTAAAATATAGAATTTATTTAAATTCAACTGATATAGTTTAATTTATGTTTAGTATTAAGGCAAGTATATTATAAGAAGCTATAAATAATTTACCTAAAATTGAAAAGTAACCCTTTCGGTATAAAAGATATTTAGGCCCAATCCCCCCCTTATAATTATAATTTTAAAGGGGGCTAATAATTCTAACTTCAACTAATATATATATATATATATATATATATATATATATATATATATATATATATATATATATATATATATATATATATATATATATATATATATACAATTTTATTTCTGTATATGGTATGTATGAAAAAATGGTGTCATTAATTTGAAACATTGACATATACTGTTTAAAGTTCGTGTTTTTACCAATAAAATGTCACTTTTAATCAAATTTAAATAATTAAGAGTTTAATTTATAGTTTAGTTTTTCTATGCGTTAAGATTGATGTGCACTGTAAAATTGCTGTAAATTAATAATTACCTTTGCATTGTAAAAATACAGGACAATTGTAATTATTGATTTACAATGTGCTTGTAAATTTACAGTATTACAGGCAACCAAAATTGTCAAGAGTTAATTAGTTATTAGTTAATCAGCAGTTAAACAATCTAATGCAATTTTTTTCAAAAGGTCATTTATTTTCTACATATTTGTAACATTGTGATTTAGTGTTTATAAGAAAGTGTCTAGTTGGAACACTTCTGCATGATCTTACACCAATCTGCACCACAAATTAAACATCCTCAAACAATCATAGGAGCAAAAACATGTTCATCACTTGTTTCCTTTAAATTGGGCATTATAGTTCTAATATCAAAGTGTTTTTAAATTACAAATTGAGCAATTAAGTTACTTTTAAATCAAGCAATTTGTAATGAATTACTTATTTGAAGTAAACTTACTTCATAACACTGATTGCATGCTAATTAAAGTATTTACATTTAAATATTTAGACCTCGCAAATAGGGGCGACACGGTGGCTCAGTGGTTAGCACTGTCACCTCACAGCAAGAACTCGCTTGTTTGAGTCCCGCCTGGGCTAGTTGGCGTTTCTGTGTGGAGTTTGCATGTTCTCCTCGTGTTGGCGTGGGTTTCTTCCGGGTGCTCAGGTTTCCCCCATGTGCTATAGGTGATTTGAATAAGCTAAATTGGACGTAGTGTAAGTGTGTGAATGAGTGTGTATGGATGTTTCCCAGTACTGGGTTGTAGCTGGAAGGGCATATGCTGTGTAAAACATATGCTGGATAAGTTGGCGGTTCATTACGCTGTGGCGACCCCTGATGAATAAAGTGAATTGAATGAATGATTTCAATGAATGAATGAATGATTAACAGAACACAAATGATTCCTTCTGGTTCTTTCTATTGAATTTCCATCAAATCAAAGTGAATCATATGTAAAAGTTCAACTATGCAGCTCTATTCGGCAAATGACAGATCTACAAACACCTCAACCATAACTCAATTTCAGATTCATTTCAGACGCTCTATCCCAAAATGAACCCAATTCCAAAAGAAAGACCAATGAACTTCTGAAATGACCATAAACAAAGCATTTGACTTGAATAAGGTGTTGAAATGAAAGTTTCACATCAGTGAGTGATTCATCAGACTGAGTCAAAATTAACACCTCCTGAACCTTTTAAAATTATTATATAAAAGATGTTGTGCCAAATTTTGATTTCCTTTCAAATGATGACTCCCCTCTCCGGCTCCTATGAGTCACTTGTTTTTGAAAGGAAATACATTATTTGCAGTTTGTTTTGATCCACCAAAATGAACCAACACATAGAGTAATTCTCTTATAAAATGAGCTTGGCAATTAATTTAGCATTTACTAAAAAATACTTACTCAAATGACTCATTCCCTTATGATTCGGATCATTGTATTTGTTTATTTCAGTGTCCAAACTGCAAAGACAATTCAATACTGTATAAATGTTTCCTTTTCTCGCCCTTCACAATTATTTACAGACTGCAAGCGCACATCACAAGTTAATTATTTAACTTATTTAATTAATTCTCATGACATTCAGAGAGACGGAGCCAATACTAATTGAGTAATAAGAATGTGCAAGAATGAATCATACAGCACCTTGCACACAAAGAGAGCAAGATGATAAATGAAGCATGTATGTACAATATGTAAGGGATAATCAAAGGCTTTTGCGTTAAAGGAATTCAAATGCAAATACGTGGACGCAAATAACCGACTGACATGATAGCATTGGTGAAGTGCATTTAAAATTCTTTGAACTGTGATCTATATATATATATATATATATATATATATATATATATATATACATACATACATATATATACACCGTTGAAGTCAGAATTATTAGCCCCCTTTTGAATTTTTTTTCTTTTTTAAATATTTCCCAAATGATGTTTAACAGAGAAGGACATTTTCACAGTATGTCTGATAATGTTTTTTCTTCTGAAGAAAGTGTTGTAGGGGGGAATTTATTTTTATTGCTTTTGTGTCTTTATTTTTATTGGAAAAAATGTTTAGACTAACAACAGATTAATCAATCTTTTTCTTCTGTATGATACCATCTATTACCTAGACAAACTTCTTCTTTCTTACTGTGTTGCATATTAAGAAGGAACTGCTGACTAGAGGGAAATAGCAGAATAAAAATAAATATAGTGCAGGGGGCCCTTGTTCTAGACTGCTGTCTAATAAGAAGTCTGGACATGTCACAAGATGCATGATTCTTACAGAAATTGTGAAATATATTAAAGATACACTTAATTGTTCAGTTCTGGTATGCAGAGAAGGGTTGCAGAAAGAGGAAGTATGTCTGGGGTACAAGAGCCAAAGGACTGCAGAATGACTGATAAGTGACGTTACACCAAAGCTCCACCTGTTAATATCAGTTGTGTATATATGCTGGAGTCAAGAAAATGTATGTTAGTTGCGAACCTCCTGAATGTAATTCTTGTATTGCATTGGGGTAACGTAACCCAGAGCTCTTTCATCGAATTATTCATTTGTATCTAATAAATTACTAATATTTTTGGCATTGAAGAAAAACCCTCTCCTGACCTTTTTTATTGAACATGCAAGGAATAGGATTGATATTCCAACAAAAGTCTTATTTGTTTTATTTCGACTAGGATAGAAACAGTTTTAAATTTTTTAAAAGCCATTTTAAGGACAACATTATTAGCCCCTTTAAGCTAATTTTTTCTTTGATAGTCTACAGAACAAACCATCATTATTGACTTACCTAAATACCCTAACCTGCCTAGTTAACCTAATTAACCTAGTTAAGCCTTTAAATGTCACTTTAAGCTGTATAGAAGTGTCTTAATAAATATCTAGTAAAATATTATTTACTGTCATCATGGCAAAGATAGGAGATTATTAAAACTATTATGATTAGAAATGTGTTGAGAAAATCTTCTCTCTGTTAAACAGAAATTGGGGAAAAAAATAAACAGGGGTGCTAATAATTCAGGGGGGCTAATAATTCTGACGTCAACTGTATGTATATATATATATATATATATAGTAGTCAACATTTTAAGTGTTTAATGCAAGATGGAAGAAAAAATTGGCATGGATTTTCCTATGGGTGTACAATGTATAATGGGTGTTTGTGTGAATGTACCACAAACCGGAAAATATCAGCTCGTGTGTGTGACTTTGCAGACACAGGTTGAGTCTACAACTATAAAAATAGTTTGACTAACTGCGATAAAACATTGTTTTGTCATTTAGAGCTATTCTGAGAAAATATCAGAGTGAGAGTATGTAGAAACATGTAAATGCGAGTACATGGAAACAAGTTAACACCACAACCAAAGCACAACATATGTTGACTGATAAAAATCTCAAAACTGACCTCAACGTGTAGTCCTGAATAGCTCAGTTAGATAGGTCGATGGATACTCATACTGAACTTTTTGACTTAGGTTCGAATCCTATTGATGACACTAATTACATTAATTTTGGTTATATACTGTTCTGCCACACAAACATTAAAATCAATAATGTTTACAATGACACTGACACCAAGTAATAAGTATATTTATTTGGTATGGGATTTGTTGCTGTGAAAAAGTGACAAATCTGCCAATCTGCAAACGTGAATAGTTTACATCTGGAAAGGGTCATCAGTTAACACGGACACCAGTTAAACCGTAACACCAGCTTTGTTCAGTTTACTTTTAAGAGTCCTTAAGCAGACGTTTACACCGTATAGACTTGACATCATGTCCACGATTACAGCGTGCGAGTGGCCCTGGTTAAAATATTGAACACATTGATGCAGTATGTCTGCTGTTACCGTCTGGTCCGTGTCCTTTAAAACTCCAAACACCGACCACACGTAAAGCAAAACCGCATTAAGCTGCACATGTGTTTGCCTCAAAATGGGCAAAAGAACCCTCGACCGCAATCCATGTTCAGTTAGCATAAACTAGTTTTACGCCATGTACTTCACAACACGAATTTACCATGCTCACCGCCAATGACAACAAAACCTTTCACCGTGTCACTTCCGGTGTGTGGTACATTCCCTTTTTCATTGTAAATTTGTTTCGGGACTGGTAAAAGTGTTTTGCGTCTTGTTAATTTTTTTTTTCTAAAATGTAAATTGGTTTCATCCTTGGTGAAATCCTTTTTCCTATGTAACTGTGTCTTATGATAGGTAAAAATGTTTTCCAAAATGTACATTTGTCTCGAGCTTCGTAAAAGTGTATCCCACTTTGTAATGTTGTTTTGCACTTCCCGGCCACCGTATATAACAGCTTCAAAATCCACATTGTCTATTTATGTTAAAGTGTTGTCAATGATTAACCAAGACATTATTGAACTCACATCATTTTACTCAGACATATTTAAGTAAAAACAAATTCCCATTGTAAAACCTCATATATGATTTTGTCATAATTACACTTCTATTTGCTCACCAACAGACTGAAGATGCTTTTTTTTTGTTTTGTTTTTCTCAGTAGAACAAAGCAAGAAGATTGATATAAGTAAAACTGAAACTGTGGTCCCTGACAATTCATGAAGTCAATGGTTATCATCCTTCTGAGAGCAAAACCATATGGAAAATAAACTGTGGCTCCTAATGATACAATTCAATGTCAAAACTTTAAATCAATTGCCAGTGTTGCCAGTGCAGGTACTGTAAGTTGTAAAGGTTTAAGTGAGTTGCAAGAGAGTTCATAGTGAGCTGTTTACAGTAATGACATAAAAGCTGACTTACATGACTCAGACGAATGCACAAGTGCACTTCCTTGTTAGCATTTGAATGTATGGTTAATAAAATCTAGCCTAGAGTGCCATCTGCTGTTAAAAAATAGCCTAGAGCACCATCTGCTGCTAAAAAATAGCCTATAGCACCACCTGTTGCTCAAAAAAAAAAAGAAATCTAGAACACCATCTGCTGTTAAAAACTAACTTGGAGTGCGATCTGCTGTTAAAAAACAGCCAGGAGCATCATCTGCTGTAAAGAATAATAATAATAAAAATAGCCTAGAGCGCAATCTACTGCTAAAAACTAGCCTATAGCACTGTCTGCTTTTAAAAACTAGCCCAGAGCCCCATCCGATGTTAAAAACTAACCTAGAACACCATCTGTTGCTAAAACTAGCCTAGAGCGCCGCCTGTTTTTGCCTAGAGCACCATCTGCTGTTAAAAACTAACCTACATTGCCATCTGCTGTTAAAACCTAGCCTAAAGCACCATCTGTTGTTTAAAAAAAAAAGCCTACAGCACCATCTGCTGTAAAAACTAACTTAAGAGTGTCGTTCCATCTACTGCTATAACTAACCTAAAGCACCTCCTGTTTTTCCTGGAGCGCCATCTGCTGTTAAAACTAGTCTAGAACACCGTCTGCTGTTAAAAACTAGCCTAGAACACCGTCTGCTGCTAGAAACTAGCTTAGAACACAGTACGCTTTTAAAAACTAGCTTAGAACGCCATATGCTGCTTTAAAAACTAGCCTCTAGAGCAGGGGTGCCCAAACTCGGTCCTGGAGGGCCAGTGTCCTGGAGAGTTTAGCTCCGACCTTGATCAAACACACCTGAACAAGCTAATCAAGCTCTTCCTTTGTATACTAGAAACATCTTGTTAGGTGCGTTGAAGCAAGTTGGAGCTAAACTCTGTAGGACACCAGCCCTTCAGGACCGAGTTTGGGAACCCCTGCTCTAGAGTTTCCTTTTTTTTCCTAGAACACTGTTTGCTTTTAAAAAGCAGCACAGAGTGCCGTTGCTGTTAAAAACAAGCCTAGAGCTAGCCTAGAGCACCATTTGTTGCTAAAAACTAACCCACAGTGCCACCTGCTGTTAAAAACTAGCCTAAAGCACTGTCTCCTGTTAAAAACTAGCCTAAAGCACTGTCTGCTGTTAAAAACTAGCCTAAAGCACTGTCTACTGTTAAAAACTAGCCTAAAGCACTGTCTGCTGTTAAAAACTAGCCTAAAGCACTGTCTGCTCTTAAAAAACTAGCCTAAAGCACTGTCTACTGTTAAAAACTAGCCTAAAGCACTGTCTGCTGTTAAATAACTAGCCTAAAGCACTGTCTACTGTTAAAAACTAGCCTAAAGCACTGTCTGCTGTTAAATAACTAGCCTAAAGCACTGTCTACTGTTAAAAACTAGCCTAAAACACTGTCTGCTGTTAAAAACTAGCCTAGATTACTGTCTGCTGCCATCTGCTGCTAAAAACTAGCCTAGAGCACATCCTGTTTTTGCCAATAGCGCGGTCTGCTGTTAAAAACTAGCCTAGAGTGCCGTCTGCTGTTAAAAACAAGCCTAGAACACCATTTGTTGCTAAAAACTGCCTTAAGCACTGTCTGCTGTTAAAAACAAGCCTAAATCACTATCTACAGCTAAAAACTAGCCTAAAGCTCTATCTGCTGTTTAAGACTAGCCTAAACACTGTCAGCTGTTAAAAACTAGCCTAAAGCACATCCTGTTTTGCCAATAGCACCGTCTGCTGTTAAAAACTAGCCTAGAGCACCGTCTGCTATAAAAAATTAACCTAGAGTGCCGTCTCATCTGATGCTAAACATTAGACTAGATCACCTCCAGTTTTATCTACAGCACCATCTGCTGTTAAAACTAGCCTAGAGTGCCATCTAGTGTTAAAAACTAGCCTAGTGCACCATCTGCTGCTAAAACTAGCCTAGTGTGCCATCTAGTGTTAAAAACTAGCCTAGATCACCGTCTGCTGTTAAAAAAATAGCCTAGAGTTCCGTCTGGTGTTAAAAACTAGCCTAGAGCACCATCTGCTGTTAAAACTAGCCTAGAGCACCATCTGCTTTTCAAACTAGCCTAGAGTGCTCTCTCATCTCCTGCTAAAAATTAGCCTAGAGCCCTCCGGTTTTTACCTAGAGCAGCATCTGCTGTTTAAACTAGCCTTGAGTGTCGTCTGGTGTTAAAACTAGCCTAGAGCGCCATCTGCTTTTCAAACTAGCCTAGAGTTCCGTCTGGTGTTAAAAACTAGCCTAGAGCACCATCTGCTGTTAAAACTAGCCTAGAGTGCTGTCTCATCTGCTGCTAAAAATTAGCCTAGAGCCCTCCGGTTTTTACCTAGAGCGGCATCTGCTGTTTAAACTAGCCTTGAGTGTCGTCTGGAGTTAAAAACTAGCCTAGAGCACCATCTTCTGTTAAAACTAGCAGAAAGCGCCATCTGCTGTTCAAACTAGCCTAGAGTTCCGTCTGCTGTTAAAAACTAGCCTACATCACCATCTGGTGTTAAAAACTAGCCCAGAGCACCATCTGCTGTTAAAACTAGCCTAGATCACCATCTGCTGTTAAAAACTAGCCTAGAGCACCATCTTCTGTTAAAACTAGCAGAAAGCGCCATCTGCTGTTCAAACTAGCCTAGAGTTCCGTCTGCTGTTAAAAACTAGCCTACATCACCATCTGGTGTTAAAAACTAGCCCAGAGCACCATCTGCTGTTAAAACTAGCCTAGATCACCATCTGCTGTTAAAAACTAGCCTAGAGCACCATCTTCTGTTAAAACTAGCCCAGAGCGCCATCTGCTGTTCTAACTAGCCCAGAGCACCATCTGCTGTTAAAACTAGCCCAGAGCACCATCTGCTGTTAAAACTAGCCTAGATCACCATCTGCTGTTAAAACTAGCCCAGAGCACCATCTGCTGTTAAAACTAGCCTAGATCACCATCTGGTGTTAAAAACTAGCCCAGAGCACCATCTGCTGTTCAAACTAGCCTAGAGTTCCCTCTGCTGTTAAAAACTAGCCTAGAGTGCCGTCTGCTGTTAAAAACAAGCCTAGAACACCATTTGTTGCTAAAAACTGCCTTAAGCACTGTCTGCTGTTAAAAACAAGCCTAAATCACTATCTACAGCTAAAAACTAGCCTAAAGCTCTATCTGCTGTTTAAGACTAGCCTAAACACTGTCAGCTGTTAAAAACTAGCCTAAAGCACATCCTGTTTTGCCAATAGCACCGTCTGCTGTTAAAAACTAGCCTAGAGCACCGTCTGCTATAAAAAATTAACCTAGAGTGCCGTCTCATCTGATGCTAAACATTAGACTAGATCACCTCCAGTTTTATCTACAGCACCATCTGCTGTTAAAACTAGCCTAGAGTGCCATCTAGTGTTAAAAACTAGCCTAGTGCACCATCTGCTGCTAAAACTAGCCTAGTGTGCCATCTAGTGTTAAAAACTAGCCTAGATCACCGTCTGCTGTTAAAAAAATAGCCTAGAGTTCCGTCTGGTGTTAAAAACTAGCCTAGAGCACCATCTGCTGTTAAAACTAGCCTAGAGTGCTCTCTCATCTCCTGCTAAAAATTAGCCTAGAGCCCTCCGGTTTTTACCTAGAGCGGCATCTGCTGTTTAAACTAGCCTTGAGTGTCGTCTGGTGTTAAAACTAGCCTAGAGCGCCATCTGGTTTTCAAACTAGCCTAGAGTTTCGTCTGGTGTTAAAAACTAGCCTAGAGCACCATCTGCTGTTAAAACTAGCCTAGAGCGCCATCTGCTTTTCAAACTAGCCTAGAGTGCTGTCTCATCTGCTGCTAAAAATTAGCCTAGAGTTCCGTCTGGTGTTAAAAACTAGCCTACATCACCATCTGCTGTTAAAACTAGCCTAGATCACCATCTGGTGTTAAAAACTAGCCCAGAGCACCATCTGCTGTTCAAACTAGCCTAGAGTTCCGTCTGGTGTTAAAAACTAGCCTACATCACCATCTGGTGTTAAAAACTAGCCCAGAGCACCATCTGCTGTTAAACTAGCCTAGATCACCATCTGCTGTTTTAAACTAGCCTAGATCACAATCTGCTGTTAAAAACTAGCCTATATTACCGTCTGGTGTTAAAAAATAGCCTAGAGCACCATTTGCTGTTCAAACTAGCCTAGAGTTCCCTCTGGTGTTAAAAACTAGCCTAGAGCGCCATCTGTTGTTCAAACTAGCCTAGACTTCCGTCTGGTGTTAAAAACTAACCTAGAGCACCATCTGCTGTTAACAACTAGCCTAGATCACCGTCTGTTGTGAAAAACTAGCCTAGAGCACTGTCTGCTGTTAATATCTAAACTCAGAATCGATTCAAGAAAGAACAGGAATGCATTTTGAAAGTTTCACAATTCATGCAGCATCAATTTATCAAACTAGCTCAAATTTTTGTCCAAATTTTGAAGTTCACTAACCAGTGTTTTCTCCCATCTCGACTATTCAGTGAACTAACCATTATATTTGCTGGAATCTGAAGTGCTTCTGTGATAAAAGTTTCTCCAGGAAAAGTGGTCAGTCTTACAATACACTGAAAGAAAAAAAATTGCAGAGTACAGTGTAGTGGATGCGTCCACTTTACCCGAGATCACCTCTGTTTTGTGCATCAAATGGCCTTGTTCCATGTTCAATAAAGCAGCAAGCGAACACAATGCAACACAGCCTTTTACTGCACCCTCTGGGTATCCATTTAAGAGACTGCATGGGAGAATGTCTGATAAACTGTTGTATGAAGCACCTTATCTCTTCCAAGCAAGACCACAGAGCAGATTGGATTACAACAGAGATGCTCTCCTCAACAAACGCAGCCAAACAGTAAAAGCGCAACCGCATCCACAAACATCACACTGAAGGTGTTATTGGTCTCTCTGGAATCCTTCATTTGCACACTCTGCTTTGTTTTCCTCCACACCAATTGGACACATTGAATTTTAAGAACTGGAAGCGAGACAGCGGGACGATTGTGTGAGCTTTGCCCCAGGGTGGGCTTTTTTTTGGACTGGGCTCTAGTTGGTTTTTTGTGTGCCAATCAATTGTGTCCGTGGCAGGTTTCAGAGCAGCTTAAGAAGCTGTTGTTTATTTAAAAATGCAAAGAAGATGAGAAATAAAGCCAGAGAGAGAGAGAAGGGACGCTCATTTCTACTATGTAAATCATACTAAACGTTTACTATTTTAGGTCCGTTAGAATTACCTAAATGATTTACATTTGCTAAATGCCAGAATAATGAGAGAATTTTTTTTTTTTTTTTGATAATTTTTTATTAATTTTTAGACAGTCAAAAGTTTACATACACTTTCTTGGTATTTTTTAGCTTTGCTTTTATACTGTAAAACTTTGGTCGAATGTTTTGGGTATCCTTCCACAGGCTTCTCACAATAGTTTGAAGGAATTTTGGCCTATTGCTCCTGACAGAATTGGTGTAACTGAGTCAGATTTGTAGGCTGTCTTGCTCGCACAAGCTTTTTCAACTCTGCCCACAAATGTTCTATAGGATTGAATTCAGGGCTTTTTGATGGCCACTCCAAAACATTCCACTGTTGTCCTTAAAGCACATTTGAACTAATTTGGCAGTATGCTTAGGGTCATGGTCTGTTTTGAAGACCCATTTGTGGCCAAGTTTTAATTTCCTGGCTGATGTCTTGAGAAGTTGCTTCAGTATTTGTACATAATTTTCTTTCTTCATGATGCCATCTATGCTGTGAAGTGGACCAGTCCCTCCTGCAGCAAAACAGCCCCACAACATGATGCTGCCGCCCCCATACTACACAGTTGGGATGGTGTTCCTAGGCTTGTAAGCTTTCCCCTTTGTCCTTCAAATGTAACACTGGTCATTGTGGCCAAACAGTTCAATCTTAGTTCCATCAGACCACAGGACATGTCTCCAAAAATTATTCTTTTTCCCAGTGTAATTAAGCAAATTGTAATCTGGCTTCTTTGTTGATTCTGGTTTGTTGATTTTCCCATGTTGTCACACAAGGAAGCAGTGTGTTTGAGGTTTTCCTTAAATACTATTCTACAGTTGTGCCTCCAGTTAACTCAAATGATGTCAATTAGCCAATCAGAAACTTCCAAAACCTTGACACCATCATCTGAGCTTTTTCACATAAATATATTACATGTGTAATATATATATATATATATATATATATATATATATATATATATATATATATATATATATATATATATATATATATATATCCTAATATATAAATATTAGGAATGCAACGGTTCTTGGTAAAAAATTGTATCGTCCCATTGTCCTCCCATAGTTCGGTGCGCCCTGTGATCCGTGGTTTAGAATATGCATTATTTATATTGGTTTTGTGATAAAAACAACTGCAACAAAGCAAAAATGTTCCGCTTTTGTAGACTTCCGATTACCTTTCACATGCACTGCATGTGTGAAGACCTGTCCAATCACGTATTAGTATTTAAATTTGTTGCTGACATCATGTTTTCTCATGTGTCGTTGTGTGTGGAGTTTCTGTGTGTTTCAGTATGGCAAGTGAAGAGGATACAGTGCAAATGCGCAGGTGAGGCCAAAACACAAAGCATTGCCATCAGTGTTTCAAAAGGCACTCAATATAAATTCAGACAAACACAAAAAAATAACAAATGCAGATTATTTTGTGTTCCTTGTCCAGACCCAGAAGTGTCATATTTTATGACTTGATTTAATTTCTGTATAGGCCATTGATATAGGCTAAACCTTTTATTTGATTTTCAATTTTCTAATGTTTGTTTTGTATTATATGATTTGAGGTTAAACTGCTCTGAATTAATAGATTTTGAAGTTTAGGGTCATATTTTGGAGTTTTTCTGGGTAGGTTTGAGGTTTTTTCCTTTATTTTTATTTGTTCATTTTAAATAAGTAGGTTGTACATTTTTTAAAAATGTATATTAAACTAATTTAGCAAAAAGGTCAAAATTGTCCAAAAACTCACCATAGTTTCTCCATAGTTCCACCATGGTTCAAAAACTATTAAACAACACCCATTTGTATTAGGAGAACTTTTTTGATCCACTTCAAATGTTGATTACTATATATCACGTATGACAACATAAGTCATGTCACATCATGGAAATGATATATAACATATTTAGTTATCGTCATATGATATGACTTCTATTGTGATATGTGAATATAAAGTTCATCTGTTAATGTCATGATTTTGCCAAGTAAGATGTGATCCTGGATTGACATCTATGTTGTTCCTGGAACATCACTTTTGTTTGAAAATATAATCCATACCTAACCAAAACTGTAAATTATTCCCAAAAGGGGAATAATAGTTGGATAACAATCATGTAGAAGTGCATAAATGGTAAATGTATTCCTTAATTCTGATTGGAATTTTGATCCACGATTAAAATATATGTTAATCCAGGAACATGTCCTACTTGGTGAAATCAGGTTAAGGATTCATCTGCATGCATCAAAAAGAGTCTAACATGAATTTGGATTTGTATTTGCATTAATGGATCTACCAGAGGCCAGTGGCCTACACAAATCAAAGGTTAACAGTTTATCAGTCTTTAAATGATCAGTCTGATCAATCTTTTTATTAGAACTTTTTTATCTTTTACAAAGTCGTGTTGTGATAAAATGTGTTCAGTATTGTTTTTGATTGGATGGATTTCTTGATAACACTAAATAATATTCAGATCAGTGGTTTGTTTTGATAGGTTTGCAGAGAGCAGTCATAAAAACAATAATACATGAAAATAATTAAAACACAATACAGTCACTGTTGAGAAAAAGCTTACCGCATCTTTGTTGTTGACATTAGTTTGTGCATCTAACCTAACTCTAATTGCTTGTAAAAATGCTGTGGTGCCATATTAATTATTTTGCGTTTCAGATCTAAAGGCCATTTTTCTCTATCCATCTACCTTTATACATGTTTGTTTGTTTATTTATTTAATTAATTTCTTGTTTTATCCCTCTTCTCTCCAAAGCTGCATCAAAACAAACCACTGATCTGAACAGTATTTAATGTTACAGTTTTTCTCAGTCGCTTTGGTGCTTTTCTCACAACACTATTTACATTTGCACAACAGTTAATGCATTTCTCAAAACAATTAGTGCAAACTGCAAAACCTAGTGGATAACCTGCAAAAGCGCGTCACTGGCTCAAAGTAGATAGCTCATTCCTCAAAAGCAAGTATTGATGTCAATGAAAGTGTCAGTGTCATCAAAATGAAAAGTCCTGACACCATTGTTTATGAACAAGACAGTCAAATGGCTTTGTCATGTTTTCATGGTGAGAGTTTACTCTGTACATTTTTTCCAATGCAAAAAAGTCAGATTTTGGTGACACCTCCTGAAAATGCTCAAGACAGCATTATATACTATTTGCACAGCCATTTGAAAACTACAGTAAAGTTAGACATCACTGCATTAGTGAGATAACTGAGTACAAGACACTGAATATGTATGTTTCACATTTTTACTGCATTTGCTCTTTACAATTCTAATTTATTCGCAGCATTGTGCAAAAGAACAAATACACCTTTATTTACAACAAACATAAACTTCCTTTGAGTAGAGCTGTGCACAACTGTAAACAATATTGCAGTACATATTGGAACTAAACCTACAACATACACAGGTCTGTAAATCATTCATGAAATTGTTCAATTTAGGAGACATTTTCGGAAAAAAAAAGATTTAAAATTTTTTAAATAAAATTAGCTTGACAGATTTTGACAACTAGTTCAACATTTTTGTATGTAATGACTCAAGTAATGAAATGAGGACTATTAGTTTTATATGGAATGACTATTCAGCATCCACAAGTTTAGTTTATTTTGACTGACATGACATAATCAAATGATAATGTTACAAACAGCAGAGAGTTGTATGAAAGCAATTGATGCATGTCCAAAAGCATTTGCAATTTGTTGAAAGGAATGAGAAACTGCTACTATGATGTGCACAAATGACTAATTGTTTTGAGAAATGCATGAACTGTTGTGCAAATGTAAATAGTGTTGTGAGAAATGCACGAAAGCGACTGAGAAAAACTGTAATAAGAAACTCATTCACTCACAAAACAGCACAAAACACACTTTTTATCATAACACATTGTAAAAAGTATTTAAAAAAATTATAATATAGAATAATAATTGTTATTTAAAAATATTATTTCACTCTTTATGCATTTATATATTCAGTTATACTTAGATACATTAGAGTAAACTGAGAATAAATTGTGTGTGGCAAAATAAAAAATAAAATAAATAAAATAAAATAAAATAAAATAAAATAAATAAAATAAAATAAAATAAAATAAAATAAATAAAATAAAATAAAATAAAATAAAATAAAATAAAATAAAATAAAATAAAATAAAATAAACTCGATTAGTGTAGATACTAATGTTTGCCTTTGGAGGGCAGTATTGCAACAGAAGAAGCCAACAAGGTGTCATGGATTCCCTGGTGAAGTGAAGAATTTGCTCATAAAAATAACTGTTTGTTAATAATAAAACAAATAAAACAGCAAATAAAGCAGTTCCCTATATATTTCCGAAACAGCTATCAACTATGTTTAATTAATTAGAGACTTAATGAAGATACAACAAGAGAAAGCAAAATAAAACACACAGGTATCTTCAACGGTTAGTGTGATTTCACCAAGTAGAACATGTTCTTGGATCATCACCTATGTTGATCCTGGAACAACACTCCAATCAGCCAATCAGAATTAAGGGATACATTTACAGTTTGTGCTATATTAGGCTTACAGTTAGGTTTAAGCACTTCTACATTGGTTGTACTGCAACTATTATTCCCCTCTGATTTTGGGAATCATTTACAGTTATGGTTGGGTTTATTGGTAAGGATTAGGTATAGATTATATTTTTTTAACAAAATGATGTTTTACGATCAACACAGATGTTAATCCAGGATCGCATCGTGCTTCCCCTATGCTCAACGTACAGTATAAACATTCAGAAAGCGAACACTGCTAGCTCATAAACAGCAGATGTCAGTATAAGGCAAATTATAACAAGTCACCATTTGAACTCAAGCCATACCAGATGTATAGAACACTATTTATATTTCCGAACAGCACGTCCAGAAATGTTTTATTCATGAAACACTGTAAATGTCAGAAGAGGAGCTTGTGTTCTTTTCCTACTATTTATTATTTGTGACATAAGTGACATTTAGGTTTTTTAAAACGTTTTTTTGTGAGTCATTTTAACCTTGTTCAAAGACGTCTTTGACCTGTCCCATATGCTTAAAGTGCTTAGTCTTTTTTGCTAATAATAGCTTCAAGTGCATCCGCTTGTTAAAATCAAACCAAACGCCTTGATCTTGGGGATTCTTACCCTTTAAGAGATGCTCTGAGAGTGAAACCGAACACGAAATGTAGATCGATATTACTAAAATTCCCATCTCCCTCGAGTCATATTCTCAAACTCCGAAAACAGCTAGTATTTCAGCAACCGTATTATGGCAAGCAGTTTTAACGTTTAATACATAACGTGTAATAGTATCTATTTTCATACTACTGCCATTTGGATAGTATATTTTGTACTCTACTTCTACTTTGTAGAAACAAGAGCATTTGATTGGTCAGAAGATTTGATGAGAAACTGATGTCAAAACAGTGGTCACCTGCAAGTTTTGGATATTTATATTTTTTAAGACAAATTGTGTCACTGTTTTGTAGCATGGTAACATATTGATACTAACATCTATACAACTATTTTACTGGAAAACTATTCACGGGACCTTTAAGTACTACTAATGTACTATGGCAAGCCGTTTTAACATTTAATCTATAAAGTGTACTAGTATCTATTTTTATGCTTCTAGTACATATTTTTAGATACTATGGGCCCTATCATACATCTGGCGTAATGCAGCGCAAGGCGCAACGAAATTTTAGTTTGCTAGTTTGCATTTGCGCTCATATGTGCGCCCATAGGCGTTCTGGTCTAAAAAAGGAGGTGTGTTGAGACGCATTGCTGGCCTGTTGCTATTTTGAGAAACTAGAATAGACTGTTTAATAGACCAGCTAAGAGAAGGTCTAAAGTCCAGCGCCTCGCTTAAACATTGCTTAATACACACAGGATGTAGAGCAATACGCAAATATCTTTACAAATAAAAAACAATTAGATTAAAATATTACAAAAATGATTACTTTCTAGCATACATAAATATAAAAACTACTGCCTCCATGCCTTCATCTCGGGTGGCTTTTTCAGTTTATTCATGACAAATTGCTTTTGTATAATGTTATTATTATTAGCAGTATTATTTATTATATGCATATTTATATTTGTTTTATTAAAAACAAATGCGCTATGGCGCGACGCAACTGACTCTTAAAGGGAATGGGAGATGAGACTCTGATTGGTTTATTCTCAAAACACATCTATAACTCATTAAGAGAATAAGCTCAACTCTGTTAGACCATGCGCCACGGCACAAAGCGGAATTTTCCATCCTTAAAATAGCAAAAGTGGATTCTAACACCCCTTAATGTTTTGCGCCCTGTGCTTTGGACTTTGCGCCTAGATCGTTAAAATAGGGCCCTATATATTTTGTGTCTCCATTGAATAGTAGCACCCACGGTGCCTGCCTTGCGCATAGTCATACATTTATACTTCTGCATGCTGTTTGTGTTGCTCTGCAATAACACTTCTGAAACGCTAGCTGGCAGTAGGTGCTTGTGTTCCTCTGTGTTGAGTTTCTTTGTGAGTGTTTTGTTTTTTCTGAACGCTACCTTAACGTACAAGTAGCTAAAACTTGCTCATTCAGTGGCGGGAACCGGTGGACATGCAACAACTTTATCATAAAGTACACACAAAACAAAAGTTTCCATCTCGAGCTATTTCACGGGCCACCACACTTGTAAACAATTGCTCCATCGGACTCGCGGATCTCAGCACCGCCCACACTCATCACCGATACCAAACCAATCACAGAGCTTGCGCTATGCGTCGTTGCGACGTGTAGTTAAGTGTTTTGAGAGGTGCACAATCAGTGCTTTTGAAAACACTATTGGCTGGGTTTAGGGAATGGGTCAGTAGATCGGTCAATCAGTCAGTCATTAAGTCAGTCAGTCAGTCAGTCAGGCAACAGCGCTCTCTGGTGGATTTACCCGAGAACAGCAGGTGCGAATGGCACTCGTGACAGAAATTTGAGATCTCAAAAAGCATACACAGCGGCCTCTGGTGGATTTACCCGAGAACAGCAGGCGCGAACATACCTGTCAACATTTGGATGTGAAAATAAGGGAAAAAAATAAATAAAAAATAAAATAAAAATAAATATGTTCATCTGGAGCTGTTTTCAAGGATATAATAATTAGTATACATTAGAAAAAGCTGCAAATAAATTAGCAAACAGTTCTGATTTAAACAGCTCATTTAAACTATTAGCTATTATAAAGAAATAGAATCAAGTTATCAAATCTCATCTTTTCTTCACTGTATAATTGATTAAAGAGCAACAAATGAATCTCTCATTTAGATTTTTTTGGTTTGATTACATTAAATAACAGAGCTGTCACTTTAAAAACTGTACATATCTATATTGAAAGCATTTGACTGTTTTCCTAACTGTTTATGCTCATTTAGGACAAAATTTGTTGTGTTTAAAAGAAAACCCAACAAGATCAACATGTCTAGATGATGTTGTTATTATTATTATTATTATTCATTCATTCATTTTCTTTTCAGCTTAGTCCATTTATTAATCTTGGGTCGCCACAGCGGAATGAACCGCCATTATTCTTATTATTATTATGATGATGATGATGTGTATATGTCTGTTCAAACACCCACCCAAAACCCAGTGTCCACTTGAGTTCAGCATCAAATCCCGTACGTACAGAATCCTCTTGGGAAACAGTGTCTATTATCACTATGGAGAGCATCAGCTGACAGTCATGCATCTTTATATGAACTGACTGTTTTGAGGATTGCATAGGGGTAATGGCACCTGTAATGAAAAGGAAATGAATCACGCCTTTTTATGTTTATTCCAAAGTGTTTCTATGCCTAAATAAAATGAAAGCACAGAACCGATTCATATTTAAGAGCAAGGGCAGCCCCTGGTGGTTCGGCGGTATGGGTTGTGTATAGGGAGGATCGGCTCTTCTCAGAAAGAGAAAAAATACGGGAGAAATACGGGAAAATACCTTTACGGGATGACAGCGGGATAGAACTGTAAAATACAGGAGAATCCCGGGAAAAAAGGGAAGGGTTGACAGGTATGGGCGTGAATGTCACTCGTGACAGAAATTTCAGATCTCAAAAAGCATACACAGCGGCATCTGGTTGATTCATGAAAACAAAAACTGCAAAAAACAAAACAAACGTAGCTCCTGGGATGCATTTGGTGCTCTCCAGAAATGTATATACAGTAGTGGTAGGTTTTCAGAATGAGGCTGGGTTGGTTTTACAAGTGTCCAATGAAAAGTAGGTACAAAAAAGTACTAGTAACTAATAATTTGAACCAATGCATTAAAAAAAAATTCTAATACCTAAAAAACACAATTTTTAAAAAATGCATTAGTTTCTAAAGCATAAGCACTAGCAGCCAATGATTAAATACTGTACTGGAATAGATACTACTTTCTATAAATAGCTAGCAAGAAAATTTGGTTTATAGGTTAAATGTTAAAACAGCTTGCCATAGACATATCTCCGCTCACTGCACATTCTAGTGCGTAGTAGTAAAATAATTCTAAAAGAAGAAGTATATTTTAAAGAATGCAAATTATGTTTAGAGTATTGAATAACAGCTTTAAAAAATAAAAATAATGGATGATATTTACCCAACTCTCTTTTTTGAACCATTGATAAAATCAGTTCCATTTTGCAGTTGTTGTGAAAAACAGCTCCGCAGTCTCTTCATGTACTTCCTGTCATTATGACCGAGTTCAGTGCATTAGACATAATAGCTTTGAACTCAAGCGCTCTTGTGGTGCTTTCTTTAAAATGTGAAATAAAGTACAAAAATATATATAAATAAATACACTGCTAGCATATTTGTAAAGATATGTTGATTAAAGTGGTATGCTAGAGGTTACATTATATAAGTGCTATCAAAGGCTGTTAAAACCACACTGCATTTCAATGATAAAAAATACCACAGTTAAAGGAAGGTCAGCTAAACAAAAAGAAACCTCGCTGGTAAGTGACTTAAAAGCCAAGATTTATACTATTAACACAAACTGAAAATACTGAGCATAACACTAGTAACATCACACATAATCTAATGAGTCAGTTGATATCACTACAGTATGTACAGTACTCGAAAGCCACTTTAGATTTACCTGTTTGTACGCTACTTGTTAAAAAGTAGCTATTATGCAAATAAATTGTGATATACAGTAACACTCTAGATTTTGTACAATTATGCTTGGGACGTTTCAGCATGAAATATCCCACAGATCATATAATAAAATGCCCTGATTTTTGGAGTGGAAACAAAAACACACTGTTTTTGTGTTGCTTTAAATGCAAATAAGCTGCAGCTCCGCCCCTTTCCAGATGAAGGAGGGGCCATTAGAGTTGTTTCTGACTAGATACTCCCAAAACAAAACACAATAACATAACATTGCACTTCTTAATTAAATAAATCTATGGTATTAAAGGGTATTAAATCCCTTTTGTAAGTGGTTTAAGCACAGTTGTGTGGCAACAGTCTGACAACCAGCTTCTAATAGGAATCTTTTTTTAATCACGCTTCATAAAAACACTTTGCAGAAACACTTTGATTGACGTTCTCCCTTTGTATGTGTCATCAGAGGGGGAAAGCGACGCCCATTAGTGAGGATCTCTACTTAAATCTCTGTTTAACTTATTTTTATTTTTTATACAAGGGAGTGCAGAATTATTAGGCAAGTTTTATTTTTGAGGATTAATTTTATTATTGAACAACCACCATGTTCTCAATGAACCCAAAAAACTCTTTAATATCAAAGCTAAATATTTTTGAAAGTAGTTTTTAGTTTGTTTTTAGTTTGAGCTATTTTAGGAGGATATCTGTGTGTGCAGGTGACTATTACTGTGCATAATTATTAGGCAACTTAAAAAAAAAACAAATATATACCCATTTTAATTATTTATTTTCAACAGTGAAACCAATATAACATCTCAACATTCACAAATATACATTTCTGACATTCAAAAACAAAACAAAAACAAATCAGTGACCAATATAGCCACCTTTCCTTGCAAGGACACTCAAAAGCCTGCCATCCATGGTGAACAGATCAAAACACTGACAGAATCCATCAACATTGCGTGCAGCAGCAACCACAGCCTCCCAGACACTGTTCAGAGAGGTGTACTGTTTTCCCTCCTTGTAAATCTCACATTTGATGATGGACCACAGGTTCTCTATGGGGTTCAGATCAGGTGAACAAGGAAGCCATGTCAATTGTTTTTCTTCTTTTAGACCCTTTCTTGCTAGCCACATTGTGGAGTACTTGGACGCATGTGATGGAGCATTGTCCTGCATGAAAATCATGTTTTTCTTGAAGGATGCAGACTTCTTCCTGTACCACTGCTTGAAGGTGTCTTCCAGAAACTGGCAGTAGGACTGGGAGTTGAGCTTGACTCCATCCTCAACCCGAAAAGGCCCCACAATCTCATATTTGATGATACCAGCCCAAACCAGTACTCCACCTCCACCTTGCTGGCGTCTGAGTTGGACTGGAGCTCTCTGCCCTTTACCGATCCAGCCACGGGCCCATCAAGACTCACTCTCATTTCATCAGTCCATAAAACCTTAGAAAAATCAGTCTTGAGATATTTCTTGGCCCAGTCTTGACATTTCAGCTTGTGTTTCTTGTTCAGTGGTGGTCGTTTTTCAGCCTTTCTTACCTTGGCCATGTCTCTGAGTATTGCACACCTTGTGCTTTTGGGCACTCCAGTGATGTTGGAGCTCTGAAATATGGCAAAACTGGTGGCAAGTGACATCTTGGCAGCTGCACGCTTGACTTTTTTCAGTTCATGGGCAGTTATTTTGCACCTTGTTTTTTCCACACGTTTCTTGCGACCCTGTTGACTTTTTTGAATGAAACGCTTGATTGTTCGATGATCACGCTTCAGAAGCTTGGCAATTTTAAGAGTGCTGCATCCCTCTGCAAGATATCTCACTATTTTTGACTTTTCGGAGCCTGTCAAGTCCTTCTTTTGACCCATTTTGCCAAAGGAAAGGAAGTTGCCTAATAATTATGCACACCTGATATAGGGTGTTGATGTCATTAGACCACACCCCTTCTCATTACAGAGATGCACATCACCTAATATGCTTAATTGGTAGTAGGCTTTCGAGCCTATACAGCTTGGAGTAAGACAACATGCATAAAGAGGATGATGTGGACAAAATACTCATTTGCCTAATAATTCTGCACTGCCTGTATATATATATTTTTTTCTCTTTTGTGTTTATTTTTCCATTTTTTTTTTAAATATTATTATTTTTTTGTTTGTTTTATATGTGTTTATAATATTATTTCACCTGATCTGTTAATATCATTGTTACTATCATTGTCTTTTTTTTGCGTAAAATTTGATTTTGTATGTTTGCTATTGAAGTCAATAAAAAAATAAAAAATAGTGAGGATCTCTTCCTCATTAAAATAGGACGTTAGTCTTGTTTTTGAATCTGCCACTATGCTGACACATAGAAAGGCTACAGTAACTCAAATACCCACTTGTTACAACCGAGGTGGGCAGAAGGGCATCTCTGAACACACAACATGTCCAACCTTGAGGCGGATGGGCTACAGCAGCAGAAGACCACACCGGGTGCCACTCCTGTCCGCTAAGAAGCTACAATTCGCACAGGCTCACCAAAATTGGAAAATAGAAGACTGGAAAAATGTTGCCTGGTGTAATGAGTTTCGATTTCTGCTGCAACATTCCGATGGTCGGGTCAGAAATTAGTATCAACAACATGAAAGCATGGATCCATCCTGCCTTGCATCAACGGTTCAGGCTGGTGGAGGTGGTGTAATAGTGTGAGAGATATATTCTTGGCACATTTTGGGACCATTAGTACCAACCGAGCACCGTGTCAACGCCACAGCCTACCTGATTATTGTTGCTGACCGTGACCATACCTTCATGAACACAGCGTACCCATCTTCTGATGACTTCAAGCAGGATAACGCGCCATGTCATAAAGTGTGAATCATCTCAGTCTGGTTTCTTGAACATGATAATGAGTTCACTGTACTCAAATGGCCCCCACAGTCACCAGATCCTCAATCCAATAAAGCATCTTTGAGATGTGGTGGAACGGGGGATTAGCATCATGGATGTGCAGCCGACAAATCTGCAGCAACTGCGTGATGCTATCATGTCAATATGGACCAAAATCTCTGAGGAATATTTCCAGTACTTTGTTAAATCTATGCCACAAAGGATTAAGGCAGTTCGAAAGGTAAAAGGGGGTCCATCCTAGTACTACTAAGGTGTACCCAATAAAGTGGCCGATAAGTATTCACTCAGATAAGATGAAATAAGACTCCAAAAATTAGTACAACCAAATTAATATGTTGGGAAAATCAATTGAATCATAAAAAAATAACAATTTGTAGATTTTATTTTTATTATTAATATTTTATTATAATTTTTTTTATAATAATAATACCCATGGGGTGACGCGGTGGCGCAATAGGTAGCGCTCACGCCTCACAGCAAGAAGGTCGCTGGCTCGAATCCTGTCTGGGTCAGTTGGCATTTCTGTGTGGAGTTTGTATATTTCCCCGTGTTCACGTGAGTTTGCTCCGGGTTCCCCCACAAGTCCAAAAACCTGTGGTATAGGTGAATTGGGTAAGCTAAATTGTCCGTAGTCTATGTGTGTGAATGAGAATGTATGGGTGTTTCCCAGTGATGGGTTGCAGCTGGAAGGACATCCACTGCATAAAACATATGCTAGATAAGTTGGCGGTTCATTCCGCTGTGGCGACCCCAGATTAATAAAGGGACTAAACCGAACAGAAAATGAATGAATGAATAAATGCACCATATACAGTATAAGACTATATTTTGGCTATACTATATAAATCAGTCCAAGTACAAGTCAAGCAGATTGGCCTGCTTTTTATCCAGGGCAGGAAAATGAGGAGCCGCATAGACTAGCCTCTGTCAATACAGCTAACACAAATCATATCCATAACCTGCACCTGAGTCTCCATGACAGAACCTGCTCTGAATTATTTATAACAAGCCCTTTCAAGAAGAGCACATATTATTGAGCTTTGCATTGATATATTGGTTGCCAAACAAATCCTGTCAGTCCGAATATACGGCTCTTTTTTTCTCTCTCCTCATCCTGCTAACCTACAAATCCTGGCACCAATTCTCAAACACAAGCATTTCGGATCAAGCCGTATCGAAGGTATGACATGTTTCTCAAGTTCTGCCGTGGCTGAGTGTCATGTTTTACATTAAAGAATCATGCATATTTAATGATCAACTCAGCACATGAGCGGGCCTTAATATTGACTCTGTGCTATTTTTAGCAGGGCTCGCAGACAGCGGGTTGTTTTAAGGGAACTTATATGACCTTAATATCAGCAAAGACACTTTGACATGGCCTACGGATGTTTTCATTTGAAGCAGCACTTCTTGCAGGTCAGTAGAAGGTGTCGGTGAAGACTTGCCGACATTGTATGTCATGAAGGTGCTTCGTGTGGAAAAATGCCAGATTGATTCTTTTGGTCAGAGGCAAGGGTCCATTAAGGAGAGTTCAAAACAGAAGTTGTTTATATGTGTCAAGAATATTAATATTAATTAGGTCTTTACATGCATAATACTTTAACATTCATTGATAACATGGATTCATTACAATCCATACTGTATAATGACAGAAAAAATGTATATACAGTTGAAATCAGAATTATTAAACCCCCGTTGAATTTTAATCCCCTCTTTTAAATATTTCCCAAGTGATGTTTAACAGAGCAAGGACTATTTCACAGTATGTCTGATAATATTTTTTCTTCTGGAGAAAGTCTTATTTGTTTTATTTTGGCTAAAATAAAAGCAGTTTTAAAATTTTTTAAAAACATTTTAAGATTAATATTATTAGCCCCTTTAAGCATTTTTTTTCAATAGACTACAGAACAAACCATCATTATACAATAACTTGCCTAATTACCCTAACCTGCCTAGTTAACCTAATTAACCTAGTTAAGCCTTTAAATGTCACTTTAAGCTGTATAGAAGTGTCTTGAAAAATATCTAGTCAAATATTATTTACTGTCATCATGGCAAAGATAAAATAAATCAGTTATTAGAAATGAGTTATTAAAACTATTATGTTTAGAAATGTGTTGAAAAAAATTGTCTCTCCGTTAAACAGAAATTGGGGAAAAAATAAACAGGGGGAGTAATAATTCAGGGGGGCTAATAATTCTGACTTCAACTGTATATAATGAATATTTATTCATTATTTATTCATTATTTAATATCCAATGTTAATTTGGTTTTAAATAAATAAATTGTATTATTTAGTTTTTTTCTTCTATAATGACATAAAAAAATAAAGTCAATAATTATTTATTTATTCATTTTGTTTTAAATAAATAAATCATATTACATTCTATAATGACAGAAATAAATATAAAGTGAATATTTATTTATTTATTTTATTTTAAATAAATAAATCATATTATTTTATATAATGACAGAAAAAATATAAAGTGAATATTTATTTATTTAATTAGTTTGTTTTTAATAAATAAATCATATAAATTTTTCTATAATGACAGAAAAGTATACAGTAAATATTTTTTTTCAAGAAATTTACCAATATTAGGAACATTATTATTACTGTTGTTGTTGTTGTTGTTGTTGTTAATAATAATAATAATAATAATAATGGCGACACACTGGAGCAGTAGGTAGTGCTGTCGCCTCACAGCAAGAAGGTCGCTGGTTCGAGCCTCGGCTGGGTCAGTTGGCATTTCTGTGTGGAGTTTGCATGTTCTCCACGTGTTTGCGTGGGTTTCCTCCGGGTGCTCTGGTTTCCCCCACAAGTCCAAAGACATGTGGTACAGGTGAATTGGGTAAGCTAAACATTGTGTGTGAATGAGAGTGTATGAGTGTTTCCCAGTGATGGGTTGCAGCTGGAAGGGCATCCGCTGCGCAAAACATGTGCTGGATAAGTTGGCGATTCATTCCGCTGTGACTGTTTATGGATTAATATTCTGTATAATGCATAACAACTTAGATTCTGCATATTTTTTCCAGTCTATACCAAGTATTTAATGTGCATTAAGCTTAGCTACTTTTATTTTATTATATAAACATAGTATTCATGTTGGAGATCTTAAAAAAAAAACCACACACAGCTTATTTTGGAGACATTTGGATTTCATTAAATTGAACTGCTTCAGAAATAAAATCTTTATTTTTTTGAATCCCAAACTTCATTCATTAATTTTCCTTCGGCTTAGTCCCTTTATTTATCAAGGGTCGCCACAGTGGAATGAACCGCCAACTTATCCAGAATATGTTTTACACAGCAGATGCCCTTTCAGCACTAGGAAACACCCATGCACTCTCACAATCACTCACATACACTACGGCCAATTTAGCTAACTCAATTCACCTATAGTGCATGTCTTTCGATTGTGGGGGAAACCGGAGAACTCGGAGAAAACCCACGCTAACACGGGAGAACATGCAAACTCCACACAGAAATGTCTACTTACCCAGCCGGGAATTGAACAAATCCCAAACTTCATTCAGGATATTTTAAAGTTGTTTTTTTTTTTTTTTTGCTTTATGTCCCCAAAGAAAATCCACACTAATTGAGTCTATATGAATGAAAGGATAAGTTTTTAATCTTCTTCTGACTCAAACTCAACAAGGACATCTTGCAAATATAAAGATGCAAAGTTTGAAGAAAACTGAGCAGATTGCATGAATGAGGAGGATTTTCCTAATTAGATTATTCATCCCTCATGAGAATTTCCTGTTGTCAGTCTGCTTGGTAAGGTTTGATTGAGACCTTTTTCGTAAACTAAAACAGTGGGCAAGACTGAAGTCAAAACTAACCATCCATCCATCCATCCATCCATCCATCCATCCATCCATCCATCCATCCATCCATCCATCCATCCATCTATCTATCTATCTATCTATCTATCTATCTATCTATCTGTGTCTATATATCCGTCTGTCCATCTATCTGTTTATCCATCCATCCATCCATCCATCCCTCTCTCTCTCTCTCTCTCTCTCTCTCTCTCTCTCTCTCTCTCTCTCTCTCTCTCTCTCTCTCTCTCTCTCTCTCTCTCTCTCTCTCTCTCTCTCTCTCTCTCTCTCTATATATATATATATATATATATATCTGTGTCTATATGTCCGTCTGTCCATCTATCTGTTTATCCGTCCATCCATCCATCCATCCATCTATCCATCCATCCATCCATCCATCCATCCATCTATCTATCTATCTATCTATCTATCTATCTATCTATCTATCTATCTATCTATCTATCTATCTATCTATCTATCTATCTATCTATCTATCTATCTATCTATCTATCTATCTATCTATCTATGTCTATATGGCCGTCTGTCCATCTATCTGTTTATCCATCCATCCATCCGTCCGTCCGTCCGTCCGTCCATCCATCCATCCATCCATCCATCCATCCATCCATCCATCCATCCATCCATCCATCCATCCATCCATCCATCCATCCATCTATCTATCTATCTATCTATCTATCTATCTATCTATCTATCTATCTATCTATCTATCTATCTATCTATCTATCCCTAACAAAAAAACAGGGGAAAACATAATAATAAATAAAATACAAATTGAACCTGAATTCATTAAAGTTTAGGTATTTGTGCTAAAAAAAGCAACTGGCCAATTAGTACATGTTTATTAAAACTATTTTTCCAACTTTAGAGTTTGCAATTGAACTAGAGATGTATGGTGACTATGAGTTCATGAGTTTTTACCCTATTCACCTGCAGTGTCTTAAACCCAGTGGACTGATTCAGTGTGGGCTGTTTTGAAAAGAGCATTTTTTTCCCTTAACCTATTCCTCATACTTGCTTAAAACCTTGAGAAAATCTCCTTTCGAAGTGAAATCCCCTGCCTGTAAATATAAGCAGCTTGGTCAGTCTGCAGAATATTGATTTTCCTCCTGATTTGCAGCTAAAAACAGTGCAGTAATATGTGTGAAATAGAAAAGCCATGAGCAAAAGTTGATCAAGTGGCCTGAAAATGAGAGGCGTGGATGGATTGGTCACACCATTTGAAAATAAACATCATCTCAGCATGTCTAAAGCTGATGACCTGGACGCTGACAAACACGCTGAGTGGATTTTTTATTGGTCCAGTAAGTTTTAAAGGGTAGGTTTTACCAAGACTGTGATTATTGTTATCTTCATAGAATGTGAGTTAATTACTGCTAGAAATACTCTGTAATGCAACGAATGCCTGTCTTATTTAAAGTGTCATTTCCTTTCTTGAAGATTATAGTTGTGCACTGTACAATTTACAGATTATTGTATAGATATGTGTAATATTACTTCTTAAATAATTTTTATTTTATTTTTATAGCAAGAAGGTCGCCTGTGTCTGTGTGGAGTCTGCATGTTCTCCCCGTGTTCATGTGGGTTTCCTCCAGGTGCTCTGGTTTCCCCCACAGTTCAAAGACATGGAGTGTAGGTGAACTGAATAAGCTAAATTGGGCGAGAGTGTAAGGGTGTTTCCTAGTACTGGTTTGCAGCTGTAAGGGCATATGCTGCATAAAACATATGCTGGATAAGTTGGCGGTTCATTCGCTGTGGTGACCCTTGACCCCCTCATTCCGCTGTGGTGACCCTAAAGGCTGATTTGTACTTCTGCATGCTACAGTGCATCCTACGCATGGACGCATAGCCCTCGCCGTGGTTGCAACGACGTGTAACGCAAGCTCTGTGATTGGTCGGCTTGGTAGCGCTGACGAGTGTGGAAGGAGGTGAGAGTCGCACGAGCCCGATACAGCGAGTGTTTACAAGTGTGGAGTTCCGCGAAGGAGCTCCAAATAGAGACTGTTGTTTTGTGTTTACCTTATGATTAAAGTTGTTGCACGTTCGCCGATTCCAGCGTCAAAATGAGCGAGTTTGAGCCACTTGTACATTAAGGAAGCGTTTAGAAGCGTCGACACAGAGGAACACAAGCACCTACTGCCAGTTAGCGTTTCTGAAGTGTTATTGCAGAGCAACAGAAACAGCGCGCAGAAGTATAAATGAACAGCTATGCGCAAGGCATGCGCCGTGGGTCCCGCCGATCACTTGGCGCAGAAGTATAAACCAGGCTTAAGTCGAAGGAAAATGAATAAATGAATGAATGAATGAACAATCTGACTAACAAACAAGCAATGCTGTCACTTTAAGACCAACTGCACTATTTATGTTCAGTTAAAATGCAACTCTACTGTGTTTCAATGAAAAAAAAAATTTAAAAAATTGTTAAAATATGTCCTTTTAAGAGCACATTCTAAGCCCGATGATGTTTCGCTTCACTTTGTGCTATTAATCGAATTGAAATCACATATTTGATTAATCTAAAGCAGGGGTGCCCAAACTCTGTCCTGGAGGGCCAGTGTCCTACATAGTTTAGATCTAACCCCAATCAGACACACCTGGGCTAGCTAATCAAGCTCTTAGTAGGCTTGCTGGAAATGTCCTGGCAGGTGTGTTAAGCCAAGTTGGAGCTAAATATGGAGCGAATTTAGTATCTAAAGTAATTCACGCAAAAGACACAATGTACACATGCATAGTCAAATTCACGTGCATAAAACCAAATTCACGTGCATAAAATATTTATACATATTCACAAAAACAATTCACGTGCACAAAATAAAAATACATATTCATAAAATACGTTTCTTAAATGCAAAACACCATTTGCAAATGTATAAGAGTGTACAAAAAGTTTTGAATGTTTAAAATTTGCGAGTTCATCCTGAATGAGAATGTGCAAATCCTGTTTCACGTACGACTCGCTCTGGATACGAGTGTGTGTGTTTTGAGACTCTCCTGGCAGCAGCAGCAGGCGACTCGTACCTTTCAGCCAATCAGATGAGAGCTGTACTCGATGAAACCCTCTCTGCGCTCCTTTTGCGCAGTCGGAGAAACGGAGAGATGCGCAGGCTTTAAACTAAAACTATTAAATTCCCTCCCTGACTATCACTGACTAAAAACTTAATTTACATTATATCTAATGAACATAAACAAGCTGTTGTTGTGCTATAGTAATATGCAGACATCGTATTAATCTAGTAATATGTAAACATAGTATTAAAATGGCGATCGCTTTTCGCGACCTTTTGCAACACAAATCGGAGGCTCTCTGATCATTTCAAACATGTTTGATACTGTTCAGGATTTTCAATCGGGCTGATCACTGCTCTGATAACCTGCCCTCCAACCTACAGCCCCATCGCCGAAGAGAAGAGCTGAGAAGCGTCGATCAGATTTAATAAATTAAGTTTAAAGTTTTTTTTAATACTTATGATTTATTATCAGTATTTATTTAGCCTATTTATGTATTTATTTGTTAAATTAGCCACATAACCTTAAGGTTACCTACTAAAATGTTGTATCCTAATAAAAATTAAATGCTTAAGATAATAAAGTGATTTTAGATATTTTTTTGTTGTTTGTACATTAAATCATTAGTCTAGTTCTGTAAACATTTATTTTAATTAAATTCATTTTTAATTTTGAAAGAAATAAAATGCAACTGAAAGGAATGAAACAACTGGAAAAATACACTGATAAATGGAAATAATATTTAAATTGACAAACAAAAATGCCTGACATTCCATGACTTGGACAAAAAATATATTCCTGATATCTACTGGCTACTATAGTGTTGCTCTGCCTATAGTGTGAAAAAGTCTGCAATTATCTCTCTCTGAAAAAAAAAATCCTTACTCTTTCTCGGTTTACGGGACTACACGTGTCATACATATCTGCACACGATATAAGAATAACGTTAAATCTGTCTGATAAAAAAAGATAATTCAAGATTATTAAAAAAAAATTATATAGGCTAGCCTAGAGCATATCTATTTATTAAAATCAACGCGATTCATCAGTTCTTGGCTTTGGTGATGCAGAATAGGTTGGAACAGCTGTGATATCAGCCCGATTCAAAATATCAGACATGATCAGTTTTATTTGACTGGATTTGTTTGACTGAAGCAGAGGCTCGAAACAAAACTAGAAGCTCTGTCCAGATGAACATTCTTATTTGCTGGTGGTCAAGCACAAAATACGTAATAAAATAAATGAGTAGGCTAATGAGTAGAAAATAAATGAGTAGGCTATTGTGTTGAACGTTTTCAGCATTAAATGCAATGTCTTATTTTGGTAGTTTTGTAGCCAAATCTTGTCTAGGCGATCGTTTGGAGTTTTACATTTCAAAAGTCTGAAAAATGGACATGTTGATGTTATTTGCAGTATTGGGGGAAAAGTAATAGGCCTACATTACAATCTAAAGTCACTTAATAAAAGGAGCTAAAGGTGTTACTTTTTAAGGAAAGTAATGTGAAAGTAGCCTATTTGTTTTGCGTTTAAAAAAAGAGTAAGGTTTATTTAGAACACTGCTTGTTTGAAGTTATTATTAAGCATTTACACTTTAATTATATACATATGCTTAATTCAATATACTTGTACTTCATTTTATTTAATCAAATGTGGAAAATTTAGAATATTTTGTTGCGTTTGAACCGTCTCATTACTGGTCCTCATTACTGATCTGCGCCACCTACTGGAGAAAGTCTTTTCAGCAGGAGTGATTAATGCAGCATAATTTTACAACGTCAAGATATGTGGTTTTTAATTGTTTTAATCCGTATTTTAAAATAATAAATATAATTTAAATGAACAATTACTCAAGCTAGCTAATGGCCACCATGGTGTGGATCACCATACTGGAGTGGTTCCCTTTAATTTAATTGCAAATAAGTTTACTACAGCCAGTGATAAGCAAATAAACACTTAGTTTATGTTGTCATATTTTCAATGTCTATTTTTTTTTTAGTTTCTAGCTTAATAAAGAAAAAATAAACTCATTATAAGAATCATAAAAAAATTATTATATTTATATTATTACTGAATGATAATATCTACTGTATTGTGCATATTAGGCTACTATAGCACAACAACAGCTTGTTTACGTTCATTAGATATAATGTAAATTAAGTTTTTAGTCAGTGATAGTCAGGGAGGGAATTTAATAGTTTTAGTTTAAAGCCTGCGCATCTCTCCGTTTCTCCGACTGCGCAAAAGGAGCGCAGAGAGGGTTTCATCGAGTACAGCTCTCATCTGATTGGCTGAAAGGTACGAGTCGCCTGCTGCTGCTGCCAGGAGAGTCTCAAAACACACACACTCGTATCCAGAGCGAGTCGTACGTGAAACAGGATTTGCACATTCTCATTCAGGATGAACTCGCAAATTTTAAACATTCAAAACTTTTTGTACACTTTTATACATTTGCAAATGGTGTTTTGCATTTGTGAAACGTATTTTATGAATATGTATTTTTATTTTGTGCACGTGAATTGTTTTTGTGAATATGTATAAATATTTTATGCACGTGAATTTGGTTTTATGCACGTGAATTTGACTACGCATGTGTACATTGTGTCTTTTGCGTAAACTACTTTAGATACTAAATTCGCTCCATACTAAACTCTGCAGGACACCAGCCCTCCAGGACCGAGTTTGGGCACCTCTGATCTAAAGCAACAATATTCAAGCACATCTTAATGTGGGAACACAGCTTTGTGATCAGTTGTAAATGTTCTTAGAATTCCAGCGCGTGCTCTTGTGTGGAAACTCCAAATATGCCATGAAGATGAAACCCCCATAGGAAATCCCTGTAGCAGTTACTAAATGGGAAGTTTAACAACTTTCACTGATTCAATGGGAGTAATCATCACATGACTACAAGACTTTCTCACAGGAGAACGTATTTCAAACAGTCGACTGAAGATATGAAGTGATTTAGAGTGAAAACATGTCATATTATGTCACATGTCAAATCATATTTCTAATTTTTCATATGCTTTAGTTCAGCTCTTTAGTTTTTTTTTTTTCATATGCGTCTACCCAAACATCTGTCATCACAGAACAATTATCTATCTCAATTTTACAACTGGATTTTGTGTAGCCTAACGCCCCATTCACACCGGGCATCAGCCTCAACGCTTGCCAGAGGGCGTGTCTGAAGTTGGGGCTGACGCGATCGTCATAGCAGCGTCAGCCAATGAAATTAGTCAGCAATAGGCCACTGTCTGAGCTGGTGTATTTGCATACATCGATCTGATTGGCTGACGCTTCCGTCGGCGCTTGAAAAGTTGAGCAAGTCCCAACTTTTGCAGCGAGCAACGCCACTGAAGCGGCGCCGACGAATCCACAATGCAGTTCGGCAACGCCTGACATCACCCATTCAAAGTGAATGGGAATCGTTGAAGCTGACGCCCCGTGTAAATGGGGCGTAAGGCCCTGTCCACAATAACACAGGTATTTTCAAAACAGCACTGTTTTCTATGTCGTTTCGCTGTTTTTAATCACATAAAAACAGAATTTTGGGTGACTGAAACAAAACTTTTTGAACACTCTGGCCAGGGTCAAGATTTTCACAAATTCTGGGTACAAAGTACTTGTGTGGACACTACAACAGAGGTTTTCCAGCCTGATCTCATGAGAAAATGTAATTATTTTAGTTCAGTCGTATGAAAATGTATGATTTTAAAAAGGAGGTGTGGCACCCAACCCCGTTCCCACACCCAACCAACATTGGGGGAAAGCAAATCATACTAAATTGTACAAATGAGATCGTACAAATACATACAAATTAGCCACTTTATCAAAAAGTTACGAATTGACGTGAGATAGCGTTGGAGTTTTCTCCTCATCATGTCAACGTGCATGAACTTTTCTCATTTCTGATTGGCAAACATAGCTGGGTCAACACTAAACACTAAACATGGAAGCTGCGAATTAAGAAAATTCCCCATGTTCTCGACAAATGCATTCTCGACAGAGGGGCAACTCACATATTTAGTGTGTTTGCAATTATGCGCTTTTGGCCAGATAAACCTGTTTACTGTCAGGATTAATGTGTATTAGTTCCAGGTCCACAGCTGATGAATGATTATGATGTGGATTAATCTACTGTGTGTAACTGACACATGCTGGGCTGGTCAGAGAGTTGTCATCTGCTCTCTTCAAGCCACAGGGAGTTTTCATTTGAGCCTTTATGTAAAATAGCTGGAGGGTAACGGCCTCAAATCTCATCCCGAAACACACACACACAACATCTGGAAACACTAAACACACTGCTACGATATAAATAACAGATGCTGTGGCTTCCAGGTAATGCTTTGAGGAAATTGGAACAATTTGTTGGATGTTTTAGACCTTATACACATCACTGGAAGGGCACAGGGATTTTCCTCCAGAGAGAAGGCGATGACCCAGATAAAAATAAATAAAATAATAATAATAATACTATAGTACTTTACAGTATACACTACCTGGCAAAAAGTCTTGTCATCAATCCCAGTTTTAAGAGCAACAAATAACAACTTGACTTCTAGTTGATCATTTGGAAAAGTGGCAGAAAATAGATTTTGCCGATCAATCATCAGTTGAGCTGCATTCAAATCATCACAAATACTGCAGAAGACCTATTGGAACCTACATGGACTCAAGATTCTCACAGAAATCAGTCAAGTTTGGTGAAGAAAAAACCATGGCTTGGGGTTACATTCAGTATGGGGGCGTGCAAGAGATCTGCAGAGTGAATGGCAACATCAACAGCCTGAGGTATCAAGACATTTGTGCTGCCCATTACATTACAAACCACAAGAGAGGGCAAATTTTACAGCAGGATAGCGCTCCCTCTCATACTTTAGCCTCCACATCAAAGATCCTGAAAGCAAAGTAGTTCAAGGATTGGCCAGCCCAGTCAACAGATATGAACATTATTGAGCATGTCTGAGGTAAGATGAAGGAGGAGGCATTGAAAATGAATCCCAAGAATCTTGATGAACTCTGGGAGTCTTGCAAGAATGTTTTCTTTGGCATTCCAGATGACTTTATTATTTTTTATTTAATTAGGTTATTTGAGTCATAGCAGAGATGTATGGATGCAGTCGTCCAAGCTCATGGGAGCCATACACAATAGTAATACTTTTTCCACTGCACCATGACTTTATATTCTATACTGTACATTATTTCTGTAAAGTGACAAGACTTTTGTCTAAGTCAGACCTTACTGTCCTAAAATCAAGGCATGATCATATTTTATTTTGTTAAAATAAGCAAAATCTAGAGGCCTTTGCCTTTCATATAAGCCACTTCTGATACCAAATGATCAACTAGAAGTCAAGTTATTATTTGTTGTTTCCAAAACTTGGATAGGCAACAAGACTTTTGTCAGGTAGTGTAGCAAATGCTATAATGTTTTGAACCATACTATAAGTGTATTAACTCTTTGTTAATGACTGCTGCAACATACTGTAGGATTAACTGTAGTGATCTGATAAACTGTAATAAAGACAGTAATATACTTTAGTTTTTACTACAGTAAACTGTGGTGTATTGCAGTGGCGGCTGGTGTTAAAAAATGTGTGTGTGTGTGTGTGGGGGGGGGGGGGGGGGGGGGGCAAACACCAGAAAAAAATCTAACTGTTGGTAAAGTAAGAGTGTAAAAGCCATTTTTCAGGTGATATATTAAAGAACAAAAATATGACTAAAGCATACAATAAATGCATCACAAATCAGTTCATTTTAGTTCAATTTGGGTTTATTATCAGTAATGAAGTAATCAAGATAATCAGTAAACACGTGCACACACACACACAAATGTTGCCTAATCACTGGCCAGTAGCACTGCTTGAAAATAAATTTTGCTCTCCTTCTTTTCTGGCTTGAAAATTTCTCAATAACCTTTTGGTTAAAGTCAGTCATCTCAGTCACCAGTCTCTTCTCTATTGACAGCATGGCCAATGCATTCAGCCTCTCTTGCGTCGTGCTGTTTGAAACAGCAAACACGGAAAACAGTAAAGGCATGACTTACATCACAACCTGCCAGCCAACTCCGTTTGTCATAACAAATGCTGAAAGCCCCGAGTGTACGCACGCCCGCGATCACTTGACTGCTGGTGAATTTGCAGGGAGGGTCGATCTGGTCCAAGCTCCTTGATTATTTTTTTTTTCTTCATCCAAACGCCTTGTGAACGGATATCTTTGCAAAGATACAACGGAATTTTCCTTGATCTCGAGAAATTGCACTTGCTTTCACTATGATTAAAGGTCGGCACAGACGAGCTGCTGCTGAACGGTCTAAGTGAGAATGGTCCAATCACATAAGGCCAATCATATAAAAACAAATATGATTCGTTCTAACAACAAAAATGGGAGGGTTCGGGACGCAGAGCGCTGCGCCCCAAAGACAATTTAAAACCGGCCAATTAGAGCTTATTGTCATATCACATGAATTGCAAAAGTTTGTGTACCTACATAGACACTCATTAGTCCGGCGCCCCGCACACATATGAAAAAATATTGTTCATACATTTTTTTTCAATAAATGTTAGTATGACTACAGTAAATGTTAGAATGTTATAATTAAATCAATTTATTTTGTTAATATTTGTGATAATAAACATTAACATATTAAAGGGGTCTAACTTGCAGGGGGTGGCGCCCCAGCGCCCTCTATTGACCAGCCGCCACTGGTGTATTGATGTATAATATACACTGTAGAAAACTCCAGCATTTGCGTCAATTGTCTATATTACTATAGTTGTTGTGTTACCATAGCAAGTATAGAATTATCACAAAAGTTTAATTCATTCATTTTCCTTCATCTTAGTCCCTTATTAATCTGGGGTCGCCACAGCACAATAAACCGCCAACTATTCCAGCATATGTTTTACACAGCGGATGCCCTTCCAGCCGCAACCTAGTACTGGGAAACACCCCTACAATCACACACACACACACACACACACACACACACACACACACACACACACACACACACACACACACACACACACACACACACACACACACACGCACACACACACACACACGCACACACACACACACACACTCATACACTACAGCCAATTTAGTTCATCCAATTCACCTATAGTGCATATCTTTGGACTGTGGAGGACACTGGAGCATCTGAAGGAAATCCATGTGAACATACAAACAGGGAGAGCATACAAACTCCACACAGAAACGCCAACTGGCCCAGTTAGGACTCAAACCAGCGACCTTATTGCTGTGAGGTGACAGTGCTAACCACTGAGCCATCGTGCCACAAAAGTTTAATTCAAATACTTTATTATAATGTGGTTTAAAACACTGTAGTATTCACTCTAAATTACTATAGGATAGTATATTTTTTTTCATGGGAAATTATCATGTATGTGACACTGAATCAGAGCTGAAGATCTTTGCCCGAACCCGTCGGGTCCTCCGGGTCCCGTCGGGTGGGTTCGAGTTTAATTCGAGTTCGAGTTCCCGTGGGTTCGAGTTTAATTTCCATAATTTTAGATGGGGTCGGGGCGGGCTCGGGTTTGCGCAGTAAATGAATAGTCATGTGATGCATTTCGATTAGCGCGAGAAAGTTATCAAATCGTTTGTTACAACATTAAAATCCATGCCTGCAAAGTTAAAACAAATGATGACAGAGAAGTTAAAAAGAGTGAATTTTGACTGCGGTCAGGCCAGCCGCCAGTTCAGAAGGAACGGTCATTCTAGCCGCCAAGGTATTTCGGCGGTCACTCATACACTGCGTATAACGGTAGAGTGCTAAACAGCAATGTATGTACAGCAAGCTGACAGGAAAGAGGTCACTCGCTACACTGAAACCGCTGTCATAGAAAATTAAATGGATGTTTTTGGCTGGTAGAAGATGAACAAACAAAACTTGCAAAATTAGCCAGATCAGAACTATGCATCTCGGCCTGTAGCAGCAACAGCAGCAGTGAAAGGGTGTTCGGTGCTGCTGGACGCACCATCCTGAGCGCAGGACTGTGCTAAAGCCATCTACAGTGGATTCAATAATGTTCCTCTACAAAAACTCGTAGCCTAATCTTGGTGAGTAAAGGATTTTTAAATTATAAATAAATATTAATTAAACCATAAAATCATAATGTAGACAGGGTATATAGGCTATTCGTTTAATATTCAGCTTCACCGTCACCTTAAAGCCAGACTGTGGAGAGAAGTGGCGAAACAAATCCCGCAGAGCCTTTATCTTAATTCCGTTATTGCCAAATACCCCTTATAATTTAGAATTTATTTTAAGTTAATTTGTTAAGTAAGACTTCTTTTCATTGGTGTGTGGGCCAATTTAAAGGCTAAGTCTATGTACCTATGCCTATTTAAATGCTGAGATGTTACAGAGGACTTTTTTTTTTTTTTTGTTCCAACTTCCAAGTGGCCTATAGCCTATGTTTGTTATGAATAAATTATGTTAAAACATATAAATGACTCATTCTTGAAAAAAAGCAAAAGAGTTGTGTGTAGCCATGTGCACATTTGAATAATGTCGGGTTATAAACGGGTTCTGCCTTTATAAAGCTGTCAATCAAAATGTACCTGTCGGACTCGGGCCGAATTCTGTCAGGTTCGGGCTCTAACGGGGCTAATTTTTATGGCCCGATTACAGCTCTACACTGAATCAAATGTCTAAGAAAAAAACATGATAAAATTACAGGTAGCAAATTTAAACATATTTTAAGAAATTATATCTGGCTAGCTAGCTAGCTAGCTATGCTTATTTTGTTCTAGAATGTCCTGAAAATGCTAAAAAAAATCTGGCAAGATGATACATAGGCGGTAATCATGCTAGCAAACACAATGTACTAAACAAGCAAACAAACATACTTTATTTGTATTTTTTTAGACATGCTAGTGACGTGCTAGAACATTGCTAAAAATATGCTAAGACACGTTATCAAGCTGTAATTAAAAACATGTTAGCAGTGTAATAGTTCATACTAGAAACATACCTGTAGCATCATGTAAACGCATGCTATCATTGTGCCAATATTTGTGTTAAAACATGTTAGCAGCATGCTAAATGTGTTATATACTAGTTTTTTTGTTTTTGCTTTTTGAGTGACCTTCAGAACTAGTAAAAACTGCAAACCTCTGTGACTATGAATTTATATTCAATAAACAAGATGGAATATAAAGAACAACGTAGCACTTTTATTTAGTTTTTGTGTCCTTTTTGATGACTGAAAGCTTCTTTTGTTTTGTCTGCCTTTGTGTTTAACAGAAGAAAGAGAAGTACTTCAGAATGACATTGAGAACGAATAAACAATGCTGTAATTTTCATTACTCGGTGAACTGTCCCTTTAGCAAAATCATAGCATAGCTATTTAGAGCCTAAATGAACACCTCAGGGCAGTTTCCATCATCCAAAAAAAAAAAAAAAAAATCATTCAAAACTTCCATAGAGCCCATAGATCTGTAATATGCAGCGACATGGTTGATTGCACAGTTTATGTGTGTCCGTTTATGTGTTTACTGTTTGTTCAATACAGTATGTGTATATACCCTGGGGTTTCTCTAAATATGAGGGCAGCACAGTTCAGTGAACACATACATTTTAGCGGTGTGGTACATGTGCCTTCACTGATGCCAATGACCCTTGTTTCAACCTGATATAAACTCAACTGGACCTTTTCTCGCTGGTGTTCAGCTAGTTTAAACAGGGGGGTTTGCTGCTGTATTTGTTTATACAAAATCTATAAACTTTATTTTTTATAGTGTCTAGTACCAGTACGTTGGTCAGTGATGAGGAAAAAAAAATGTCAATACTGCATGGCAATTTGTATAATTTTATGCCATGCTACATGACAATGACAACTGGTTTGAAAATGATAATCGGTCAGAATAACAAACATTTTAATTTGTTGTGATTGTAAAACAATTCTGAGAAATAGTTACAATTGCGTGATGTAAAGTCTTAAAGAGCCCCTATTACACATTAAAAAGGGTCATATTTCAGTTTTATGGGTCTCCAACAACATACAGTACTCATATGCATGTGTAATGGATGTCCTTCTGCGTTGTGTTGGTTGGTGTTAATAAAAGGATCCATACAGCAATGTACTCAAACTGGAATTTAATTCTTGTATCACTCCTGTATCAAAAAGCATATGTAACAGACATCAGTCCAATAAACCTTCACAGCACTGCAATGTCTGTCTGTCGGACGCCATCTCACAAAGTGAAAGCATGGGCACAATAACCATGTTGAAAATAAATAAAAACAATACAAAGTAAATAAAACTGTGGTTTGTAACATACCTGTATCAAAAAGCATATGTAACAGACATCAGTCCAATAAACCTTCACAGCACTGCAATGTCTGTTGATCAGTACACAATTTTTAAACTCATTTGCTCTCATTGTTAAAGGAAAATACAGAAATGCTACATAAACCTTCTCAAAAATAATTATAACATGTCAACCCGATTTAAATGAATCGCTAAATCACATTTTACATATAACATACAATTTATATGTAATGAAAAAAATAAACAAAATAGTAAAATAGACAAATACAGAATTTAATTTGTATTAGCCATTGTGCTCATTAAACTTAACTTATATGACACATTCCACACTCAATTCTGATCAAAATACATTTCCCTCACAATAATGATACAATCTGTAACCTGATTGAAAACACTGAATAATCTAAACATCCATATTAATGTAATAATATCGGTATTTACAAGAGGAGCTAAAAAACGCACCTGTCTGTCGGACGCCATCTCACAAAGTGAGCGCGCACCGGAAACTACGTCAGCTGTCATCTCGCGCCTACGCGATCATATTCACTTATAAATACCCATATTATTTTTCATATGGATGTAAAGAGAACATCATCGAAACTTTAAACATTGAAACATGAATAACTCAAAATATTAAAGGAAAAGGAAAGTAATTAATTGTTCGTATTGTCCATTTCCTTTAGATCGCCTTTCAAAATAAAATACCCTGCAGATAATAAATGAGCCAATAATCTAGTGCAATAACAAACACACGCCACACATGCAAGGCCAAAAAACTCTTTCATGGTCTTATAATATGAATTTATTTTACCTAATTATCCCAGCAACTCTTATATGAATCGTTCAGCGATTCATTTGTTCCCAAACCCCTCCTTAGCGCGAAACGAATCTGCGCTGAGTGGACCCATGACAGCCTGTTGCGATTGGTCGACAGCGTTCAGCGTGAGACAGTAAAATGCCCAGCCTGGTTTATCAAGCCCCTGGGTCGCCAACATTGGTATATGATCCAATCGCAGCGGACGCCCGAAACACGCTTCATAGTAAACTTACTAACACCACAGTAAACAGTACCCGGTTCTCAACAGTGTTATTCAGACACCTCACCCCCGAAAGCAGTGCAGTTAAACACCAGCATAACTATTCTTAAATATGATTCAGTATTAATCCACACAGCAGCAAAAGCTGAACTATTCTGAACCTTGACTGCTGTACTTGTGTAGGATCAGCTAACTGTGGCCATAGCAACGACAAACGGCAGTGAAACAAGCTCATAAACGCATTTAAATCCGTAAACAAAGCAGCACGCGTCACGTTATCAACATGGCATTAGACGTGATATGAGAATATAAAGAGTTAACCTGATACAAGCTGTTACAAGTAACAAAACATGTAGATCATTTCTATTTGCAATCATTGCTGTGGCAACTCTTGCGTGAAGTGTTATATGTTCTCAGGGCTTACCTGTACTCTGCTTTGCCCAACAGTCACATCCCCAACCGGAGGGTTGTAGCGCTCACCAGCGCTCCTCCTCTTTCCTCTGACAAGCTATCTCTGCGGGCTCCCATCGCGCTCACCCTGAGCCTTCGTAAGCCTTTCCAGTGCTGAGCACCAGCCCAAAACCAAGCGTGCAGCACCCTGACTTTGTTTGACTTTGTGCCTAATAAACTGTCCTTATTTTGCCCGCACCCATTGGTGTATTGTCTGTCCATTACAAAATGGAGGAAGAAACTAATCCATGAGCTGTGTACTGATAGTTCCTGTCCAGCTCTGTCAAAGTCTCATACATCAGTAGTCTTTTCTGATCCTTCCTTTAACAAACGGCTGATGAATCGCCCATTGTAAGCGTGCAGATTTCTGAACCACTCCTTTCCCTCACACTTCCAATAATATCCAGGTAAGCACAGCGTCTTCATGACTCATGACTTCAGGATCTGTTTGTCTTTGCTGCTGTGTTAGTGGGTGGAGCCGCAGGTTTAAATTTTCGAGGCTGCGTCCGAAACCGCCTACTATTCAGTAGGTACTGCATTTTAATTTAAACGTACTACTCGGCCGTTAGAAAAGTACGTTCTATACAGTATGAATGTGAGCAGTATGAATGGAATTCGGACGTACTACATCTGCCATTTTGTCATGGTCACGTGACCTACCTGCGTCAGTTGCGTCGCTTCACGTCCATTCATAAATTCTCTCGCGGGGCATCATGGGATAGCGCAGCGTCCATGGGATGCGCACTTCAGAATCTCGCCGGAAGTAGTAAGTCATCCGGGTACTTCTCGCATACTGATTTTCGAATTCTAAGAATTCGGACATACTACTCGGCTTGCATACTGATTTAAGCGTACTGTATAGTATGGAAGTATGCGGTTTCGGGCGCAGCCCCAGAGTTTGCGAGCGCAACAATGGGGCAGGGCTTATGTTTTATATCCACGTCACGCTGAAACGGCTAAAGACTCGTCATCAAGACGATTAATTTAAACCACTATAAGTCAACTCTTTTTTTAGATGACTCAATAGTTTTAAAAACTGTCCACTTTCAGATTTAAGCCTTAGCTGGATATATTTCACTTCACTTAGAGCTGTGTTACACACTATATGGAACAGGGCTGCTCAATCCTGTTCCTGGAGATCTACCATCCTGCAAAGTTCAGCTTCAACCCTGATCAAACACACCTGAACCAATTAATAGGACCTGAAGCAGCACTTGATAATTACAGGCAGGTGTGTTTGATATGGGTTGCAACGGAAATCTGCAGGAAGGTAGATCTCCAGAAACATGGTTGAGCACCCCTGATATGGAAGGTCATTTTCAAAAACCCATAATAGGAGCTCTTAATTTTAGGCTTTTGGAGTAATCCCACAACATTAAACCTATATCTGACTGTTTATTGCTCATCATGCTTTCAAAAAATAAATATATAGTAAGGGTGTGACAAGATCTCGTTGGGCGAGATCTCGCAAGATTAAATCACGATGAGATTTCTCGTCGATGTGAAAAGTTGTCTTGTGTCGTGAGTAGATGTTCTCATGATGGAGCGTGGGGGTAAAATTAGCATTGAAGATTGGAAGCAGGATTGAATTTAAACCGCAAATCAATTGCTCTTCACACACCTGGTAAGGCTGGCCTCTGTGTTGCATATGTCACTCGGTTGGGCGGGCGGGTGTGACGTAACCGCTTTTTTTTCTCACTAACCAAAAGCTGCTGCGTTATTCATGTCCAAGCAGAGTCTGCAACTATAGTCACTCAAATTAACCATGGACATCACCACGCGGTGGAATGTCACTTTAGATGTGCTGAAAGTCGCATTATTGAAGTGCAGTACATATATGTAAACATCAAAATCAAACTATTAGGCTACCATCGTGTAGGACTTTTAGCCGCATTTTGCAATAGGACAATCCACACAGCTGTTTGACACAATATTCTCTGCACCTACACACATCTCTAAGCGCGCACACACATACTGAACTGCTGGAGACTCAACACACCCGCCTTCATCATTACCAAACACGCCTATGCTGTATGTGAAAAGCGGACGTTTTCTATTGCTGGTTCAAGTGACCAAATTCCACACAGGGACTAAAAAAGCTTTCATATGTGTGATGTAGCACAAGTATTTAAGCATGTTCACGAGAGAGAAAGAGAGCGCACCATCCGCCACGTAATACTGTTGCATACATCATGTGCAGAAATCACGCCATGGACATTACATCAAGATGCCTACTGGTTTAAAAAGGCCTAGATTATCAGAAAATGGCCAAATGAGAATGTTTTTGTCAAAAACTACAGCAAAACAACTTGTCAAGAAGAAAATTAAAAAATGAAACCATGTGAACTGAATAAATACAGGAATGGAGAAAAAAAGAGCGCTTTATTATCAGCTGTCAGTCAGCGCCTGCTCTTTTTTTCTGCTCATTGCGCCTTTTGCCGTGTGCTGTGTAATTGCAGTCAATCGTGTACGAGTCACATTTAAAAGATGATAAATGTAAGCAGGTCATCAAAAAAAAATCGGACACTGTCAGAAAATCCGAAATGACCATCAAGATCTGCAATGTAAATACTCTGAAATGCTATAGGAGAAAAGCCTGTCAGTAGAGTTTGCTATTTTCTATTTTAATATTAACTAATATTTTGCAGTGTTAGCATATTCATTGCATAGAATTCAATTTAAACTAATATAAAACTATTGCATACATAAAATTATGGGAATAATTATGGAAATTGTATACATAAAAAATGGAAGTAAATTCATTAAATTTAAAGTTAAGTTAATTTAAAAACAGCTAAATTGTTTTGCATTTTGTGATTGTTTTTAAATAAATAAAAATCTATTTTCCATTCATATATTAGCAAAATATTTGAATTCTAAGATTATTCTGTTGATATTCATCATTAAGGATTTCTTTAAAATAGTGTAAAAATTAGGGTTGGGCGATGTTGACCAATTTGGCATCGTACGATGTCTATTGTGAACATCGGCGATGGACGATGGTATGTCGTCGTCGTAGGCGGGTTGGGGGTGGTTGTTGTTAAATATCCATTAATTCATAACGAATTTAATAATTGTAGCCTATCGTTTTCACTACCTGACCCACATGGTCTTTGCTTTACCCATAACCAAGCCATAAATAAAAAAAGTTATACACGAATTACCACCCGTCAATCACTTTTTTTCCGCGGGACTCTGGCATGAGTAGAGTGATCTGTGTCATAATGGCTTTTTCCCCACAGCTGGTGGCGGAGACGAGACGAGAGTTCCGTTGGAGTTCACTGTAATTTGTATTGTGATTAATAATAACTTCCTTATTTTATTATAATAGTAATGATGCTAGGGCTCGACCATTTCGGCATATGCGCCTGAAATTTTATGCGACCCAAAATATATATTTAAGAGCATTTGTGCTAGTGCATAAATTGTTGCCATGCAATCTGTTTTCACTGCAAAATCCTCACCGCGTGCACGGATTTAGGAGACATTTATGCAGGATGCATCTTTGCACCTAAAAACGCCAAACGCAGAGCTCAGGAACAGATTAAAACAGTTGTTATGTGATTGTGAACTTGCTGAAGTAAAAAAAGCCCGGAATGCTTGCCCCGCCTTTGTGCTCTTCTTATTGGCCCACTGCTCTAGAACTGAACGCGAATGGATTGGTTAATATCAGCTGTCAATCACTCAGTCAACGCCTTCTGCCTTCAGATGACAGGAGCAACAACCACGAAAATGTGAAGCGCTGAAGAAGAGAGAATGAAAATAACACTGACAGATTTAGTTTTAGAAACCCTAACGTTACTAATAATGGCACATCTTATTAGTGATCATGTGCTGAATGTTAATCCACCATTTACACTTTTCCAAGAGTGGATAAAAGACTTCCAGTGGCTTCAAGTCCGCTATGAAAATAACTAAAGCCATTCACTGTACAGTCTGTGGGACGGGGTTTGCAGGTAACAGCGTTTGCCACTGAATCTACACATTTTAAGCGCGAGAGGTACTGTATAATCCTCACGATGTATTTAATTCTCACGATGCTGTCAGCTGTGCAAACGGCAGCTATAAGTAAATTATAACACAGCTTATGAAAAGACTGTTATTGCTATTAAGATGACATGCAAATAATAAGTTATATATCAATATAAATGTGGGGCGGGGCGATGGATCGCGATGCCGGCTCAGCATCGTGAAGTTTATTGGCCATCGGCGATAGCATCGTCTATCGGCCCAACCCTAGTAAAAATCTCGTCTCGTCTCGTCTCGTTCTCGTGAACCCAATCTTGTGTCTTGTCTCGTCTTGTGGAGTAGGCGTCTCGTCACACCCCTAATATATAGGCTATCTGAACTATGCTTTTGCCCATTTATTAGTTTGTATTTGTTCTTTTTTTAATTATGCCATTTGCACCATTTGGTCTAAAAAGGAATTTAACATTTATTTTATTCCTTTTAACTCGCAATTGTGACTTTTTATAGCAGAAATCAGATTTCTTTCAAGAGTTCACACTTAGCTGATGATTGATAATAAAGCATGTATGGCATGCTGTTCCAGGAGAGAGTCCTGAGCTAAGAAGATCCTTGAGCCCGGGGCTCCCTCCTGTTTCATCTAGAGAGAGGGGAGTCTGAGGCCCCGTTTACACTAATACATTTAAGTTTTCAGAAGGAAAACGATCCACGTCCACACTGGCGTTTCACCCAGTGTTTCTGAACAACTCTTCATCCACACTACACCACTGAAAACGCACATCATGTGACCACACACACACACACACACACTCTGGCATGCATTGCAGCGATGAGAGCTGTGCACGTGGGACTGTTCATCCACGATTTACCGTTGGATCTAATCTCACTATATTTGTTAAACGTGATATTTAATTCATCTTGTTGTCTCTATCTAACGACATATTCCCTGACTTTGATGTTTTGAATCTATTACTTGTTATCAGGTTATGTGTTTGGCTGAGCACAAAGATAAGTTAATATATTAATTATTGTAACCACGTACACTGATTCTGCACATTTGACTGATTGCTTGCCTTTATTTCCTATATTGTATAAACTTATTGTACGTAATACTTTTATAATGGCCATTATTGAGTATTAAAACTGATATTCAGCAAAAGAGACAGGGTATGTTTTGTATTTTCAATGAAAATGAAAGGAGGCAGTAATGTTATAGGCTCCGTTTTGTTATAAATATGCATACAGTGAAGATGATGGTCATATAAATATGTAGCTACACGATGCCTCAACATTTTTGGTGCCTGTTAAGTTGCTTCAAAATGAAAATAGGCAATTCCTTATGTCATGTTTTCATTTTATTGTTAAGATAGTGAAACAGCATAGCCAGGGTGATGTGAATGAGGTTATAAAGTACACTGATCCCTTCGAAAATTTACCCGACGTGTCCTCAGGAGTTTGTTTTCCATATCAAACTTGAGAAGTCTGAACTTACAAGGAGAAGATGAAGACTGAACTGTATGTAGGCTACTTAACATTGAGGAAAAAGCCCCAATCAGCGAACGTCTGCAGCCCCACCTCCGTTTTCAGATGTCTCAGTTTTCCCCCCATCCACACTGAGATGGAGCAGCAGATTTAAAATTAAAACGGCCTCTCCAGCAGTTTTCGGCACTCAAAAACTCCGGCGTAGTGTGGACGGATGGTGTAACCATAGCAAAACTTATGCATTTTAAAACTAAAACGTACTAGTGTAAACGGGGCCTTAGCTCAGGTAGCTTTCAATAGCCCCCCGAATTTGTTCGCTCAGCCTATTCCTTGATTATTAGGGGTTGCCACAGCAGAATGAACCCCCAACTATACCAGCATATGGTTATGCGGTGAATGCCCAGTACTAAAACACTCATGTACTGTGGCAATTTGGTTCATTCAATTCACTTATACTGCATGTCTTTGGACTGTGGGGGGAAACCCACTCGAGCACAGGGAGAACATGTAAACTCCACACAGAAACGCCAACTCGCCCAGGCAGGACTCGAACAAGAGACCTTCTTGCTGTGAGGCAACAGTGCAAACCACTGAGCCACCGTGCCACCCTGTTTTGGATTAGTCTAAAGAGAGGGAGGAGTAGGGGTGAATGGGGGATTCTTCAAGGCAAAGAATAAGGTAAGGAAATCTGGTTATTTATGTGTGTTTGGATTCGTCTGATTGGTAAATCATCTGATAGCTAATGCGGGACCAGCCGTGGTCAATCATAAGCATGTGATCCTCTCAAAATTAGTTTATAAATAAACTTCACTTGGCGATACGGTGGCTCAGTGGTTAGCACTGTCACCTTACAGCAAGAAGGTTGCTTGTTCAAATCCTGGCTGGGTCAGTTGGCATTTCTGTGTGGAGTTTGCATGTTCTCCCTGTGTTCGCATGGGTTTCCTCCGGGTGCTCTGGTTTCCCCCACAAGTCCAAATACATGCAGTATAGGTGAATTGAATAAACTGAAACTGACCGTACTGTATGTGTGTAAATGAGTGTGTATGGATGTTTCCCAGTGCTGGGTTGTAGCTGAAAGGGCATCCGCTCTGTAAAACATATGCTGGATAAGTTGGTGGTTCATTCTGCTGTGGTGACTCCCTGATGAATAACTGTGCGTTCACACCAAAGGTGGTGAGAGCGTCAAAGGTCCATCTGGCTGCCCTGGTGTCAACGCTGTCTGCCTTCAGCTTCGGCTGCGGGAGCGTCAAAATTCGCTACATTGATCTCGTATTTAAAGAGGCCGTTGCAGCATATCATATCAGTTACATTCCCGCATAATACATTCTTTCTAGCATGAAAATGTTGCGCACTTTTTATCAAATTCAATAAACAATGAAAGATCAAGTTGCATGTGCATGGCTTTGCTCTATTTAATTATCCAATGTGTCTGAAATATCCTGAAGCAGCAATACTGTTCTTTATTGTCGCATGAGATTCCCGCTTTTTTAAAGAAAAAAACTATATAACATTGACACACATCAGTAACTCGCCAGTAACTTTTTAAATGTATGTTCCTGTAAGAAAACATTGCAAATAATTGGAAATCTGGCGACCGCAATAATCAAACCCTTAGGAACAAATGTGGTCGGAACCAAAGTTCACCGGTCTGTGTTCTCTGGACTCCTCTCAAGCGGTGGACTTCTACATTCTGATTGCTTGCCGCCGAACCACGTCATAGCTCATTACCATAAAGTTGACTTGATTTCAACTCTCCTCGACGCTCACACCGGTGAAGACGCATCGCACTGCTCCTCGCCGCTTATCGCCACCGGCTCCCATTGAAAATGAATGACTTCCGGCTACTTTGACGCTCTCACCAGTTTCGGTGTGAACGTACGGTAAAGGGACTAAGCCAAAGGAAAATGGATGAATGAATGAATAAACTTTATTTCTCACAATAGTGAGTTTAAATCACACAATTGCGACTCTATTTCTCAGAATTGCAAGATATAAAGTCCAAATTCTGACTTTATATCACAACATTGCCACTTTATATCTCCAAATTATGACTTTATATCTTAGAATTGCGACTTTATTTATAATAAAGGGAACAGTTAAACAACACAATGAAACTTCAAGTGTTCCCTTTATTTTTTGTGCAGTACATATAAAATACTCACAATAATGTAATGAGTAATTTACAGAATAAAACATAATAAAACTACAATTTGTTAAAAAAACATTAAATGTAAAGCATTATAATTTTCATTAATACATTTTAGTAGTATTTATTTAAAGTTTATAGCAAATTAGTTGTGAGAGTTGTCATTTGTATTTATTCATTTTATTAAATTGCAATCTTATTAATAAAACTAAATCTAACTGAAAATTACAAATATTTCATGGGAACATCTCTCATCAGTCGAGGTTAATGAGGTTATTTATTCCCCTCTTTCAAGAAATGGTGCTCGACATTTGTTTATTTGCAAACATGAAGGAGTTTTATTGACGAGAATATATGTTAGCGTCTGTTTCCTAACATTTGCATGTCTGCGAGCATAACAAAGACATAAGATATAGAGGGTCTTTGAAGCCATGTTTGCCAAATATAATTAACAATTTTATTAGATTACATAAACACATATCTAGTCCGTTGCCACATCCGAGACTTAAACACACAAACAAAGACCGAGTCGACTCATCCCACACCCGCTAACAGTGTTATCTACATTCAAACAGGCCATAGCTGATGGAAACAACTTTGTCCTCTTCTGTCCTTCAAAGCAACCCTAATAATGCCAAGCAATACATTCTCAACACATTTGCCACATCAAGGCTGACATTATTCACAGTTAAGATATTTTATTTATTTATTTTTTAGGGGCAACACCGATGGACGGACATGCCAATTACTATAATGAAAGGCTGTTTGGAAAAAATCAACAGAAGCAATAAAGTGGGAGTGATGCACCCTGTAAATCTCGACCTCATTTCTTTTCATTAATATCAGCAGCAATGTTCATGTTTTAGCAGATCTGTCATATTTAATCTCTTATGTGACATTCAAGAGAATGAATCAAAGATCAGATGTGGTTAATATGTTAGTCTGTCATATCTAATAATCGATTCCCATTTACCTATTTAGTATTTGTAAAACACTCTTTTGAAGGGCTGCTTAAGCTTCACATACTCTATAAAATGAAAATATGTTGTGGTATTAAATTTTACAAACAATTACAATATTGGCCGATATTTCCACAAAAAATTAAATAAAATAAATTTTAAAATAAAATAAATAAATGAATAAATATAATAATAATAATAATAATAATAATAATAATAATAAGAATAATAATAATAATAATAATAATAATAATAATAATAATAATAATAATAATAATTCCTTACATTTATATAGCACTTTTCTGGACACTCAAAGCACTTTACAGATATTTAGGGGGAATCTCCTCATCCACCTCCAGTGTACAGCATCCCCCTGGATGACCTGATGGCAGCATACCACACACCAGCTAATTGGTGGAGAGGAGATTATGATATGGGGATGGTTAGGAGGCCATGATGGACTGAGGCCAGTGGACAAATTAGGCAAGAATGCAGGGGTTAAACCCCTACTCTTTTCGAAAGACATCCTGAGATTTGTAATGGCCACAGAGAGTCAGGACCTTGGGTTTAACGTCTCATCTGAAAGACGGCACTCACTGAGCAGTATAGAGTCCCCATCAATATACTGGAGCATTAGGACGCACACAGACTACAGGTTAACACCCCCTGCTGGTCTCGCTAACATCACTTCCAGCAGCAACCTAGCTTTCCCATGTGGTCTCCCATCCTGGTACTGACCAGGCGCAGCCCTATTTAGCTTTATTGGGTGACCATATGAGAGTTGCAGAGAGCTAGCCGCTGCAAAAAACAAAATAAAATAAAATAAAAATAAAGTTAAATGAAATGAAATAAAATAAAAAAATAAATAAAATAAATAAATAATTAATTAAATAAATAAATAAAAAAATGAAATAAAATCAAATAAAAATGAAATGAAATGAAATAAAATAAATAAAATAATTAATTAATTAATTAAATAAATAAAAAAATGAAATAAATTGAAATAAAAATGAAATAAAATAAAATAAAAATTAAATAAAATAAAATTAAATAAACATAAAATTAAATAAAGTAAAATTAAATAAAATAAAAATAAATATAAAAATAAAAAATAAAAATAACCAATCAATAAGGGGCCCTCTTACAAAAGTAACAAAATAAATTAAAAACAATTTAAAAAATGTATATTTAAATGTATGTGATTATAATTTTTTTAATTAAACTGTTTTTAATCATTAATTAACAATTAATTAAATAATTATCTATTAGTATACCAAGTTACACTGTGTAATATATTAGTTGATGTTTCAGTTTTCATAATGTGTGTTTTGCTGATTTGCAATCGTTTCACAAGTTCAAGGTAAAATGTTTCTAACCAAGAAAGCAATTAGCTAAATTATTCCATCAGTCCATTAGCAAAGTCTGCTAAAAGCTTTAAAAGTCTCTTTGATGTTCTATTATAATTATCTGCACACCTGAACAGGTCAAACTGTATTTTAGGACATGCAAACATTAGTTAAGTGCATGTTTACAGCATTCCTCAGATTGATTTGGATATCTTTAGATTCAATGTATGCTATGTTCACACCACACACACAGTATTAGAGAACTATTTGTTGGCTCTAACCCCTAAAATATTAATCTATTTTACATTTTGATCTTTATACTGTCTGTATTTTATATTTCAAACATAGTGTTATCCTGTTTTAAATTAAAATATAGACCAATTTTGTACTACATATTAGTTTATTTAATAAATACATGTCAGTATATTGTAAGTATATTGTTTAATTTTTACATAATTACAAAATTACATTTTATCCCATATTTGTCCATACTATATAAACCATAATATATCCACCATTTTGGGTGACGCAGTGGCGTAGTAGGTAGTGCTGTTGCCTAACAGCAAGAACGTCGCTGGGTCGCATGTTCGAACCTCGACTGGGTCAGTTGGCGTTTCTGTGTGGAGTTTGCATGTTCTCCCTGCGTTTGCGTGGTTTTCCTCCGGGTGCTCCGGTTTCCCCCACAGTCCAAATACATGCGGTACAGGTGAATTGGGTAGGCTAAATTGTCCGTAGTGTATGAGTGTGAATGAGTGTGTGAATGTTTCCCAGAGATGGGTTGCAACTGGAAGGGCATCCGCTGCGTAAAAATGTACTGGATAAGTTGGCGGTTCATTCCACTGTGGCGACCCCAGATTAATAAAGGGACTAAGCCGACAAGAAAATGAATAAATGAATATCCACCATTTTAACCCATATTTTACTTCAGAGTGTTCAAAGACTTATTTGAAACATTAAAATTGACACGTTACTTGAATATGCTTTGCTTTCTATGTATATAAATGTACCTGCACAAATATATTTTGATGTAGACACCAAAGCGCAATGTCTGCTTTAATTTAAACACACATGAAAAGTGAAGTGCGATTTTCAAACATTAACATGGAAAAAAAAGTGATCACATTTGATTTTTTTCCTTAATGACAATGCTGCAAAACCACATATACAATGTTTGCTTGACATGCATTTTTAAGCTCATCTGACACTCGTGGTTTTCTGTAAGAGAAATTTCATTCTTATAGAGGCAAAAATAGCATAGACTGTAAGAGTTATGGATGTAGTTTCCGTAATGTCACCCATAGGTTTCTGAAGAGTGCAAATAAAGCTACAAGTACAAAAAGCTTTTGAAATAGAATGAATAAATACATAAATACATAAGTAAATGAAAAAATAAATAAAAAAATACATACTGTAAACAAATAAGCGAATGATTAAATGAATGAACAAACAAATAAATAAATAAATAAATGAACAAACAATAAATTAATAAATTAATAAATAAATGAATAAATAAAAAATGAATGAATGAATGAATGAATAAATAAATAAATAAATAAATAAATAAATAAATAAATGAATATGTAAATAAATAAATAAATAAATAAATGAATAGTTGAATGAATGAATAACTAAATGAATGAATACATAAATAACTAAATGAATAAATAAATAAATAAATAAATACATAAATAAATAAATAAATGAATAAATAAATAAACAAACAAATAAATGGATTAATAAACAAAAATACGAATGAATAAATAAATAAATGAATGAAAGAATAAATAAATAAATGAATGAATAAATATGCAAATATGTAAATAAATGAATAAATGAATGAATCAGGACTTTTCAGAAACATTTTCTGGAAAGAGAAAGAATGGAAAAAAGAAAGAAAGAAAAAAGAAAGAAAGAAATAAAGAAAGAAAGAAAAAGTCAGTTATATGTATATATATGTATATGTATATATATATATATATATATATATATATATATATATATATATATATATATATACATATAACTGACTTTTTCTTTCTTTATTTATTTATTTCTTTCTTTTTTTCTTTCTTTCTTTTTTCCATTCTTTCTCTTTCCAGAGAATATATATATATATATATATATATATATATATATATATATATATATATATATATATATATATATATATATATATATATATATATATATATATATATATATATATATACACAGTAGGTAATTACATTGCTTCTTCCAGCCCCTTTCAACTACAAGATATCATTTGTTACTATAAAGGTAAAACCGATATACCAGAGAACTACATTATTAACTTTTTTATTTTTTATGGAAAATATTTTGTTCACAAACAAAAATTCTCGAATTTGCAGCATTATTTTTCAAAATTTTTTATTGAAATGTATGTTTTTATTAAACCTCTTAGACTGGTTAAAAACAAGAAAAGTGATAGATTCTTGGATCATTACGATAATTATTTTGGAAATATCACAGATACATAAGTTCTTCTTTCCTCTTGCTGTATTTGTGTTATTTATGTATCTCTGTTTATTTTTTTTCTCTTTTGTTTCTCTTTTTTTTACTGTTTTATTTGCGTTTATAATATTACTTAACCTGATCTGGTAAGTTATTATCATTGTTACTATTATTGTCCTCTTTGTGTTTGATCAGATGTTTGGTTATGTTTGTTATTTAATAAAAAAAATAATTCAATAAAAAAGTTTTTTTTTATTAAAATAAAAAATTAAATAAATAAATAAAGCTACAAGTAGGCCAACCATCACCATTTTGTTTGCGTGAGTGAGCTACAGATGCCTGCTAGCATTTTTCTTAGAAGGGCATTTCTTTGGGAGAAACGCTTTATACTTCATTACCTGCGACTCATTTGTGTTCTGACCACATGTGCTTGGTTGTATAGTATATTAGTAAAGTGTTTAGTCTTTACACTAAATACACTGTTGTAACACATTGAGCCACTAAACATTGTTCTTATGACGTTTTTCTACAGGAAGAAAACGCAAATTACTTCCAAATACTTGCAAAGTAAAGTAAATGCAAAACTATTTATGAAATCCAGGCATAAAATGGTATGACAAATGATTCTCGAGTGCATTCATGTTCTAAAGAAAATTATAAATAATAAATGATCTTAAATAAAACAAATACAAAAAGCAAGCTATATTATCTGATAATTGTAGGAAATAATTCTAAAAGGCAACTGACTGTGTAAAGCCACATAAAACAAAACAAAAATACGATATACTGTATATGCCCAGTTCGGCGGCTAATCAGCCGGAATCAGCTGAGGTGAAGTGATGGTGACCAGCGAGACCTAGCTGTCACTCAAGTGGCCATGCCCTTAATTATGTAAACTTAATATAACGTAATATAAACCAAAAGGATGAGTTATAAAAAAAAAATTCACCCCCCTCACAGTTGTCATAAAGGTAATTTTAGCTATATGCACCAAAATCGTTTGTTGAACCAGGCTGTAAACACCTTTTTTCTGCTGTGAAGTTGGCCATTTTAAGATTGCGATCAATACAAATGTGCTGTATTATGGAGCCAGGCCTAGCAGAATATTGATGAATTGCAGTTCCAGTTACTTCCATATTAGCTTTACGAGGGAGAGCGCAAGGTTACCGCTTGGTAAAGAGATGTAGAAATAACCAGGTAGCTACAGAAACTCTCAAAAAATAAAGGTATGAAAGCCGTCACTTGGGTATTACCTTTTCAAAAAGTACATATTTGTACTTAAAGGGTTCATATCGGTACCTCAAATGTATACATTAGTATCTAAACATTACAAGAGGTACCCTTTTGTACTTTTTAGGTACTAATATGTACCCTTGAGGTATTAATAAAGACTCTGTATTTACAAATGTAAAGCTTTTAAAAATGTAGAACTTCAGTAGTTGAATTTTGAAAGTGCACATCTCCATGAAAATCATGTTTTCAACAACAGTTGTGCACTTTGTAAACCTCACCATGCCGACTGTCATCCAAAATCAGTCCACAGATTTGTATTACCTTGCCGGGTTATTGATAGCCAGCAGATAACCTGGTGCAGTCTGGTCATTGTAGACAGAGCTAATTAATCTCTTTCAATCCCAGCTGCAGTGCCCAGCGCGGCCCAGGGAGTTTGTGTTTCTCTCCACAATTACAGATGCCCTTCCCTGCCTTTTCAATCAATGCCTGCACCTGAAGCTGGAACCTCACACTGGGATAGGCCGGTACTATTATTTATATAACAAAGGCTGATGGGATTGATTCTCTGACCTTCATAGTGTGCTGAACCTCTGAAGCTTGTTTGGAGCATCCCGGACTTATTGGATACATACTCTAGTGAGCACAAATTCACAGTCTGGGTTCATCTGTGGAAAGGACAGGATGTGTTGATGATTTGAGTTTTTTTCTTTTTTTTGTCAATACACTCACTGGCCACTAGGGCTCCTTATTACCTTTTTAACCAGCCTGATATCTTGAGAAAACGTAAGTATTTTACGTTTTGTCAGTTTAGTGGCGAATTCGTACGTGTTGAGTCGTATGAAAATGTACGATTTAAAAAATGAGGCATGGCACCCAATCCAGCCCCTAAACCCAACCGTCATTGGGTGATGAGCAAATCATACTAAATTGTACGAATTAGATCGTATGAATTCATACGAATTAGCCACTAAATCAAAAAGTTATGAATTCCCATGAGATGTGTTGTTTTAACCAGTACAAAATCACAAAGAAACGTAACTATTTAAAGGTGCAGTATGTAAGTTTGACACGCAGTGGTTGAACTAGGTATTGCATTCCTGGATCAAAATAAACGCAAGCCAGATTGAGGACCAACAGGAGCGAGTCTGACTATCGAACCTAAAGGCTGATTTAAATCGTGTTCTAAATAGAACGTGTTAGAATGTGTTCGTCTTCAGTCATGACATTCAAATCAGTATTTTATTCCCAGATTAGAAAAAAAAAAACAATTAAACTAATAACAGGCTTATCTGGTACTAAAAATCATCTTGACCATTTGTGAATTTTTGTTTTGATCCATCTTGCGACTCAATAATAAGTCAAATATGATAGTTTAAGGCAGCACGGTGGCACAGTGGTTAGCACAATCGCTTCCCAGCAAGAAGGTCGCTGGTTCGAGCTGCGGCTGGGTCAGTTGGCATTTCTGTGTGGAGTTTGCATGTTCTTCCTGTGTTCGTGTGGGTTTCCTTCGGTTTCCCCCACAAGTCCAAAAAAACATGTGGTATAGGTGAATTGGGTAAGTTAAAGTGTCCGTAGTGTATGTGTGTGAATGCGAGTGTATGGATGTTTCCCAGTGATGGGTTGCAGCTGGAAGGGCATCCGCTGCGTAAAACATATGCTGGATAAGTTGGCGGTCCATTCCGCAGTGGCGACTCCTGATTAATAAAGGGACTAAGCCGAAAAGAAAATGAATGAATGAATGAATGATAGTTTAATTAAAGAGCTTTACATCAGGCTTCTGATAGGTCTGTCAGGCTTTTACATTTACTCACCATTTACTATTTCAAGAGTTCACACTTAGCTGATGATCAATAAAGCGTAATTGGCATGCTGTCCCGGGAAAGAGCCCTGAGCTCGTATATCCTTGAGCCCGGGGCTCCCTCCCGTTAGAAGGGCGAGAGGGACGTTCGAGCTCAGGAAGGTCTCGAGAACTCCCCCGCTTATCGCCGTGTGAAAAGTGTAAACTAAGGTTGTCTTAGGCAATAATTTGGTTTAGTCGATTGGCTATGGTGTATTTTTTTGGACGGTGGGAGGAAACCGGGGAACCCGGGGGAAACCCATGCAAACACGGGGAGAACATGCAAACTCTGCACAGAAACGCCAACCGGCTCAATGGGAGGTTGAACTGGTGGCGTTCTTGCTGTGAGGCAACAGTGCTAGTCACTGGGCCGCCGTGTCGCCCTATAGGAAAGGGTGGAAGTAGATGTGGAAGGAGGGGGGAACTTCGAGACGAAGATAACTGGAGTGAAATCTCTGGTTATTTATAGTGTGTCCGTAATCATCTAATAGAGCAGATTACGGAGCTGATAAGGTGCCAGCCGTGTTGATCATAAGCACGTGATCCTCTCGAAATTAGTTTATAAATAAACCACACATTGATCTCATTGTCTATTGGTTTTCAAATTATATATAATGCCTCTATCTTTTTTATTTATTAATTAATTAATAATATTATTTTGGCAGTGTTTAGACATTGGCCTCATTTAAAAAAAAAAAAAAAAAAAAAGGATAGCCAGCACTAAAGGCCACAGACTAATCTGAGCATCAGAATATGTAAGATTTTACTGACTTCTAACATTAAATGGTTGTTTGTGCATGATGAACTGGTCTGAGTAGTTTAGAAACTGGTGATGTACTGTGGTTTTCAAACACAACTCTCTCTAGGGTTTCCAGAGGAAGGTCAGACAAAATTCTATATCAAATTTGATATGGTGGGTAGTGAACAACTTTATTCTTTCCATCAGAAAGTTTATCAGATGTTCTCTTGAGGATCTGATAAATAGGCCCACCGTCTCCTGAGATGTAAAACCAGTTTCATTGTTTTAAAGTTCACGAGTGACAGCAACACAACATTGTCTACTGAAATACATAGCGGTAAGCAAACAAATTATACAGCCACATCTTTCTTCTCTAACCTCAATACACCAGACAGGACAGGACAGGTGACCGACCCATATGGTTTTTCTGTCAGGAGAATATAGGTTTCAAGTACATTTAGGACTGTTGGAGACTCAGGAGTAAATGTTATCTGATAATCTATTGACGTGTTTCAGAGCCGCAGGGCAAGCTGGTAAATGTACACGCTGATTTTTACAGCGATTAAGAAGCTGCTGATATGTAGGTAATGACCCAAGTAGTCATGCGTTTTGTCTAGATTGATCTAATGATCAACTACATTGAGTTTCTCTGAGTTAAGTCAATCTCTTTAAATTATATTACACAAATCACAATTTTATATAAAAAGTAAACTGAAAATGAAACCCAATTCACCTGCAGTGCTAACCACTGAGCCACCGTGTCGCCCACAATTCTGTTTCATTACCCACAATTTGTTCTTAGTTTCTCATACGCAGTTGTCTAAAGTAAAAAAAAAATACAAATACTTAAACTACTGTAATTGAGTAGTTTTTTTTTTCTCAGGAATTGTACTTTACTAAGTAGTTTTAAAAATGTGTGCTTTTACTTCCCCTTGAGTACATTTTTAGTGCAGTATTCAATCTTTTACTCCACTACTTTTCTTCAATTCTTTTCCTTCCTCCAATTCCTTTCCTTTTTGCAATTTTTTCTTGTCTATGGGGATTAGAAAAATCAGTCCTGTGAGTCTAATCAAATGCACATAGAAGGTAAATCGCATCATATTGAGCTACCTCAAGACATGGGTGATTCATAATTGCAGCAAACTGTTTGGAAGCATTAAAAAAGTCCATAAAGATGTCCAAAAACTTTACATGCAATGACCCAGAGACTGTTTAGATTCATGTCACTGATGAGAAGGATGTTTACTGTATGATGACCAAAATGGCCTTAAACACCCAGCAGGCACACGATGTTAACATGACGTCAGATTTTCGGAGACATTGCATTTTCTTGGGAATGAAAATCGGGTTGATGTCAGAACTCAACATTAGGCCGACGACGTCAATGTCCAACCTAAAAGCAACCAAATATCAACATCTAATGATTTTACAGCTTAATGTTGTGTGGACGTTACCACTATGACGTTTATCAGATGTTAGATTTTGGTTGCTATACCTGCTGAATAAATATCAGTATTTGACGTCAATATGACGTTGGTTTAAGAGAGCGGTGCTCAACCCAGTTCCTGGAGATCTACCTTCCTGTAGATTTCGACTCCAACCCTGATCAAACACACCTGCACCAATTAATTATGACCTAAACAGCACTTGATAATTACAGGCAGGTGTGTTTGATAAGGGTTGCAACTGAAATCTGCAGGAAGGTAGAGTTCCAGGAACAGGGCTGAGCACCCCTGGTTTAAGATGTTGGCTCGACATTGGATTTTGGTCACTTGCTAACACAACCTAAAATCAACCAAATATCAACGTCATTTGAAGTTGTTATTGGACATGAAAATAACATTGTCCTTAGATGCTGGCTTGACATTGAATTTTGGTCACCTGACATCACAACCTAAATCTAATCTAATATTAACGTCTTATGACGTTGTTTTCCTGCTGGGCAATAACTAAATGCACTACAGAATGTTACGTTTACACACATCCACAAATTACATGTAAATGCATCAGCTTTTTACAGCGTAAAAAGCTTTTTGGCGTACAGCTTTTTACACTACTCACTACTCTTGAGTACTTTTGAAAGGTCTTTGAGTAATAATTAAAACATATAATCACACTTCTATTTTTGTATTTCTGTACTGTGCATTTACACCGTGGCCATATTCATCTATGTAAACACACAAAAAACAACATTAACATTATATCAGATGCTGTAAAAAGCTCATTGACAGCCAATAGACTTTTCTGACAGGGTATTCGAGTGTCATCGAGAACTTAGCGGTTTTTATTTTTATTAAAACCATGACAGTAAAACACAAATGCGGTTATGAATGTATTAAAACTTATGCTTGTTTGTTGTAAAAAGTCATAATAATGACAAAAAAATACCAATTTGTGGATCTCCTGACTTCCGTGTGCAGCTATGCTGTCATTGTAGCTGATGTATTCTGGGAATTTTTCGTACCCCTTGGTTTCGAGTGTGGTCCTGAAAAATCTCCATTTGAATGGGTATCAAGCCCTTCCCCTTAGCCCTACACCTTCAAACTAAAGAGAATTGGGACACCTCTACTCCTTCACGTGAACGCGCAAAACGAGGGGTAGTGGTAAGGGGAAGGGCTAAGGGGTAGAATTGGGATTGGGCCATACTCTACTTGCACTACATTTTTAGGCAAGTAATGGTACTTTTACTTAAGCATGATTTTTCAGTACTCTTCCCACCACTGCTCATATGTGATATTATTTTTTCCAACTTTCCTTTTATATTATCCTTTTACTTGTCAGAAGTATGCTCACAATTCCAAGAAGAAAAACAAATCATAATGGTGAGGTGGTGCTGCCTTTTATTTATTGTTTAACAAATTAATTTCTTTGTTTTAATTATTTATTTTCCACATCAAATAATTTATATGTATTCTATGAACCAGATAAAGTGTAAATAAAACTAATCCTTTAATATAGTATTTCTTTCAGAGTGTCAAGAAATCATGAGAGTAATCATTGTTGACAGCCGCGGTCTTTATAATAAACGGCGGTGGATTCACACACACTGAAATGTCTTGCTATCATACACTGAAGTGAAAGTGTGTTCTGCTGGGATCTGCTCTTCTGTGTTTGAACACATTTGAAAGAGGGCAGATTTAATGCTGCTGGGCTGGGAATAAGATAAAGAGATAGGTAGAAAATGCAGATCGACAGGCTGTCCCTGAGACCAAAGTCTGTTGAAGAAGCAAGTGATTTGTTAGCCGCTTCAGAGACAGATGAGAGGACGACGGTGAAACTTCAACAATCTGTTCTTCCGTACAATCTCCCTCTGTGACTTTAACTGAGATCAAACCACCACACAGCCGGAGAGAGCGGGAGAGAGAAAAGCAGTCGTTCATCCGCACATGTATATATATATAAAAAATACTAATGCGCAACTGGTGGAAAGTAGGTTAGAGGCTCTTCAGGAAAATGTTTCCCTGCGGGTTCAAAATTTAGGGTGATTTTTTTTCTGGTTATAGCTCATTCATGTTCTACAATCTTTGAATTATTCAGATGTTAGATATTCTGGGTTGCATTTATTTAGCATATATAGTATGTCTTGGTCTGGGCTGAAAAATAAAATGGCATTCGCTGTGTCTTCAAGGTCAGTTTATTTTAACGTGCTTGCTTTTTTTGACATTTTTGACATTATATATACAGTTGAAGTCAGAATTATTAGCCCCCTTTTGAAATTTTGTTTCTTTTTTAAATATTTCCGAAATGGTGTTTAACAAAGCAAGGAAATTTTCACAGTATGTCTGATAATGTTTTCTTCTGAGGAAAGTCTTATTTGTTTTAGTTTGGCTAGAATAAAAGCAGTTTTTAATTTCTTAAAACCCATTTTAAGGACAAAAGTATTAGCCCCTTGAAGATCATTTTTTTTTCGATAGTCTACAGAACAAACCATCATTATACAATAACTTGCCTAATTACCATAACCTGCCTAGTTAACCTAATTAACCTAGTTAAGCCTTTAAATGTCACTTTAAGTTGTATAGAAGTGTCTTGAAAAAAATCTAGTAAAATATTATTTACTGTCATCATGGCAAAGATAAAAGTAATCAGTTTGAGTTATTAAAGCTATTATGTTTAGAAATGTGTTTACTACTCTCCGTTAAACAGAAATTGGGGGGAAAAACAATAAACGGGGGCTAATAATTCTGACTTCAACTGTATGTGTATATATATACAGTATATATATGAAGAGTTCAGATGCAAAACCCTCTAAATCAGACCTCTTTTTTTGTAAATGAGCATTTTCTATCAGGCTTCTCTGATTTGGTACAGAGGTTTCATTTTATATGTAGTGAAAAGGTTATTAGCTAGTTAATAAAATACCTTTTTTCCAAAAATATTACTTTAGACATTTTTTTTTTGATTTTTAACAAGGTAGATTTTCTTTTGCCTCAAAACCAGCTAAATCCACCTATGCTTTTTTTTTGCAAAAACCTCTAAATCCACCTATTGAGACAAGACAGCGTAACTAGTTGAAAATCACTAAAGATGCAATTATAAATATAAAATATAAAAATAAATTAATTTGTCAAGTAAGTGGCGGTTCATTCCCCAGTGGTAACTCCTGATAAATCAGGGACAAAGCAGAAGGAAAAAAAATGAATTCTGTCAAGTTAGTGCATTAATCAATAACATTAAAACTGACATTAATTAAATCTTAACTCTCTGTTGTCATTTCTGATATTTTGGATTTAAATTTATTGTAAGTAGTATAATGTAAACATTGCAAACATTGTAAGCTAAGCTTGGTAGATTCAAATAATGTAGTGTGAAAACATAGTGAAACATCAATATCTGTGCTTTGTCCATTAATATAAAAAGCTTATCAGACGTATAGGTATTATGATGTAATACTAATAATGTATAGTTTTATACATTATATTAATCTTTTAAAAAATAGCTTAAATTAGTAAATAAATCACAAGGTAGGCCTACTGGGCAAAAGGGGATGTCTCTCAGACAATTTAAGAAGCTGTCATTCATTCATTCTCACCATACTTAAGGTCTTAGTCTCTTGTTTCTCCTCATAGCATCCACGTGGGATAAAAGAAGGGCATCTTAACTCGTGAAACAGAGTTTCCGTTTAACGTATAGTAAATCGGACTCATTCAAAGTAGTGTCGCTGCACAAAAGCACGTTATGAATGCATGCTACACTTCCGACTGTACATTGTGTTTTCTTTTTCTTAAATTGCACAGAGTTTTGAAGTAAGGGACGTTTTCATTTGCCATTCACTAGTCAGACAGGCTCATCCAGTTCATCAAACTCCGTCTTTTAAAATCGAAAGAGGAATAAAACTGAAGTCTCCTCATAAAAGCCGGCGTATCAGCGCGCTGCTACATTGAAAACATATGATTCGATTCGCATCTTCTGATTGGTTCTCGGGATATAGCGGCTTTTGCTGTGAAAGGCAAGTGGCGTTTACCGGCTTTAGTCAACAAACTGTTATTTCTGAATGCGCTGACGCTGGGATTTGGATGATTAGAAGCAAATCTATTTTTTGATGGTGTACTACATGCCTAAAGCATTCACTCAATGTCATTAGCTCAATTTTGGCGGCGTTCGCATCTGAACTCTTCATATATATATATATATATATATATATATATATATATATATATATATATATATATATATATATATATCTGTGTGTGTGTGTGTAAATATAAAATAAAAAATATATTATAAAAATCATGTAGATCATACTGTAAGTTGTCATTTACACACCAAATTGTATTATTCATTCATTCACTCATTTTCTTTTCAGCTTAGTCCCTTTATTAATCCGGGGTCACCACAGCGGAAACTCAACTCAACACAGAAACGCCAACTGACCCAGCCAAGGTTCGAACCAGCGACCTTCTTGTTGTGAGGCAACAGCACTACCTACTGTGCCACTGCGTCGCCCAAATTGTATTAATGAAATTGATTGTACAAAAATAATTAATTTTTTTCAGCAGAACAATAAAGGCTGAAGCTGAAACAGTGACTTTGAGAGTGAAAAAATTATAATAAAATAAATAAATAAACATATTCAAGCAAAACAAAATAAATTTATTGAGGTATTTTTGATGCAGAATATTTTTTTTTGCATGCATGGATGTATGGATGGATGTATGGATGGATGTATGGATGGATGGATGGATGGATGGATGGATGGATGGACGGACAGACAGACAGACAGACAGAGTATCCTGTGAGTATCTTCTAGTAAATTCATCATGCTGGATTTTTTTTTTTTTTTCATGTCTGTCCACTCTGACCCCAAAGCCCCCTCGTCTGTCAAGTTTCCATGGCAACTGTCATCACATTCCACACCTTTATAAGCACAGGACAGATGAGCTCCTCCAAATGGCTTGGTCTGCTGGTATGGAGCATTCAATTACCTGTACTGTCCAACTGTGCGTGAGACAGAGATGCAGACAGACATACAGCAAGCAGTCACACAGCCTGATATTGCACAACTGTGGCATCATGCATGTGTGTTTCCAGTTGGTCTCTGCACATGTGTACATCTGTTACATAATACCATTTTCAGCACTGTTTTATAATATAAATAGTATAGGCACAATGTTTTCCCCTTGCCTTTTCCCCCCTTTTCAGGATCCTTTAACAGTGTCAATGTTGTAATGTAGGGCGGCACGGTGGCTCAGTGATTACCACTGTTGCCTCACAGCAAGAAGGTTGCTGGTTCGAGTCCCTGTTGGGCCAGTTGGCATTTCTGTGTCGGTCACACTATTTACATTCCATCATCTTTCTAAAGCTGCCGATCGTCTCTACAGCCAGAAGCTGTGAAATGTACAGAAATGACCATGACTGCTTCTGTTTCACATGATGTATAGAGGACAAGAAAACTATAGACAATCTGTCGGATGGGATGATGCTGGAGAAAACAACACCGCTGTAGGTTATTGTCAATTAAAGGTGTGTAGAGTCCAGTGAGGCCCTTCATCCTTGAATCGTTCATTGAAATGCAGAGTCTGTTTAGATTAAAGGTCTGTCATCCATTACAAAGAAATGTGGGTTTATATTTGAAATACAGACATCACACTATTGATCTTAAAAGTGGAAACAGAAAGCATATGTTGTCTTTTAAAGCAATGTTTTTTTTATTATAAAGTACTACACGGAAACTGTCTCTTCACCTAAACATTTTTACTGAAAAAAAAATTACTTGACTGATAATTTCACAGTAGTACAGTAGTTGTTTGCTGTTTGATTAAGTAAATGAATCAATGTCACTCACAATCCTTAATCGAGGGCTTAATACCTGATTCATCACTGCCACAGTGGAGTGAACCACCAATTACTCTGGCATATGTTTAATGAGGCAGATGGCAATAGTAATTATTTAAAAAAAAAAGTAAATAGTTCATAAATAATAATAATAATAATAATAATAATAATAATAATAATAATAATAATAATAATAATAATAATAATAATAATTCCTTACATTTATATAGTGCTTTTCTGGGCACTCAAAGCACTTTACACAATTAGGGGGGGGGGGGGGGGTCTCCTTATTCACCAAATATAATAACATATGTTGCTGTATATGCATTTGATTCACTATAAAAAAAAGTGTATAAGAGTCATTCATATGGGAATTAGGGTTGGGCGATGTCGACCAATTTGGCATCGTACGATATCTAATGTGAAACATTGCGATGGACGATGGCATCGCCGTCATAGGTGGGGGTGGTTGTTGTAAAATATTAATTAATTCATAACGAATTAATTAATAGTAGCCTAACATTTTCACTACCTGACCCACAATTAGTGGTGTCAAAACTAATCGTTTCTTCGGTGCACCGCGATGCAGACGCGGACAATTCGGTATCGGTTCAGTAATAATCATAACCGGTTAATATATACTGACGTCATTTTTCTCACATGCGCTATGTCGCCGTAGCTTACTATTGCAAGGGAGGCGAGCGCGAGTAGGCTATTTACAACGCTCTAACTACGAAAAACTCAGAAACTGTGCACAATTTCACTGCGTGTGTGTTTGCTGAACACTGTTTCACTGACACTTACAGCAAAAGCCCCTATTTCACGGCGATTAAGAGAATGAAAGTAATCTCCATTTCTCTCTCACTGTGGCCCATGAGTGCATCTGTGAAGAGCACCAGCGTGTAAGAGCCAATCGCAGCCCTTTCTGTTGAGCGCGTGACCAATCAAAGGGGTGTAAGAAAGTACATGGTAGTTGGTAGACAAGGTTTAGAAAGCGAGCGGGATATTTATATTTGTTTATTTGCTATAAATGCTCGTGTTGCTTAAAGGTACAGTTTATATATCTGAAGATAGAGGTAAAGTTAGTTTTATATTGGGATATTCAGACATTCTCCTTAATAATATAATTTCAGAAAAGTATTATTTGCAAATTCTAAATAGGGAAATCATATTAGCAGCCAATGACTATCAAAGTACAACATTGTTCACAGTCAATTAGATAGTGTTAATGTTGTTTGTTACTTGTATGCTAATTCCAATCGAATATTCAAAGTAACATGATAAACAATATAGAGACTTCTAAATGAACGAATGTGTGAATATAAAACCAACTTTACCTTTATTCTGACTGTTTGTATTAAAGGACAAAATTGTTTTACAAATAGTATATAAATATATTTATACATTTTAATACAATAATTGCTGTGAAGAAAATATAAAACTGTGTATGGAAAGAATCGTCAATGCACCGTGATGCACCGAGATATCGAATTGAACCGAATCGATGGCATGATAATCGTAACCGAACCGAACCGTGAGACCAGTGTAGGTTCACACCTCTACCCACAATGGTCTTTGATTTACCCATAACAAAACCATAAATAAATAAAGTTACACACAAATTACCACCTGTCAATCACTTTTATCCGTGGGACTCTGGCATGAATAGGCAGAGTGATCTGTGTCGTTATAATAACTTATCCCACAGCTGGTGGAGGAGACGAGAGTTCGTTTGGAGTTCACTGTAATTTGTATTGTGATTGATGATAACTTCCTTATTTAATTATTATTATGAGGAAATAATAACAAGTAAAGATGCTAGGGCTCGACCGCTTTGGTCGCATATGCACCTGAAATTTTATCTATGCGACCTAAAAATATATTTTTGTAAGCATTTGTGCGAGTGCATACATTTTCACTCTTTTCACTGCAAAATCCTCACCGCGTGCGCAGATTTAGGAGACATTTATGCAGAATGCATCTTTGCACCTAAAAACGCCAAACGCAGAGGTCAGGAACAGATTAAAACAGTTGTTTTATGTGAACTTGCTGAAGTAAAAAAAAAGCTTGCAATGCTTGCTCCGCCTTTGTGCTCTTCTTATTGGCCCACTGCTCTAGAACTGAACGCAAATGGATTGGTTAATATCAGCTGTCAATCACTCAGTCAATGCCTTCTGCCTTCAGATGACAGGAGCAACAACCGCGAAAATGTTAAGCGGTGAAGATGAGAGAATGAAAATAACACTGACAGATTTTGTTTTAGAAAGCACCTAAAGTTATTAATAATGGCACATCTTATTAGTGACCATGTGCTGAATGTTAAACCACCATTTACACTTTTCCAAGAGTGGATAAAAGACTTCCAGTGGCTTCAAGTGCACTATAAAAATAATTAAAGCCATTCACTGTAAAGTCTGTGGGATGGGGTTTGCAGGTAACAGCGTTTGCCACTGAGTCTACACATTTTAAGCACGGGAGATACTGTATAATCCTTCATTTAATCCTCACCATGCTGTCAGCCGTGCAAGCGGCAGCTATATGTAAAATTTAACACAGCTCATGAAAAGACCATTATTGCTATTAAGATGACATCCAAATAATAAGTTATATATCAATATAAATGTGCGGGACGATGGCCGGCTCAGCATCGTGAAGTTTATCGGTCATCGGCGATGGACGATGGGATCGTCTATCTGCCCAACCCTAATGGGAATCAGACTATACATGTTAGTTGAATGGATTTGATTCATTAAAAAGAACTGGCTCACAAGAGTCATTCATATGAGAACCAGACGATTCATAACAGCTGTATGAACTTGACTCACTAAAAAGAACAGACTTCAATCAAACAACAGAAATCGTCAGAAATCAAACAACGTCAGAAATCGTGATGAATTGTATTTATTTGATTCACTATAAAGAATCAGCTCTTAAGAATCACTCATATGGGAATCATATTATACATGATGGATGTATGGATTTGATTCACTAAAATGAACTGGCTCATAAGGGTCATTCATAAATGAGATACCTGTACAGGCTATGATAGTTGTTTGAGTTTGACTCACTAAAAAGAACTGACTCATAAGTGTAATTTGTTCTGAAATAAAACCACACGTGATGAACTGTATATATTTGATTCTCTTTAAAGATCCTATTAAAAATCACTCATATGGGACTCTTATTATACATGGTGGATGTGTGGATTTGATTCACTAAAAAGAACTGGCTCATAAGAGTCATTAATAGGAGAATCAGACGGTTTATGATACAGTAGTTATAAAGAATCAGCTCTTAAGAATCATTCTTATAGGAAGCATATTATACATGATGAATGTATGGATTTGATTCACTAAAAAGAACAGACTCAGAGTCATTTGTTCAGAAATCAAACAACATGTGATGAACTGTATGTATTTGATTCGCTATAAAGAATCAGCTCATAAGAAACACTCATATGGGAATCTGACTATACATGATAGATGTATGGATCTGATTCACGTAAAAAGACGGCTCATGTATGAGTCCTTTGTTTAGGAATCAAACAATATGTGTCGCACTGTATGCATCTGATGCATTCTAGACAATTAAACCAGGTCTTAAGAATTAAAAGTGCAATCAAATATGTGATAGTTGTATGGATATGATTTTTTAAAATAATAATTGTTTCATAAGAGTCATTTGTTCAGAAATAATACAATGTGTGTTGCACTCTATGCAACAGATTCACTATAAAGTACCAGTTGATAAGAACCACTTATACAGCAATTAGACTACATGATAGATATACAGATATGATTCACTAAAAAGGACTGAGTTCATATGAGTCATTTGTTCAAGAATCAACAATATCTATTGCACTTTATTTATTTGAAAATAAAAAAGGTTTAAAAATTATTCAAATTGGAATCAGACTATACGTGATGGATATGACTTATTTAAAAGAAATGTCTCAGAGTCAAATCAAGCAATATGTGTTGCACTCTATGCAATTGATTCACCATTATAATTGATTCATTAAAAAGAACTGGCTCATAAGATTAATTTGTTTACAAATCATGCAAGATGCTGCATATTGTTTAGTATTTACTAAATGAATAACATCGCATAAGCATGAATATGACTAGTCTACATGTGTTGCAAAGTTTGAATATGATTCACTAATAATTGCCAGCAGTAGAAAATGGAAGATGAAGTAGTAGACTGGGAGAATCAAAATCAAAACACCAAAAGGTACTAATTTATGTGCATGATTTGAAGCTGCCCCATACTGTATCACAGAGGCTCTTAGACTTTTCAAACCAAATGCCATCTTTAGGACTATTATTAATATCTTGCTGCTGTTAATCCCTCATGCAGTCCAATTCAAACACATTATGATTCAATTTCAATATACTGTATGTACTTAAAAATTTAATATGCTTGCCACTGCATGCTCACAGTGATTTTATACACGTTACAAACCATTACAGTTTGTGTCTGTGCAATGGACTATAAAATGACCCGAGATATTACCGTGTTTTCAGCTGAATCACTATTGACTGCTGAGAATTGCTCTCCCTCACCAACCCATTCACAAATATCAATTCTGTGCGAAAAAAAAGGCTTAATAAGAAATAGAGAGATAAGTGGGTGATTTCCCATTTGCCTATGAACTATAATGTTTTCAGATTTCCCAGTCGAGCTCATAAGATGTCTGTATCTAAAGATGAAAGTGGAAAATACTGTTTGAATGTTGTCTTTAAGAAAGTGTACATTAAAGCAGTGTTTCTCACCCCTGTTCCAACATACAGATATGGCTACTAAGAACGCGCGTTTCTTTCTGCACAGTACTGCAGTTTGTGATCCGCAGTCACGCGGTTTACTGCGGCCGTAAAGTCCACATTTTCATTTTTTTTTAAAAACATTTCTGTGCTTTACGCAATAGCCACCAGGTGGCGCAAGGAACAACCGCTTTTCCATTGACTTACAGTAGTTGCCATGGGTGCATGGACAGTATTTGTATACAAGAGCGCTCGATTCCTCCAGCGGCTGGGTTTCTTTATTTATTTATTTTGGAGAACAGGCCCGGTTTGGCTAATCGGAAGGACCGGGAGAATTTCCCGGTAGGCCGGTCCGTTTTTTAGCGCAAGGGCCTGTGTCCGTAGCTGCTTGCATCCACAGCAGTCGCACTTTTTTCATTTATTTGATCATAGCCTCACTCTTTTTATCCATTATTTTATTCATTATTTTGCCGCAACTCCGCATTTTTATTTATTTTATTTATTTATTTAGGTAATACTGTGGTCAAAAGTGTTGCAGATGACCGTGTAAAACATTTCTTGATCCAAACGCACTGGTATGACAGCACCACTGTGGTCCAGTGGTCAGCACGTTGGATTATGACGCCGCCAGCCCGAGTTCGAACCTCGTCAGGATAATTTATTATTATTTTTTTTTTGTTAAGACATAATACTGTTTGGGTTACTTATATAGGTGGGCATATTTTATTTTATTTTTTGTATGACCACCGTTAGGCTAGCGGGTAGTGAAAAACGGCTTGTCATGTTTTGTCATAAGTAGGTCATTAAGTACTAAAACTGTACGTTTAAGGCTATATTTTTTTCTAAGTATGTTTATAATGTGCCGAATTGAAAGTTATAGCGAATGTTGTAGTAAAATGACAAAAATATGTTTTATATGATGTGGTAAAATTTAAAATTTTTATTTTACATGTAAAGCTTTATCTGAAGGATATTTAATATATTTTATATTTTGATTTGCAATATGCTTCGGAGAATCAGTCTAGACATGCAAATAAATAAATCAACAAATGAGTAAATAAATGAATAAGTTCCTACATAAATAAATAAATGGGTAAATACGCAAATAAATAAATAAATTTTAGATGTCTCCCTTATCTGAATCATTCATTTCAGGTTTTTGAGTCTCTTCTAATGTTTTGATGAATTGATTTAAGTGTGTTTGAGTAGGAAGAGGTAGGGCTGGGCGATTTGGCCTAAAATGTAAATCTTGATTAAAGGGTCACGAAACACCAAAACACATTTCTTGAGCTGTTGACAGTCATATCTGTGTCCCACGCTGCTATAAACACTATTAGGACACATATATTGCACTAAAAAGTGAAAATTGGTTGTTTTTGCGTTATTTTGAGCAAATTCGTTCTTCCGTTTTGAAACTGATTTTTGAAGCTACGTCACGGCCATGAGATACTTGCGTGTAAATCCAGCGTGGAGAGTGGCTGTCTGTACCTGCGAGTACATCATGACGTCTCTGAGGGTGCGGCATTAATTCATGAGAAAGACTTTGTTCAAACCAATCAGCGCGCTCTGTTGTGTATGACGTGCAACTTCATTAATATGCATGATAGCTTCGGAGACCTGTTACAGTGTTCAGACGACAGAGAGACGCCACGCTGTGTTGCCAAAACAAGTGAAAGAACAAGAATTTGGAGACATGGGTCGTCAGTGTTGCATTTATTAATGTGCTGCAACGAAGGTTTTGATTGCATTTTTCCGCTGTGAGAGCGCTGCTGGACTCCAGCAGGATTCGGATTACAGTGCACGCGACACGCGACAGAATGCATTTGTAAGGAACATTTTTACCCGAGAGCTTTTCGCATCTGGAAATGATGAAATCCAGAGTTGCTGCTCGTCTCCTTTTAAAAAAAGGCACAGTTCCAGTGTGATTGTCCTGTCTCTACAGATTTGGGATGTGTGCGATCAGTTCTTTGTTCATTCAAATGGCAAAGTTAGTTCGTATTGTCAGCAGTGCTCTTTCAGTTTTTAAAGACATACTATAGTCAAAACGATTTAGTTACTCAGTTTACAGAGTTAATATCACTGCAATATTACAGTACAATATTATAGACTGAAAGATCCACTGTAAATGCTGCTCTCCGAGTGTAAACATGTAAACACCTTAATCAAATTATTCCCGTCGTGCAGGATTTTCGCTGCATTTTGTGACAGGATAGTCTATACACACACGGCTTTCTGACGCTACCTACCGAGTACATAAGTTACCGAGAAATGCGGAGGATTTTTTTTCTCCCATTCGCCGTGCGGTATCAAACATTGCATTAAAACTCTTCCAGCAGTTCCTCGCTTTCAATATCTCATTTGTCACGAGCGACATGCAGGAAATGTTCCTGAATAAAAAGTGAAAGTGCCAAACTGCAGTTAAAGTCGACAAATTAATAATTTGGCAAGTAATTCGATTACTGATGTCCATGTAAACACAGTCACTGTCTTTCTCCCCTGCGTCTGCGTGCCCAAACGGAAACTCCCATATTTGCAAATCCTTCACTCTTTCCCTCCCTCGACACTCCCACCTAAACAGAGCTGGACACGCCCACTTTCCTGACTTTTTCCGAACTAGAGGTGTGAAAACACCCTGCTGAGACAGGGGGGTTTCATGGCCCTTTAATTGAACATTTCAACTCGATTACAACTAATGAAAGATTATTTTATTCATTTGATGTTTTTGCCCTCATAGTTCACTGACAAGTTTTGTACAGTAAATTTACTACAAGTGAGAGATTTTTGAACGAAGGGTGCATTACACACTATCTACTAATAATCTATGATTATTTATTGAAAACAAACATTGAACAACAGACATTAAAAAACACATTGCCTAAAACAAACAGTCAGTCTTTCTTATAAAAAAAAAAGTTCAAATAAATAGCTTGCACTTTTGGAAAAAAAAATTTATTATTATTATTGTTATTATTATTATTATTATTATTATTATTATTATTATTATGCATTTTTATATTAAAAGTAGAAAATAAGCAGCATCTCTTCTAAATAAAACAACTCTTGTATATCCTGTAAATAATATTTTAAACAGTGCATTACTTGAATCTTTTGTAAACCTATTTTAATGTAAATAATCATTTTAATGTAATGGAAAAATATGCCGTCTCAAGGCATCTCAGCTTTCAATCATTGTCAATGTAGTGCAAACGTGCAACGTGTAGTTACGTTTTTTGAGAGGTGCTCAGCTATGCGGCCGCACAAAGGCTGCGCTGGACCCCACCCGTGCATTCGATGCAGAAGCATAAATCAGAGCGAGGTCATGTGACTCCACACGCAGTAGGGAAAATAATTGAAAAAATTGACTTGGAAAAATTCAATCAATTATAGATTCTGAATGACGATTTCAGTTATTTTTCGATTAATCGCCCAGCCCTAGGAAGACGATGAAAATGTGTACCGTTGGGAAACACTGCATTAATATACCCTACCTGACAAAAGTATTGTCGTTGATCCCAGTTGTAAGAGCGACAAATAATAACTTGACTTCTAGTTGATCATTTGGAAAAGTGGCAGACCTATTGGAACCCGCATGGACCCAAGAGAACACAGAAATCAGTCAAGTTTGGACAAGGAAAATCATGGTTTGGGGTTACATTCAGTATAAGAGTGTGCAAAAGATCTGCAGAGTGAATGGCAACATCAACAGCCTGAGGTATCAAGACATTTGTGCTGCCCATTACATTACAATCCACAGGAGAGGTACTTCAGCCTCCACATCAAAGTTTCTGAAAGCAAAGAAGGTCAAGGTGCTCCAGGATTGGCCAGCCTAGTCACCAGACATGAACATTATTGAGCATGTCTGGGGTGAGCTGGAGGAGGCATTAATGATGAATCCAAATAATCTTGATGAACTCTAGGAGTCCTGCAAGAATGCTTTCTTTGCCATTCCAGATGACTTTATTAATAAGTTATTTAAGTAATTGCAGAGATGTATGAATGCAGTCGTCCAAACTCATGGGAGTCATACATGATATTAATTCCTTTTCCACTGCACCATGACTTTATATTCTATACTGGACATTTCTGTTAAGTGACAAGACTTTTGTCTAAGCAAAGTCAGACCTTACTGTCCTAATTAAATCATTAAAAATCAAGGCATGATCAAATTTTATTTTGGCAAAATAAGCGTAATCTAGAGGCCTTTGTCTTTCATATAAGCCACTTCTGATCCCAAATGATCAACTAGAAGTCAAGTGATAGGTGATAAGAATTTTGTCAGGTAGTGTACACATTATTACTGTTTAAGATAAAATGGTTAAGATAAAAAATATGTTTGAGATAAAACATATATTTATCATTATTTATACTAGAAGACATGCAGATGTAAAAAAAAATAACTAAATAAATAATTATATATATACATCATATATATATATACATCATATATATATATATATATATATATATATATATATATATATATATATATATATATATATATATATATATATATATATATATATTTCGCAAATTATGTTTAACAGAGCAAGGACATTTTCACAGTATGTCTGATAATATTTTTTCTTCTGGAGAAAGTCTTATTTGTTTTATTTCGGCTAGATTAAAAGCAGTTTTTGATTTTTTTTAACAACCATTTTAAGGCCAAAATTATTAGCCCCTTTAAGCTATTTTTTTTTTTTTTGATAGTCTACATAACAAACCATCATTATACAATAACTTGCCTAATTACCCTAACCTGCCTAGTTAACCTAATTAACCTAATTCAGCCTTTAAATGTCACTTTAAGCTGTATAAAAGTGTCTTAAAAATATCTAGTCAAATATTATTTACTGTCATCATGGCAAAGATAAAATAAATCAGTTATTAGAAATGAGTTATTAAAACTATTCTGATTAGAAATGTGTTGAAAAAATTTTCTTTCCATTAAACAGAAATTGGGGAAACAAATAAACAGGGGTGTTAATAATTCAGGTGGGCTAATAATTCTGACTTCAACTGTATATATATATATGTTGTTTGAATATTACGTCTTTAAATAAAGTGTACATTATTATACACATTATTACTGTTTACATAAATGTTGAAGAAATGAATAAATATGATACATGTTCAACATTGTTTATACCAGAAGACATGCAGATGGAAAAAAAAAGAAAATGCTGTTTGAATATTACGACTTTAATAAAGCCTACATTAATATACACATTAATACTGTTTACATAAATACTGACAAATTTATTAAAGATGAAAAATGTTCATCATAATTTATACCATGCAGATGGAGTCAAAAGAGATGGAGCGATGTGTGTTTATGTGTGTTAGTTGAGCCACTTGAGGCTGTCGTATGAGACGTAATTAGGAAACGCGGTTTTACCATGGCGCTCTGCTGTGTGCTTGACCCCTTGCTCCTGATGAATGGTTCAAGTCTCCAACATGACACATGAGCAGAGGATCATCAGTGTTAGCTGAATTACATTCACAGAGGTAATTAATCATAACACATGGACCTAATCCTGCTTTAATTAGTGGTTTGGCCCAGCGTCGCTATTCATGGAAGGCCAGTGGAGGTTTGAGGCGGGCATTCAGGGGGAGAAATAAGTTTCAGTCATTGTGTTTTCAACTCTCTATCAGACAGCACTGACTTTTATTGGCAAAGATAGCAAAGCTAATATTTAAAGTACAGTGCTCAGCATAAATAAATACACCACCTTTGTGAAAAGTACCAGATCTCTTACCACAGTTATGCCGATGACACTTAGATCTACTTAGCCTTATTGCCTAATGACTACAGTCCCATTGACACCCTCAGCCAATGCATTGATGAAACTAACAGTTGGATGTGCCAAAACTTTCTTCAGTTAAACAAAGAGAAAACTGAAGTCATTGCATTTGGGAAAAGAAATGAGGTTCTTAAGGTGAATGCGTACCTTGGCTCTAAAGGTCAAACAACAAAAAATAAGGTCAAGAATCTTGGTGTGACTCTGGAGTCAAATCTGAATTTCAGTAGTCATGTCAAAGCAGTAACTTATCAGCATGCTATCATCTCAATAACATAGCAATAATTAGATGCTTTGTTACCAGTGAGGATTTAGAGAGACTTGTTCATGCTTTTATCAGCAGCAGGGTGGATTACTGTAATGGACTCCCCACTGGCCTTCCCAAAAAAAAAAAGACAGTCAGACAGTTGCAGCTCATCCAGAACGCTGCGGCCACGATTCTGATCAGAACCAGAAAATCAGAGCACATCACACCTGTCCTCAGGTCTTTACATTGGCAAGTTACATTCAGAATAGATTGTATTATTACTTGTCTATAAATCACTTAATGACCCAGGACCTCAATACATTACAGATTTGCCCACTGAATGCAAACCTAATAAATCACTAGGATCAAGTAAATCAGAAAGTACCAGAGTTCAGTCAAAGCAGGGTGAATATACCTTCAGCTATTATGTCCCCTGCTGCTGGAATCAGCTTCCAGAAATGATCAGATGTGCTCCAACATTAGGCACATTCAAATCAAGACTGAAAACACATCTGTTTAGCTGTGCCTTTACTGAATGAGCACTGTGCTACGTCAGACAGATCACACTATTATGTCTTTATTTTCTTTTTCATTCCTTTATATCCTGTTTTAACACATTTTAATCTGTTTTTATCATTTTTACTTTGATTTAAAAAAATTTATTTACTTTTATTTTTATTTTCTTGTCTCTTTTATTCATGTTTATGTAAAGCACTTTGAATTACCATTATGTATGAAATGTGCTATATAAATAAACTTGCCTTGCCTTACCCTTTTGAAAATTGGTATTTTTATCAATTTCTTACTGAAAATAGATCATACATTTTGGTGCATTTACACAAAAAGTTATGTTCATTAAAAATAATAGTTTGGTCACCTAACATCTTTAGCAATAGAAAGAGAATACACTTAATTTCAAATAAGTTATTGTAAAAATAAATAAATAAATAAATAAGGCGACGCCGTGGCGCAGTAGGTAGTGCTGTCGCCTCACAGCAAGAAGGTCGCTGGTTCGAGCCTCGGCTGGGTTAGTTGCCGTTTCTGTGTGGAGTTTGCATGTTCTCCCTGCGTTTGCGTGGGTTTCCTCCGGGTGCTCTGGTTTCCCCCAGAGTTTAAAGACCTGTGGTACAGGTGAATTGGGTAGGCTAAATTGACTGTAGTGTATGAGTGTGAATGAGTGTGTATGGATGTTTCCCAGAGATGGGTTGCGGCTGGAAGGACATCCGCTGCGTAAAAAAAACATGTGCTGGATAAGTTGGCGGTTTATTCCGCTGTGGAGACCCCGGATTAATTAAGAGACTAAGCCGAAAATGAATGAATGAATGAATAAATAAATATTATTACAAAATTGTTTAATTTTTATGTTTCTCTGTTAATTCAAATTGTTTTCTCCAACATATTAATTTGGGTGTACTTTTTTTTTGAAGAGGATGCTATAGAAATGGAATAGGATGCTATTTAAATTATAATAATTTAAAAAAGAGAACATGAGAAGTGTATTCCTTATGCTGAGAACTGCATGCATCATACTTTTTCATCTGTTGTATTGGACTTAGTGAAAGGGACAGTTAGCCCCAAAATCATTCAAAAACAAAAGAAATAAATATTAATGAAAAAAAAAAAAGAAATATCCATCATGTGATTTTAAACCTTTAAGAGTTTCTTTCTTCTGTTGAACATAAACAATGAAAAAAAAATACTATGTAAGTCAATGGATTAGGGGTTCTTCAAAAGATACTACACTACCTAACAAAAGTCTTGTCGTCTATCCCAGTTGTAAGAGCAACAAATAATAACTTGACTTCTAGTTGATCATTAGTAAACCTGGCAGAAGGTAGATTTTTCGATGAGTCATCTGTTGAACTGCATCCCAATCATCACAAATATTGCAGAAGACCTGTTGGAACCCTCATGGACCCAAGATTCTCACAGAATCAGTCAAGTTTGGTGAAGGAAAAATCATGGTTTGGGGCAGGCACGTGCGGAGGTGGGGGCTTTGGGTGCTTGAGCCCCTGCCCTTTTTTCTCCTGGAGAGAAAGTGCCCTTTTTTCCTGGGGATAATAATTATTGTTTAAATACTACTAATAATATAATATATGTATGTTAATGCGTGTTCTATTTAAGGACCGCTTTCCCTGTCAGACAATAAAAAAACTAAATTTTAAAGTATATCTTAGTTTTAGTCTAGCCGCTCCAAACGAGCCTCGAACCAACGATTTGGAAAGAAAAGCCACATGCGAGGCGAATGCTCTATCGAAGACTCTTTTTACATTGTTACCCTTGCCTCAAAAGTAAGGTGTCAACAGTGGAGTAACGTCTATCAGCGCCTATGCCAACTCCTGCATCCGCATTGCACATGGACTGCATCTGGGCCATAGCTTTACAGTCTGACCCATACACACACTGCAGACGGAGTGTGTGTAAAACATATATTACTAGCTGACCTCTGTTACGGCAGCGCGATATGATCGACAGAACCGCCGATGTAAATTCATCCGTCATTCATCTTCATTGTGTGGAGGTGAGTAACAAAAGACTACCTGAGGCTCAAATTTAACCTTAGCTATTTATCCAAAAGTTCAAAAGCAAATAGGCTATTTTGTCTTGCTAACATCCTCCTGAATAAGTTAGCTAACGTTTAACCAGGGCAATATCATACACATACAGGCTAATGCAATGGAGAAATGACAGCTGGATAATGAAAATATTGCCCTCTTGCTTTTGTAGTCACACAGAATATAAAGTCAATTGAAGCTTTAAAACATGTACATATAGCCTAGCTATGGAAGTCAGTGGCTATCAGTGTGTCCTACATTCTTCAAAATATTTTATTTTGTTCAACAGAAAAAAAAAAACCTCAAACAAAAATAATAGATTGAAAAGGGATAGTTCACACAAAAATGTTTATTTACTCACCCTCAAGTGGTTCCATTTCTTTGCTTCTTTATTTTGTTGAACAGTAACGAATAAAAGATTAAAAAAAAGATATTTCAAAGAAAGCTATAAACTTGAAATCATTGACTTCCAGAGTAGGAAAAACAAATACTATGAAAGTCAATGGTTACAGGTTTCCCGCTTTCTTCAAAATATTACTTTGTGTGTTCAACAGAAGAAGAAAAAAAGTCAAATGGGTTTGGAACAAATAAAAGGTGAATTAACTACCCATTTAAGGGTGAGTATATTGTGAATTTAGGGTGAAATCTCCTTAATAATCTCATTATAATATATTTTATTTATTAAAGTACAATTATTACTAATATTTAATAAAAAGCGCCCTTTTTCCATTTGAGCCCCTGCCCCTGAAAAAGGTCTCTGCACGTCCCTGGTTTGGGGTTATATTCAGTATGGGGTGTGCGAGAGATCTGCAGAGAGGGTGGCAACATCAACAGCCTGAGGTGTCAAGATTTGTGTGCTGCCCATTACATTATAAACCACAGGAGAGGGCAAATTCTTCAGCAGGATAGCGCTCCTCATACTTCAGCCTCCACATCAAAGTTCCTGAAAGCAAAGAAGGTCAAGGTGCTCCAGGATTGCCCAGAAGTGAACATTATTGAGCATGTTTGGGCTAAGATGAAGGAGGAGGCATTGAAGATGAATTCAAAGAATCTTGATGAACTCTAGGAGTCCTGCAAAAACGCTTTCTTTGCCATTCCAGATGACTTTATTAATAAGTTATTTGAGTCACTGCAGAGATGTATGGATGCAGTCATCCAGGTTCATGGGAGTCATACAGTACATGATATTAATTACTTTTCCACTGCACCATGACTTTATATTCTATACTGTACATTATTTCTGTTAAGTGACAAGACTTTTGTCTAAGCAAAGTCAGACCTTACTGTCCTAATTAAATAATTAAAAAAAATCAAGGCATGATCATATTTTATTTTGGTCAAATAAGTATAATCTAGAGGCCTTTGCCTTTCATATAAGCCACTTCTGATCCCAAATGATCAAATAGAAGTCAAGTTATTATTTGTTGTTCCTAAAATTTGGATGGGCCTTTGTCAGGTGGAACAAGTGCGAGTAAATGGTGACGAATTTTCATTTTTGGGTGAACTATCCCTTTAATGGCCAGCGTGAAGCAACTAAAAAAACAACTTAACCCTAAGCCTTTAAGTAAGTACCATTTTCCAAAATATTCCCACAAAGCCTCATCATATACATGATTCTACTTAAGTTATAAAAGTTGAAAAGTTTAGTAATAACCCCCAGTAACACTAGAAAGTTTTTTTTTTTATCCGAGTATTTCAATATATGCCCTATAAAGAGCTTTTAAAACAAAGAGTTTGAGTCAAAAGAGGCTTTATACACTAATATCAATTCTGTTCTGATTACCAGTGCATATTTCATTCCTTTTTTGTTAAAAAAATAAAACTACAGTACATCAGCCAGTAAAGCACACATCATCTCTTCGTATCGTCTCTTCTTCTTAATCACAATAAAGCTTTAAAGTATTTCTGCGAAGACGTTTGTACTCACAGAGCACATTGTATTACTGTAAAGTGCAATGCGAATGTTCCACTGCCTAAATGGACTGCACACATTGGGCTATTATATGTCCTTCATCTTATTATATTCCAATCTGCGTCAACAGGAGAGTCTAATTGTCCAGATTGCCATTTCGAGTCTGCAAGGAGCTAGACGAGAACATCCGTCATCAAATAAGCCCTAACACCCATCTCCATATTTGAATAAGCATCTCTTGAATTTACGCAGCTGATCCGTCTCAGCATAGAGGAATGTGCTGCCTTTTAAACATATTGATTTGTGGCTATTACGCTCCTGCTACAGGCTCGCTTTTCAGAGGCCAATCCATCTCTCAAGGTCAGATCTTCATGTCTGCATTATCCCTCAAGTTTGCTCTATTCTGGTCCCGAGGTGCAGATTCCAAGAAATTCTGGGAGACGAACGGAGTGATGTTAGGGGACAATAAGGCTGAAGGCCCCCCAAAAAAGACCTGTTTTTATTTAAGTATCTAAAAACACTTAATAACAACAAAGTCATGAGTTGCAAAATTTTGCCTGATACATGGGGTCACTGCAGGCCGTTACAGAAGACTGAATTTGAAGCAGTTTGAGGGAACATTCAATAATGCTTGAAAGACTGAAGTGGAAACCATGAAAGTTTCACATTTATTTCTGTTTAGATTTTTTAAAATTATTAATACATCATTCATTTATACAATTGTCTATGGATGAATGGATGGATGTGAATTAAATGGATGAATGGACAGTTAAAAAGACAGATTTATAGATAGATGGATGGATGGATGTAAATTACATGGATGAACGGACGGTTAAAAAGACAGATTTATGGGTGGATGGATGGATGGATGGATGTAAATTACATGGATGAACGGACGATTAAAAGAACAAATTTATGGGTGGATGGATGGATGGATGGATGTAAATTACATGGATGAATGGACAGTTAAAAAGACAGATGTATATATGGATGAATGGATGGATGGATGTAAATTACATGGATGAATGGAAAGTTAAAAAGACTGATTTATGGGTGGATGAATGGATGGATGGATGTAAATTACATGGATAATTGGACAGTTAAAAGACAGATTTATGGGTGGATGGATGGATGGATGGATGGATGGATGGATGGATGGATGGATGGATGGATGGATGGATGGATGGATGGAAATTACATGGATAAACGGACAGTTAAAAAACAGATTTATGGGTGGATGGATGGATGGATGGATGGATGGATGGATGGATGGATGGAAATTACATGGATGAACGGACAGTTAAAAACAGATTTATGGGTGGATGGATGGATGGATGGATGGATGTAAATTACATGGATGAATGGAAAGTTAAAAAGACAGATTTATGGGTGGATGGATGGATGGATGGATGGATGGATGGATGGATGGAAATTACATGGATGAACGGACAGTTAAAAACAGATTTATGGGTGGATGGATGGATGGATGGATGGATGTAAATTACATGGATGAATGGAAAGTTAAAAAGACAGATTTATGGGTGGATGGATGGATGGATGGATGGATGGTTGGATGGATATTACATGGATGAACGGACAGTTAAAAAGACAGATTTATGGATGGATGAATGTGAATTGCATGGATGAATGGACAGTTAAAAAGACATATGTGTAGATGGATGGATGGATGGATGGATGGATGGATGGATGGATGGATGGATGGATAAATGGACAGTTAAAAGGACATATTAATGGATGGATGGATGCAAATTACATGGATGAATGGACAGTTAAAAAGAAACATTTATGGATGGATGGATGGATGAATGAATAGACAGTTAAAATGACAGATTTATGGATGGATCAATGGATGTAAATTAGCTGCATGAATGGACAATTAAGAAGATGGACGGAAGGATGGACGAACAGACAGACAGACAGACAGACAGACAGACAGACAGACAGACAGACAGACACATAGATAGATAGATAGATAGATAGATAGATAGATAGATAGATAGATAGATAGATAGATAGATAGATAGATAGACAGACAGACAGACACATAGATAGATAGATAGATAGATAGATAGATAGATAGATAGATAGATAGATAGATAGATAGATAGATAGATAGTAAGGGTGTAACGATACGCGTATTCGTATCGAACCGTTCGGTACGAGGCTTTCGGTTCGGTACGCATACGAACCGAACGATTCAGACAAATATAATGTTTTCAGTGGAACAATGCTCAACAAGGCATCCCATGATGTGACAGGCAACATCTGCCTTCCCCGCCCACCTCCAGTCAGGCACACACTGCACTCAGGGTCGGAGTAAGCTCAATTGGCGCTCAAACCGAAAGTTATGCCGCTTTCAATCCGAAAAGCAGGCGGAGCTGGGTGTTGAGATGATGCGGGGTTTGTCCCGGACAAAAGCGAAGACCGAGGGGCGCTGAGATGATGCAGGGTTTGTTCCGGACGAAAGCGAAAGGGTGGAAACGCGCCGCGGACTGACTGCACTGCAGCTAGCAAAATGGCTAGTAGCTAACATTAATGTAATCCTCCTATAACCAACAACGGGTCTGGCGTTTGGGAGCACTTTGCTTATTCCTGCTTTCAGATCCACTGAGATGGCAGGTGACGGTCAAATCAAGCAGATCCAAGTTGTATCCCCATGTGCTGCCGTTAATCCGTGAGTCAGGTAATCAAAAAATAGGTCGCATGATATTTAAGTATAAGTGGGTCACGCGTGGGTAAGATCAATTATTGGTGATGCAAACTTTAACTATTTACTCTAAAATATTAAGGTGTTTCAAGCAATCTTGACAGACTGGCACAACTATGCTTTCATTTAAAAAAAAATCGCTCGTCACGGCTATATGCGGTGAACATCTCCGTTTTCACAGGTTTCTGAGTTTTCTCATCATCAATCACTTTCAGTCTGGGAACATGTTCAGTGCTGCGAATTTTGTTTTAAGCCTGTCCTGCAATATCATGTATTGAGGAGGATATAGGCAAAGATATTGCAGAGAGCTGAGATCTACAGTATGGCGACTTTAAAGGTGATATTTAGCTTGTTTCGCATTAATGTAGATATATTACATGTTTTAATTACATTATTGAATAAAATGAATAGCATTATTATTTTTAATCATCATCATTAATAATAAATAAACTAAAAATAATTTGACAGCTTCAGCTGTTCACATCAACATGACCGGCACTTTCAGACTTCAGCACCACATGTCTTTAGCATGAATTGAAATCGACTTTCCCTCCTAAAGGAAAAAATACAATCATTTTAAAATTGCAATGCGATTAGTCATGTATTCGCAATTTCACATAAATCAGCATGCGAAAATTTAAATAGCCTATTTCCATTGCGCTCTTTCTCTCTGCAGCAGCAGTTCACGCGCTCTGGATAAGCGCACTACACAGCCACATCTTGTAGCAAATTAATTTGCAACTTTGTTGTATAACAAATAGGCTAAATAACAACATTTAATTAACAAACAAATGAAATAAAATTATTTGTAAAAATGAATCTACAGAAAAAAGAAAATGAAAAGAACTGAAACCAGCTCAAATGTTCTGTTCTGGAATAACAGGTGTTGCGATCAAATTAATTCGATGGAATAATTAACACAGACAGGCGCATTTTTCAGAAAATAGCCTATTTTATTTTATTTAAAAATATGTTAGGCCTATATTTATTATATATATATATTTTAAATAGCCTATATTAAATTACCATTCATTTTGGCTTTAACGAATTATTGAACAGATTATTAATAACTTATCAAAAACATTTTACTGAGCTCAGTGTCGGCCGTCACCGGATAAAGTCCAATCTTTCTTTAATTTTTTGGACTTTTGTTTGAAAGCTTAGTGGCATTGTAGAGGTCCAATTTACTGTTGTTTGATTTAAATTATAGCCTATATGCGCCAATAAACAAGTCAAAGGAATGAGTGAATTAATAAAGTTATTCTTAAATGTCGATATTGTTTTTACTCAAAAAAAATAACAAATGTTTTATAAAAATAAAATTAGCAATTTTCATAATTTATACGATTCAGTTAAATATAAGTTGGACATTTATGGGGCCATGTAACATGTTTTTGTGTTTGTTTTTTTGTTCTCGGTGATCTTTAATATATACTGGGTAGCTACGCAAAATATTTCTAAAATGTCAAGCAGGAATTTGTCGATTAGCTTTAATTATGAAGACAAAGAAATATTAAAAATAACAAAAATAAAATGATAAAAAAAAATACAAAGATAAAAAGAGCAGCATTTTGCTAAATATAATAGTCCTTTATATGCTTTAAATCCTGCTATGTGTTGTTTCATATTCGTTTTTATTTCACTTGATGCATTAGTTATTTAATGTTTGAAAGCTGAAAGAAATAACAGCCGTCCTTTAAATCATTATTTTACCATCAAAATGTAGTATATTTTATATTACTATAAACTTTTGATATAAAACCGCTGTGTAATTTAATTGATTGTTAAAAATGAAATAATTTTATGGCATAACAGTGTTTAGTAGTTGCTTTCGCTTTCGTTCTTCACGGAAGCTTTAACAGAAGCGTGTGCCGCATTCACCTCTAAAGTGGCTACTCAGCCTGTAGCCTAGTTTGGGATTTTTTCGTTGTGACGATTAAGCAAGAATCATAATGCATTGCATATTCAGCTCATTCTTCAGTAGCCTCAACACAGGCTGGTAGCCTAGATTTAAACGGATCGTTTATAAGAATGAGCGATTAATAGATTAATTGGTCGTTAATTTAAATGATCATTGATCACTGGATTTTGTAGAAACTGACATCCCTAGTTCAAAGTAAAAAAAAGAAAAGAAGAGAGATCATGCTTTTATGATGTTAGTTTTCATACAATAAAAAGATTTCAATCACAAAATCCTCTGGCTTTTTCCTTTTTTTTTTTTTTTTTTTTTTTTTTGCTGTATCGAAAACATACCGAACCGTGACACCACTGTGTCGTATCGAACCGAACCGTGATTTTTGTGAACCGTTACACCCCTAATAGATAGATAGATAGATAGATAGATAGATAGATAGATAGATAGATAGATAGATAGACAGACAGACAGACAGACAGACAGACAGACAGACAGACAGACAGACAGACAGACAGACAGACAGACAGACAGACAGACAGACAGACAGACAGACAGACAGACAGACAGACAGACAGACAGACAGACAGACAGACAGACAGACAGATAGATAGATAGATAGATAGATAGATAGATAGATAGATAGATAGATAGATAGATAGATAGACAGACAGACAGACACATAGATAGATAGATAGATAGATAGATAGATAGATAGATAGATAGATAGATAGATAGATAGATAGATAGATAGATAGATAGATAGATAGACAGACAGACAGACAGACAGACAGACAGACAGACAGACAGACAGACAGACAGACAGACAGACAGACAGACAGACAGACAGACAGACAGACAGACAGACAGATAGATAGATAGATAGATAGATAGATAGATAGATAGATAGATAGATAGATAGATAGATATTACTCTTTCAGCCATTTTACATTCAATTCATCAATTCATTTTCTATCATTCATTCAAGCCATCCATTAATTTGTCTGTTCATTCATGTGTCTCTGTTGTCTGTACACCAATTGTTCATTTGATTAATCCATTCATCCATGTATTGTTGATTCCCTTCATCATCATCATCCATCCAACCATCCAACCATCCATCCATCTATAACTATAGATTTTATCCTTGATTAATCTCAAACACTGCATCAAATATGCATGCATTGCATATTTATTCTCTGTCCATATAGTACTTTATTCTCTGTCTCTGGCCGGGCATCTGGAGGAACAGAAGGAGTCGATATCAAGAGGGAGCGTTTTTTGTTCACACGAATGACCCAGGAAGCTGCTGCCAAATTATTGACAATCAACATCTATTTAACATTCAGGAGTTGAAGTTATGGATCGTTGTGGAGATGAATGTCAATACTGCAGGAGATAGCGAAGCAAGTTGGCTAAAAACAGACCATTATTGTGCAGATATGTTTAATCTGCATTAATCTATGAGAACATTTACCTTTATTTCTACCTCATACTGTATATTCCATTTACTCTATTCAGTACAGCAACACAAAATACAGCACAATTCAGGACAATCTATGAATACATACAAATACAGTATGTGCAGTGGTTTGGAAACACTACTGCTGATATATTTGTGGTCAGTGAGAAGAGACCAAATTTGGGAATGATCATTATTCTTGACACAGAAAGAATCATTGCTATTGAAAACCCATTATGAATTGAATATAGGTGCATCATTAACAGCTACAGGAACTGGCAGTCTTGTGACAATGAATGCCGGGAAAGATGAAGCCATACATATTTCATCCTTTAACAAGTAGTGCATCTCACATTTCCCTCGACAGCCCAGACAGTGATGAATCGGCCCAGACACTGATGGAGATCGCATGAGCATCAATAAATGGCCATATGATGAATAACAACCTGGTGCTCAACATGAACACGATGGGTGGAGAATGATGCAAAGACACTGTAACTTATGGCTGTGATAAATATGTACTGACACGCATGCCAAAACACCACACATGCTCATGCAGACCTGTCCTTTGGGGGAAGTGGTGGTTTATTAATCACATGTGCCCTTCTCACTGTGTGGCATTACATATGCAAATGGTTTAATGTGGATTAGATTGGTGGAAAAAGAGTTGATGCGGTAGATTAGAGAAAAGTAGAGCAAAAAAAATGGTGTTTCTTTTTCAGTACAAATGACAGAATGCAAAACTGAACATCTGATGGATGGATGAATACAGTGCATCCGGAAAGTATTCATAGCGCTTCACTTTTTCCACATTTTTTTATGTTGCAGCCTTATTCCAAAATAGATTAAATTAATTTATTTCCTCAACATTTTACACACAATCCCCCATAATGACAATGTGAAAAAAGATTGTTTGAAATGCAAATTTATTAAAAATAAAAACCCTGAAAAATCACATGTACATCAGTATTCACAGCCTTTGCCGTGAAGCTCTAAATTGAGTTCAGGTACATTCTATGTCCACTAATCATTCTTAAGATGTTTCAGCAGCTAAATTGGAGTTCACCTGTGGTAAATTAAGTTGATTGGACATGATTTGAAAAGGCATACACCTGTGTATATGTAAGGTCCCAGGGTTGACAGTGCATGTCAAAGCACAAACCAAGCATGAAGACAAAGGAATTGTCTGTAGACCTCCGAGACAGGATTGTCTTGAGGCACAAGGCTGGGGAAGGTTACAGAAAAATTTCTGCTGCTCTGAAAGTTCCAATGAGCACAGTGGCCTCCATTATCTGTGAGTGGAAGATGTTTGGAACCACCAGGACTCTTCCTAGAGCTGGCCGGCCATCTAAGCTCGGGGGAGAAGGGCCTTAGTCAGGGAGGTGATCAATAACCCAATGGTCACTCTGTCTGAGCTCCAGCGTTCTTCTGTGGAGAGAGGAGAACCTTAAGGACAACCACCTGTGCAGAAATTCACCAATCAGGCCTGTATGGTAGAGTGGCCAGACGGAAGCCACTTCCCACCTGGAATTTTCCAAAAGGCATCGGAAGGGCTCTCAGATCATAAGAAACAAAATTCTCTGGTCTGATGAGACTAAAATTGAACTCTTTGGAGTGAATGCCAGGCATTTTGTTTGGAGAAAACCATGCACCGCTCATTACCAGGCTAATACCAACCCTACAGTGAAGCATGGTGGTGGCAGCATCATGCTGTAGGGATGTTTTTCAGCAGCAGGAACTGGAAGACTGGTCAGGATAAAGGGAAAGATGAACGCAGCAATGTACAGAGACATCCTGAATGAAAACTTGCTTCAGAGTGCTCTTGACCTCAGACTGGGGCGACGGTTCATCTTTCAGCAGGACAATGACCCAAAGCACACCGCCAAATTATCAATGAAGTGGCTTCACAACAACTCGATGAGTGTCCCAGCCAGAGCCCAGACCTAAATCCTATTGAACATCTCTGGAGAGATCTGAATATGGCTGTACACTGTCGCTTCCCATCCAATCAGGGTACTGCAAAGAGGAATGGGCAAAAATTCCCAGGCAGGGAAAAGGCGGGTGTGCCAAGCTTGTGGCATCATATTCAAAAAGGCTTGAGGCTGTAATTGCTGCCAAAAGTGCATCAACCAAGTATTGAGCAATGTACTTGTGTACATGTGATTTTTCAGCTTCTTTATTTTTAATAAATTTGCAACAATTTCAAAAAATATTTTTCCACATTGTCATTATGGAGTATTGTGTGTAGAATTTTGAGGTAATAAATGATTTTTTTATGAGGCTGTAACTTAAAAAATGTTGAAAAAGTGAAGCGCTATGAATACTTTCCAGATGCACTGTAAATGTACACCACAAGCCACACCATATACACCATAAGTCATACATATTTATCAACACACATTATTGGTTTAGTTCAGTTTAAGTGCAAGCTACAAAAATGGACTTTAAAATCACTCCAGCATTTCATCCACCTAGAAAACTTTTTTCCATAATTTAGGTACTTTAACAATGCTTCATGGTAAGCCATCTGGAAGTCTAACCCAGTTAAACTCCATTGTAAGTGCATTTATGTAAATGTGACTTTAGACAAAATGACTTATGACTGCTGTCACAACAACCAGACTGGCACTGAACCCAAAAAACCTTCCATTAACACATGGATAAACACATCTCATTGAACTCTCTGCCTGTTCCATTCCATAATATTTTGGAACCATGAATGTTGTCAAAGTGCCATCGGCCAATCAGCATTAATAGCTCCATACAAGAAGAACACATAGATATACAGATGGACAGCTGCAGGGAGGAATACTAGATAGAAAGACAGAAGATGGATGGATGGATGGATGGATGGATGGATGGATGGATGGATGGATGGATGGATGGATGGATGGATGGATGGATGGATGGATGGATGGATGGATGGATGGATGGATGGATGGATTGGTAATTGGGTGGATGGATGGATGGATGGATTAATAATTGGAGGAGGATAGATACAGTGGATGGGTAGATGGACTGAATGAAAGACACCTCAGATGAATGGAATGAGTGATAGATATGATGATCAGTTGAATGGATGGATGAAATGGATGATGGATGGACAGATTGATGAATAGATGGATGAATGATGCATATAATGGGCGAATAGTAGAGCTGCGTAGACTAGTCGACTAGTTGCGGGATTGACTACTTCAACCACTAGTCGGCGCTCTCAGAAACAATCGGCTACTCGAGCATGCATTTACCATAAATGACATCAAAACGACAAACGTATCCAACAAACACCACGATCCAAGGTTAAAGCAGCCAACTAAAATTGAGGATTAAATTCAAGGTTATATTCAGATGCATGACATTAACACCACAGGAAATTGTCTCGAATGGTGGTGATGTAATGTACATCGGTTTCCTCTACTATCCAAGCTAGCAAAATCCTTTCTTGCTGTCCCTGCCACCAGCACATGAAGTGATAGAATTTTTCTTTGGCCGGCAACACTCTAACAAGGCAAAGTGCAAGCCTGCATCGCTCTCACAAGGGATGCGCTTGTATTCCTAAATGCAAACCACCGATCCAAAAGCTTGACCAAAGACTGTATGTGGCTAGGATGATAGCAGGGATAACTTGGATGAAGTAAGATTCTATTCGTTATTTCTGTTGAAAACAGGGTAAATGTAAAATGATAAAAATTGCAAGACGCATTTTATTCATAATTCGTAATCTTTTGTTTGTTTACTGTGTCTATTTCTATGTCCATTTCTAATCATAATAGTTTAAATAACTCATTTCTAATAACTGATTTATTTTATCTTTGCCATGATGACAGTAAATAATATTTTACTAGATATTTTACAAGACACTTACATACAGCTTAAAGTGACATTTACATTTACATTTGACAAGGCTTAACTAGGTTAATTAAGTTAACTATGAAGTTTTGACATGCCCTAACATTTGTGCTAATTTCAGCTACTTATTACATGGTATTGGCCAACATATATTTTATTTGTATTCAGCACAAACTGTGCTACAACAATATGTGACAATTATTGATGTACATGCTTTTGTTTTTTAGAAAAAAAATATTATGCGTGGTTAGTAGGATTTGGAGAAAAAAATGCAGCTGAAATAAGGTCCAAAAACACACTAAATGTGCTTGAGCAAGACTTTTGTGTAACCAGTCTGGTAGGCTAGAATATTTACTTCACAATTATGTAAAAATTATTTTATTTTCTCGTTCAAAGGAAACATTACAAAGATTTACATTTTGTTAAGTTTGTTTGGCTCACCTCAGGTCAAAATAAATGATTAAATGAGATTTATCCTAGTTCAAAATAATTTTGTTAATGCTTTAATTAGTTTTATGAATACTGCGTTATTCTCACGGTCGCACAAAAAAGACAAGAATGGTTATATCTTTAAGGGCATTTATTAGTGCACTGCAACAGATGCAGAGAGATGAAGCAGGTAAGTGGTTTAGCAGAGGGAGAGCGATCTCACACACAGTTCATATGGTAAGCATCAGATTTTCAGTCAAACATCAATTAAGCTTAGTGACTTCCCTTAAACAGTTGTGTTTGCATCCACAGATGAAGAGGGACATCCACGGAAGATTACGAGAGGAAAAGGGATAGTAGATGAGGTGAACCATCAAACGTAGATTCCAGCCGATGAGTGAATGAAGGAGGTGAGTATATATACTGTAGTGTGTGGTGATTGCAGGTGCAGGTCCGAGTAATCATTATTCTGGTGATTGTTCATGGGTGTGGTACAGGACTCGAAATTAACCTTTATTCTTGGTAGCACTGGCGCTCCTAACCTTAAAAATGTAGGCGCACCAGAAAAGTTTAGTCGCACCCACCAAAAATTTTGAGCACCATTATTACACGCTTTATATTAACAGATTCTATTATATATTAACACTCTAATCACAACTAACAAATAAACTAAAATCTGCATGCGCTCACCGGCCCTGCACGCGCTGCTTGACGTGAACGAGATGAACTGAATTAACAATAATAACTGTGCTGTTCTCACGGGTGCTGTCTGATATTGCACAGATGACATTGACAAATAACTTATTATTTGCATACGTTATCTTAATAGCAATAATAGTCTTTTAATGAGCTGCAATATTAGTTTAATCTCAGTAAATGCATGCTCTTTAATGATGGTGAACGCGGTGTCAGTCGCAGGACTGACAGCATCATAATGATTAAATGAGGGATTAAATAACGTTAGAACATCTCGTGCTTAAAATGTGTAGATTCAGTGGCAAACACTGTTACCTGAAAACTCCGTCCCACCAGCTTTACGGTGAATGCTTCAGTCAATTTCATAGCGGACTTTAAACACTGGAAGTCTTTTATCCACTCTTCAAAAAGTGTAAATGCTGGATTGACATTCAGCACATGATCACTAATCAGATGTGCCCTTATTTGTAACTTTAGGTGGTTTCTAAAACTAAATCTGCCAGTGTTGTTTTTATTCTCTCAGATCCAGACCTTTACATTTTCGCGGATGTAGCTCCCTGTCATCGGAACTAAGTGATTGACAGCTGTTATTAACCAATGCATTCACGTTCTGTTCTAGCGCAGTGGGCCAATAAGAAGAGCTTGAAGGTGGGACAAGCATTGCGGGCTTTGTTTACTGCAGCAAGTTGACATGTCAACTGTTTTAAATCATTCCTGAGCGCTGCGTTTGGTGTTTTTAGGTGCAAAGATGCATTATGCGTGAATGCCTCCTAATTCCGCACATGTGGTGAACATTTTGCTGTGACTGGTCGCACGACACCAATTTTATGCACTCGCACAAATGCTCCCAAATATATTTGGAGGTCGTATAGATAAAATTTTGGGCGCATATGCGACCAAAATGATCGCAATTTCGAGCCCTGTGGTGAGAGGTGAATAGTGAGGGAGAGGGGTGATTGGAGCAGCAAGAACGAGCCGAGGGTGTGACAGTTTTACTTTCTATAGCCTGAATTAAATGTAAAATTAAATGTAATAATTAGCCTACAGCTACAGCTTTTTAATTTTTTTTTCCGTTAGTATTATTATTAGCTTATTTTATTTATGTATTTTCAATTGCAACTTTTTATTTATGTAATATGTATTATTTTAGGCTATTTATTTTTTTGCGGGTCAGCTGTATTGTTGACGAGAACTATTTTTGTCTGAACTGGTTTAAGTAATTAAGTTTCACTTATTTCTTGTTACTGCTGAAACCTTGCTAAATAATAAAGTTATTTTAATAGCGTATTAAAGTATTACAGGAGGCACACGAGTTCCCTTCGCATATAAGCCTATGACACAGATGTTAAATAACAATGTTGCAAGCAGCTTTTTATTTTGATATTACTCTGTAACTTATAAAAAACAATGTAATATCAATGTTTTGACAATTTATGTTAGGCTTATGAAATTAATGCATTCGGCTATGAATTAATAAAACGTGTACTGAGAAGGATTTCTTTGTGTCTTTAGTAGCTCGAACCATGGGTAGTCGAGTAACTTAGCAGAAACCAGTAGTCATGCAAGCCCTAGCGAATAGACCAGGGATGGGCAAACTTGATCCCGGAGGGCCTGTGTCCCTGCAGACTTTTGCTCCAACACTAGTCAAACACACCTGAACACACTAATCAGTGTCTTCAAGATCACTAGAAAGCTGCAGGCAGGTGTGTTTGATTAGGGTTGGAGCAAAAGTCTGCAGGGACACCGGCCCTCCAGGATCAAGTTTGCCCATCCCTGGAATAGACCAATAGAAGCCAAACCACTGACAAAAGCAGAGATATAAAAGTGAAATCTTTTTTTAAAGATCAAACCTGCCAAACGAGAGTGCGAGAAATTACTTCACAGTTCCTTTAATGAGGCCTTGCCGCACGCTTTCAACTGCCATTGAAAAGATTTTAGAAGGGAACTTTGCAGCATGTCATTTCATTTGCTAAAGGGTATAACTTAAATCTGTCTACGTCGAATTAAAATTCTTTCAGTGCATGTTGCCTGTATTATTTTAAGATGTTTTTTTTTCTTTGTGTGTGATATCTTGAAATAGCATACTATCATGCTCGTAGGTTCGAAAATGCTGAAGCTTGATGTGTGACTAACGTAGCACCCCCACCTCTTCCATATATCTACTGTGCTGAAATGTCAGTCTTTTTTTATTCCCAGAGATGGTGTTGCTTGCCCCAGAAATGAGTGCAGGCACTATTCATCTGTGACCTACCTTTCCATTTCAGAACATCAAGACAAACCTGTGCTCACTGCTGCCGGAGAGCAACTCGATGACTCTACGAGAAACGGGTAGGGGGGGGAAATGAGGAGAACGTTTTTTTTTGCAACCAGGGGCGGTGAAGTAAACAGAGAAACTCAAAGACGAACATCAATTGAGGTACTTGAGGTGGATGAAGGGGAGGGTTATAACAGAAAGCTTCAGACAATGCTTAAATTCTCCGGGAGAGCCGGTAAAGGAAATTTTGAGAGGTGAACTGTGTTTGATATCTCTATGATGAATGTGATGGCTGTCTGCCTAAAATACGCCTGTCCCTGATACGAACTTTAGGATCAGATGACTATCTCAAGGAGGACTTTAATGGTGAAACTTCTTCCCCAGTTTGATAGGCTGAGCCGCTATTGTAAATGGCAGCGAACAAGACCTTTTCATCTCTTTTCTTCTGCTTTTTTCAGTCTTTCTGAGTTCATGGAGAATTATATTTGCATTTGAAAAATAAAAAAGCCAGTGTGGTATGTTTAAGGCACATACTAGATAATAATAATCAGATTACAACATTATCAGTAGTTCTGTCTGTCCGATTGTCTGTCTGGCTCATCCATCTATCTATGCATTTATCCTTCTATTTATTTATATGTCCTAACTGTCCGTCCATTCATTTGTTTAACTGTCCATGGTTGCATCCATGTATTCATATGTCCATCGTATCACCATCCACTCATCCATCCATCCATCAATCCTTCCATCCATCCATCCATGCATCCATCTATCCATCCATCCATCCATCCATCCATCCTACTATATCTAGGGTTCATTCCATACATCCATCCATCTTATCTATATATTATTAATTTTGACCATCCATCCATTCAACCATCCACTCAACCATCCATTCATGCAACTCTTGTATCATGTAATTCCATCAATCCATTCATCCACCAGTCCATCCACCCACCCGTACATCCATCAATACATCCATTTAGTCAATATATCATTTTTCCTTTTTTGTTGTTTGTTTCTATTATCCATCCACCCATTCATATGTCCATCATATCACCCTCCATCCTACATATCTGGGCTTCTTTCCCTTTATCTATCCATCTTATCTACAGTATATATTATTCATTTTGTCCATCCATTCAGCCATACACCCAACCATTCACCCATGCATCAATTTATCATGTAATTGCATCCATCCATCCATCCATCCAATTCTATATATATATAGGGTTCATTCCATTTATCATAACTATATATTGTCCATTCTGTTCAATTCTCCATCCATCCATCCATCCATCAATTTTTAATATCTAGGGTTCATTCCATTCATCTTATCTATATATTCTTAATTATGTCCATCCATTCATCCATCCATCCATCATGTCACTCTATCAATCCATCCGTCCATCCATCCATCCATAAATCCATTGATTGTGTCATTCAATAAATGCATTTATTCATCCATCTATCCATCCACCCATTGTGTCATTCTATCCATCCATCCATCCATCCATCCATCCATCCATGAATTCTTAATATATTGGGTTCATTCCATTCATCTTATCTATATAACTCTTAATTTGTGCATCCATCCACCCATTCATCCATACATCCGTCATGTCACTCTATCAATCCATCCATCCATTCTTCCATAAGTCAATCCATTGTCATTCAATAAATCCATTCATTCATTCATCCATCCATCCTGTCATTCTATCTATCTATTGATCTATCCATCCATCCATCCATCCATCCATCCATCCATCCATCCATCCATCCATCTATCAATTATTAATATCTAGTTCATTCCATTAATCTTATCTATGTATTCTTAATTTGTTTATCGATCCATCTATCCATCCATCCATCCATCCATCCATCCATCCATCCATCTATCCATCATTTCACTCTATCCATTAATTTATCCATCCATCCATCCATCCATCCACCCATCCATGAATCCATGTGTCATTCAATAAATTCATTCATCCATCCATCCATTGTGTCATTCTATCCATCTATTGATCCATCCATCCATCCATCCATCCATCCGTCGTGTCATTCCATCCATCCATTGATCCATCTGTTGATCCATCCGTTGATCCACTCATCCATCCATCAAGTCTTAATATCTAGAGTTCATTCCATTATTCTTATCTATATATTCTTAATTTGTTTATCCTTTCATCCATCCATCTATCCATCATTTCACTCTATCGATCAATTCATCCATCCATTCATCCACACATCCATAAATCCATCAATTGTGTCATTCAATAAATCCATTAATCCATCCATCCATCGTGTCATTCTATCCATCCATTGATCCATCCGTTGATCCATTTGTTGATCCATCCATCCATCCAATGTACCATTCTATCCATCCATTGATCCATCCATCTATTGTGTCATTTAGTTATTCCATCTATCCATCCATATAATTTCTACATTTATCCTTCAGTGAAAAATATATTATTCAAACTTTTTTGCAAGACAGAAACTGTAATATCACAATAATTCTGAATAAAACCTTTCTAATGTTTACTGTTCCACATAAACAGGCCTGAACGCATTCAGTAAAGAACACAATGGAAAGGAAACGCATCCTTTAAAACACAGCTGTCTTCCCATCAAGCGGTAAGTGATTTCCATTATTCTCTGCCCTGTGTTTGTTTCGCTTTACCCCTGCGCTGGCGAAGACAACAAAACCTTTGATTATGTTCATTTCCTCGTGCTCCCTTGACGTTTCTCAAAGATGCAAGAGGAGGAGGACAGTATTGCTGTGAATGACACACCACTGAGAGTTTGATGCTGCGTCTTATCTGTAGTCTGACACCTGATTGACTCTGAGGCGTTAGACTTTTATGTTCTATGACGGCTATTCAGAATTAATTTTCCCCTCAGTGGTGGAAGTCCACAGAAAAAAAAAAACAAGGAAGTTCATTTGGCGAACCAGCACTGAACAAAAATAGTTCACCCAAGCCAACTCTAGCAGAGCAAGGAAAGAAGCAAAGATATTGACAATAAAAATTGTATTCAATAATTAATAAGCTTATTATTTTTGCACATGTCAGTGTTTATGATTAGATTACATCAAAAAGAACACGAGTGATCTTGACAAACTATACATCAGTATAAAGCTACAACCCTCAAGCGACCGTTGTAGCTAGTTGTTTTTCAATAGGAAGCTTATAAAGAATGGATTTGATTGTGCAAATGTTGTACAGAAACGCTTATTAAATATGGAGTACATATCATCATAATAACAACACACACACGCATTCATTGCCTTACATCACAGTTTATTTTGAAAGGTAAGAGTAGTCAGAACAACATCCTATCCAACACATTTAGTCACCAACACAATAGTGTTGAATTATGGATGGTTATTCATTTGTTTATGTCACTGTTTCTTCCAAAGACCTGTTGTTTACATTGTTTACTATGTTACTTACACACAAACATGGCGTCTTTGTAGTAAAAAGCAAGACGATGTCATAGCTTACAGAGTTACGAATAAAATGAGACCACAAACTGGATAAAAAGTCAAAGTTATAGTTACTAAAATCTTAAAGCAGTCGAGTGTTTTGAAGTTCTGTTGGTCACATTTAGCCAGTAACTTACTTTAGTTTGACTGATGGAGAATTTTGAATTTCTGATCTTTCGAAATATGGTGTCGTTTATTCATTGATTGGACGGGTTGTTGTTTCATTGCTCCCTGTGCACAGTCACTGGTATGTGCGGCTGTCAATCATTACGTGACGCACACGCACCTGCCCAGCATAGCTTTATGCTAACAGTTCAAGCTAACGACAGAACAGCCGGTTTGCAAAAAGGAAACAAAGAAAATAGATCATCAAAATTTTTACTCTGAAAAGAGGGTTTGAAAGAGATTGTTTGAAGTGAATAAAAGCTAATAAAACCTTAACGTATTACTGAATGGATTTTGGATTACTGAATGACAAAAAAATAAAACCATTATCTGTGAATGTGCAAAACTGTACATTTCTTGGCTATTACCAGTCTGCCACTTATACCAGTGATGTACAGTAAGTGCAGTTAGAATAGCACAATATGTGGGAAAGCATTGCTTTTGTGATATATTAATGTTGAATCAAATGTAGTTCACTTTATTAACGAATGGATTACACCCTTCTTCAAACTACTTATTCAAAATGAGCTGAAACAACACAATTCTTGAGATTTTATTGGGACAACTTAATTGTTTTATGTTTAATCCACTTAATTTTTTTTTAAGTTGGGAAAACTTAAATGAATTGTGTGGAAAATAATTAACTTGGTGTTGCAGCAAACAGCTACTGCCGTGCAAAAAATTGTATTCATTTTCCTAGAGCAGTAATAAAAAAAAAAAAATAATAATAATAATAATAATATTATTATTATTATTATTATTATTACGAGGTTTATTTTTTAAGTAGTGTACAGGTATATACAAAATAAAAATAAATTCTAATTTAATATAGTTTAATTAGCTATAATTATTATATTACAATACAATATTACAAAATCGAATATAATGCAATATTATTTTCGCTTAAAGTTATGAAGCAGTTTATATTAATACCACATTCAGAGTTATACAATACCTGACAAAAGTCTTGTCGTCGATCCCTGTTGTAAGAGCAACAAATAATAACTTCTGGTTGAAAATTTAGAAAAGTGGGTGGAAGGTAGATATTTATGTTAAATCATCTGTTGAACTGCATCCCAATCATCACAAATACTGCAGAAGACCTCTTGGAACCCGCATAGACCCAAGATTCTTACGGAAATCTGTCAAGTTTGGTGAAGGAAAAACCATGGTTTGGGGTTACAGTCAATAGGGGGGCAGGTGAGAGATCTGCAGAATAAATGGCAACATCAACAGCCTGAGGTATTGAGACATTTGTGCCGCCCATTACATTAAAAACCACAGGAGAGGGCAAATTCTTCAGCAGGATAGCACTCCTCATACTTCAGCCTCCACATCAAAGTTCCTGAAAGCAAAGAAGGTCAAGGTGCTCCAGGATTGACCAGCCCAGTCACCAGGTATGAACATTATTAAGCATGTCTGGGGTAAGATGGACGAGGCATTGAAGATGAATCTAAATAATCTTGATGAACTCTGGGAGTCCTGCAAGAACGCTTTCTTTGCCATTCCAGATGACATTATTAATAAGTTATTTGAGTCATTGCAGAGATGTATGGATGCAGTCATCTAAGCTCATGGGAGTCATACACAATATTAATTCTTTTTTCCACTGCACCATGATTTATATTCTATATTAGACATTATTTCTGTTAAGTGACAAGACTTTTGTCTAAGCAAAGTCAGACCTAATTAAATCATTAAAAATCAAGACATGATCATGTTTTATTTTGGTCAAATAAGCGTAATCTAGAGGCCTTTTCCTTTCATATAAGCCACTTCTGATATGATCAACTAGAAGTCAAGTTATTATTTGTTGTGCCTAAAACTTTGGCGACAAGACTTTTGTCAGGTAGTCTATATTAAACTAAACACAAGTTAATATTTAAACACAAAGGTTTCACTTCATGTGCTTCTTTTGAGGATCATTGCATATGTAAAAAATCTAATAATACATTTGATTTTTCAGTTTCTCTCAAGCGAAGATTCGCAAGACCTGCACAAATTTTCATCACAGACGCAGTACATCTGCTGGGAACGATGTCCGTCGGATAGTTTGGCGACTGCTGAGCGGGACGTTTCTGAAAGCAGAGTGAAAAATGGCTTTGATGCCGATGCTTACTGGACATATGTTGCAGACGGCCATTTTATCTCTGACAAAGTTTAATTACTTTTGGCACTAGTCTTGTTAAATCAGAGCAAGCCAGATGCTCCCAGCTGCCGATATAAACCATGCACGTCCCCACCAACTGCTGCCTTTACTCTCTGGAGATCGGCCTCGCTCTGGATCTCCAGATATTTCACTTGCTGGACATTTTTAGATATTTTCCTTGACGTGTTTTTTGCGTGATGAGTCTCTCAGTGAGCATAGAGCATCTCATGAGGATTTGCGCTCGTAGTTTGAAATTGAGATACATTTAATGTTGGGGTTTAATAGCGTTCATTTAGATGTGAACAGTGAATACTGATTGTGCTTAGGAAATAATATATGGAGCTTGTTACTTCGTAAGTACTGCATGCTTTTTAACTTTTGCTCTTGTAATGAGTGTTTATGGGATATATGGGTGCAAGACATCCCATTTTGGTGTGTACATCAAATAGACATAGACAATAGTTTTACTGGTTTTATAGACATTAAAAAATATTGAAAACTTTTGAGAAAATAAAATGTCGACATGTTGAAAAGACATTCTATCATCATCAGTCTGTAACAGATACATGTAAAAATCATGTAAAAATTAAAAACAACATACTGTACACTGTAAAAAGTGTACAGTAAGTTTGACAAACTTAATTTATGACCGTTTTCAGTAAAAAAAAATTATTTAGTTCTTTTAGATGTGACAAGATTTAGTAATTTATTTAAAGGGCACTTATTTTAACCCCTTTTCAAGATTTAAGATAAGTCTTTTGTGTCTCCAGAATCTGAAAAGTTTCAGCTCAAAACACCCATCAGAATATTTATCATACCATTTTTTAAATCTGGGAAATTTAAGCTGAGAACATTGTAGCTGTATTTGTTGCCTGTGCCTTTAATGCAAAAAAGCTGGTTCTCCGCACCCAACGTTCCCACGTGCATATCAGAGCCATAGCCAGTATCACGTAGATAAGCAGCACAGTGACAGGCAAGATTGAACCAGATCTCCCTCACTACAGTAAGCACTTTCCCAATGGTTATTTGGTATATTTGTTGTGGAAATAATCAATTCAAGCCTTTCTGTGATGATGAGACATGCACAATGTCATTATAAAGATCACACACATTTAGCTTTGCACTGTTTTTGTATGGCAAAAGTGACAGGATACACGTTAATATCCACTGCTGTATGGATATCTGTTATGTACAAAATAAACTTGATTTAAGTCCACAAACTGGAATTGAAGCGTCTTCTTTTATAATTGTACTGACACTATGGCACTGTGGTGATGAATTACGTAGTGATTTTACTGTATTTGTTACAAACATGCACTGTTTTAAAAACGTTTTAAACATGTAAAACTCATTCTTGATCACATTTGATCATGATTGATGATCACAGTGAGCTGAACAGATCTTTTAATCCTATTTACTTTGCGCACATCCTGTCTTGTAGATATGATTATACGCATTTCTATGGAGACATGTTTATTTGCGTCTGTCAATCAAATTGATGGGCAGGGAAACCGCACTCCTACGTCACGTTGCAGTGGGCCTCAAAATGGAAGGGATTTGGATCCTATTATAGAGTCAGGAAATAAAAAATAAAAAAAATACTTGTCTTTATATCACCCCAATATCACTGTGGACATACTATATCTACACACAGTTCTGTCCAAACAGAACTATTAATAGCAAACAATATTTTGTACTTGCCATGAATAAATTACTAATACTTGCAACATAGGCTCAATCGGTGTTTTTTAAAACACTATCGGTTGGGTTTAGGGTCAATCGATTGGTCAGTCAGTCAGTCGACAGTGGCTTCTGATGGATTTACGCGAGAACAGCAGGCGTGAATTGCACTCGCAAGAGAAATGTGAGATCTCAAAAAGTGTACATAGCAGCCTCTGGTGGATTTGCGAAAACAAAAACTGCAAAAAAACTTAGCTCGTGGGAGGAATTTTGCTGTGTCCAGAAATGTATGTAGGGGTACATAATCTGAATGAGCCTGGGTTGAACATTTTTTACACCTAACTTAATTTATCACTGAAAACTGTCATAAATTAAGTTTTTCAAACTTAAATTATTTAATTGTAACAAGTCACTTAATTTGTGTAGGTTTTCACTTTTTACAGTGTACTTATTCTGCCAAATACTGCAAAATAATAGATTTTTTAAATGATCAATTATTTATCAATTATTAATTGTCATTATTTTAATTAATTAACTATTTTTTATTATTTTTTAAACAATGATTATTTTTTAAAATAATTTTCCAAACAGAATTTATTCTCAATTTTTGGCAATATTTTGATTATATCACTTCTTTTTTATTTTGGAGGAAGTCTTATTTATTTTAGTCTGGCTGGAATAAATAATAATAATATATATATGAAAAATAAGATATAATATAAATATATTATAATATTAATATTTGAAATAATACTATTATGTCACAGGAGGGAAAAACAAAAATATTGATTTAAGCCTCCCCAGTAGAAAATAATTATAAATAACAACTAAATAACAATACAAGCTTCCATAAGTGTGCTGTAGATTTCAAAACATAAGGGAAATAGCAGAAATTGTCCAAAGAAACATTGGGGCAGGCACTGCAGTACATACTGTGATTTCTTTCTTGTGTATTTATTTATTTATTATCTTGACATTGACATTGACAGCTGTTATTACTGACTGCTGCGCCTTTTGGCATCTTTGACACAGCTCAGAAATCCTGAAGCCATTGCTTTCAGACCTGCAGGTGCAGCTGGCAGTAAATCATTAAGGTATTTTTATTTACGAGGTAGTGTGGTTTTTTTTTTTCTTCCTGATGTCATAAATATCCACTGTAAGGTTGAAAATGATCATTTGTAATTTGCTGTTATTACAAATCATGTCGTTTTCACCAAAAGGTTCATTTGGAATTCCTAAAGGCACAAACTTGAATAAATCAGGGTCTTTAGGCCCTTGAGGTGTGTGTATATCTGCAAATTATCACACATTTAGTGACCAAGGGGGTAAGCTCTAACCGGCCGATTGGTTAGTTTGATTGTCACAGGCTATGTTTACACTACAATGATTTCCTTGCATTAAAAAATGTTTACATGATTTAAAAAAAATACATTTACATATATGCAAAAAACAGCCAACATGCTGTATTACTGTACATACACTCAAAAAATGTTTTTGCTGCTTGTTCAAACTATGTATTTTTAATGTGCTAAATTAACACAATTATTGAGTTTTTTAATTGTTGTAGGTTCAATCCACTTAATTTTGTAAAAACAATTAAAGTTACAGGTCTCATCACAGTTCAGAAAACACATTAGTGACAATAACCAATGATTTACTCTTAGCTGCTGACAGAGGCTGCATCTCATTACTAGTTTTACTTGATCTCAGTGCTGCATTTGACACTGGCGATTTAAGTCATAATTAACCGACCATTACCAGTTTGTGAATATAAATGGACTGCTTTCACAAGTCAGGCCAGTAAAGTATGGGGTGCCTCGAGGATCAGTTTTAGGCCCTTTGCTGTTTACAATATACATGCTACATCTGGGAAACATTATTAGAAGACACGGGATCAGCTTTCACGGCTATGCAGATGATGCTCAATTACATATTTCAACAAAACCTAAAGATGTTAAAGACTGGTGACCAACAATTTTCTTCTCTTAAATTCAGACAGAAGTATGACTTAATGGGACAAAATTGACCTGCAATTAGAGGGATGCAAAGTTTGCATTAGCTCTACTGTAAAAGATCTGGGTGTTATATTAGACAGCAACTTAGCTTTTGAAAATCATATCTCCCATATCACTAAAACCACCTTCTTTCATCTGAGAAAAATCACTAAGTTACGAAGCATGCTATCTATCTCAGATGCAGAAAAGCTTGTTCATGCTTTTATGACTTCTAGGCTGGATTACTGTAATGCTCTGTTTGCTAGTTGCCCTGCATCCTCTATTAATAAACCAGGTCTTTAAAAAATGACCATATGACCCCAATTTTATCCTCTTTACACTGGCTGCCTGTTAAGTTCCATATTAATTATAAAATATTGCTTCTTACCTATAAAGCTGTAAATAATCTAGGTCCTGTTTATCTAACCGAGCTTCTGTCTCGCTACAATCCAACCTGCTCTTTAAGATCTCAAAACTCAGGGCTTCTGGTAGTACCCAGATTAACAATATCCACTAAAGGAGGTTGGGCCTTCTCATTTATGGCCCCTAAACTCTAAATATTGTATCTATATGGATAATTGGATTTGAGATTAGTCATGTAAATATGACAAAACCCAAGTATATTATTTACTTTTTACATACATAATGATCCCCAAAAAGTACAGTATAAACTGTTTAAATATGTATTTCTATTTGGTTCAAAACATAACTCTCACTGCAATATTAGTATAGTAAACTACTTCATAACCTCAAGAGTGTCCTCTTATATAACTCCAGTAGCTCAGGAGTAAACACATACAAATAAAGAGGATGCTACAGTAGATTTTATAAATAACATGACGGATACTGACAGATTTAGAAGGTACAAACCAGGGTTACTTTTGCTATTACATGCATACAGCTTTGATTTATGCTTTAAGAAAGTTCCTGGAGACACAATTATATAACGTGGTCTTTGATTGTCATTATATATAAGGTCCATTAATAATCTGAAAGCTGAAGAAAAGCTTCAGGTCTGACCGCAGGACTTATGCACTTCAAAAACAACCAGAGGAGGATAAAGTGAACTATTTGACGTCTTACAATGTGCCCTCACTTGTCAGATGATTGACAAACAAATATATATATTTGAGTGTTTTTCCTCTACTTGCATGTAAACATGTCCAAATAATACAAAAAGGTGCACAAATAACAACATGATTTTCCCCTTCTAACTTTAGTATGTTGTAAAATTCTGAATAATCAAAACAAACAAAAACAAATCAATAGTTTTTATGTTCAATTTTATGTTCAGTATAAATAATGAAATTTTTGATCAATCAATCAACAAATATTAACATTACATTATTCACTGTGAGAGCTACATGTGTGAGCATGTATTAAAATAAATAATTTGACAGTATGATGCGGCTTTAAAAATCAATACATTATTATTTAGATTTAATATTTTATATTTTCAAGTATTATTTAAAACTAATTAAATTTATTTAAATAAAAAAATATGATATATATTATAAATATTTATTTAAAAAATATTTGTTTCCCATGTTCTTTAAATATTGAAATGTATGGTCAATGAATGATGAAATAAAATTTTTTTTTTTTTAAATATTATTAAAATAAATAACCTTTAGTCGGCGCCAGTGGTGTAGTGGTTAGTGCGTCGACACATGCACTCCGGTGTTCACGGCGACCCGAGTTCGATTCCGCCTCGCGGTCCTATGCCGATCCTTCCCCTCTCTCTGCTCCCCATTCTTTCCTGTCAAAACTCTCTACTGTCCTATCACATAAAGGTGAAAATCCCTAAAAATAATTATAAAAAAAAAAAAATAAATAAATAAATAAATAACCTTTATCCTATACCCTTTGTTTGCTATAAAAATTTAAATAAAACAAGTGATCAATCAGTCAGTCGCTCAATAAACAAAACAAAAAGAACAAATGTTTGTCCATCATTCATTTTAACTATTAAAATATCCAGCCACTCACTGTTTATATAATTTATGACATACCATATTCTCAAGTCAAAGTATTTATATACTGTATATAATTAAATTAATGGTATGGTATGATGTTGCTTATCAATACATTATTTATTATGATTGCATACCATATTAAGTATTATTTAAAATAAAATAAAATTGAATGAAATGGAATGAAAAAATAAAATAAAATAATATATATATATATATATATATATATATATATATATATATATATATATATATATATATATATATATATATATATATATATATATGTATATATTTATTCAAAATTATTTGTTTGCTATGTTCCCTATACATATTGAAATGTACGGTCAATCAAAAAAAAAAAAAACTAATAAATATATATAGTATATACAGTTGAAGTCAGAAGTATTAGCCCTCCTGAATTATTAGCCCCCTTGTTTATTTTTTTCCCCAATTTATGTTTAATGGAGAGAAGACTTTTTTCAACACATTTCTAAACATAATAGTTTTAATAACTCATTTCTAATAACTGTTTTCTTTTATTTTTGCCATGATGACAGTAAATAATATTTGACTAGATATTTTTCAAGACACTTCTATACAGCTTAAAGTGACATTTAAAGGCTTAACTAGGTTAATTAGGTTAACTAGGCAGGTTAGGGTAATTAGGCAAGTTATTGTATAATGATGGTTTGTTCTGTAGACTATCAAAAAAATATATATAGCTTAAAGGGGCTAATAATGTTGACCTGGCTTTTAAAAAATTAAAAACTGCTTTTATTGTAGCCGAAATATAACAAATAAGACATTCTTCAGAAGAAAAAATATTATCAGACATACTGTGAAAATGTCCTTGCTCTGTTAAACATCATTTGGGAAATAGTTATAAAAGAGAAAAAAATGGGGGCTAACAATTCTGACTGCAACTGTATATATATATATTAGGGTTGGGAGATGTAACCAATTTAGCATCGTACGATGTCTAATGTGAAACATCGCGATGGACGATGGCATCTTCTTCATAGGCATCAGTGAATTAATTATTTATGAATAATTTATTAATTCATAACGAATTAATTATTTGTAGCCTACCGTTTCAAGTACCTTGTCTTTGTTTTATCCATAACCAAATCATAAATAAATAAAGATAAGTTACACACAAATTACCACCTGTCAATCACTCTTTCCGCGGTGCGATGTCGCGAACGAAAGTGAGCGGCGCAGGGGTTTTGCTGATTAAAGTGAGCAGCGCGTGGGTGTCGCAGACGAAAGTGAAGAGGGTTGTGGAGTGGCGGAAGAAAGTGAAAATGAACAGCGGACAGGGGAGGAGGGTGGTTAAGGAGGGAGATTGGTAAAATGAGGAGCCGGATCAGATTTCAGAGGTGCCATAATGAAATTAATGATATTGTTATGGTATTATTAATATATTAATGGTATTTTTTATTGTTATTTTTATTGATTAATAACTAATGATATTAATTATTATTAATAGTATTATTATGATTGAATACCATATGAAGTATTATTTAAAATGTATTTAAAATTAAATTAAATTAGTTCAAAAAAAATTTTTAATTAAACGAAACAAAACAAAACAAAACAAAACAAAACAAAACAAAACAAAACAAAACAAAACAAAACAAAACAAAACAAAACAATTATTAAGTACTGGCAGTCTCCTAGCTCCAGCATGAAAAAGTGTTTGCTGTCTACCAAAGATTTATGTCAGTGACTCACATTTCTGGATGGAGAAAAATAAAATATTAGACGCTTTATTTAGAAACCTGTTGTCAATGCCATTATTAATGCCTGGATTTCATATTACACCGGTACACTGTGTGTGCCCTGTGATATCAATTAAATTCACATTATATTTGAGATTGTGAGCTACAAGGCCTTGAAGCAAAGAGATCAAGTGAAATTCAATAAAATTTGTTTGCCTTCAGCTTCAGAGAGATCTAATTTCATGCTAAAACGCTTGTGAAATAATGGTTAAATCCAGCCCATAAACGATGTTCTCAGCGCCAGGGTGAAGTAAACACTTTCTGAAAGAGAAACATAGTGATTCAACTCAAACCTTGAAACTTCATGTAAAATATTACTTCCTTAATACAGATCTTTCAAGGTAAAGCTGCTTTATTTTTAATACCTGCCATTTCAAATGCAGGTGACGTTTTCTTCAGTATAGCATTAGATATGATTTTTAGTTAAAGAAAGGTAGCTCTTGGTGATTCTTGGTTATTGCCACTTTAATTTTTTTGGCGTGTAGGCATACTCCACATGTTTTAATTAGATTTGTGTTTATTTTTGTTATGTTTTTAGTTTGATTAAGGTGAACAAAAATCTATGTTTACATGATAGACTCCAAGGGCCCTATCATACGGTGGCCGAGAGAGCTTAACGCGCTGCAATTTAAGAAAGCACATGCAATAACAAAAAACACCAGCAAATTAAGAAACGATCTTCATCAATTTGACAGACACCTGTTGCAAATTGATCACAACACAAAGGAAGAAACGCGCTGCAAATTGATCACAACACAAAGGAAGAAACGCGCTGCAAATTGATCAAAACACAAATAACTGAAGAAACGCGCAGCAAATTAGTCAAAACACTTGCAAACATCCACATAACACAACGGAAATGTTTCAAGAGAACCCAAAAACATGACGGTCCCAGCTGAGAGATACGGAGGTGTTATTGTACCGTGACTGTAGTTCAGTGAAGTGATTGGTGTTCTTTGAGAGGCGAGTTGTTTTTCGTTTGATTTCCGTTGTGTTATGTGGATGTTTGCAAGTGTTTTGACCAATTTGCTGCGCGTTTCTTCAGTTGTTTGTGTTTTGACCAATTTGCTGCGCGTTTCTTCCTTTGTGTTGTGATCAATTTGCAGCGCGTTTCTTCCTTTGTGTTGTGACCAATTTGCAGCGCGTTTCTTCCTTTGTGTTGTGACCAATTTGCTGCCCGTTTCTTCAGTTGTTTGTGTTTTGACCAATTTGCAGCGCGTTTCTTCCTTTGTGTTGTGACCAATTTGCAGCGCGTTTCTTTCTTTGTTGTGATCAATTTGCAGCGCGTTTCTTCAGTTGTTTGTGTTGTGATCAATTTGCAACAGGTGTCTGTCAAATTGATGAAGATCGTTTCTTAATTTGCTGGTGTTTTTTGTTATTGCATGTGCTTTCTTAAATTGCAGCGCGTTAAGATCTCTCGGCCACCGTACTATCATACACCTGGTGCAGTACATGTATGGTGCGTTTTGTTGCTATTTTTATGACAATTTGCATATGTATAATGTTATTATTATTATTAGCAGTATTTTTATTATGTGTATATTTATATTTGTTCAATAAAAGCAAGTTTAGATTTGTCCACCTTTCAGGTTTTGGAGACGTATGCATCACCATATGGGGCAAAAGATTAGGACGTGTGTTTGGATATAACTCGGTTTTTTGTTCACACTTTGTTATTATTGTTCATTTATTCGTTTGCTGGAAATTACAACTGATTTTAGAAATAGTTTTGAAAGAAATCTTTGCACTTAAACTAAATTAAATATGTAGGCTAATGAATGTCTTCAGTGGAGTGTGTACAACACTGCTTCTTTACTCCACAAAAGTAAAGGAGTAAAGTAAAGAGTAAAAGTAAAGAGAATGTAAGGAGGCCGATTGGAGGAGGCTCATTCTTTATCCTCACGCTGCAGATGGTCTGTTTATCTGTTTTCTCATAGTGAAGTGTTCAGTTTATCCACTTACAAAGTCCACCATGTAAATAGCAAATGCACCATGGCGCGATGCAACTCTCAAAGGGAATGGAAGATGAGACTCGGATTGGTTTAATGCACGTTATGCTCAAAACACACCTATAAATCATTAAGAGAATAAGCACAACACTGTAAGACTATGCGCCACAGCGCAAAGTGTATTTCTCTATCCTTAAAATAGCAAAAGAGGATACGGACACGCCCTTAATGCTTTTTGCACTATGCGCTTTAGACTTTGCGCCTAGATCCTTAAAATAAAGCCCTAAATCTAGCTATTGTCTTAATTATAATCAAATTGTAGTATTGATGTCCATGTAACCATAATCATATACATTGAAGCCTCATAAAGTGCCAACTGTGAAGAGTTTGCTTGTAAACATAGTCTTTCGTAAAGTCTTAATTTTTAAGAAGTTTACGTTATTTCATGTAGTGGGGCCAATATAATTTTTTTTCAGGACAAGCAATAATCTGAAGCAGTAGAAATTTTTTTTAATCCTTTTTCTATAATTTTTATTTTATTTTTATTTGTTATTATTATTATTAGGATTGCATTTTTTTTAAACACCAACTTTTGTCATTTGTTTGTGTGATTACATTAAATATTAACATTTAATTCTGCTATATTTATAGTTAATTTATATTTTCTTGTCATCTTGAATTTCTCTGCTAATACATCTTACTTCTGTGCTAACTATACCTAACAAACTGCTTGACTTATATTATATTAATATATATAACTTATAAACAGTTAGTTACACTACCTGACAAGTCTTGTCGTCGATCTCAGTTAAAGAGCAACAAATAATAACTTGACTTCTAGCTGATCATTTGGAAAAGTGGCACAACTCTGTTCTGTTGAACTGCATCCCAATCATCACAAATACTGCAGAAGACCTATTGGAACCTGCATGGACCCAAGATTCTCACAGAAATCTGTCAAGTTCGGTGAGGGAAAAAATCATGGTTTGGGGTTAGATTCAATATGGGGGCGTGCGAGAGATCTGCAGAGTGGATAGCAACATCAACCCCCTAATATATCAAGACATTTGTTCTGCCCATTACATTACAAACCACAGGAGAGGGCAAATTCTTCAGCAGGATAGCGCTCCTTATCGTACTTCAGCCTTCACATCAAAGTTCCTGAAAGCAAAGAAGGTCAATGTGCTCCAGGATTGGCCAGCCCAGTCACCAGACATGAACGTTATTGAGCATGTCTGGTGTAAGATGGAGGAGGCATTGAAGATGAATCCTGCAAAAACGCTTTCTTTGCCATTCCAGATGACTTTATATTCTATACTGTACATTATTTCTGTTAAGTGACAAGACTTTTGTCTAAGCAAAGTCAGACCTTACTGTCCTAATTTAAATAATTAAAAATTAAGACATGATCATGTTTTACTTTGGTAAAATAAGTGTAATCTAGAGGCCTTTGCCTATCATATAAGCCACTCCTGACACCAAATGATCAACTAGAAGTCCAGTTATTATTTGTTGTTCCTAAAACTTGGATAGGCGACAAGACTTTTGTCAGGTAGTGTATTAGTAAGTTAGACGTTATATTAATTTTCAGTGTTATTTGTTTTGTTACCCTCATTATTTTTTATCATTTTAAACCATGGCAAGGACTGTAATATAAAGCATTGACAAATTACAGTTAATTCCTGATGAATTCTGAAAAATAGGTAAAAATCAAACAATATATTACAGTTATGCACTTCTATATTTTGGGGACATTGAATATGCTCATATTTCTCTTTTATAGGCGACACGGTGGCACAGTAGGTAGCAAGAAGGTCACTGGTTCGAGCCCCGGCTGGGTCAGTAAGCATTTCTCTGTGGAGTTTGCATGTTCTTCCGTGTTGGCGTAGGTTTCTTCCAGGTGCTCCAAAGACAGGGCATCCGCTGCGCAATAACATATGCTGGATAAGTTGGTGGTTCATTCCACTGTGGCAACCCCTGATTAATAAAGGGACTAAACCGAAAAGAAAATTAATGAATTCTTTTATACCTCTAAACATAAATTAAATACATTTACATTTAATGTTTAGCGCTTCGTTCACAATTTGAGCTAAAACTAATCTTTGCCTGAGGATGAGTAAATTAACAGCAAATGTTCATTTTTATGTGAAATATCCCTTTATCATTTGATAAAACAAAAATAGTCAGATTAATATATGCTAATTATGATTTATTTTTTTTGTAAATGAGATAATTATCATATCCTACTTCCAAGCACCATGTGTCAGTTATAACCTCACAATGACCCCATATTTATTCCACAGAGTAAATAATTCCATGCATCACTAATTACTGCAACTCTTCCAAAAGCCTTTAAAAAAATCAACTTGGACTTGATATCCAGCAATATATGGACAAGCAGACCCTCAACACACATCCAGCCCTGCTATTTACACCACAGGATAATTATCCAGATTGCTAATGCCCGATTTGGAGGCGACACAGACACCCATCCATTTACTTTACTTTGCCAGCGGATCTTTCACGACACAAGAAAACGATTCCAATATGCCTAGTTAAACGCACTTATTATTTTCATCAGGCATCGTCTCGCATAATCTTTGCCTTCACCCTTCCCTAGTCACATAACTTCATGTTGATTGTTTTCATTTCTGTAAACTGTATTTGCCCAAGGATAATGAGAGGCGAAATCTGAGCGTACAGGGAACAACAACAACAGCCCAAACAACAACAAAAAAAAAGAGTTTGCGGATAATGAGACTCTTAATGAGAGGATGATGCTTTTTTGCCCAAAATGGTACTTGATGGAATATTAAAACAGTAACGTTCGGCACTGGGAATGCTGCATATATTGTTTAGTTTAAATTAATGTGGATTGTATTGCTGTGCATAAAAAAAGAAGTTTGGGTTTGATCATTTTAATTTTTTTTACTTTCTGCCGTGACTAAATATTGAAGATTTATTTGAACAGATTTAGCGCTCTATTTTAATGATTTAGGCACAAACTCAAAAGCACATGAAGCAAAAGTATTACTACTATTACTACTTTTGCTATTTTAAGAACAGGGTTGTGCTTATTCTCTTAAGGATGTTTAAGCATAACGTGCACTAAACTAATCCGAGTCTCATCTCTCATTCCCTTTAGGAGTCAGGTGTGTCACGCCATGGTGGTTTGCTATTTACAAGGCGGACTTTGTAAGTGGAAAAACGGAACGCTTAACTAGCGACAAAACAGTTAAACAGACCATCTGCAGCGCGAGGATAAAGAATGAGCCTCCTCCATTTGACCTTTTTACTTTCTCTTCACTTTACTTTTACTCCTTTACTTTCGTGAATAAGAAAACTTTGTTGTAAGCACTCCACTGAAGACATCTATTAGCCTAAATATTTAGGCTTTATAAATATTTTGTCTGTTAAGCGCAAAGATTTGTTTCAAAACTATTTCTAAATTCAGTTCTAATTTCCAGATAACAAATAAGTTAATAACCAATAAGTGTGGTCAAAAAACTGAGTTATATCCAAATACACGTCCTATTCTTATGCCTCGTATGGTGATGCATATGTCTCCAAAACCCAACAGGTGGACAAAATTAAACTTGTTTTTATTAAAACAAATATAAATATAACAATTACTATATATAATAAATACTGCTAATAATAATAATAATAATAAAAATAATAATAATAATAATAATAATAATAATAATATTCAAAAGCAAATTGTCATGAATAAACTGAAAAAAGGCCACCCGGTTGAAAGCATGGAGGCAGTGGTTTTTATATTTTCGTAGAAAATAATATTTCTTGTAACATTTTAATCCTTTAAAAAAAAATTTTATATGTAAATATGTTTGTGTATTGCGGTACATCCTGTGTGTATTAAGCATTGTTTAAGCATTTGGACCTGCATTGGCGCATAACTAACTTTGGACTTTAGACCAGCTTTCATTTGGTCAATGGTGAGGTCTATTTCAGTTCCTCAAAATAGTAACGCGCCAACAATGCGCCTTAACACACCTCCTTTATAGACCATCACACCCATAAGTCCACAAAGTGGTGCAAACGGATTTGCTATTTAAAAAACTTGGCGCAAAACGTGAAAATTAGGGTTGCGCTGGTCTGAAAATAGCAATAAATCGCGCCATGCACGTCTTGTGCCTAATTGCACCAGATGTATGATAGGGCCCTTAAAATCTGTCATTTATTCCTGTGATGGGATTTACAGCTAATAATCTGTCAGTGCATTACAGCTCTAAAGAACATTATAAATGATAAATGATCTTAAATAAAACAAATACATTCATAGAGATGGTATATAATGATATATTTCACTCACCTGGGAAATGGAGGCCACGTGAATGGCTTGTAAGCACAATTAAGTGCACACAGCATGCTATATCATCTGATAATTGTAGGAAATAATTCCAAAAGGCAACTGACTGTGTAAAGCCACATAAAACAACACAAAAATACGATGAATATGCCGAGATCAGCGGCTAATCAGCCGTAATCAGCTGAGGTGAAGTGACGGCGACCAGCGAGACCTAGCTGTCACTCAAGTGGCCACGCCCTTAATTATGCAAACATAATATAACCTAATATAAAGGAAACGGATGAGTTCTAAAAAAAATTCACCCCCCTCACAGTTGTCACGAAGGGTAATATTAGCTATATGAACCAAAATCGTTCTTTGTACCAGGCTGTAAACATCTTTTTTTCTGCAGTAAAGTTGGCCATTCTAGCAGTGGGCTCTATAGAAATTTGCTCTATTATGGAGCCAGGACTAGCGGAATTTCGATGAATTGCAGTTTCAGTTACTTCCGTATTGGCTTCCCGAGGGAGAGCGGGAGGTTGCCGCTTGGTTTTTACGCAGCGGATACCCTTCCAGCTGCAATCCAGTACTGGGAAACACCCATACACTCTCACATTCACACACACTATGGCCAATTTAGCCCATCCAATTCACCTATACTGCATGTCTTTGACTGTGGGGGAAATCAGAGCACCCAGAAAAAACCCACGTCAACACAGAGAGCACATGCAAACTCCACACAGAAATGCTAACTGGTCTAGCTGGGACTCGAACCAGCGACCTTCTTGCTGTGAGGTGACAGTGCTAACCACTGAGCTGCCTTTAATTTATAACGTAATACATTTTGTGGGACTAATCAAACAGCGTCAGACAGAGAGACAGAGAAAGAGAGCAGACGGAATTGAGAGTCTGCTTGACTGATGGTAGATGACCAGAGGCAGGAACACACATCACTTATTCACAGTCTCTAATGATCTCATGTCTCTGCTGAGGACATTTTCCCAGAAAACGCCACATTTAACAAAACAGGGCGGACTCATATGGGAAACCAAGCTTTTTTTTATTTTTTCTGTCAACCTCCCAAACATCACTCTGATGGCATTCAGTTAAAAGCCTTGGCAAACTTTGACATTCTCCTGTTTGAGTGATGCAAAAATGTGGCTTTAACCAAAATATGTTCTAATATACTGTACTAGCATAATACCCACGGCTACTCATTTGATTGATTACTGATGTTTGTGCTGTTGAGTTCCAGACAGACAGGCAGTCAGGCAGAAAGGCAGATAGATAGGTAGGTAGATAGATAGATAGATAGATAGATAGATAGATAGATAGATAGATAGATAGATAGATAGATAGATAGATAGATAGATAGATAGATAGATAGATAGATAGATAGATAGATAGATAGATAGATAGATAGATAGATAGATAGATAGATAGATAGATAGATAGATAGATAGATAGATTGATTGATTGATTGATTGATTGATTGATTGATTGCTTTGATTGATAGATTTATTGCTTGTTTGTTACTTTGCTTACTTTTAATTCAAATGTAAAATATAATTTTAATGTTTAATATTGATTGCTAAATTAATAGATGAAAATGATAACATTTACATCTGTTTGAAAATAAAATAAAATAAAGCAAAATAAAATAAAATTAGTTAAAATTAAGCAAAATAAAATAAAATAAATTAAAATTAAGCAAAAATAAATTCAATTAAATAGGGCAAAATTAAATTAGAATAAATTAAATAGAGTAAAACAAAACAAAATAAAATGTATTTAAATTAAATTAAATTAAATAGATAAGAATTAAATTAAAATAAAGCAAAATTAAATAAAACAATAAAGCAAAATAAAATGAAATTAATTAAAATGAATAATCAAATAAAATAAAATTAAATTAAATAGAGCAAAATAAAAAAATAAAGCAAAATAAAATGAAATAAAGCAAAATAAAATAAAATAAAGCAAAATAAAATTAGTTAAAATTAAGCACAATAAAATAAAATTAATTAAAATTAAGCAAAAATAAATTCAATTAAATAGGGCAAAATTAAATTAGAATAAATTAAATAGAGTAAAACAAAACAAAATAAAATGTATTTAAATTAAATTAAATAGATAAGAATTAAATAAAAATAAAGCAAAATTAAATAAAAAATAAAGCAAAATAAAATGAAATTAATTAAAATGATTAATCAAATAAAATAAAATTAAATTAAATAGGGCAAAACTAAATTAAAGTAAATAGAGCAAAATTAAAAAAAAATAAATAAATAAAGCAAAATAAAATAAAATAAAAAAGCAAAAAAAAAATTAAATAAACAAAATTAAATTAAATTAATTGAGCAAAACAAAACAAAATTAAATTAAAACAGACTAATAGACAACAGACAAAAGAGTAAAATTAAATTAGAGTAAAATTAAAGAAAAGAAAAGAAAAGAAAAGAAAAACAGACTAGAAGACAATAAAATTTACATGTGCATACCATACAATAACAGATGATAAAACTGAACTTTCCCTCTCTCAAATCTCAAATGAACAGATCTAATGAAGAAAGACCAGAGTTGTGAACTGCTCCATTAACCCGGAAACCTTCAAAAAAAGTTCTACAGTCCTAAAAGACTCCATCATAATATGCAGAGAAGCTCTCGTTGTGTTTTTTAGAAGTGGGCGTCCTGCAATAATGATAAACTTCATCTCAGGTGAAGAACCGACACGCACAAAGTTTCTAGACACCTCAAAGTGAGTTCACAGCCCACCTATTCTACTCCGTTATGAAGAAAAGCTGACAGAACCCCATCATGAGCTGATTAAAATGCTGATAAAAGCACTACCGCAGACTGTATTTCAACATATTATGCGTGGATGAATTAATTCTCTCAACAGATTACAGGTCAGAAGTGCAGAGAGATGGAAAGACGAACTTCAAGCTGTGTTATTGTGAAACATGCATACATTAACATATCAAAAGCATTTTTGCAATAACATTTGCAATTGCAAATAACTTGTTTTCTCATCATCTGTTTAATGTACTGTACAGTTAATATCACCGGATTTCTCAGAATGTGTGTGTCAAAGCTGCTTTACATAGATGCAGAAAATATATACTGTATATAAAAGCCATAACAATATTTCAGATTGCGGAACAATCATATTATTCATTCCTTCATTCATTCATTTTCTTTTTGGCTTAGTCCCTTTATTAATCTGGGGTCGCCACAGCGGAATGAACCGCCAACTATTCCAGCATATGTTTTACCCAGTACTAGGAAACACCCATACACTCTCGCATTCACACTCATACACTACAGCCAAATAAGTTTATTTAATTCACCTATAGTGCATGTCTTTGGACTGTGGGGGAAACCGGAGCACCCAGAGGGAACCCACACCAACACGGGGAAAACATGCAAACTCCACACAGAAATGGCAACTGGCCCAGCCTGTACTCGTACCAGCGATCTTCTTGCAGTGCTAACCACTGAGCTACCGTGTCGCCCACATATTATATATGTGCATATATATTAGATTAGTATGTACCAAAGCCAAATGTGGAACTAATCAAACAAAATAACTGGTCCAAAAATTTGTACAACAAAATAATGTTATTAGATAATGTTAGAATATTATACTTATGATTATATTCTAATGCTGGAATATTAAATAACATTTTTAAAACACAGAAGAAGAATGAAAAGAAACAAAAATATGTACAATTTTGTATAAAAAATATACAGTTGAAGTCAGAATTATTAGCCCCCCTGTTTATTTTTTTCCTCAATTTATGTTTAACAGGGAGAAGATTTTTTTCAACACATTTCTAAACATAATAGCATAATAGTTCTAATAACTGATTTATTTTATCTTTGCCATGATGACAGTGAATAGGGTAATTAGGCAGGTTATTGTATAACGATGGTTTGTTCTGTAGACTATCTAAAGAATATATAGCTTAAAGGGGCTAATAATTTTGTCCTTAAAATGGTGTTTTAAAAATTTAAAACTGCTTTTATTCAAGCCAAAATAAAACAAATAAGACTTTCTCCAGAAGAAAATATATTATCAGACATACTGTGAAAATGTCCTTGCTCTGTTAAACATAATTTGGGAAATATTAAAAAAATAAATAAATAAAAATTGAAAAGGGGGCTAATAATTCTGACTTCAACTGTATGTATGTATGTATGTATGTATATATATATATATATATATATATATATATATATATATATATATATATATATATATATATATATATATATATATATATATATATATATAGCTAACTAACTAAATAAATATATTTAGTTATTTTTTAATAAATAAATATTTAAAAAAAATAATAATAATAAATATATATATAAATATATATATTTATCTATTAGAAATATTTAGAATTATGCTTTAGCTGCTATTTAAATATCAAACTGACTATTATTTATTTTTAATTCTTGCAGGCAGGGCTTGACATTAACTTTTTTGATCACCAGCCACTGTGGCTAGTAGATTTCCAACATTACTAGCCACTCGCCATTTTCACTAGCCACACTTTTGTTGTTGGGAAAATATATTTTATATGCATAAATTTGACTTTGACATGCTAAAATGACTTGATTTAGATGTTGTGTTATGTCCACATGCCTTCTCATTCATTTAACTTCTTGTGTGTATTGTGTATTAGCTTACTCAGTGTGCATGAGCAAATGGGTTGTCTCGCAATACAATCAGTTTTTGTTTCACATGACTTTTCAGAGCGCAGAATTAAGGATTTTCCAAATTTATCTCTGACCACACCAAATAAGTATTTCTTAGCCACAGTTTTTTAATGTGTCAAAAGAAGGAAAATATAGCTGTATAGGTGCACTTTTAATTCAACAAAACTTTTCTTTGAAAAAACATTACATTTAAAAAAAGAATTATTGTTATGTATCTAAAATATGCACAGTAATCTGTCTTGACTAATAGTCCCAGATCACCAGTTATCTACACATAAACGGGGAGTTAATCTCCCATTGAAGCAATGTTATTGTAAAAAAATATAATTAAACCATATTAACAAAAACAATTGTAAGCAAAAGAAAGCAGGTGAAACATACCGTGTTTGATAATGAAAGGATGATCACGCACACATGGTTAATATAAGCCTGTTGATAATCTGTTCAAAGAATAATTAAAATGAAAGCAGTGACCGCTGCTGCTTACAAAAGAATATGTGTATTTTTAAAAAATCTTGAGCTCTTAAAAGCAGCAGGACTGTGGGTGCACGATCATCGCTCTTTGTCCAGTTTATTTCAAAGGGAACTAATCGCACCAATTGCGCTTCCTCTAGGCATGGTTGCTTCGCGTAAGTAAATGGGAGCGTGTGCGCGATTTTTAACAGTCGCGTATCACATCACCTGTGCGCACAAGTTTTCATCCTCTCGTTCGGTATTCACCTGCTTTCTTTTGCTCGTACGAACACAGTTATTTTTGTCAGTTGTGCTGCTTTTCAATTCTAAGCTCACATTTGCACAAATATTGGGCCATGCTTATTGTCGAACCCTGCTTTTAAGAAAACTACAATTTAAAAACGATTTGCAACCAGCCAAAGTAGCTAGTGGAGGTGTCTGTCTAATCCGGCAGAGCTGAAATCTACCCGCATTTGGCGGGTTGGCGGGTGTTAATGTAAAGCCCTGCTTGCAGGATTATGTAAGTTTATCTTAATGGTTTGTTGTTTGTTATCCTTAAACTTATCCAGGAATTTGACATAACCTGCTTTGTGGAATACCCCCAGAGGACCTCCCAAATAGTCCAACCATTGTCTATTGTCTAATTTCAACTTTCCAGAGCCATCTGAAATGCAATAACTGTGAAATGTATTGTCATCTGGCCTCACACTCGAACCAAAAATGAGAATCCCATCCGACACGACACAATTATGCATTGATTTTAAAAGATTGTTCAGTATTGGATCCCACAAACACACACACACACACACACACACACAAACGGTGTAAGCCATCAGATGCTTTTCTGTGCAATTGGCTGTTTACGTGTCTGATTAAAAAAGCGAGATTGTTATTAGCAGACGTCTACAGGCTGTAAACTCCTCTGCTATTTTCACTGATCAGCCGAACAGCCTAATTTGATACCGTGACACAATGTTTCATTCATTTGTCCTAATGAGAGAGTGAAACTTGCTAAGCGACAGGTTCATTGTGACATTTATCATTATTTAGCAACTGCATAATCAGCTCAGATTCTACACTTCTGCTGCTGCATGTGATGTGAAAGACCATTTCTGCTGGGATCAGGAGAACAAAATCAAGACACCATTTTCAGGCCAAACGGATGAATTCCAGATATATCTAACAAGAAAGAAGAATTAGAGAGATGAAGGGAGGATATCTTCCCATGTTTCTAAACACTAAAGCCGAGATCTTTTGTTAAAAAAAAAATCTGTTGACACTTCTGTTGTTATTTAAGTCAAATCCACAATTGTGTACACATTATTAAATTACTTATTTAAAAAAAAAAAAATTATTAAAAATAAAAAATTTTGTTTTTTTTCCAAATGTAAGTAATTTGGCAACATTTAAACAGATTTTTAGACAACGGGATGGAAAGTGATTGCTTAGTATCAGGGTTTACATGGGGAAACCAACATTAAATATCATGGAGAATGATGTCAATAGTATTGTACAATAAAACAAAATTAAATAAATAATAATAATAAAATTAAATAATCTAACTAAAACAAACAAACAAACAAATAATAAATAAATAATTAATTAAATAAATAATAAAGAAATAATCATTGATGTCACTGATGGTTAGATATAAACACTTTAGTTTAAAACACTGGCCTTATCACTTGCTTATTAATACAATATTGGCTGTTTACCAGATGTGTAAAAATGTGTACACCCGAAGCAATGTTAGAGAAAAATATAAAATAAAATTTTAGAAAGAGGAAAAATTAAGAAAAACAAAATATATAGACTTTAGTTGATATACGTATATTGCACATATATATATATATATATATATATGGTGTGTGTGTGTGTGTATATATATATATATATATATACACACACAGTTGAAGTCAGAATTATTAGCCCCCCTTTGAATTTTTTTTTCTTTTTTAAATATTTCCCAAATTATGTTTAACAGAGCAAGGAAATTTTCACAGTATGTCTGATAATGTTTTTTTTTTCTTCTGGAGAAATTCTTCTTTGTTTTATTTTGGCTAGAATAAAAGCAGTTATTAATGTTTTAACACCATTTTAAGGCCAAAATTATTATTCTCTTTAAGCTACATTTTTTTTGATAGTCTACAAAACAAACCATCGTTATACAATGACTTGCCTAATTACCCTAACCTGCCTAGTTAACCTAATTAACCTAGTTAAGCCTTTAAATGGCATTTTAACCTTACATATAGACAGGTGTATGCCTTTTCAAATCATGTCCAATCAACTTAATTTACCACAGTTAAACTCCAATTTAGCTGCTGAAACATCTCAAGAATGATCAGTGGAAACAGAATGTACCTGAGCTCAATTTAGAGCTTCATGGCAAAGGCTGTGAATAATGATGTACATGTGATTTTTCAGGGTTTTTTTTTTTTTATAAATTTGCAACAATAAAAAAAAAATAATAATTCACATTGTCATTATGGGGTATTGTGTGTAGAATGTTGAGGGAATAAATGAATTTAATCAATTCTGGAATAAGGCTGTAACAAAAAAAATATGGAAAAAGTGAGGCGCTACTTTACAAATGCACTGTATATACACACACACATTTATATACACATTTATATACACATATACATATATATATATATAATATATATATAATATATATATATATATATTATATATATATATATATATATATATATATATATATATTGGCTGTTTATCAGTACTTGTAAAGAAGTATCTTATTAACTTATTCTACATCCCTAAGCGTTACTCAATACCCAAACTCAACTAATACTTTACTAACTTTTAACAAGTAGAAACATGGTAGTTTATTGATCTGAAATTCTTAGTTTATTGTTTGCTAAAAGAGAAAATTTACTGTTTCAAGTACTTGTAAAGAAGTATCTTATTCTACATCCACCCAATACTTAAACCCATCTATTAACTATTAATAAGTAGCAGATTAGTAGTTTATTGTGCTGAAAGTCTTAGTTTAATATTTGTATTAAAATTAAATTAAATTAAATTAAATTAAATTAAATAGGACACAACACAAACAGCAATTAAATTCAATGATCATTATTTAAAAGTTCACAAATTGATTTCACTACTTGAACCAGTTTAAATATCATGTTAATTTAATTTAATTTAACTACAACATTGACTGACATCCTTCTCCAGGATGTTTAATGTTAATATCCTCATGTAAACCTTCATTCTTTAATAAACAATAGCTTTCCATCCTTTTGTCTAAAAATCAGTTTAACTTATTCTACATCCCTAACCTTACCCAATACCCAAACCCAATAAACACCTCACAAACTATTAACAAGTAGAAACATGGTAGTTTATTGAGCTGAAATTCTTAGCTTATTGTTTGATTCTTTCCAACAATTCAACAATTCGATTTGAAGTAAGACCATTATTTAAAATTCCACAGTTTGAGTTCACAGTTTGCACCAGTTTAAATTCCATGCTCATGTTCACTGAACTGTTTAATACAAAAAAAATCTAGCTATCTTACCATATATATTAAGGCATGCATGAGGAAAACCTAAATATATTTTCTCCCTGCACACAAAAAGATTGAGGTTGCCTTCCTCTAGATGCACTTTCAAGGATGTTGCTGCAACATGCAATCCCCAATAACTCATTCACAAATGTCCTTCTCTGTCCCTCCTGTCGGCTCCAGCTCCCCAGAGAGTGAAGAGCACAACAACAAAAAAACTCACACCACTGCATGATGAAACTCACACAGGAGCCAAGATTTCCGTCTCAGTGTCTTTTGCTCATGCCAGCAAGACTAAATACATCACACAGTTTCATGACCA